>JAJNNQ010000026.1:53902500-54502500 GCA_027886175.1 Phylloscopus collybita
TTGGAATAGCTCTGATCCAGTGAAATTTCGTAAGGACATAATCTTCTCTCCATTGCCAAAAAGGCAAATGTTGTACATTTTCATCTGGTATAAATCTTGACAAACACCATGGAAATCAATGGAGATAATCCTGATTTAGGCCAATTGCTGAAAGCAGAAGGTGGCCCCATCTGTAGATTCTAAAAGTAGCTTTGATTTTTTCCTCATGGCCAATGATGTCCAGCATCCCCTAGGGATTCTTAATCATAATGGCAGTGTGTTACCTTACAACTAATCAGTTCCCCATGAATCCTGGAAACATATTAATTTGACTCATCTTTCAAGCACCATGAGGCCAGAATGATGTCTTACACTGTTATGAGGGAAGAGAACACTTAGAGCAGCGAGGAACAAACACAAAGAGATGAAACCTGCAAATGTAAATTGACACAGAGAATCATGACACCTTTGTATATAGGTTATTGATTATACCAGATGTTATGAAAATGGCAAAAGCAGTCTTAACTATCACTCTAACTATAGTTCATTCCCATTTCAAACTATGAGTGAGTTTTAAAAAAAGGTTCAATAAAAGGTTCAATGAAGAGAAATTTTGGAGGAGCAATGCTTTTCGTGTTAGAAATTCTCAGGCAGTCATGTTTGCTCATTCATGAATAAAGCTATTCATCATTTGCTATCATAGTTGCTTTTGTCACCACATACCAGTTTAGAAGTTTAATATCAAGTCTGAAACTTGAACCCTAGAAAAGAAACAGAATAGTTTTGCAGTTTGAGTTCTGTTCTCGCTGTTAAGAAGGATAAGATCTTTTCGGAGTAATTTATCATAAGACCACAAGTATTTTTTAAGCAAAAGGGGACATGGTAACTTAAGAATCCTTTACAAAGGGATCTTGCTATCTCTGTGCCAGCTTTTAGCCCCATTCCCCCTTTTCAATATGTTTCGTCTGGTATTTTCTGAGTTTATAAGATGAATATGGGACTCATTTCACCTAGAGTTGGACTCCTAAATGTTTCATCTAAGCTGCTCTCAGACTACCTTTATTTGAAAAACATACCTCCAGACCAACTTTTCCCATTTTAAGAGAGATGAGCAGCTTTTTGATGGATCTTAGCTGGTGAAAAAAGCAGACTAGGTCATGTACTTCTAGATGTTAATAACTATCTGAGATAATTCCAGTTATATGTTTACCACTATGGAGTGCTGGTCTCACCAGGAGCCTGGAAGCATGATTACAATGTAATTTACTTCCCAGCACAAATGTTGTTTTGCTTTTCATGTTCAAAAAATACAAATATTCTAAATAGTGAAACCGTTTCTGATGTGAAAAACGGTTTTTAAATTCCTTGTGTAATCTGTAAGAATTGATCTGGGCAGCTATAAATAGATTCTGTCGCATAGCAAGTTCTTTGCTAGACCATGTTGACATCAAACTTATGTTTTTCCCTCCACTAAAGCTGATTCAAACTGTAACAAAGATAAGTGAGACCAAGCTAAGGCAAAGGGCCTCGATGGTTTAAAGTGAAGGAGTTGATTTGCACCACCCAAGGTTTAGACTCTTGTGGTATAAATGTTGTTTGATTTTTCTCTTCTATAATTCATAGGAAAAATCAAGCAATGTCAAAATGATTAACTGTAAATGGTCTTGCATTTGATCATCTTTGTGCTTCAATTATAATTACAGGATCAAGCCTGACAATAGTGTCTCTATAATTTCTTTATTGGCATGCAAAGTTTGCACAGTAAATATTTCTTCTCATCACATTTTTTTTCTTTTTTTCCAACAAACTCTCAAAGCAACCATTCCTAACTAAATAGAAATTGAACTGGACTATTATTGCGCTGTACATACTAATTCTGCTCCCAGCTATTTTTTTTAAAGCATGAAATTCCCAGATTAAAAAGCCTGCTGCATCATGTGAGCTCATCTTTGAAATAAGTCCGAACTGTAGATTTCAAAGCCCAAACTGACTTGAAACTGCACTTCCTCATCAAAGATAAATGTTTAGGGCTAGTGTTCTTGTTTGATCCAAGGAACAAGTTGTAGATCTCAGTCTTCTAGAGTAAAATCTTGATTTAATTCAAGCCAGTAGCAAAATTCCTATTGTTTGTTAAAAAGATCAGGACTCTAGCATCAGATTTCAGCTCCCTGAAGTTCAGGTGCAGGGGGAGTTGTGAATCCACATTCTGAATTCCGATTGCTGTGTTTGTCCAAAAAAACCTCCAAAAATAACAAAGTGAGTTCATAAAAAGCACTTTTCAAAGTAAAGCTTGCACCACCTTCGGTGCCAAATTATATGTCTGAAACTTGGAGTTACTGGAAAGAGCCCTGCTGAATGCAAGAATCTTTGGATTAGATCCTGTGACCACAGGGCTACAAATTGCAAAAGAAAATTAATCCTACATAACAAATTCCATTTCGTAATTTAGACAATCCTTTTGCAGCTTTTATTTCATAATATTTTTTTTTCTAATATAGATTCCTGTGTGTATCTAGCAGCACCTTTTTCCAGTCCTGTTGGAGACACACATCCACCGAAAAGTACAAATCTGCCTGCTAATTTGAGATCAGTCACTGAACATGAGTTTCAATCATTCTTTTCCCAGAGTGTCTAGAATTCTAAACAAAACCTAGAAGTCTCATATTGAGATTTTATTTCTTTTGTAGGGGAAAAATATCAGAAGGAGGTTTGTTTCCTTCCCAAAGTTTTGTGAAAATACTGATATGACAACATTGCTAATTTAATTTGCCTTTGAGGTTTCAAACTTGGGAAAACTTTTTTTTCTATGTAGTTATTAAAAATAGATGATGATGATGATGAATATTATTATGTATCTTTTCTTAAATCACTCTATCCTATCACATGGAAGCTCTTAGATGTTGCAACAATGACTTTTGATATGTTGTTGATGTCATCAGAAGGAAATGATAAAATGTCACCAACACAGTTTCACAAAACTTTCACCTATTGGAGAACATTTAAAAAGACATGTAAAGAGAAATCCCTGGTGATCAGCTTTCTGATTATTCTCTCTTTGGTAAAGTCAACAATTATACAGTAAACTTCACAACTTCACTAGGCTGAAAAAAAAAAAAAAAAGAACTAACCACAGAAAGTGTGGTGTGATAGATGTGGGATGGCCTGTTACAGTCTCAAAATACAATCCATTCTGTGTATCTCATTTAATGTTACAGAGCACTGTGCCAAGGAAGTAATGGAAGAGTTGTGATTTCAGGTCTGTGTTGTTCTGATTGATTCATTGAGTCTCCCTCTTCAAATATCAGTTGCTAAATCACTCAGATCAAGGCAACCACACTTTGAAAAGAAAAAAGTATTAAACATAGCTTTGGAACACATGACATTCAAATTGGTGGATAAAATGCATCTAGTTTTATGTATCAAAGGGACTTACTTCAATGAAGTGGGAACACTAGTCTGAAACTCCAAGGACAACCATGACAGCAAATTTGATACCCAGAGAGAAATGGTTACTGCAAGGTGTGTGTGTTTCCTTTCTCTTCTATCCAAAATAGCTAATAAAAATACAACATCTGAGTTTCACTATGGTTCAGCCTTACAACTAAAACATTACACAGGAGTAGGCTGTGTAATATTTTATTCTGTAGTTAGTGAAAAGAAATAGGCAAGTCATCCCATAATTTTAGCTATTTCTCCCATGAGGCTGTGCAATGGAAAAGAGACCTGGGAACAGCGATGCTTTTGATGATTATTTCCACAAAGAATTCTTTCATTTTGTCTTGCAGACACAGAGTTCCTGCAGACACAACAGGCAAGGAAGGCAAGGAAAAGATATTAAACTATTACAGACTGGACAGGGTTATAGGTCATCCTATAAAATACCACCTTCTAAATCAAAGAAATCTTCAGAGAACAAAATAAAACTGCAAAGACAGTGTATGGAGCTGGAGACCTGTGTGTCTCAAGTGAAATTGCTTGTTCAGTTACTCAGCTGAATGGTGGAGTTAAATTAAGAAGTGTTTAACAATTGTAGCAGTTACCTGTAAGGTAAGGACTATGATTTTTGAGGTAGTTTCCCTAACAAGGTGAGAACTGTGTGCCACAGCTTCAGAATGTGAGTGAATTGGCCCAGCTTTGTCAATAATCATGGGACAGCCCAGGAAGAGGAGAGCAAACACCTTGAATTTAGACTAGACCAGCTTTGGGAGTCCCTTCCATCTCAGGACAGCCTCTGATTCTCTTTAGTCTAAAATATAAATCCTCATTGATGTGTGAGAAATGCTAAAGCATTTGGAGTTGGGATACAATTATGTTCTGTAGGGATTTAGAAGCAACAGTCATGTAGAAACCTTTGCTGTTTTTGAAGGGTTTCTTTTCTTATTTTGGTCTTATGTTGTGATTTTTTTTGTGTTAAAATAAGCAATAAATTCCTTCTAAAGGCATTGCCTTTGAACCAGTCATCTTTTAGATGGTAAACTTCATGTCTGCAATTTCATTGGAATGTATTAGCTTAGGTAATTCTTTGTTTTTCTGTCTAGATCAGGTGGAATGAATCTCCTTCTAGATTTGTCTGCCTGTTTCTCAAGACACCCTTCTGTGGATGGCACAAAAAATGACTGAATGTCAGATACCTAAACCAAGAAAAGATAAATCCCAATCTAAAATACTCTAACATGAGTCAGAGATAACTACTGCTCCCTTCCCTATATCAGCCTTGATAAATGGGGAAGAATTTGATCCTTCTCAGAACAAGGAAAGCTTTGAATCACATGTCGTACATGAATCATACATGAATTACTGCCTGAATCTGGGAGGAGGGATGTTTGGAGCAACACAGGCAGGAACTGATGTCCATGGGGAGTCCTTGGTGGATGAAGGCTGTATCTTTTTTGGTGATCAATAAGCAATAACAGTTTTCTCTCAGGTGTTCTTTAGAACTGTGTTTCCATGACCATGTTCACCCATTTTCTCTTCTTTTTGTTAGTGTGGATAAGACCAGATTGCATTTTTTCTGTGTTACATTTGTGCAGACTCTATCTCTATATAAACTGAGACCTTTTCCTTAAAATCCTATGTGACACCATGGTAAAAATTAAGGAATACCATAAACAAACAAAAAAACAAACCCAAACAAAAAAACCCACATGGAATTTGTGTATCTAAGCTGGATTCTCTTCTGTCTATGAGGACAAAACCACTGAGCCAAGGATTTGGCTGCTATAGATGTAGATATTTATAACATCCAGAAAAAAAGGGTTTAATGTAAATATCACTTAATGCAGATGGTTACATTGCCCTTGGCTCCACAAATAATCAATATAATTTGACAGGTAGATCTAGGTCTTATTCCATTCTGAGATAAAATACTGAAGATAAATGAATCACACTTAAAGACAACTATCTCTTTATAATTGAATAATAGGAAATATCAGAGTGAATTTAGGCTTCATATGAAGACAACCATATATATATCTTCATTTGACCAGAAAAATTCCACATTTTTCTTTAGAGGAATATTTTTAATCATCTAAAGCTTAAGTTTGGAAACACCTCTTCCTAAGAATAATGTGAGATAAACTCCTAAATGGATTTAACAAGGGGATTGAAAACTTTATGAATAACATAATATCAGCTAAAAGTCATCCAGTAGAAGGCATATAATCTCAATGATCTTTCATAAACATATTCATAAATCATCAATAGTTTTATAAGAATGTCTTTACTAAGGAATTCTGCCATTGATTTGTTTTTCCTTTATGTATCCTTTGAAGAGTTCTAGCACAGCTAAAAATTGTGCCTCTTTCTTTTGGATCAGCTCTATTTAGAGGATACTAACAATGGTTCAAGTTGCAGCTCTACATAATAGTCTGAGATAACAAGTTTTAAGTTGAGAATGTTATTGGAAATTCTGCAAGAAACCCAGCTATTTCAGACTGGGAACTATGAAACCATTTGCCTTGGCTCCCATTTTTTTTTCTTCAGAGTTTATTCTTGTACAGAATGGGGAGTCCAAGGGCTGAACAAACCTAAAACCTTACAATGAAATTAAATTAAAAGCATAGTCCCATCAGGTTTGAAATCAAGGTCATGAGAGTCCATGTATTCTGGACAGCTTCCATGAACTGTTATGTCTTTAATAATGATTTGTTTCAAAGATGGGTCCAGAATGGCTCAAACAAAGCCCTCCCCACAACAACAACAATAACAGCAAAACAAACAAACAAACAAAAACAGCAACAAGAATGCCATCAAAAAATCCAACCAATGAACCAGAAAACCTCCCCAAAAAACTCCAACAAAACCAGGGGGGTTTTTTTAATTTTTATCTGACTTAGAAGTGGTAGCAGCTCTGAAATACTTGGGGAAAGACGGGTAAACTGCACTAAGGCTGTAAAGTATAATTACATTCAAAAACTTTAAGCTGGAGTTATGTTTTAAGGGTTAGAGCACCACATTAATTATGGGAGAAGTAACATGAAAACTTCCCCTGCTGTTTTCAGAATGAAGGCACATGCTCAGTTGGATGACTAGTGGACTAAGGTTAATGCTTGTTCTAGAAACACCTTGTTAAACACCAACAACAATGGACAAAAAATTAATCTCCTCTTTTTTTTTTAGTTATTTTTTTAAATATTGAGAAAAACAAGTAGAACGTAAGTAGTTAAAACACCTAAACTCAAGAGACAGAGGAAACATTTTCACTTTTCAAACTTATGATGATAAAATATCCTGGATGGAAAGGGATCCACAAAGATGATCAAGCTATGATGATAACTCATATATTATTGCTATTACTGCTAGCACTGATGATAATAGCAATAAAGGCAAAACAGAACTCCAAATTTCATAGAACCTTGATCATGTAATCCATGACCCATTCTATAGAGGCTGTATAACAAGGTATTTGTATGTAGTGCCTCTTTGTGAGAGTCTTCCACTAAATACAGGAAATCAATGCATAAGAGAGAGGTAAATTGGCAAAACTGATGTTAAATCTTAACTCTATTCATGCAATGAAATTAAATTAAAATGGTGTGGAAAAGAACAATGTGGTCTAAGCTCAGAGGCAGAGAAGTCCTGAGCAACAAGATCTCAAAAGGTGTTTACACCCTATTCTTGGATCTTTGTGAAAGATCCAAGGACATGAAGGAATGAGTCATCTTTTACATTGGACTAAATCACATGGACTTGGTGGATTAACACCTGGGTGTAGCCCCCAGTCTTGCTCATGATCCAAGAACAGAGACAAAATACTTTTGCTGAAATTATTCCAGAAGAGAATTTGATTCACACAGAAATAAAATATAAGATGTAAAAATCAAATAAATATTTTATTATTGTCATCTATAGACATCATTGGATAAAGGACACTGCAGCAACTCAAAATAAACTTGTGCTATGACTAAAATTGCTTCCACACAGATATAATTTGCATGAGCAAGAGATGAAAACATAAATGAACCATTATGGGGGTTATTTTGACAATATCTACATTTATACATTTATAACATGCTAGATCTTCCTTATACACTTGCATATACAGCTGTAAATAGACATGTGTGGGTGTGTTGTTGACTACAGATGGAATAACTTAAAAATGTCCAAGGTAATTTTATTTTAAAAAACAGTAAAAAAATAAAATCACTTGCATTCCTGGTTCCAGCCTGAAGCACTTTTTTACAGCTGAAAATAGGGGCTTATAATAAAAATGCTGACACAACCTTAACTATAGAGGTGCTAGCAGGCAATGCTATAATAAATAATGTGGGAAATATTTTACACTTCAAGGCAATTACATGTTCAGCCATCTTTAGGATTTCTGGGCCACGAAGTGTAGGGATTAGGTGTACTTGACAAGTGTAAAAGACCCATGACTCATGACTGCTAGAAGGCACAAATGAATTACAAAAGCTGAGAGAAAGCTTTGTAATCACTAAGCATAGGTAAAATTGGTTTGTTTTTTTTTTATTTAGGGGTAGATAAGGATCAGGTAGATGTAAAGATACTCCAGATTTCATTCAGTGTGTTTTTTCAAGATGTGGTAAAAGTTGAGTTAAATCTATTGTCCCAATTCACCTTTATGTGTTTTTTTGACTTGCATTTGTGCATTTATGCTACACAAAAATGACTTTGAAATGGAAGTTCTTATTTGCAGGAGAACAGGACCAAACAGGACCAGTTAGGTCACTGAGTAGACTCTGTTTCAGAAAGATCTGGAGGAGATTTTAGTAGAGTTTAGATTCACAAAAACCCTTAACTGCCTTGTCAACCTTTACCTACGAGAAATACCCTCAACACTCTGTTTGTACACGAAGTACAAGATTATTATTCCAGGTCTGAAAAATAGCTGAAGTGGCAAACATAGAAGCATAGAGTCATTAGGGTTGGAAAGGACATCCAAGATCATCAAAACCAAACTTCTGCATTGGTGGATGCTGCATTGGTTGGATGCTGCATTCTCTCCAGTTCTGAACTTTGAAGAAACTATGAGTTTCAATAGGCATACAGACTGGAAATACTGGAACTGCTGATTAAGGACATCTTGAAAGTGAACATCCAAGTCAGAGCAACAAAGAATCAATTTTTGGTCATTGGGGAGAGATAGCACACCACGACCTTTGAGAAATACCTTTGACTTCAGATGTTATTTTCCAGTGAGAAAAAATTACTTCATGGAGGTATTTTCCCTGTTTCTCTCTGCTTTTTAAGAAGGAAAGTGGAGGCCACACTTCAGACCTGGTTCATGGGTCATGAGTTCATTCACATGCCAAGGCTCAGTGGGTGACCCACTCACCTGGTCCCTTGGTTCACCTGAACTGGCCAACTGCAGTAGTGTGGTCAAATCATTTTTATGGCATCTGTCAAATAGGTTCTAAATCCCACAGCAAACAGTTCTTACCTGTGTAATCATGAGGATGGTAAACCTCACAGGGAGGCTTGATTGTCCTGATCTGTCGCTTACAGCACCTCTGAAGCCTTCCCCAGAAGTCTTAGAATGTTGGGTATTATGGTTTCCAAGAATCTGGTGGAGGAGTGTGATTATTTCGGAGCTGTTTGTCTGACATCTGCTTTTTAGAAACAGACTCAAGAATTTCTCATCCTGAGCAAAACCCAAAACAAAGCACCGCCCTCCTGCCTCTTCTGCCTGAAACTGGTAACAGATCTTTAAAACTTGTCTAAATCTTAGGCCAAGTATGCTTAAGGTCATGCTTGAGTTCTTGAGTTTTATTTCTTATATACACCACACCAAGTCTGGCAGATTATTTTTTAATGGTTTTCCCTCTCGACGTATCTGTTTCCACTTTCTTGTTTCCAATTTTCATCATTTTTGGCTATAAGATATGCAGTAGATCATGAGGATCGAACATCAAGCAAACAAGAGATTTCTAAAAAAATTAAGTTTGGCTGTCTTTTCCACACAATAAAAAAAAGAATAAATTAACAGACTGTAATTTAGAGAACTCCCACAATGAAGGAGGACCAGAGGTTGGACTAGAGATTCTGGTCTGTGAAGGTCAACAGGAACAGTGTAACTGAATATTAAGCATTCAGAATTTTACTCAATTGTTCAATTCTCCCTAATTTTGCTATTTAGGGAACCCTGCCACCATTCAATATTTTTGCCTTCCTCCTTTTAGCTCCAAGTGATTTAACGTTCCTTCACCCTCACAATAGAACAGCTACAGTGCAAAATGATGAATATTCAACTTCCACATCAGAACTTGGTATGAATACCAAGATAGATATACGCTTTTCAATATGTATCAGGGTTGGGTAGCAGCACGATAGCTTAAGACACTTAAAATAACGTGACACCAATTTATTATCATTAGAAATAAAGCCTTCGGAAAAGACCCTAAGCATTATGTTAGCATTGATATGTCAATCCTGTGTTTGAAGGATGGCAAGTCTGAATCCCAGCACAGCCTTAATTAACAGAAAATAATTAGCATCATTTTCCCAGCTGTGAATTTGAGAATTTTTTTTTCCAACAGAATCCATTGATTGATAATTAAGGAGGAGTTAGTTGTAATAAAACTCCCAGTATTGCAATTTCTAATTGGCCTTTAAGGACATTTTACAGTTACAGTTACTTTGTTCCAGGCATTTTCTGGCTTTTTTTTTTTTAACCAGCTTTAATAAGAAATCCTTTTTCAGTGAGGTAAAAAAGATGCAGATGTATAGAAAAAACCACTGTACTGTTACATTTATGAATTTAAAACCTCGCATATAATGCAGTCCATTTGATTTGTTTGGGTAATAATTGGTGCTAAGTGAAAGTAAAAAGCTTTGAAGTTTACTTTGAATAACCTAGGATGTATCCAAGCACTTGAGTCTTTGATTAAACTGTATTATCCCAGAGATTTATGTAAATGCTTAACTTGATGAACAGTAAATGCTCCTGTTGGCTTCAGTGGGATGGAGCATCGTATGTATAGTTAAGCAGATATATGTATATCCTTCAAGGAATGCTGCCCTAGGCTGGAAATCTTATAGGAATGGATTCAGCTCAAGACATGTCTGCTTGTTTCATATTTCCAGCCAGTCCACAAATACTGCTCGTATAGTGTCCCCCAAGGCACTCAGATTTTAATCCTACAAGTAGAATTGATTTAAAAGCATCCATTTAATGATTTTTGTAATATCTGTACATTGACATAATTCTGAATTATTTTCCTGAGTTATCTGAAAATTTCAAATGTTGAGTGAAAACAATCTGAAGACTTTCAGGGTTTTCTCCATTTCTTTCCTCTCCTTCATTTCTGGTTATTCTCCCACTTGCAGAGAAATCTTGAACAACTGACCAAAGAACAACAACAACAACAAAAGAGAGAGAGAGAAAAAAAAGACCTTGTATATCTAAATACAATAATAGAAAAATATTTTGCTTAAATTTCTTTTTATACAGAGGTGATTTTTTAGGAACAATCTTTGTAAAGAATAAATGTCAGATTTTTACATAGTAGAAAATCAATGTCATCTGAACAGGCAAACATGATGTTTCCTAAAAAACAACTTTCATATGTGAAACCAAAATGAACATCCAAACTGGTCCCTAATGCTGGGAAGGTGGATCTGAATAATCAGACTTGGACCTGTATTGGTGTAATTTGTGGCCAGTACACAATGACTTAAGCTTGCTTAATTCAGATACACAATTAATGCTCCATTTTACTGGCAGAAAAAGAGCCATATGATAACAACTCTTGGTGTTGTTTCCACTGGTTATTCCTGTCTCTTTCTTGCCCTGTAATTTTTTTTATATGTCTATGCCAGTAATAAAGTGTTACTATATGATCAGAGTGTCCTGACTATCTTTAGAATCCAGATCAGCTCAGTTTCTCCATCTTGGGAATGCAATCAGGCTGCCTTGCTGCCTCTCTGAGGAGGATGTCAGATCACTTCGCTGTGACTGCCTTACATCTTGGCTCAAGTGATGCAGCTTTCTCTCTTTGGAAATGATCCAGAGAAGATTTACAGTGCTCACAAATTTATTCCAAGTGCATCCGCTGCATTTTGTTAACATGGGCTGGAATGTCCTCCTTCATTTCAATCACAGAGATCACTGGGATGATTTTCAGTTCAAAGGAACCAGCAGAGCTGGACATTGTAACTGCTTCTGTTCAAGAGCACTTGGTTCTTCCTCTCTCACAGTACATAAGCATCACTTCAACCACCAGAAGCACCAGAATTAGTGAAAATTCGTGGGTGTCCTTAGCTGGTATTTGAACTGCTGGACTGGTTGACATCAGATCAAAGAGCCAAGAATGATTTGGATGGGAGGGAACCTTAAAGAACATCTCCAAACCCCCTGCCATGGACAGGGACATGTTCAACTAGATCAGACAGCTCCAAGCCCCATTCAACCTGGCCCTGAATACTCCCAGGGATGAGGCAAACTGTGCCAGGGCCTCATCAACTATTCAGGGAATTTTTTCCCAATATCCAATCTCAACCTGTTGTATGCCAGTTTGAAGACATTCCTCCAGTCACTCCATCCCCTTCTCAATAATCCCTCTCAAATAATTCAAAGTGACACCACATAGAGACGTGAAAGCCCCAGCCTGGGTTTACAGATTATCTACACATAAAGGATAGGGACAATTTTTTCCCACCACCTCTACTATTCCCTAAAACTAGACAGATCATACCTGTTTGGTTTTGTCTCTGACTGACAGGAATACTCTGGGCTGCCTAGGCCAGCAGGCTGCTGGAGACAGCAAACCCCACACTCCACATCCTACCTTGGCCAGCCTGGAAAGCTGCTGCCACCACAGAGGGAGGAATGAGGGAGCAGAAGGTTGCAGCTCCTGCTACATAGAGGGCTGGGACAGCAGTCCCCACCTTCCTTTCCCATCTCCCTGGGGGCACCACAGGCCTCAGCTGAAGGAACATGTGTGTCTGTATCTGCATGGATGCCTGGTCTGGGCACACAGTGGGATAACCCCACGTGTGGCTGGGGATGCTCACAGAGTGTGGATGTCTTTTGCTGCTAAAGAGGTGGGCCTGTAAATATCACAAGGATTTCTTGTGGAGATTTCAGGAGAGAAGTTATCACAGCTGACCTCAGGCTTCTAAGAGAGGGCTGGGCATGCTGGAGAGCTATTTGTTGTTCTTACTTTAAAGCTCTTTTAGGACCAAATCAATGCTGACTGCCTTAACAACTTGAATGACATGTTTTGAAACCTTATCCTAATTTTCTGACATTATTTTCCTCCCCATATTTGAAAGTAGTTTGAAAATAATTTCAATCCTGACTCAGAATTGCTTTCTTCAGTAGATTTAACATTCTATTAGGAAACTTATTGTTTCCTAAACACGTTTATCCTTTCTGAAACCTTAGCCAAAACACCATTAGCCTCCCATCAAATCCTTCTTCAACTAAAAGCCCATATTAAATCCTGGGGTATGGGAAGGTTAGACCTGCCTGCCAACAGCACTAAGAATCACTTTTATCAGCCTGTCAATGATTCCTTTTTAGTGGAGAAAGACTCTCTTCTTAAAATGTGTAATTTCAGAGAAATCAAGGTAGGAGGAAATTTCAGCACCTTTCTTAGATCATTCTCTTGCCCCCAAACAGGATCAGCTACAGTTAAGTGATTCCTGTTAGATGCTTATCTGGCTTGTTCTTAAAAACTTGTTAAGCTTCAACAACCCCTCAGGACAATCTGTTTCAGGTCTGCAGTCAGCATATTTTATCTGAGACCTCTCATGAGTCTCCCTGGCTTAGCTTTAAGTTTCTTACTACTCCTCAGAAAATATCATAGAATCATGGAATGGTTTGTGTTGGAAGGGACCCTTAAGATCTGGTTCCAACCACCTGCTCTATAAAGAACAGTTTATTTCTCCCCTTTGCAGCAATCCTTTTACCTCTTCAAAGACAGTTCCTGTGTCTCTGCATAAATATTTAGTCCATTTTAGACTGAATAAATCCAATGAAAGACTTCTCCCTAAAGAACAGCACTGTTTGAGCTGGAGATATTGATAAGGATTGAACAAGCAGCAGAGTGTTTGAGGTGCTGCATACCAAGCCAGAAGAGACATTTAGGATCCAAAACACACACTGACTGGGATGACCTTAATGATTTAGAACAGCAGCAACAGCTGTCAGAGGAAAAGGCTCAGAAAAAAATAGTAAAAACTTGGGTACTTTGAACACAGTGTTTAGAAAATGCTCATATCAGTATATTGCATTTTCACATTTTATAATTTCCAATAGGTTTTACTTTGAGGTGAACAGGGGGAGGAAATTATAAAAATATGTGCCAGGAAAACTGGTATATTACCATGAGGTATAATTAAATGCTGAAGCTTAAATCTAAAGGACATTTCACAAAACATGGATCAAGGTTTTCAAGTACAGGTGCCAAAAATCCAGCTCCAATATTAATATTTAGACAATAAATATTATTAATATAAAAGAGGTCTGACTCCTGAAAGGCAATATTTTTGTCAGTTGCATTTAAACTGGGGGGGTGCGGGGGCATAATTTCTAAAACTGTCCATTGGGGGGGACAAATATGGATGGAAATGTTAAATTCTGTTTTTAAGAATCTCACCTTAGAGTAGTAGAACACGTGTTGCCTAGATGGAAGTACGACACCTCTGCTGCCACCACCCTTCCAAGGGATTTAAGTACCAGGTTTTAATAAGCATCAAGCATATTTTTTTCTTACCTAAACTGTACTGAAATAATGCTGTGTAAGTAGGCATATGAAGGAATTTCTTCTTTTTATTTCCATTTAACGTTCTCCCCTTTTTCCAAAGGAAGAGTCAGAGTCTCACAGGCATGTGCAGTGTCCCATTCCTCCACCGTGTTCTTCAATTTCCATGCCATTGGAGTTGAGGACAAGATGTCAGAGTGTGAGCTCAGAGCCATTTCACTTCACCATGCAGTGGTGTAGCACATGCATTCCTACAGAACTTGGCACTGGGAATCTCCAGGAATTTGAAAATAAGGAAACTTCAGCTCTGTAGGATGAGGGAACAATCAATCCATTCTGAGATCATCGTTCTGCAGGAACCCAGAACAAGTTTAAACCACGATTGATCAACATGAACCGAACGACAGCACAGAGAAGGGAAAGAGAATGGTTCACAAAAGCAGTAGGGTTTTGCCAGTGATGAGTTTCTCACAGAATTAGTCGGAAACTCAAAGCTTGATTAAAAGTGGACCATTTTCTTATTCTGTGATTTTTGGTTTCTGGAGGAAAATTTAATAACTAACCCACTAAAATGAGGGATGGGCTATAAACCTCTTACCTGTTTTCCTTTCACACCTGGATGGTTTAAAATCTTGGGGACAACCCTGATTGTCAAAAGCAAATTTTCTGTTGACATCATTTTTGGATTTCTTTTAATAGATTTTATTTTTCCTTACCAAAAATGCTTACTGTGTGCTGTCCAGCCATACAGGAGATCAGGATTTTAAACACTACTTGGCCACAGGATCCTTTTGTAAGCCAAGGTACTTTTGTCTTTCAGAAAATTTCTTCCCCTTTTAAAGGTTAACCATGAAGATATGCAGTTTGTGAACCCTTCAGCTGCTGCAGAGATGAGGTCCATGCAGGAAGATCAGGCTCTTTTGACTAAGGAAAATGTTGTTAAGGAGAAAATAAGTTGATTCATTTCTCTTTATTGCTGCATGGTGGCTCTGGTGTAGTAATGATGATGTGGAATGCAAAGATGGGAAGCTAAGGTTGGTGGGTTGTGAAAATCCATAATTACCAAAGCACAAAATTTTGTCTTCAGCAAATATGGTGTTTTACAACCACCAAACAATCTTTTAATCTTAAAAAACCCAACAAACTTCCTCACATCATCTCACATAAATAATATTTATTTTAAAAAGGCAGTAATCCTAACATGCTGGACCCAGACACTGATTGAATATAAAGATTAAATCTGAAGCTATTGCCAAAATAAAAGTGTTCAGATGTGATTTTGGAGGCGTTTAGAAGATTTTTATTAATGGTCTCCTCACTGCTTCCCCTTTTGGTTTCCAACAGCATTTTCTTTTAATCACTGGACTTAATATACTCCAAGGTGCTGAATTTCATGTCAGCTGTAAACAGGCAGCAAAACATTTACATGTTGGCTTCTTTCAGTGCCTCATATTCAATTCAAGGAGTGAACAATGAAGCAGCACTGCTGTGCAAGATCCAAATTGTGCTGCTGGCAAGAAGATTCTCAAATAACTGTGGATCTCCCGGGAGAAGGAATATTATACTATGGAATAGAGAGTATTTGCCATAGAGCAAGCTGGTCTCTAGGCTTTTTTTTTTTTTCCTTTTTTTTTTTCTTTTTTTTTTTCCTCTTCTTTCATTGTGTTTATTTATTTGTTTGTACTGTCACAGATGTCATATGAAGGCAAGAAATGCAATAAGGCTAAATCTATCTCAGGGAATTATTTTGATCTGCCGATTAAATGAACCACTTCACCTTGCCTATGATATGCCATCAAACATTGGTATGAACATTTGGTGCAATCAATCTATTACACATCAATTTTATGACTGCATAATGAGGTTTAATTGCTGCTTTATTAGTCTGACTAATATTAAGTGCTGGTAATTGCTTTGCATTCAACTTGACTCATTTAAATTACACATCCAATATTTAACCATGAATGTAGGCCACCTTTTTATCTAATGATTTTTTGCTTTCCTCCTCGTGGTATAAGAAAAACCTGTTTGGGGTGATTTTCCTCCTTTGTACAAGTTTTCTGGCCCTGAGGAACAGAGGCTGGAAAAGCTAAATGTTGTTCTTGGTAAATGCACAGGCCTTTGGCATTTGAAAGTGAACTTCAAATTGCCTTTTGACAGAAGTATAATATGGTTTTTGTGCACTAATGAGGGAATTGCTAAGGTGTGTAAATACATTTGCAGTCCCACTGAAATCCATTGGACTACTCACACACACTAAGTTATGCATGTCCCTGGGGGGATGGTAGGGCTAATGCTTGCTACCCTGGGGCACACATGGAAAACAAGTCCAGCAGGGTGCAGGGTGCATTTTGACTGACAAGCCACAGACCCAACATTCCTGCCAGCCAGGTTGTTACTGCACTGTTACAGTCACAGGCTCAGATGCTCAGACCCGGATCTTTGGGAGGCAAGGACTGAGCTTCAATAAATTCCTTGGTACAAGAGACGAGGATCTTTTGCAGACCCAGCCTTGTTCTGTGGCTTCCTCACATTCACAAGGACCTCATTGAGGTGATGAATTGCTGGATTGTTCAGGTTGTCAGCAGTTTTGTTATTTCACTTGGCTTCTCCTAATTTCCTTTTTTTTTTGTTTGAAATAGACCCCATCTGATTTTGCAGGGATGAGCTCAGCTCGCTGAATAGACATGCCAGTTGCCATAAATATCATCTGATGGTCCAGTGACAGCTGGCTGATACCACCCTGCAAGCACCTCATGAGCTAAAAATCAGCCTGTATTTTGGGAAAAGAGGCCTAGGGTTGTACAGTGCTGCAAAATTATACTGAGTTCTGGTGTGAGTGTCTGGTTCATAAGTCTTTGGATCCAAACATGCAGCAATTGAATCAGTAATAATTTATTGCATTTTATTGCAATTCTCTTCCTGGATCATTAAATAGTTAACATAGGTAGAGACCTTGTGAGAGTCCAATATCCACCACTGGGTATCTATAGGGTTACAAACCAATTGCTGAAAAAAAATCTTAGAATAACAGAATGTTTTAGGTTGGAAAGAGCCTTTAAGATCATCAGTGGACACCTGGTGTTTTCATCTCTAGCCCAGATAGTGTTTCTGTTTCTTATCCAAGAATTGATCTAAGACAAAACACTTCAGGTAGTACCTTGTGTATGAGATCTGGTAGCTGAAACTTCAGGCTCAGGTGGGCCCAGGGCTTTGGTCTTTTACCAAGAGTTTACCAAGTTGTGGTGCTAAAGTGACAGACACTTTCATCACAATCTTTTTTTCTTTTCTTTAGTTTGTTTCAAGTAACCAGTCTTTCACATTAAACAGGTTTCCAAGAAGTCAGTATTGACAGCCAGGCTGGATGGGGCTTGGAGTAACCTGATCTAGTGGAAGGTGTCCCTGCTCATGACAGGGTGAGATGAGCACTAAGGTCCCTTTCAACCCAAACCATTCTATGGTTTACGGTTCTGTGATCTTCAGCAACCATTGGCACCTCCTCACTTCTACTGGCTTACCAAGGAGTCACACCAGATTGTCTTGAGACACCATGGTTAGCTTGAGAACCCTTGAAGTTTTGCAAGTTTTCAATGGCATTATCCTTTTCTCCACTGAATTAACAAAAAAGTACAGACCCTTAGGCCTGCATTCCTTCCTTACCCTCTCCCTCCCACCCATGAGTAGAAATTGCAATCACTGCACCCTGGATTTCCCACTGTGGTCCCTGACACCAGCTGCCTTGACAGCAGCACCTGAGAAGCCAGGTGGGACCATCTTTCTGGGCTCTGCTAGATGATTTTTCTCTAAAAAAAACCAGAATGATTTTTCTCTTTCCCAAATACTGATGATTATCTCTGCAGAAACCCCCAGACTTCAGTAAACAAACCCTTGATTAAGAAGGATCAATCAGCTCCCTTGGAAAGATCCCTCCCATTGCAATCCTCTGCAATGAGCAATAAAAAAAGTTTAAAGACTTGGAAAAAAGTCGTGTTGGGGCAGCCTTCCAGATCATGCTGGAGACTGTCAAAACCTGAACTTGTCAGAGACTAAGGAAAATCTCTCTCAAATCTAAAACCATTCCCTTTTACTTTGATTTTGATTTTA
Source organism: Phylloscopus collybita (assembly GCA_027886175.1). Lineage (NCBI taxonomy): Eukaryota > Metazoa > Chordata > Aves > Passeriformes > Phylloscopidae > Phylloscopus > Phylloscopus collybita. The sequence continues at coordinate 53,920,749 of JAJNNQ010000026.1, forward strand.
TGATTTCATGATTCTGTTGTCTCTAAAGGCCCATTCAAAGCCAAAACATTTTATGTTTCCATGATTTAGTGGAGCTAAAGGTCTTGGTATACTTAGATTTAGACATGAAGGATCCATGCTGCCAGAAGATAAACTTTTATTTCTAGAGCTTAGGCAGTGCCTAAATTTGGGAATTCCCAGACCCAGAGTCAGGACACAGAACTTGGCTTTGGAGCTCATTCTTCCAAGTATCTCCATTCATAGCCAAGCCTTTAGCCCAGACAAAGTAGTTCCCAGCCATGTTCTGAGAGGTAGCAAGAGCCAGGGACCATTCCCATATATGAACTTGGATGTGAACAGCTTATTTTGGGAACTAGGAGAACTGTGGGAGTGGTAAACCAAGCCAGGCTGATTCAGTGCCAGACAACAGGCCTCTGTAGTGATGCTTCTGGCAACAAAGACAAGGTGGCAAGATAGAGGATTTATTAATTATTTGTGAAATCCAGAAAAGGAAAGGCCAGATATCAGGTGATATAAATCAGTATCAGAGATGTTCTGGTTTATACAAACTGAGCAGCTATCCTGCACCATTAAAAACAAACAACTGGACAAACACAAAGCTGCTTATTGTTTGCTTCAAGAGCCATTTCTTCCTTCCCTTCATGTCTGAAAGTCTTTACTGCTGCACAGTGAAAGCAAATAAACAAGGAAGGTTAAAATCTAAAAGCACTCATCCAAGTTAATTAAATTCAGCCAGCCTCAACTACATCATCTGGTAAGATCTGGCAAGTGTGTGTGTGTGTGTGTGTACATGCTTGCCTGTGTATCTGTTCCTCTCTTCAGGAAGAATCCTCCAAAAGTGCACCCACTTTAACATACATTACTTCCATGTCTGGCTGTGAGGGGTTTGATTCTTTTTTCTATTGGTTTTTTGTTGGGTTTTTTTGGGTTTGTTTTTTTTGGGGGGGGGGGGGGGGGGGGCGGGGGGGGTGGGGGTGGTTTTTTTTTTTAATTTTATTTTTTTCTTTTTTTCTTTTTCCCTTGTCTGTTCCTGTTCTTACAGCTGCTTTCATATTTTTTTTCCAACTACCCATTATTACATTTTTCTCCTTTTATTTATGATGCCTGATTCCCAGTGTACATTATTGCTGCTCTGTTGGTACTTTATTAAATACGATACAGATACTGGAGTGAGAGTGAGGTTTTATGTCCCACACATGGTGTGTCGTAATTGTGGCATTTTTACTTTCCATTAAGAGGGATCTCCAGGAGGGGAGGATGGGGGGACTCGCTTCATTACTTCTATAAACCAAAGAAGAAACCCCAGACAAGCTTGATGAGTTGTTAAGTAGTTTTTAAAGAAGTCTTTAAATCAGGATTAGATGTCTTTCCTAAAGAGACTCCCTAGTTCAGCCACAACTTAGAGGCCTGATAGAGGGATCACTGCTTAAATCCTGTCTCTTGCAGGAGGGGAAAAACCAAACTATACTGAAATAATGTTTCTTCTGGCCTTCAAATTTATGAGTGTAATAGGAAGGCAGTGGTTTAGCTAGCCAGGCAAAGACAATGTAAAGCTGTTAACACATTCATGATGAAAATATAAATTTATCTGAATCTTGGGCTGAAGGAAAGGACAATGAACTCAGGGCAAACTGAGCTCTGTCTGAGCATTTAAAATATGGCCATGTAGTCCCTTTTTTCCTGGAATTTATCTCAGAGATGTCTAAAAATCCTTTTTTTCTATGTCACCTTTGAATATTTTGAAATTTTAATTTATTTTATGTGCTCATTCCCCCGTCAGTGAAGCATTGCTCCTAGCCCACCTCTAAACTTCATTATGGACATTTCTGTACAGAGTTGCTCTGTTCAGCCTCTCAGAGTCTAAGCACTGAGCAGGGCTCAGAGACTTCCAGCTGCATCAGTGCTGGAATCCTGGCATTGCCAGAGAGCAAGGAATGATAATAAATTGGGGTGAATTTTGTGTATTCATTTTCCCATGATGAGCGGCAGCCCAGATCCAAGGCAGATGGGGGCCAGGAGAGCAGACTGCTTCAGGCCATGAAATGGCCAGGACCACAATTGTCTCATTGCCAGGGCCCTGGCAAGACAAAACCTCTGCTGGGAACCAGCTCCTCACTGCATTTTGGCCACTGCCCCTGCTTGTCTTTCCTCAGGACCAGTTTGCATCTGAGGACATACCATGGTCTGCCCCAGCTCCCTATTTCCCTCCAGCTTTGGCCTGATCTCTGTTCTTGTCTTTTCTGCCTAAAATTCTGAGAAGGTTTCACTGCTCATTCACCGAGGGATCAATACCTAGGTCTTCTTGCCATAGTGGGACAAATTTCTCCCACAAATCCAAACTACAACCCCAGAGAAATATTAAACATTAATATGAAGCTTGGCATGCACACATAAAACCAAAATGAAATAGGCAATAAAATTACTAACTAAGCAATCAGAAGGACCTTCATGACCCTAGTGAGTTGAAATTAAGCTGCAATGAGAAAAGAAGTGGTACTAGTTGAACAATTTGTTTAATTTCTCTATTGTTCTTCCACATTTATAAACTTTTCCTGGTAGAAATGTTGTCTGTGTGAGCCAAAGAAGGCAGGAAAGAGCAAATAATGATAATCTCATATTTATATGCTGCCCCACTTGTTACGCTTTGCTTTGTGACACCTCTTCATTTAGAGAAGGTGCACATGTAAGGAATATAATACTGGAGGAAAAAATAGCAAGAACACATTAAAAAAACATCAGAAGTAAGGACTCAACATGAGTCTCTGAGATCAGTTTAGTTTGTTGTGGAGTATCCACAAAATAGTTAAGGTGGAATGACGGCTGTAGACTGGATTTGCTTGAAACAACTGAGCAGTGTTGAAGTTCTTAGTCATTATTGTTGAACAGAGTGACTTTGTACCTTCATTTCATGCTGGATCAACAAGAATGAGTTTTCTACTTTCTTGTAAGAAATTGTAATTTTGATTGGTTTAAAGGTGTCCCCAAATTCTTTCCACCTGGTTCAAAGGAAACAAAGAGAGAGTAACCTTGGTATTCCCCAAAAAAATTTGGGAGTGATCAAGAGCTGTTCACATTGCACTGAGAAAGGTGAGAAACTACAAACCAATATGCAATTGCTAAGTCAAATTGATTTCACCCCCCACCACTGTCTTTGATAATCTCCACTGGCTCCCAGTTCTATGGTCTAGAATGCATTTTCAAACACATTTTCAACCATATTTAGCCTGTCAAACTCAGTCATTTCTTTTTGAATCATTTCAGTCATCCTTGTGTAATATGACTGGAGAATCTATCATCTTTACTTCCTTTCCTTTTTATCTCCTTCAGTCTCCCCTCTCCCCACACATTCATTCACTTCACAGGGGATACAACATTTGAAACTTTAAGCACCTATTTCTAAAAGCTGTATCCTAACAAAAGACCTCTGGGAATCAACAGAGGGTAACTGGAGCAGGCAGGGCCAACATCACCACAATTCCCATGACAAAGCAGCTGCACTATCTGACAGCTCTTATCTTCTTGCATCTTGGATGCTTTCAAGAGAGAAGCTTCTGTGTTTGATGTGTTCCCAAAGTGTGGGTCTCATAACTCACTCTTTTTACCAAAGATGTGAACAGGTGTTCATTCAAATGAGATAAAATCATGAAACAATAGAATAACCTGATTTGGAAGGTACCCACATGGACTGTTGAGTCCAAATCCTGGCCCTGCACAGGACAACTTTGAGCATCCCATCATGTGCCTGAAATGTTCCAGAAATGCTTCTGGAAATCTGTCAGGCTTTGTGCTGTGACCACTTCCTGGGAAGCCTGTTCCAGTGCCCAACCACCCTCTGGGTGAAGAATCTTTTTCCTAATATTCAACCCAAATGTTCCCTGACTACTCCCCTGGGTCCTGTCACTGGGAACCAGAGAGGAGATCAGTTCCTGCCCCTCCTCTCCCCCTTGTGAGGAAGCTGTAGATCATGAAAGAAAAGGAAGCTTTACAACACTCATTTGCTTTGTGCAAAAATCCACTGAGGCACCCAAAGCAGACAGCAATGAGAGCTCCAGATCCCACTGAAATGATGGAGAATGAATCCCAGCAAACTGTGCAAACTACTTAGAGGTGGAGGTAATATTCTCTGTGTTGTTGTTGTCAGCCCCTTTCCCAGTTATCAGCAGCAGAGCTGACGCTGTCTGCTGAATAACACATTTGTTTATACAGTAGATTGAGAATATTTGTTTGCGCAGCAAACTCCTCGGGGGTATGAACAATGTGTTTCTGAAGAGTTCCAGTGCCATTAGAATAATCAAGACTTGTAGTATGATAAACAGAGCCACAAACACAAAGTACTACACAGGCTCGGGCGCGCGGTGCCGCGCGTGGTGTCAGGTCCCCGGGACGATCTGTTCAGACAGCTTTTCCCGTGGTGCAGACACAGGTTGCTACACATGTTACAGAGGAACCCAGGGCGAGACGTGGTCATGGTGCATTTTTGGATGAGCCCTCATCAGCAGCATGCTGGCATGCAGCAGAAATCTCCTTTTCATTTCATAAGGGCCGAATTGTTTCATTCATGCAAACCACGTGAAACCTATCAGAGGGGAAAGATGTCCATTTTGTTTATCAAGGAGAACAGACCAAAGCCAAATTCTTATTTTTGTATTTTTATATTTTCCTCATAGCCTCTATCAAGGATGCTTTCCCCTCTCATCTAAATTATGTCAGAGAGTCAGAGAATATTCTACATTGAAGGGACCCACAAGGATCATCAAAGTCCAGCTCCTGGCACTGCACAGGACATCCCAACAATCCTACCATGTTCCTGAGAGCTTTGTCCAAATGTTTCTTAATCTCTGGCAGGCTTGAGGCTGTGACCACTCCCCATGGGAGCTTGTTCAGTGACCAAGAACATCCTGGGTGAAGAAAATCTTCCTAATACACACCCTAAACATCTCCTGACACTGCTTCATTGTGTCTACAGCACTCTAAACATCTAATGTGGACCAGTATTTGGCCTGGAAATTTCAGCATCCCAAATGATATTTCTGTGGTCCTGTGACAACTTTAATTTTGTGACACTCCTTTAGAGCACAAAGGGTGCCAAATAGCAAGAGGGATGTGCACATCTCTGGCAGTGTCCGAGGCCAGGCTGGACAGGGCTTGGAGCAGCCTGGGATAGTGGGAGGTGTCCCTGCTCATGGCAGAGTTTGGAACAAGATGAGCCTTAAGGGTCCTTCCAACTCAAACATTCTGTGATCCTGTGGTTCTCTGAAATAAGGTATACCTCCAGGGATGGCTAAATGTGATTTGATCCTGGTTTCCCTGTCTCACAAAAAAGTAGAAAATGTATATAAATACAATTGAAAAAAACTGACTACTTTAAAGAAAGTGCATAGAATCTGAATTTAGGCTCATGAGTAAAAAGAGAGAAACAATGGGACAAGAAAAGTTATATTGATGAGGAGTTAACAAATTCTGATAGGAGAACAGAGACATTACAGAATCTGTGATTTGGTGACAGCCACAAAGATAAGGAGTTCACCAATTTGAGTCCTATTCTTTCAAGCAGGCAAAGCAAGTATTGCCTCCTACCTCACGAGTTATATCAGATGAAATTAATTGTTCACATACTGTCATGAAGTAGTTGCTGTGAGAATAGGGAACTGAAGAAGTTCATTATGACAGTGTCGTTTCAATATTTTTTCAAATAGTAAGACCTCAAGTACGCAGCATAACCAAAATTTTCCTTTTATACATAAATTTCTTTGATGCCAATAGCTTGGTGAGCTGATTTGTGCAGCCATAATGGGTTGGTCAAGAAAGAAGAAAGGAAGATAAGGAGATGTAAAATTAGTGAAAACATGCCTAAGGCTTTTGACTTCTTGACTTCAGTCTCCTTCTCACAGCACTGTGATGAGTGACAGAAGTCCTCTGAAGCCTGTTAGTTTTGTTTTATTCCTTCTGTCCTGTTTTTCCACTTCACTTAATGCAGATTCTTGCTCTGAAGGTTAAAGATCTCTCTTTTACTATATTGCACCTGTTCACACGTAGAAACACCATGCTCTCAAAGTTCATGTGCAGCTAATGGAGATTTCTCAGTCTCCTGCTCCTAGTCTGTCATGCTTTCCCTTCGTCCCTGTCCCATCCTATTGTCCATCCAGAAAACAATCAAAAAGCAGCTTTCAAAGAAATTTTGTTTAAAAGAATTCAGGTGAGTGGGATAGTTGTTCTGCTGTCTTCAGGAAATACATCTGTAAAGAAAAATTAATGAAAACTTCATCTAATCCAGGGTTCTTTCTCCAACACCTTCCAGGAGTTGACATCTGGATTAAAGAAACAAAATCCAGAATAATTGTTCAGTTTGGTTTGGGGATGTTTGGGGGGTTTTTTTTGTGGTTTTTGTTGTTGTTTGTTTTACCTCCAAACCTATATTGCCTGAATTGCATTTGATTTCTCTTCCACTTCTCTAATACTCAACATACTTCAGACCTGTTCTCCTTCCTTGATATCATTTAGAATCATAGAATGGTTTGGGTTGGAAAGGACCTTAAATATAATTTAACCTTTATACTCCTTAGATCTCTACCATATAACCCTTGTGATTCAAACTCTTCCAACGAGTTCACTTCCCTGAGCCTTCCTATTTCACATTTCAGGAATGTGCTTCTGCCTTCTCTATGGCTGAAATATTGTATGGTGTCTCTCCCAACCTTTTTATAGTTTTTGTCTGCAAGAGCAGAGGCAAAAATAATCTTGCAAATTTGTGATGTTGTCCCACTGATCTCCCTCTCCACCTGTTTGTACCTGGGCATGTGTCAGCTTTGAGCTCACACCAGCTGGATGTGGAAGCTGAGCAGAAAGGAATCAGCTCCTGTCTCAACCTCAACTACAGCTGGATGCCAGTTTAACTCTTTGGGATGTTCTGGCTGTTGTTAAACTGAAATAAACAGGTCCAGAGTACATTTCTGACCCTCAGTCATAGGCACTGCTAAACTGTTAACACATTCCCTGCTGTGATTTTGACTTCTGCTAATTCAGACAAATGAAACTGTTTCCTGCTATTCAAATCTGCACATGCAACCAACAGTAACCACCTAATTTGACTTTCCTAAACATGTAGCCTGTGGGATTTCACCCAGAGGAATGCATCTTGTCAGAAGATGTTTCATTTGAATCTTTGCACTGCCTGAATGGCACTGTTGTTCAAAATAATGGATAAAATAAGAGTTAATGCAAAGGCATGAGAGGTTTGGGTTTGGTTTTTTTCCCCTATTCTATACATCTGCAAGTTTTGTCCTGGGCAAAATATATCATCCTGTGTTTTAGATTCCATGTCTCTTAGAAAGATACAAAATTCATCTGGTCTAAAGTACTCATATCCTTCCCATATTCCTGCTATTCATGTACAGAGTAGGAAACACATGTGAGCAAACTCCTGTAAGAAATAAACAACAAAACAGAGAAAGAGTTTCAGTGTGGAGAATGGGGAAAAGGGGGAAAGTGTCACTCGCTGCTGTTCACCTTGGTCAGTGGTAAAATGGCTGCACATTTCAATTAGACAGCTGCTGCACCAGCTCCTGTGCACAAAAGCTGCAGAGCCAAAGAAGTTTGTGTTGACCTAAATTCCCCCTGTGCTGTCACCAGCTCCCTGCATTATTGACACAAGATGGTTCTTTATGCTTTCCCTAACTTCTGCCTTTCCATCCCTCCATTACTGGTGGCATGTCATTTGCTGCACAGATGTTTCTCCCAAGCCATTGTAAGGTTATTTTTCAAGTGACTTCTTCCAGCAGATGTTCCTCAGTCCCCAGGTGTGTGTGTTGTCCTCTCCAGTGAGCCGAAACTCCGCGGTGCGCTCGACATATTGCGGTGCCGCTGCCCCTTTGTGGGGCAGGGTCCGTGGCAAGGCACAGAACTGACAGCTCTGCTCCTGCCAGGCTGCTTGGTGACACTTCCCCTCAGCAACAGGACCCCCTGCTCCCCTCCTGGCTGGTTACAACCTGGGCTGCACAAAGCAGCTTTCTGTGCTGCCTGAAATGAACTTGTGTAATTGCTGCGGAGCGTGTGCCCAAAAAGAAGAATTAATTTCACCCATTATTCAGGCAGCCAGGTTCTATTTCCCTGTAGAGCCAGAGAGGAAAGCCAGATGCAATAGCTAAAGGACATTTATAGAGCAATGTTTTGAATGCAAGACTTTCTTTTTCCCAGTACCTGGGGAGTCAGGGTCGTGTAACCAGTTACTGTAGGAAAGCTGGATACACCTCTGAGCTCCTTCCCTCAGAGCCCATAATCCAAGTCCACCTTTAGCAGATGACTAAATACAGGTATTTGTCCCTGTCTTCCTCTGCAATCCCTGTTTTCCTGTACAGTTCAGATGCTTTCCTAGTGTTCATCTCTTGGCATTAATTTAACTTTTTTTTTTTTTTTAAAACATCGCAGGGGTGCAGACTGGCTGGCAATGACAGCCCTGTTTGGTTCAGCTAATATCTGGGCTAGCTTTAGCCTCAGGCTATAGAACAACTCCTTGTGAGCCTTCTGTGAGATAAAACAATAAGTAGAATATTTAATTATTATTATTTTTAAATGGATACTATAAATTGAGCTTGAAGAAACAGAAGTCTGTATTTAATTAGAGAAAGAAGAAAACCTGAAAGGAAATTTCCTCCCTCCACCCTTTTCCATCATTTCTCCTGTCTGAAATCAGTCTCTCATACAGGTGGCCATGAACAAAAAAAAGATTAAGCCAAATCCTCAAGAAAATCTCTCTGTAGATAGACAGTCTTGGGCCATATTAGGAACAGGACAATAGTTAGTGGATGTTAAAGGGTTTTTTTTTTCAAACTCTCTGTCTCAAATTGGCCCCTTCATTTCTTCCCATCGTGATGAAGGCACAGCTCTCTCCTCATCCCTGGATCAACAAAATTCAGTATTTTTGTTCCTGACTTCTGAGCTACAGCAGAGGAGAAAAGAACTTGTGTGTTTACTGCCAGGCAAGCCTGCAGAAGTGAGACCAAGGCAAATCTCCTGCCAGACATTTTGGCCACATCTCTGCTCGTCAGCTAAGGAAGTGTCAGGATCAGCTCTCCATCCCTGAGGCCAGCTGGCACAATCCAGACATTTCCTTAGTATTAAAAAACCTCTCCTCCAAAATAAAATAGCCAATTCCAACCTGCCTACCGGGGACAGTGCCTGGTGTATGCTGGCTCCTGAGCTGTGCCTGGGAATTGTCTGGGACAGCACAAGCTACCACAGGTTGGCAACGTGCCACAGACCATCTGACTAGTCCCAAAGTCTGTCAGATTCCAGTTTACCTCTGTGCCACGGTGCTGGTTTGTTTATTGGCACTAAGCCCATGGAGATATGCACAAATCCATGGCTGGACCTGGTGACCTTAAAGCTTTTTTCCAACCTTAAGGATTTTGTGATGCTAAAAGCAGGCCACACATACACACACACACACACACACACACACACACACACACACATGCATACATTCATCAGGGGGAACCATATGACATTTCCTAAGCAATTCCAGGCACACACAGCCTCTTCCCCTTCCCACCAGCTTCTGAAAGTCACACTCCTTGAATATGGGTGAGCAGTTTCCTTTACAGGCAAGATTTACATGTTGTTGATCACTTGATTTATCTTTTGATTTATTTTTTTCTGTGGAATTCTCACTATTGGTGCCTATTCTTTTTAAAGTCTGTTCCATGTTTTTATGAATCCTTATATTTGTGGCTTTCCAGTACCTGAAAGAAACCTACAGAAAGGATTGAGAGAATATTTACAAGGCCCTGGTGTGACAGGACATGGGGGAATGGCTTCAAAATCGCAGACTAGGCTTAAATTGGATATTAGGAAGAAATTCTTCCCTGTGAGGGTGATGAGGCCCTGGCAAAGGGTGCCCAGAGAAGCTGGGGCTGTCCCATCCCTGGAAGTGTCCAAGGCCAGGTTGGATGAGGCTTGAAACAACCTGGGATAGTAGAAGGTGTCTCTGATCATGGTAAGGAGGGTTGGAATGAGATGAGCTTTAATGCTCATTCCAGCTGAAACATTCTATAATTCCACAATTATGACATCTGGAACTGAGTGTTTGGAAGTGAAGCAAGCAGGAACCAGGAGAGCTTGAACAGCAGGGCTCCACCACGAAGCACAACTTGACCTCCCTCAGGCATATGCAGGAGGGGAAAGGTAGAAAGGTGCAGACAGGGGCAAACTTGCATTTTAAGCTGTTCTTACGTGAGCCAGCTGCTGCCTGCAGTCTGATGGACACCAGCATGAGCTCAGCCTGCACTTCCATGGCAGCCTAAGCCAGCCTGGCAGCTGAGTACAGGCATCAGTCTTTGCCCCTTTTCACCTCTATTGATCCACTTAGCACAGCTGTAGCTTTGATCCAAATCAACCAGCATCCTCTGTGCCTGGTCATAGTCCAAGGTTAACAGGAAAGAGGGTTTTACCTCAGTAAAATTTCATTTTTTTTTGTGTGGTAAAACATCTGTATAAGCAGTGTTCTGTCATGTGTCTTCAGAGTAACTATGGAATGGAATGGTTCTAGCTCGTAATGAGTCCAGATATTCCTGAAACCTGGGCTTGTATGGTTCTGTTTGGATCTGCCAATCACATTTTCCCATCCACTGTGACTCAGGTAATCTGAATGTGGGATTGGGTGGTCTGACTGGAAACAAATAGAAGATGAGAAGCATGATCTTTCAACAACATTTATTCAACCTTTTTTTTTTTTTTTTTTTTTTCAGTTGAAGAAGGGAGAACAGGTCTGCACATACTGGAGTAGGGGAGAGAAGACCGTGGAACCACAAAATCATAAACTGATTTTGGTTGGAAGGGACCTTAAAATTCATCTGTTTCCAATCCTTCTGTCATGGGCAAGGACACCTTCCCCTAGGTCAGATTGCTCCAAGCCCCATGCAGCCTGGCCATGAAGACTTCCAGGATGGCATCACTCTGGACTTGGATTAATGAAACCTTTCCTGTATGTGGGGCTTGACTAGAGGAACTGAACAGCCACAAAGACGTTTTGGGAAGCTGTGTTGACTGCATCAGCCAGTGGCTTTATAAAGAATAATGCTTCCTTTGGACACCCTTCATCAGCCTAAATAAAATCACACGTATTTTTATGGCTAGATGAGCACAGCTCTAGCTCTGGCTAAACTGCTTTGCTCTTTAAAAGGCTTCATGATCACAAGGTTTAACATTGCTTCAAGGGTTTGGGATCTTGCTTGTGTCTGTCTTCCAATTCTGTTGTACATACAAACAGAGAGATAGAAAGAAATAGTAATTTTAAGAAATTCATGTTCTGCTCTCACATACAAATACATCCAAATATGCATCAGTTTTAAAACATTTTTGAAGTATATTTATAAATGTAAATATATATCACAAGTGTTTAAAACACCAGGACTGAAATCTTTCCTTAAGCAAACTGCCTCCTACTTAAAGCATGCTTAAGGTAATGATGGGAAAATGGGCAGCATTTGAAATGGAGGGTTTGAGTCCCTTGGTTTGTCACATTTGACTGGAAACAACATTAAAACACAGCCAAATGAAAAGGTTCAGGTGTTCCAAGAAACTCTTGTGCTCACAGGAGAAGAAGTAGGAGAAGAAAAGAGGATAGAACAGATAGTTATTAGAAGCAAAATATGTTATCATTATTATTTTACTATTACGATTAATAATAAATGCTACTACTTCCCACTGCTAATTTATACCAATCATATACAAGTACAGAATTAAATAAATTCATTCAAAACATCAGAGGAGGAAAAACAATTCAATTTTTAAGTCATTACACAAATATGTCTTTGGTGTCTTCACTTTTCCCCTCCCCCACGTGTTCTGGAAATAAATATATAAATAGTTTCATATATCCTTAGACTTTTAAGGCCAGAAGGGACCATTACAACCATCTTTCCTAAAGACATTATAATTTTATTCTTATTCATGGCCTATAACTTTTCTGAGCTACACTGTACCTTTCAATTTGCAAATTGTTCTGATTTAAGCACTTCAAGCAATACACAGTCCTCTCTATTCCTGGGTGAGTTGATTTGATAGTTAATTATGATCATTAATAAGCATTTTTTGTTGTTTATAGACTGAAATCACCTAGACCCAACTCCAGGGATTTTGGGTAACATTTTCTGCTGATTCACAGAGCCCTCGGCCCTCTATAAATAAGTCACGTCCATCTGCAAAACCTTTGGCCTTTTTTCTAGTTCCTAAAATCATATTAATTTTGTCACTGTGTTCAATCAGGGTTTTAATTTTATGATTCTCTTTACAGCACTCTTTGAGCAATAAAGGAATCAGTTTTGTCCAGAGAGATTGTGGAGTCCCCATCCCTGGAAGTGTCCAAAGCCAGGCTTTGGATGGGGCTTGGAGCAACCTGGGATAGTGGAAGGTGTCCCTGACCAGGGTAGGGGGTTGGAACTGGATGATCTTTAGGTCCCTTCCAACCCCAACCATTCTATTATTCAATGCTCCAAAATATCTATAAATCCATGAAAACCAGGCTGACCATGGAAGTAATGGAGTTGCCACCCCTGGAATTGTTAAAAAAAACCCCACCTGTATCTGGCATTTTCTGAGTCTTTCCTCAGTATACACAGACCACAGAAATAAAATGCCTGGATATTTGAAAATAATCATTTTTGGAGGTTTGTATAATGTGAGGAAGTCCCTTAACCATCAGTTTTTCCTCATGCTTCCCCTAAAACAGAGGGAAAGGAAATGGTAAATAGCAAGCTTGTACACAAGATCTGAAGATTTCATGGGGAAAAAGTGTAGTTCTGTGGTTTTTTTCAGATCCACTGAGAAGAATTTAGCTTTAGAAGGATGATTAACACCACATTAATTAAAAACCACATATAAGTTTTTGCAGAATGACAACTGTTGATACCAATTTCTTCATATCCATAAAATCCAGATACAAGTAGTGCATGAAAACAGAAGGTATTAATTGCTACAGCAGATATTAATCCTTTGCAATTTTAGCAATTAAAATTCTTGGAATTTCACTTGATTCAGTCTTTTGGAGATGAGGTGAACACCTTCACATGGTTGCTTTCCCATCCTAAAATAAATTCCTGAAAGGAATAAGGTAAAATATCTCTGGAGAAACATTTCTTTTACCTTTTCAGTAACAGGAGCCTAATTAGAGAGTCTAATTTAGCCTAAATGGCTGAACTAGCAGAAATTAATCTCATATTGAGCTCTGCACATTCAGTGGTTACTTAGATCTCTGTATTAACCTCAGATCTGGCTGCAGAGCAAGCCGGAGTCATCCACTGTATGACATAAGTAGTATTAATAATAATTAGCATCATTGTGTGTTACATAGGAACAACAATAATATCTTATTATTACGGATAACATTGTTTGGAACTATGAAAAAAAAAAAAACAAAAACCCTTAATAACAGAAAAAAACTACAGGAATTATTTCACAGAATGGAAACCTAGCTGAAAAACAGCTTAGTGCAGCTGAACAAAGAATTCTTACAAGATCCAGGCTGGCCCCAGTGCAGATTATAAAAAAGATAGCATCTTCTGATTACTGTGTGTCTGACACAGTTTTAGCCTAGGATACAATCTGTCGTGCTGGATTGCCACTGTGTGTTCTACACCAGGGAAAAGTATATATCAGTAAAATTTACCATCTGAGTCATTATGTGAATACATAAATTTCATAACCAAAATTACATAAAAATCTGAGCATATTTGTTAGTTTTAATTCCCAGATACATTTTTTTTTCTCATTGCTAAAGCTGTTATTCGTATTAGCTTTCATTATATAAATCATACAAATCCCTTAGTAGTCTTCTTCAGATGTCAGAAAAAAAAATCTGAAATCTGTATTATTCGTAAACTCGGTGTCAGGGAGTGCAACACTTTTACTTATATGACTTTTGTTTTTAGAAGTCTGTCCTTACAATCGAAACTGACACCAGAAGGTCAAAGATCAGGGCACTTATGGTGGGTTAAAGCTGAGCTAATCACTCCCTCCTTCTCTCCCTCTCATTATGTCAGGCTTGCTGATGGGTTTCCACGCCAGAAACACCGTTTGATTAACCTTCCCCATGCTCTAACGCCCACCTGAGAAGAGACAGGGGCTGCACCACCAGGAATGTGGAAAAGTCAGTGGAGGTTTAATTGGATTAATCTCTGTGCTCTGCATCTGTACCGGCAACTCTGGTGACAGCTCAGCTAACACGATAAGGTGCAACAAAGGGATCTGGTATTCAGCAGGGGCCCACACCTTAGCTGGGGGGGATGCACCTGGGGAAGCCTCGGTGTGCAACAGAGTAACAGGCAGCTGATAACAGCCCTGCTCTGATATTGTCACAAATTGCTGGGTCTGGAGAGCACTTTGTGATGAAACTCAGTTTGGTGATTGAGATGGCTTTCAGCTACAAGCTCCTGCCATGCATGAGCTCTGCCCAGCGCCTCCTCTCCATTCCTGGGAAAAGCAAATTCACCTGCTGAGAGGTGGTCTGGAGGAGTTTGGCACAGTTTCTGTGAGAGGAAGAGGTGGTGCAGGTCAGGAGCCATGCCCAGCGTGCCAGCATCATTCAGGGAAAAGCGCCTGTCCTACGGGTTCCTGGGGAGCAGCACAGATGTGGCCACACTGGATGGAGAGGGGAATGCCATCCAGGATTCCAGCTGGCCCTTTGTCCCACACCCTCGGGCAGCAGGACGAGCCCAGAACATATAAATAGGGCAGACCAGTCTTCCTATAGACACGAGCCAAGGGGTGGGAAACTCTTGCCACAAGAGCACCCATGGGGTGACGAGGAATGCACCTTGCCCTGCTATGGACCTCTTGATCCCAGACATTTTTCTCCTTAAAGCTAATCCTTAATGAAGACACCTCTACACTAATCTCCTTGTCCTTTGCAAAATCCCATGACTGCAATCCTACACAGCACAGGTTTTCTGAAGCCCTCTTCTTTCCTGAAGGCATGGGACACAGCTCCAGATTAAGTCTGCCACTTCCCTGACTTGACTTTACTCTGATCCGCCTAAATGGATTGGCTTGTTTCATTTCAAAAAATACTGACTCCATCTGAACACAGCATCCAATTTTGTTCCAGTCCATTGCAGAGCTACCTAAAGAGCTTGGTGAAAGCAAAACAGACCAATTCAAATGACCTGATTTCATTGTCCCAGGTGTTTTATAGGTTTCAGCTTCCCAGATTCTGCTGAAGTTTGTATTCTTGAGAGCTGAAAACATTCTCTACATGGTTGTCTTCTACTGGCACCCATGAATAGTTAAAACATAGCCCACTCATCAAATCCAGAGAGTGTGAGATTCATTAATCTCACTTTTGGAAATGGAAATAATACAATTATAGAGTAACTATGATCTTTATATATGGTCAACACCTGTCTGAATGGCATGGGACACCTGCTGACAGCCATGGGATGGGACAATGGAAACTTCATGCTTCTGGACCAGGAACTGAAGACCAGAAGAGATATCACTTCTGGAGGTATCTGTCTTCCTCCCTGGTTTATAATCTAAGATTAATTACTTGGACCAGTTGTCTAACTTTCCATGTCTTCCTTCACATTGTATACTTGAATAAAACAATTTTCTCTTGATACCAGTTCCTGCAACCCAGAAATATTCCCACTGGTCACTCCAGTGAGAGTACAGTGTTCTATTTGCGCTCCTCAAACCATCCATTCTGAGGACCAGTGGTCCAGGTAGCAGCTGAAAAGGAGTTAAAAAATTATTCCTATCAGGGCACAGCTGTGTCTTTATGCTATTGCATAAGTACTTTCTAAAAGATGAAAGATGAAAAAAGCAGGTGCTGAAATCAGATGCCTTCTCCATTTCTGGATCTCAGTCCCTGCTCCTCTCTGAGACTCAATGAAACTTATTGGGTGCTTTAATGACAAGTTAAATGCAAGTTAACCTGTGCCAGGACTGGTTCTTTGAGTGCATTTGCTGCCTTTTACCCATATAATTTATTAGTTTCTTTTAACCTCCAAAATATGATTATGACATACATTTACCTGCTGAAAAAAAAGTCTCTTTCTTGTGTTAATTCCCAAATGGAATGGTTTAGGAGGTCAATTGCATGGGACAAAGCCAGAACAGACACCAAACTACCATTTTAACAGGCATAACAAAGATCATTTTCCCATGTTTATAGACTAGCACTTCTTTACTTCCCAGGGTAGATGTAGCTGTCTATTCATTACCATATTATGATCCATTCATGTCTCTACAGCATCACTGCATGCAATTCTCAGCTCACACAGGTCCCAACCCCATCTGAGCAGCCATTCCTATTGTTATGAGGCTGCTTAAGAGCAGGCTGTCATGTTCTGTGAGACATTCCAAACCCTCCAGCCTAGAAGAGACATCAAGCTTCTTTCAGTTTTGTGCCCCTGCTGCTTTCTTACCTTTAGTGAACCTCTCATGGTTTCTGGTCTCACGTCTTTTGGGACTTTCTTAATCTTTTCTCTAGCCTTCCTCAGAGCTTTTTGTAATAACTTCCAACCTGAGAAGAAGTTTTGCTGCTGCTGTTAAGCACAAAATCCCCCCAGCATACCAAAACATAAATGTGTGTCGCAATAGGACATGAAAGGAAGACATGGTCTCCGTTCCAGTCAACAGGTCAAGACCCTTTTACCTTTATTCTGTGTGACTCCAATTATATAGTATTTACACTCAGACCATGGATTGGAGAATGATATTGCCAGTTCTCCAATTACATTGGTCAAACTAAAAGTCCATCAATTGTTCCCTCCTCAGAAGGGGAATGAAAAGCATACTTGTATTTACCATAAACATCTATTTATAACACTCACACGAGAAAGAATTCAAAAACTACAAAAATATCAGAAAGCTGAAAAATCAGAGCAACAAATTTGTGCTATCAGCTTAATGTAAGCCATAGAATATCAGTCATAAATTCATAAGATAATTTAGATTGGAAGTAACTTCTGGGTGCATGGTGCAATCAGCCAGCAACACAAGCCCAGCTATTAGGTTGGTTTGGGTCATGCCCAGTTCTTGTGTGAGCTCAGTGAGCTCTTTACCCAGACTAACTCTGGTGGATGTCCACTCTCTGGCTCAGAACACGAAGGCATGTGAGGGATTTGCCCCATGACAGGAATTTATTGAACAAGTTACAGAATTAGTAACACAGATCAACACTGAGACAGAGGGCAGCTCTTGCTGAGCAAAGAATTGCAACCATTTTGAGGCTGCCCGTTAGTCTTACACGTGAATTTGATTATATGTAAACCTGAAGATTGTTTTACTGCACGGTGAATGGGGACTGGATGCTCAATGGAAAAAAAAGTGGCAGTGGTGGGTTGAAGGTGCTGGCAGCAGGGTTCAGTACATGTGAGACAACACATTCTAATGCCTGCACTGCCAGGATTGAATCTCCAATATCCTAAGAGTTTTGATCTGGAGGTGTCCATTTCCATTCCTCCCCCAAAGAAAAGTAACTTGAAAGCACTGGTTTTATAGGGTTAAACAGGGCTTGTATTTTGCTGGTTTATTTTTTCGATTAGCCTTTTAACCTGTACATTAATTGCAAGAGGTGAGAGTGAGGGAGATTTCACAAAACATGGGTTTGGATAGAAACCCTGAACCAAACCAGAGCAGTAGTAACAACTCTTGAGTTTACAGACATCTGGAAATTATGAGCACATTGCACTTTTGCAAAATATATTAGGTGAGGGATAGCTTTATCCCTCAGGTGAGTGTTCAGCCTCTTTAGTGACCCATAACTCAGCAGTGTGGCAGGCATTAGCTCTTTACAAAACATCTTCATCCTTCATGGCCCAGACAGAATCCATAGCATGCAGAGTATCTTACTTATTCAGCAGTGACTTGAGTAATTTTATTTTAAACCCTGGCTTGATGTGGCAAGTATCATAGATGAAGGAAAAGAAAAAGAAAAGTGAGGCAGTAGAAGTGTATCTAATTTTTTATTAAATATATCATTGTTGCAATCTGACTTGTACTGTAAGGGAAAATTACACACCATAAAACAGTACAGAGAATGGATGTGATGCATAATAGAGGAGCCTGCCTGGAGAAGCCGTGCCACATAAAACTGTAAATATATCCATACAAATTCTGACACATTGGGAAAACAGACGGATTTTTGCACCATGTGTCTTGAATCAAGAAAAGGGAAATGCATTGATTTGTCTTTTTTGCCTGCTCTAATCTCTGTTTGCCAATATCACAGGCCATCCCCTCATCTTTATTATCAGAGTCACTGAAACATTAGAACAGAAGAGAAGTGTCTTTTGTTGATACAGAGGAACACCTGAACCTGCTTCTATTCCCAGAAAAAAAAAAAAAAAAGTTGGCTGGTTTTTAGCATCTAAGGTTACTTTCCTGATATTTTTTGTTTTAGGCCAAGGTGCCAGAAAAACAACAGTGCTTCAAAGAAACCCCAGTATTAGTTTAAGTTCTGAGGGAAGGTAAGTAATCTTTTGGTTAACACATCAAACAGTCCTAAAAGGATCTCTCTCTATAAAATATATAATAATGGATTATACATGTTATTATATATATGATATAATAATTCTCAGGATTTTCTGAATTGGATCTTTGAAGGGAAGCTTTGAATCAAAGCCTTTTAGAAAAACCTTTACATTATCAGTGAATAATGAAATTTCTCATACTTTTATTTTTTGAGATGGTGCACACATGTAAGGAAAATCTCTAAACTGAAAATATGTTACCATAATTTTTTTTCTGTCTTAGAAGACCCTTCAATTCAAAATAATATATAAATGATTTTATAAGATTAAAATTATTTTAATTTGTCAGAAGTGAAATTATCATTTCCTTATTTAATAACTCAATGTAAAGAGCACATTTCCATTTTATTTTCTTAATATATTAGTTTCCTCAGACATTTTCCTGTATACATATATCAGCAAACTCCAAAAATCCACTGCTTGGCCAGCCCTAGTTTTGTGGCCAGCCCACATTTTTCTGAATTTAAACTTCACATATTCTCTCAATTTTCAATGCTTTTCACTTATTGGATTATTTTAATTATTGAATTGTTGAATTCTGTTCAATTATTGAATTTAACCCTGAACACTTGAAGATCATGTGACTTCCATTAGAAGGTTGGGAAATACACTGGTGGTTTAGGTACTTAAATGGTCCTCATGCATAAGTGCATCGTAGTTTATCTATCAAATTAAGGCATGAAAGCTTGGTATCAGTAATTAACATGAGGGTTTCAGCAATTAACAAAGAAAAGAAATCCATTTTTTTTCCTGTAAAACTTTTTTAAAGCATTTTTACCTTTAAACGTATTCTCAAGAGTTGTCTGCTTTGAGACAGAAAACAAACCGAAGCAAAGCAAAAACAACAAAACAAGCTTGTTTTGACAGTGGAAAACAACATTTTTTTATTATTATTCAATGAGATGAATATTTTCCATAAACATTCTTGCTCTGAACAAAGAGCCAATTTCCATTCAAAGCTGTTTAAAGGAAAATGTTCAGAGCAGTCTAAGCAGCCTTAGGTGACTGCCTTTCACTGATGGGTGAAGAGAATGCTTAAGAGATGTCACTTTCAGAAAGCTTTATAGGATCCTTGGGAAAGGCAGTCACTTGCTAAATATTAGGGTCTAGTGTTTAATATTATTTTATCTTTGCTTTTTTCCTCTCCTTTTTGTAAGTCAGAGCTGTATATAAGGAATGTGCACATAGATGTGAAATCTGCTGGGTTTAGATCACGCTGGGACTGCACAGAAATGGAATATCTCAATTTATCTTTAAGAGATAAACATGAGCTGGATAGATCAGTTATGACACTGTCATATCAACAACATTTGAGGGGCAGCAGAAGATAGGGGATCTTTAATTTTAAGTGATTAATTTTAATGGCATGCAGACTCCCATTAATCTTCCTTGCACTGCCTGTCTTCCCTGGCCTTAATCCCACAAGCACAAAAGTTCATCTCTAGTTTACTCAGAGAGGCAGAAGAGCTGGGTCTGGGTGCAGAGAGCACAGACCTCTGCTCAGGAAAATTTAGCACCTGAAGAAAAGTCTTATCACTTTCAAGAAAATCAACCTTTTTTTTTTTTTTTTTTTTTTTTTTTTTTTTTTTTTTTTTTTTTTTTTTTTTTTTTTTTCTCTGACACAATAAGGATCAAGAATTCCTGATTTCTGTGATCTGCCCAGCAATAATTTTCTATCTTGGTAGAACAAAACTTGCTGGAATATAGATTTTTCAAAATAATTCCCTGGTCACAATGTCGGTGTTTCATGGGTTCTACAATGATATCGCAAATCACAGAGATAATTTTCTTTCAATGAAATTAACTGTATAACATTGTAAAAGAACAATCCACATATAAAGTATGAATACAGTGAAAGAAGTATGATATCACACATTCCTCTCACCAGTATCTAGGTAGATGCATTTTTCTAAGTCCTATTAAAAGTCTAGTTTTCAAAACCTGAACTGAGTGACTAAATCCCCTTTTTTTGCTCCTGTACTCTTCTTTAGCACCAGTTTCTGGAACTGGCTTGTTTTACCAATGAACTATTTTGTCTGTCAGCTTAGATTAGGTCAAATTAGTTCTCATTTCAATAACTGACAAAGATCATCTTTGACAACATCAGTGACCTCACATGTCCTGACAAGGGCACATAGTCAAAGTCTATCGAAAAGGAAGGAAAGTTTTATAAATTGTGTTCCAGAGGAATGTTAGTATTAGGAGAAGACTTAGGTTCTTCTTTGGACATACAAAACCCTGAATGAGAGCTTTGTGTTTTCAGCTGTACCTCATATTAGGTTTGAAGATGATAGATGAATAGACAGACAGATAGAAGAAGCAGGAAGGCAGAAAAAAGATGAGATAAACAGGAAAATTATTAATAAGTTCATGAACTGGTGTTGCAAATGTCCTGCATGTCAAAAATTGTAACTACATTATTTTTTTTTTCACCAATACTAATGCAAAATTATTATTTTTTCTATTATTTTAATCAGAAAATATGTATAATTCCAGTTTAGGCAATTCCAAAGTCGATCCCATTATATGGTGGGATGAAACAGTCTGGAAGCTGTAGATGTATAGAGGTACTTTTCTCACTTGGAGAATTTATTACTGATACAATAGAAATCCTTTAAGTTGAGCATTTCAGTTGCTTTACTGAAGCAAAATTGTGGGAGTATTTTTGTAAGATGAAATCCACTCTGGTGCACATGCCCTTCTGGAGAGTTCCAAAGAAGTTTGTGTCACGTCTGTGGTACAAAAGGCTTTGTACAGGACCCATTCATGAGGGTTAAATGTCATTTCCAATAGAGTAAGTTGCTCAAGGAGGCTGAGGAATGTCTATCATTTCTGTTTCTCCTGACTAGACCTGACATTCATCTGGTGGTGTCAGGGATGGTTTAAGGATAGTGAAATGCATCTTCTGTCCTCCCATCATTCAAACAAACAGAATGCCTGATAATCCCTTAACCAAGAAGGTGCTTCATAGCAAATGTGATAAAGTCCTCAAATTAGGAGGATTTAAGATAAAGGCTTTTCTTATCTCTCAATCTAAATCCACATTTTTGTCTTCTCTTTGGAAAGAACTTCTATCTCCAAAAATTTCAGCTGTTAACAGTCAATTCTCTATATTTTTTGTGCCTTCCATATCCCATCTCATTGTCTCAGGGTATATGAAGGGATTGCTACTTCCATCATTAAGACATGGTTTTCTCAGGGTGGAATAATTGTTGTGTTCCATAGAAGACGTAACACATTAACACTAACAAATTTGCCTAAAAAAAAGATGATATTGTTTCAGGATCTGGTATGTATCCATAAATTTTAGAGTTATATTTTCTTAATTTTCTTTGAAATATAGAAATTGAGCAATTAAAGATCCCAAATATAACCCAGAAAAATTGTCACATTGATTAAGGGTTATTTATTTTTAAATGAGGATTAAAAATATGGGTCTACTTGCACAAATGTATGTAAACTGTATAGAAGTATTTTACTATGCAGTGCACAATACAAAATGGAATGAAAATCCAGCACAGCTCCATGCTGGAGAAGAGAGATTTATCAACTTTGTGCTTAAGATCAGGTTTGCATGTGTTGGGTTAGTAGTGCCTTTCTAATTTAATCATGTCACTTATTCCTGACACCCCAGACTTCTAATCTTGTGTGTCTGATTTCTAGTTCACAAATAATTGTCATATATCCAAGAATGCAGCTTGACAATTCCCTGTCACAGAGCCTGGATCTTTAATATTATGAGCTTGGATCTTAATATTAAGATAACATTCCAGAAATAATTGTAGAAATATTGTGTGTCCTGCTCAGTATTTAGCATAGCTCCTACTGATGGAGATCTGATTGCTCATCACCTTTGAACAAGCATCCAAGACAAGGTTACAAACTTCCCTCTCCCTGGTAGTGTTTAGAGCCAGGTTGGAGACACCTGGGATAGTGGAAGGTGTCCCTGCCCATGGCAGAGGCTTGGAACAGTCCAATTTCAAGGTTCTTTCCAACCTAAACCATTCTGTGATTCCATGGTTTACCACCTTACACACATTACCATACATATTTCAAGAACAATTCTCTAAAAACCTCAGGAAAGAGGTTGCAAGACACAAAGTTTCACATTCTTTTAAAGTGGCGCCTTCAATCTGTTGTGAGTTTACCTAGTTTTTGCTTTTTATTATTTATATTCCCAAGGTGCATCTGGCACCCAGAAAAATGTTGACATGTAAATTATTAATTAGGCTAAATCACTTATCAGATTTTGATACATTTGGAGATTCATTTCCTTTCCCCAATTAACCCATTAACCCCTCAACTACCATTTCATTAAGTAAACAGGAGGGCTGTGTAAACCAGTGAATATGTATTAACAGTGTTGTGCCAATTAGTAAGGAATATATTTTTCCAAGGCAAGGGCTAAAGAGCCCTCCAGTCTTCTTTTGTATACTCTTGTTTTCTTTTCATTTGGATAGTGGAAGTAGCAGGTGTTGAAGGCTAAGTGTTGTACTCAATTTGAGGCTGTTCAAGTCTGCTGATTAGGTGATCAGATGAAATTTCTCCATGGAAGGAAGGATTCCTGAATTTTGGTCAGTCTATGGATCGTATTTTTGGTTGTAATATCCTTGCTGAACTTTGCTGCAATGCACATCAACAATATCTATTTATCCCAAATAGGCACATTTTGAAATGATGATCTTCACAACAAAGGCATGTACACAAAATATTGCATAAAAGGGCTCAGTGCCTCTGACAAAGATCAAATAAAACTTGGTTGGTTGATCTGTCCATGCCTATAGGGTATTAGTGATTATAATATTGCGCTTTAATGGACTATGGACCCAATTTACATAACATTTACATGTCATCTACATACTCTTTATGGAATAAAAACCCAGTGATTCAGACAGAAAAAATATCTAAGACATACAGATGCACTCTTCAAGCTGATTTTTTTTTTTACTCTTCCACTTGAAGTGGAGAGTTTTGACTTTACCTATTCCCTCTGGAACCCAAAAGCAGAGCAGCAGGATCACTGCAGCCCCACTCCCAGCACTCTCAGTGGCACAATGCCCATAAAGTGCCCATCAAACCCAACCAGCATTTCATTTGCACAGAAATGACTCTTTAAATAAAAATGTGAATGTATTAAAATATTCCCTGTTTTGAGAAATTTTCACTTTTCTGTGTTTCCTACCTGGAGAATTTTGGCATGGTCAGATACAAAGATTTTTAAGTGTCTTCACAATGGTCCTGTACTTCCACTCTGCACTTTTGGAAAAAGGAATGGGGATGACAGAATTGTGGCTCAACCACAATGCAGACTTTCTGTGTGGCACTGCCAATCACAATGACCATTTAGAATTTCTGTTCAAGAGAGAAATGTGAAGAAACCCTTTATTAAATTCCTGGCAAGGCTTGCTCATTTACAGCTCTGGGAAGAAATGACCAGATGTCCTAAAATGCTGAAATGCTCAGTAATGTCCCAGTGCTGCTGCCTTGGCCCTGGAGGCCTGAAACATGGGAGGAATCCACAGAAGTCGCACAGAAGCTCCGCAAGGGTACTGAGTCTCCTCTGAGCTAAGAATAAAATGGGCACCTCAGGGCAATGTTTTATGTTTTAATCAACCTGCATATCTATAATGGCTCTGATAACAACCAGAAAGGGGAAATATCAGGGCCAAAGGGATACCACACTAACCAGGACACATCCTGTGCCCAGGATGAAGGTCCATTTATTTGTAAGCACAAAATCAAAATATTTTTAGAATTCAAACAGGAACTGAGAATTTGGGTTCCTAGACCCTCCTGATCTGTGTTTGGAACCAGTACATTTTGTGAAGTACCTGAAGCATTGCAGTCCTTCTGTTGGAAAAGGAAAAAGAAGAGAGAAAGAAGAAAGAAGAAAGAAGAAAGAAGAAAGAAGAAAGAAGAAAGAAGAAAGAAGAAAGAAGAAAGAAGAAAGAAGAAAGGAGGAGAAGAGAAGAGAAGAGAAGAGAAGAGAAGAGAAGAGAAGAGAAGAGAAGAGAAGAGAAGAGAAGAGAAGAGAAGAGAAAAGAAAAGAAAAGAAAAGAAAAGAAAAGAAAAGAAAAGAAAAGAAAAGAAAAGAAAAGAAAAGAAAAGAAAAGAAAAGAAAAGAAAAGAAAAGAAAAGAAAAGAAAAGAAAAGAAAAGAAAAGAAAAGAAAAGAAAAGAAAAGAAAAGAAAAGAAAAGAGAAAAGATTTTTAGGACCAGTGGTGAGGACCTTCTGCTAGCTGTGGACAGAAATTTAAGGAAAAGAGTCAAAAGCAGACTTTTGTCATGATATTCTCATGACAAATTAAAGGAAGGAAGTTAAGCCAACACTTTGGATTTGAAGTCAGAGCCAACACGGCTGGAGGTCCTTGGCCAGACATACTCTTCATAGCATTAGCTGGCACTGCCCTCAAAGGTTTGATTTGTATTCTTGGCTTTACCATCTCTCACAGACAAACCTGGCAGGACCTGCTGAAAGGGACCTGCTGCTCAAGGTCACTGAAAGAAACTGCTTCAATTCATCTAAAACATCCAACCAAGGCCAGGTTGGGTGGAATATGGAGAAATCTGTTCTAGTGAAAGGGGTCCATGCCCATGGCAGGGAGTTGGAACTGGATGAGTTTTAAGGTTCCTTCCAACCCAAACCATTCTGTGATTCTGCAACAGGGTTGTTGTTGTACAGCAGGATCTAGAGATCTGTGCAGGGACACACAATGCAAATATTGGCACCAACACAATCCTTCCAAATGAAGCCTGCTGCAAGGGGCTGCATTACTTGTGTTGTGTTATACATGGTGATAGATTATCTGCAAGGATAATGACCAAAACAAAAAGATCTGGTTGAATAAATAACAAATCTGAAAGTTAGAGCATTAGAATTGTGACATTGCATATTAAACTGTCAGTGGGAGGTGCCATGTGGTAGAAGCTGTTTGAGCACAGCTAAGAGACGGTTCTAACAGGCTGACTTGGATCACAGACACTAAGAACAAGCAACTTTTGACTGGAGGAGTTCATTAACTGAGATTTATCATAAAATTATATAAGGCAATTAGGAGAATCTTAGTGAAAACTAAGAAATTTGGGGAAAATGGCCATATATTTAGGAAAAGGAAGATAAAATTGTGTCACTCAATACAACTCTGACCCAAACTAACACAGACTGTCACTGACAACAGAGGCGTGGAAGCAGAAGATGCAGGATATGGGTCTCATTTTACACATATTTACACTAGATTTAAGGAAGGAAGTTTTTTGTCCATAAAGTTCATAGAAGCATGGAGTCACAGAGTTGTTTGGGTTGGAAGAGACCTGATTGATCATCTTGTTCCAACCCCCTGCTATAGGCAGGGACACCTTCCACTATCCCAGTTTGCTCTAAGCCACATCCAGCCTGGCCTTGGACACTTCCAGGGATCCAGATGAAGCCAGAGCTTCTCTGGGAAACCTGTGCCAGGGCCTCCCCATTCTCACAGGGAGGAATTTCTTCCTAATATCCAGTTTAAATCTAAACTCCTTCCCACTAAAATCATTGCCCCCTTTCTTATCACTGCATGCCCTTTTCCAGTGTCCCCCTCCAGCTTTCTTGGGGCACTTGTAGGCACTGGAGCTGTCTCTTCTCCAAGCTGAAGACCTCCAGCTCTCTCAATCTGTCCCCAGAGCAAAGTGCTCCAGCCTTTGAACATCCCTGTGGCTCTCTTCTGCCTTTGCTGTTAGCTAAGAAGGTCTGGGCAGAGGGATACTCCTGGATACAAAGATGACCTGAGATAGAGCGTGGTCTATGAGATCAAACATTTTAGGATAATTCAGGATGTTTTGATAACCACTAAAATAGAAGAGTACAAGAGACTGAGCAGACGCCTGTAAAAGTATGGAAACAAGGCAAAAGAAGAGTTTTGTTGTTGTTGTTGAGTTGAAAAACAAGTTTTCTGTAGAAGAGAACTGTGAAAAGTAATAGGCAGAAAAAGAGGTGGAAAAGAAAAAAAAAAGAAAAAAAAAAAAAAGGCAAAAAAAAAAAAAAAGGCAGAAAAATTCCGTCTTGCAAAAAGAGATTAAGAGACAGTGGAGAAAATCCTAAGAAGAAATGGTGTGCAGCTGGTTGTGAGAGAACAGAAAATGAGAAGTTCTTTGGACAGAAGGAAGAACAGAAGAGACAGATTGTGGTTCACAGAGTTCATGGTAGCTACACAAAGCCATGTGTGGCTGTGGACTTTTGTTGGGGAGAATTACAAGATCTATCGAGTGGGTAGAGAGAACAAAAGACTGGGTCTTCTGCCAGGAAAAAGCACACAAGGGGTAAAGAATAAACTGTACAAGAACATAGAGTTATCTGTTCCCCTGTATTTCCTGGGCCCTGGATGGGGAAAAAGAGACCGGATTAATCCATGTGTGCTTTCTAGATTAGAGACATGTATGAGCTTGTGGGGAGGTATGGTTTGACCTCTTCTCCCAGGCAACTCACAAGGGGAAATGGTCTAAAGATGTGGCAGCAGAGGTCCTGGTTGGATATCAGAAAAAATTTCCTCACTAAAACAGTAGACAAGCATTGGAACAGGCTGCCCAGGGAGGAATCACCATCTCTGAGAATGTCCAAATAATGAGTAGAGTGATATGGTTTAGTGGGCATGGGGAAAAATGGTCCTAAGGTTGGAATTGATGATCTTGAAGTCTGTTTCCCACCTTAGTGATTCCATGTTCTGTGAGGAAAACAACTGTTCTCTAACTTTGGGCTAATGGCTGTGCACAAAGGCCATGGCTCTGGTCATGCTTCCTCTGGTGACTAATGTTGGAGTTCTGTCCCATTTTTAACACTGGTGCCAATACTCTACTATTGCTGTTACTGTCTATTGGGGGTGTTTTGAAAACCCAGCACAAGCTGTTGACTTTGAAAACCTGATTAACATATTAATTTCAATCATTTGCACACCAATAAACCTTTGTACTTTTTTTTGTAAGGAGAACACAAATTGTCCCCTGTATTGCAATGAGAAGATCTACAACAATGTTCACCACCGTTACCATGATTGCTCTGCTTTACAAACCAGACCCTTGATATAGATTTCAAAGAGCTTTCATGTAAAATCCTTCTTGACCTTGTTGCATTGTCAACAGAAAACAACCTTTATGTACAGTCTCTGGTGGCTTTCTTTTTGTTTCATATATTTTTAAACATCAATATGTAATGATACAAAAGGATTTTCGATAACATAATTTTTTGACTAGCAGCGAAATAGCTGCCACTTCACTCCACTGCATATTATTATTATGGTTTTATTATCTTGTCACATTTTTCTGTCTTTTTTCCATCTTTAAGGAAAAGGTTTTTTCTAATATCCTTTTAACTGGAAAACATTCTCAAGCCCTTTTTGCATTTGCTTAGCCTCCACTTATTAATTTTTCTGTTAGCAGGCAAGGAAAAGAGGAATAAAAAGGCTGCTGGTTGTTCCTAGAAAGAAAGAATGTGTGTTTTTTAGTCAGAGCAGGAATGGAAAGAAGTGGGCTCTTGGGCTCCAATCCATTCTACTGTGAGTTAATGACTTCATTTCATTCACTTTAGTTTGGATAAAGGCTGTGTGTTTGTATTTCTGTGACGACTGCAGCAGCACCGACCCATTCAGGTTGGGGTCTTTCAAGTGGAATGAAATGCATGATTCAAATCCCTTGCTTCATCAGAGCTTTGTGTGTGGGTCTGGCAGGCACAGCAGCATCATGAAGAGTCTTTGAGCTGAACTAACTCAGTGAAATTGTGAGAGTGTGGGTCTCTACCCAGGTGATTTACCCCACCATGTTTGATACACATTTTCTCTATCTTGTGCTACCATCACAGTTATTTTTCTCTTCTCTCTTTCCCCCTTCAAATCAGGACAGATTCTCGTCATTCATTTGAGCATTTACCTTCCCCCAGGACATCACTTCAGTGGTGCAAGTTTGGAAATAACCCCACTGCATTTGAAGATATCTGCTTCCTCCCCCAAAAAGATACAAGGAAATCAGATAAGGATGTTTATGTGCATCAAATTCCCCAAATGGGAATTGTCCTTTATAACAGAATGTCTGCATTAGGTCAGATTGAAAGTCCAGCCAACCCATAATTTCATAGAATCATTAAGGTGTGGAAAAGACCTCCAATATCAAGAAAAGACCTCCAATATCAAGAAAAGACCTCCAATATCATCAAATACAACCTTTGCTTGCTCCAAATTTCAGACAAACCCTGTCAGTTGTTCCTAAAAAGGAGAAATTCTGGTTTAGTTCATGTCCCAAGGGAAGAACTCTTCTGGGAAATTTGCAGCCTTGGTTTGAGCTGCTCTCCTTCTCCAGAAGTTGCTGCACCCAGGGGTGAAAAAAATAGAGGCAGAATCAATACTTTCAGCATATTTATCTCATAAATTTGTTGTTTTCCCTTTGCTTCTTAGCTGTCCTCTTTCCAATCAAGTGGCTTAACTCACAGGGTGACTTGTTACCTTTTTGGTGGTGGGGATGGTTTCTTTCCCATAGTGCAGAGCAGGACTAAACCCAGTTTTTCAAGCCTGTCTATACCAATGGCTTCTATATTCCTTTGAAACGATTCAGATTTCTTCAGGATATAAACAGACAAGGAATTGAACCTACACTTTCGTGTATCAATTCCAAGGATTAAATTCGTCTGGTCACCCATTGAGTAGAAGAACTAGACCTGCAAATACAGTCCTTGTAGTGATGTGGAGAGTGAACAATGATTTTGACCAAAAATTCGTGATTTTAAGCAAAAAGCCATGATTTGTCTTGGTTCAGAATGTCAGTGCAACTGCTTTTATCCCTTTCCTTTTATTTTCCACAAAGGGAACGAGCAATGCCCAAACCAAGGTACACCATTATAAGCATCTGCTGAAGGTCTGCAGCCTTTTCTTTTGTGCTGTAAATGCTATTAAACATTTCCTTTTATGTGTTCCACATCTTCTAAAGCAACTCACCCTTAAAACAATAAAATTTGGAGGGGAGGTTACAACCGATGCCCAAACAAGGAATCATTCTGTGTAGGAAGGGCCACAGTCCTGTTAATTCAAATGACATTTTGACAGTAGCATGCTGTCAGCCCAATGGTTTGACCTATACAACAACCTCTAATTATTACTAATTAAAGAATTAATTATTCATGGCAGCACATGCTATTAGCATAGCAGAGATGTGTTGGAATATGAGTTATGCGCGGTTTATGAATCTTCAGAAAATAGATTCTTTAATAAATTAATAAAGGGGCTCTGGGGTTTCATTAAAAGGTGGCTGGAGGGGTTGCAAGCCAGTTTCCAAGGAGACCACAGGTGGTTTGCTTGGATTTTTTTTTTAGTTAAACTTGTTTGGGCCAGATGATTTCCCTTCCCCCCTCCCCCTCTCGCTCTGTCCTCACTGCTCTTTCCTCAGGCAGCGAGGAGAACATTTTAATGAAACCCCTGTTGTCCTCATATCGCTTTGATCCCCGTGTGGTCTCCAACCTCCACGTTGGCCAGTTGGAGGATAGTGCAGTTGTTTTGTTTTTTTTCTTTTTGGTTTTTTTCTTTTTTTTTTTCTATTCTGCTTTTTTTTTTTTTTTTTTTTTTTTTTTTGAATTGAAAGCTCCAATCAGCTCCGCCATGAATAAACAACAGAAATTATAAAAGCACACGGGTAAAGGAGAATAGAGCAAACAAAGGAGAAAATAAAGGAAATTGCATCAATTCAAATGAGACCATCAGGATGGGAGCAGAGTTAATTACCTTGTTTTCTGTTTGAAGAGCAGATTTGGTGGTTGCTCTTGTTACTATTTTTACATCCATGTTTGTCTCTAACATGGTATTTCTTATTCTTTGGGCTGGTTTATAGATGTTACTGTTATTAACAAAACAGGACAGAGAACATTTTTTCTTTTTTTTTGTTGGTTTTTTGTTGTTGTTGTTGTTGTTGTTGTTGTTGTTGTTTTTGTTCTGTCATGACCAATGTTTCCCAACATTTATTTCACTCTAATAATGCAGAAGATGATATTAATACTTCCAATACTGCTAACTAAACTGATATAAATAGCAATAACAATGCTTCCAAGCTTTTTCTCCAATTTCCAGATTGCATTAAAATTCCATCCTTGATTAAGAAAAGCCTCAACAAAATAGCAGCTACATTAAAAGGATAAAATTAAATTGTTCTGCCTCATTTTACGAGGGCTTGTCTTCCAACCAGTGAAGGGCATAACCACCAAACTGAGTAATCCTTGCTGCTGCACAGATCCCACCACAACTATCAGTACTGCTGTCAGGGGCCAATCAGGTCCATCATCTTGATGGTTCAGGGCTCCATAAAGATGGCCATGAGGGAGGATTCATTTTCCCTGTTGCTGCTCACCAAAATGTTGGGGAAAGGACATTCTATTGGAAGTGATCCATCCCATCCATCTGAGAAGCTGTTGTTAGGAAGGGAGAAGTTACCTCCACAGACTATAGGGAAAATTTGGTGTTATGTGCACAGCTTTTCAGTAAGGTGCAAGATGAGTCTCACACCTTGTACCTTCAAGTTCTTGCATGAAGCCCATCACTCCTCATTCAGCTGAAACACAGCTTTCACAGAGACACTGATATTTCTTCGTTTCAGATTGCACTTGAAGATGAATTTATTTGTATTCTTGGCAATTTGTTCCACAAACTATTTACTGTAGAGGTTATGCAATCTTGTATTAATTTCTGTTGCATTTAGGAAGGAGTTCTCACTCTGTGAGGGTGGTGAGGCCCTGGTACAGGCTGCCCACAGAAGTTGTGGCTGCCCCTGGATCCCTGGAACTGTCCAAGGCCAGGTTGGATGGGGCTTGGAGCAACCTGGTCTGGTGGAACATGTCGTGGTTTAGGAATGATATTCTCCGATTTAGTGTTCCCACTGAAACCACTCCAAACCCTCTGCTGCTCACTCACTTCCATCTCCCCTTCCACAGCCAAGAGCTGGAGAGAATTGGACGCACAGAAGGTGAAGGCACTGGGTTGAGGTAAGAACAATTTACTCAAAATGGCAATGGGGTAAGAAAATGAACAGTGACAGACAGAATACTGTGATGACAGAGGGTACAAGACAGGAAATGTTACTGCTCAACCCTGAGGAACCCCCCCACAACCAGAAAATACCTGACTTCTCCCACACTACCCTAGACTGGAAGGAAGCCTGTGTCCCATTCCCAGAAAATGATGTGAGGAGGTATAGAATCACCCCAAGTCCTGGTCATCACCTCCATCCTGGCTACTGCTGAAATTAAACTTCTCTTGGCCAGAACCAAGATAAAGGTTTCCCTGCCCAAGGCAGAGGGTTGGAACAAGATGGTCTTTAAGGTTCCTTCCTACCCAAACCATTCCATAATTCTGTGATTTTTAGGGGCAGTGACCACTTATTACTGCATCTACATACAGTGTCTGCAGCAATAAAGTTTCAATCTCAGATGAAGCTGTGGCTGCTCTGATAATCCAGCTATACATTTCTCTTGTCTTTTTGATCCTTTTCACTTATTTTATCATAGCACTCAGAGACTCTAATAAGGAACTGAGGTTCCACTTTGTTATGTGTGGTATGTACATATAAATGGGATCACATTACAACCTTGGAGCAGTTGGATAAACTTGATCTCCCTGTGTCTGTTTGGCGAATTGACAGGCAAAACCCATTCCTGCTGAAGACAGATCTTTCAAAGAGTGTGGATGATCCCAAGCAATTAACCTAATAGGTCATAAAATACCAATTCCTAGACCCTAGAAATCTGAATTAAACATTGTGTTTGGAAAAGACCAGTTATTTAAGACCAAGCTCCCACAGAAATGTATCATGTGTCATGCTGCATATTTTGGAATAACTCCTCAAGTTTAGCAAAGAGTTCTGTGGTCAAATTTGCCAGTCAAAATGTATTCAGGTTATGATATCAATATCCCAGTAATAATACAAATACCAATTATACCAATAGCTCAGTAATAATACCAGTAACCAAAGTCAGCTGGGATATCCCAGTTTACTCAAATAAAAGCAAAATTATGCATCTGGTACCCACTTTCCAGATAAGCATATGAAGCATTAGAGAAAGGAAGTGCATCTTATTTTGCCCTGAGAAAAAAAGTTAAAAATTTTTGGTTTCAAATGAAAACACATGCTGAAATTTCCATGTTAAAATATGCAGGATAATTCTTGTTTTCCTATATGGATTAAGTCCCTGTCCTGAACAAGATATCTGTCTGGGATGCTTTATAATAATTTTGCTCTTGGCAAGTTAAGAAATAAGCTCAGGACATAATTCAGAATTGAGTTCCTAATCCAAATTGGGATTTAAAATATAAAAAGGAAAAGTCTCAGTTTAACCCAGACATGGATGATGCTGCTACACCGATCACCTAAAGTTTTAATGAAGTCTAAAGCAAATTGACTGAGAAGATTCTCAGAAAACCTAGCCAATTTTATTTAAATACCTTAAAAATAATTTATATGCTTAACTTCAGGCACAAAGGTTTGAAAACCTAATTGGTTCAGCCAATATTACACAGAAAATTAACATTACCCTTTTCTGTCTATTGCAGTTAACAGGAGCCAGAGCATAGACTGAGATATTTTTCCAAAGTCTGATACAGATTGTAATTGTTAGGTTGCTCTCTGCCAAGGTTTTGGACAAATCTTCCTGGCAGTCATCAAAAAAATGGCCAGGAAAAGGCTGAGAGTTCACACACAAAAACCCAGGATGCTGCATGCTCCAAAGAGATCCTTGCAACACCTTTACCTTCAGTAAAAAGAAAGAAGTAATTTAAGCAAAAATATTTGACTGGACAGGATGGTTTGAAAATATTCCCTGCTCATTTTTCTTTGGAAATGTTCTGAACAGTTCTAACTTTTTTACATTAGTGAGATATTTAATTTTGTTCACATTTTGCAAATATTTTTCATAGTAAGTAATTTATTGGAAATATTTTTTTTAGAAAAAGACTAAGGAAAAAGAGAGTTTAGTCATATAAAAACAACACACACAGAATTGTGCATTTCTCTTTTGATATGCACACCACAAGCCTGTAGATAGAGAATACAGGCATAAAACATATGTGCATGTATGCTCAGATTTGATAATTTAATGAACAATATTAACATCTTAATTTTATTTTTATATTTCATTTAGGTTCTTCACATGACCAGTAAAGTATTTTAAGTTTTCTTTGAACCACTTAGTAATATTTATTTCCTTCACTCTTTTCCTCACCTGCCTTTGAGATACCTGTACCACCTGTCAGTGAAACACTTTCAACATCTGTGACTGAAAAATTTCTCTGGGTTTTTCAGGACAACATTTGGAAATTTCACAGTGATCCTTACTCCTTCAATATATTTTTCTCTTTCCTCCAGACTTATGTGCTGGGATTATTTATTTATGGTTTCAACAGATATTTTCAATCAGGCTTCTTTAATGGAGGAAGGAATTTCACTTGCTTCCTGAGACCTCTTGTGCTTTGCTTATCAGTTTGTGGTTAGAGATTCATATACTAGAAGCTTTTATTCTGTGTATTGTGAACATTTTTTCCCTGAAATATTTCTTTTTATTTGTCCTTTTTTCCCCCTGTTCTTGTTCATATATATATTTTCAATGCTATTACAGCCTAATGAAAACTCTATTTTATTTCCTGGAGAAATTTAGTATTCTTAAATTTGAGTTCTCTAGTTTCAAAATACATTAATTTTTTATAGAATTTTTCTCTGTCCAGCTCATCTGCCCAAAAGCAAAGGTCTGGAGTGATCTGCAAGCC
Organism: Phylloscopus collybita; assembly: GCA_027886175.1. Classification (NCBI taxonomy): domain Eukaryota; kingdom Metazoa; phylum Chordata; class Aves; order Passeriformes; family Phylloscopidae; genus Phylloscopus; species Phylloscopus collybita. Next base: position 53,955,031 of record JAJNNQ010000026.1, read on the forward strand.
CAGCTGTGGGGCAAATAGGGATCAGCTAAGGCTCAGCTTTAACTGGAAAACAATTGTCCAAACAGTTCTGTCGAAGCTATTATGGTGCTGCTCATTTAACAATGATCTGGACTGGAACATGAAATCAGGAGAAATAAAAGGATACCAAAACACCGAAGTTAATTACTAACACAAATGGATGTTTACTAATATATATTGTGGGAGCAGTTTTCACTCTAGGAAAATATTATCAGACCCTATAGGCATCCATTCCCCACTTTTTTTTTTTTTTTTTTTTTTTTTTTTTTTTTTTTTTTTTTAATGAGCTCAGGAAAGATTAAAGCCCTAATTAAACACATATTTTATTTCTGTATTTAGGGTTTTGTTTTGTTTTTTAAACTACATCCTTTTAATGTAAAACCGACATTCTGGCATTGCTCATATGCCCAGAAGAATTAGATAATCAACAACAGTTTATTATAAGAGTGAACCAGAACAGAGCATGGAGTTCAATAAAAAGGGGATATTTTTCTTCACAAAGTCTGGAGAGATCGGATTTTCTTCTGGGTTTGGAGTTTTATTCTGCAAGTCAGGTTGAGAATTGCAAATGTATTACACTTAGAAACCATTTATTTTAACTGCAATGAAAGTTGGGAGTCAATTGGTGACAGACACAATTTAAAAAGTATACATTAAAGAAATCAAAATTTAATTAAAATGAAATTAAATCTGAGCAGGATAGTGACTCTACATACGGACAGCTACATCCAACGTAATCATTGAGCTGTGACTCAGCACTCCTAACTCCAGACATCTGTGATATTTGTGCCCACATGAGTATTTTGGATCCCAGTTTCAGTCTAAAAGTGAGTTAATTCAGTCAGTAGGATGGGAAAAATACCACAATGAATCCTGAAGGAAGACTGTACATTCACACAGCTGAACTGCCCTCCAAAATCTGTCTCGGTGCTGCCAATAAGAGTGAGGCTGTGTGGAAACACCTGTGAGTGATTAAAAATGTGATGCTTGAAACCAACATCTTCAGAGCAGAGCTGATGCTTTAAAGAAGTTAAAAGGAGATGTGGTAAATGGCTGAGATTTAAAAATCTATTCCTGTGGCTGATGGACTTAGGGGAAGTTCATCCCACTCTTCCTGTCCCAAATACCATCATATCCTATTGGCATGTGGGTGGAATAGGCAATGTCAGAAATTCATAACATGCTTATTCCGGTAAAATGATGGGTAAATGTATTTGAACTATGGATAAGGAATAGAAAAGCTGCCTTTAAATAAGCAACAGAAAGGTCTAAGAACTTCTTAAATGAAATAATTATTTTGTTACCCAAACCATGCTGTTCACTTTGGTGATGGATGAGGAAAGAGAGGACTTGGGGAGACCTTATAGCACTTCCCACTACATTAAGAGAATCTTCAAGACGGCTGTAAAATTACTTTTTGCAAGGGCAAGTTCTGCTAGGACAAGGGAGAATGGCCTTAAACAGAAGGAGGATAGTTTAGATGAAACATTAGGAGGAAATTCTTCCCTGTGAGGGTGGTGAGGCCCTGGCACAGGTTTCCCAGAGAAGCCGTGGCTGCCCCTGGATCCCTGGAAGTGTCCAAGGCCAGGTTGGATGGTACTTGGAGCAATTTGGGATAGTGGAAGGTGTGCCTCCCCATTGGAAGGAGATGAGCTATGAGCTATAAGGTCCCTTCCAACCCAAACCATTCTGTGATTCTCAGATTTGGTGGGGTGAGATTCTGGAGCAGCCTGACCTTACACCAAAAACCAGTGGACCACTCTCATGGTGGCACTGCCCAAAAGCAGCAGTGGATGAAAAGTTAAGAACAGCATGGACTCTTCTGATTGTGTGAGCCTACATATGAACTGGTACTAATAATGTGCCCAGGGGTGCATTACTACAGTTTATTATGCACATTATTCCTGGTGTTGTGACGAGAAGGGCTCCTTTTTGCTTCTTGTTATGTGTAAAAGTCACAAAGAAACCAAAATTTCTCCAAAGATTTTGCATCCTATAAAGTTTTAACTCTCATTATCTTATTTCATAGTGGGTGAGCTTTATTTTTTTGCTTTAAAAAACCCCAACAAACTCTTTCTATAAATGAATGCAAAGCACAGTAAATATTTGAAAGAATGTCAATGCATGGAGGTGATTTACCGAGCAATTCACATGTGGTAGCTGGAAGGAAATTCTCAGAATTTCTGTAAGGAGTTCTCAGATAGGTAGTAAAGCCATACCTTTTCACAACCACAACTTTTTAATGAAAGAATTCAAAATTTATCCATGTACACAAATAGGCAGGAGAGATCCATGATGTTATCAAATAATTCTTCAGTGCGTTCCCACTTATTAGTGCATTACCCATACAACGTCACAGGCAAGACATGAAAAGTGCTTTTATTAAAGTTAAATACTTTAGTGGAGGATCCAAATATTAAAAGTAATCAGCAATAGTTTTGCCTGGCTCTGCAAATAGCTTAAACTACTGTTAGTGGAAAAATCTCTGTCACTGAACCACCAGACCAGATGTATCACACAGCAACTGTCCAGGTACTAAACTTTTATGTAAAGCACTAAAACCACAGGGGATGCAGATCAACAGGTATAAATTATGAATAATTTTATCTCCCCGTATAAATACTTAAATCTAAATAGCTCTGCTGGCTCCAGTGCTCTACATAGATGGCTCATACCAGATGAGCATCCAGAGTCTTCTTACAACTGATAACAACAATCTGAGTCGGCTCTCGCTGACTTCACAGCAAATCAAGTCTAATTCAGCAGGTTTAAATCTAGGTTAGCTCTGTGTAAAATGGGATCCAAATTGGCTGTGGCTGAGGGATTTACCTCATGTACCAGTTGCTTTTGATTTGCCCACAATGCCTCTGTTTCTTAAAATAGTAATGAAAATGGAAAGAAGAGATTCTTGTTGTTCTTAACTGCAACCACTAATGAAAGCCACTGTGGAGAGAAGTTCCAAGGCTGAGGAATAAAGTTTCTGGGATGTAATATGACAGTTAGTCTTAATATACTTAATATTTGTGCTCTATTCCTATTGCAACAGTTCCTGTGAAGTTTGTTTTGCTTTATGCTGCATTTCCTTAGTAAGAACATTCTTCTCCAGTTTCATTCACATGGATTCCATTTATTGTCCTCCATAGGTGCAACACTAAATGGAAATTCACCTGGAAGTTGACATTTTGGCTATCATTGCACTGAGGATAATATTCATACCTGAGGATTATCTGCCCATACATATATTTTTCTATCCTTATGCTGTTTTTATTCCTAACCAGGGAAATTTTCCTCAACCACTGCATGTTCTGCTCAGTGATGGTTAAAAGTCTAAAAGATCTTGACTTCCTGTAGTAAGATTGAAAGGTATTGGACATGGTCAGATAAAGAAATTTTAAGTCAAATTGTTTATTTTTCCTTTTAAATAGAACATGCAGTCTATTAGCCATCAGCTTTCTCTAAGATCCTACAGGGGAGGTGCAGAGGGTTTGAGCTGAACACTTAAATTGCCTAAAAGAGAGATCTGAAGAGAGGTGAGGGTTGGTCTGTTCTCCCAGGGTGTCAGAATCAGTCCAAATAGATTTGTCTTGAAATTTTAGTTACAAACACTGCTTACACATAATCATAGTTATAAGGATGTTAATTCATCCATCTCTGTGTTCTTGTTAGAACTAAGTTTTGGGTTATTTCTTTTATCTTCTGATAAGCTTTTTCATGATTAACATTCATCCAACCAAGTGTCCTTGTAATAAAGGGAAGGGGTGGATAAGTGATGTAGTATTTTGTAATTAGAGTTGCTTCAATTCTTTAATTATTTCCTGCAAAACTTCCCATTTCCATTGAGGGAGTTGTATTAGATCCTCAATCTTGACCTTTCTCTGTATTAAATTTTGCCTTCCTTGTCATGCCTCCCCCTAATCCTGAAGGCTGATCCCCTCTTTTGTCACACTGCCATAGGTTTATGGAATCATCAGACATGCCCAAAACTCTTCTCTCCCCCACCTCCCAATAATCTTAAACATTGATAGGATTTCACACAAGCTTTTCCAACAGAGGTCTTCAAATGGTGCTGAATTTCAGACATGCTGTGAAGGCTTTTTCCTGCCTTTCAGGGTGGAACACACTCAATCCATCCTATTTTGTTAGGATGTGCTGTTGTCCCTTTCAGGCCCTGCTGCAGGATCTCAATGCGTGGCACAGCGCCTGTGAATGAGCCTGTTGTCTGAGGGGGAGAGACAATGGGCCTTATTTAATGAGATTAGTTACAATAGGAAAAACAGCTAAAAGGAAAAAAAAAAAAGGAAAAAGAAAAAGAAAAAAAAAAAGCAGCAGTTATAGCAATTGGAGTGACTGTTAAACCATTCTTTTATGCAAGCTTGGCACCAGCCATACCTTTTCCTGGACATTTGCCAACATCCTTCACAGTTTAGACTCAGTTGTTGATTTTTTTTTTTTTGTTACAATTTCCGCTCGACTTTACAGTTGCATGGCCCATGGTGTAATTCATTTCCGCTGTGAAAATGCTCCAGTATATTAACACTTCTGCCCGCTTGTAACTTGATCAAAGACCACGTATCTGCTTTAATTTACTCTTAACGGTGGCTTTTTTTTTTTTTTTTTTTTTTTTTTTTTTTTAGTAACGTGGATTTATTTCAAGCTGTGTCACCGTTGAGAATGGGAACCTTGTTTTCAGCCGAGAACCAACAGCAAATCCACTCAGGGAATATGTTCAGATATGGAGGAACAACTGCAAATGCAGCTGTCCCATGAAAATATCCTGGTGCTTTTGTCAAGGACACAGGCACCTTTCAGAAGGTGATTTCTGTACTGCTACTTCTAAGCAGATATCTGTGTCACTGAGTGGAGAAAGCAATATTTATATATAACTTGATAATTGGCATTAGGAGTGGTTATGACTAATTTATTTCCTTTTCCTCTGTTCTCTTGGGGGAAACAGGCTGCAGTTTTTATGGCACAGTGAGAAGCACAGTAGTCAAGTGCCTCCTCTTTGAAACAGGACATGGATAGACTCAAAACTACAGGGAAAAAATAATGGGTTCACTTGGATGGTGACAGACACAAATTTCAGTTAATAAAAAAGTAAGCAAGTAAAGAATCTTCCCAGAATGCTACATATGAAAATTCTGAAATTTAGCAGTTCCAGGGTGAAGGTGTATGTTGCCAGCACACAACTACTCCTTAAGTTATTTTTTTTAAGATGTGATAGTACAGAATCATGGATTCAGATAAGGATTTGGGTTGGAGGGTATATTATCAGTATATTCTCTCATTCCAGCCCCTCTGCCATGGGCAGGGACACCTTCCACTAGACCAAAACTAGCTCCCAGATCCATTCAGTCTGGCCTTGGACACTTCCAAAGATGGGACAGTCACAGCTTCTCTGGGAAACCTGTGCCAGGGCCTCACCACCCTCACAGCCAAAAATTCCTTCCCAATATCCCATGTATCCCTGCCCTCTGGCAGTGGGAAGCTATTCCCCGTGTCCTGTCTCTCCATCCCTTGCTCCAAATCCCTTTCCATCTCTCCTGGACCCCCTTTAGGAGGACTAAAATGGAAAGAGCACTAAAATGTCCCCTTGGCCTTCTCTTTTCCAGGCTGGTCACTCCCAGCTCTCAGCCTATCTCCAGGGCAGAGGGGCTCCAGCACTCAGAGCATCTTTGTGTTCTCCTCTGCACTGGCTCCAGCAGTACATTGTAGTGTGGTTTCCATAAAGAACAACCAGAACTATTTCTCTGTCCAGGTGATCACCTAAAGTTTAAAACCTAGAAACAACAACAAAATCAGACTCGTATTTCTCCATCACATAATTTTTAATGGACTCCGCAGTTTCTTTTTCCTTCCTCTGATCTGCACTCTGCCAGCACAACTCTACCCACAGGATTCAAACCTCAGCTCCCATTGACAGAGGTATCCAGCAGCAAGGGTTGGCTGCAGCTCTCTGCCACCACATCAAAACCCCCCTGCTAAGCTGCTCATAAGGTTTTCCCTTGTCTCCATGCACTCCACAAACTTCCAGTGCCAGGCTGCCCAGCCCTGAGACCAAGGAGCTGGGAAAAGCAGACAAGGATCTACAGTCTTCCAGGAGACGTAAGGGACTGAATCATGCTGAGCTCAGACTAAACCACTGGATAATTGCACTGTCTTATTACTGAGCAGTTTCTAAAAATTTATAGGTTGGCCAAATCTGGGAAGGTTTCACATGAACAACATCCCTGATCTTGTTTTAAGTGATTCCTCAAGCAGGACTAATAATATCTTCATGATTCTTTCTTCTTGTTCTTTTGAATAGCAAGGTCTTTTAGTATAAACATTTCAAAAGATTTAAAAAAAATAATCAGACTTACTATCCTTCAAGAGGAAAAAAGCTAAAACCAAAACAAAAAGCAAGCAGCTGGATGGAAACTGGACAAATAATTTTCTAGCCAAATATCTCAACTTTTGCAAAGTTGCAAATAAATAATTGTAGATTTTTTATATTAGGGTGTAATCTAATATTATTCCCATCTACACCTATCCCAAAAAATGAAAATAAGTCTCTGATTCTTACTCACTCACATGAAACACTACATCACTTTCAAGTATAGGTAAGGTTTGGTTGGAGAAGACAACCAGAATTATGTCTTAATTCTCGTAGGTGGTGAATCTGCCCCTAAACAGATAAATTACCTTAAGGTACATCCTTGGTTTGATTAAAGTGGGTTACTGACTGTGATTTATTAGAATCACAGAATCATAGAGTGCTTTAGGTTGGAAGGGACTTTAAAGTTCACCCTGTTCCATCCCCTGCCGTGGGCAGGGACACATACCACTATCCCAGGTTGCTCCAAGCCACATCCAACCTGGCCTTGGACACTTCCAGGGATCCAGGGTCAGCCACAGCTTCTCTGGGAAACCTGTGCCAGGGCCTCACCACCCTCTGAGTAAAGAGTTTTCTCCTAAAATCCAATCTAAACCTACCCTCAGCCTGAAGCCATTCCCCTCTGTCTCCTATCGTTACTCTGAAAATTGAATGTCTTCACCTTTCTTGGAAGCTCCTTCAGGTACTGGAAGAGTGCAATCAGATCACCCTGGAGCCTTCTCCAGGCCAAAAAAATCCCAATTCTCTCAACCTTTCCTCATAGCAGAGATGGCCCATCTTTCTATCATCTTAGTGGTCATGTCAGCTCCACGTCCTTCTGTGCTGGGCCCCAGGGCTGGAGGCAGCTCTGCAGGTGGGATCTCACCTGATCAGGGCAGAGGGACAGAATTCCCCCCTCCCCTGCTGCCCTCACTGGGGGATCAGCTCAGGGCATGGGGGTTTTCTGTGTCCCAGAGCACACAGATGGGACATGGCCAGCTCTCACCCACCAGCACCTCCAAACATCCCAAGCCCTCCTTGGCAGTTCAGCTCTTGATCTGTTCACCCCCCACGGACTGCAGAGGACTTACCCTGATACTGCCTGCTGCATTTATAAAGTTGCATCTTGGGGAATTCCTATGTGACACCCACAAGCTGCTCATACAAGTGACAACTGTATGGCTGCAAAGAAGGAGGGACACTGGGAGAAAATAAAACTTGTCTGTATTTCTCTGCAGTCACCATGTAAATATGAATAGGAGCATTAATATGATGGTACCATAAGGACATTAATTCGGAATAGCAAACTTCTTCCATTGCATTGTTATTTTTATTTTATATCTCCCTTTACTGTTTTATTGCTTTTTTTTTTGTTGGCAGCATTAGAAAATACCCACAGAGGGGGAGTTTACAGACAGAGCCACTCTTGTCTTTGATGCAAATAAAGGACATGAACACACAAAGAGAAAAGTTTAATCAGCGCATCATCATGAGAAATGTGCATTTCTCAGCTTGTTCCTGAAATCTCACTCAGCTCCAGGGGCAGCAATTTTGGTTTGCTTCAGGGAAACGGGGAGAGAGTTATTTCTCCCACTGCTGTTCAGCCTCTGCCCGCGGTCAGGCAAAAGGGAAGAGCGTGAATTTACGCTTCCGGTTCATTTGAACAGAAATAATGAAACTGTCAACGAGTTATGAAAAAGGGGGAAATCTGTGCAGGGCTATTTGTGCTCATCAAACCTCAACTCTTTATTCAATCAGTGAAAGAGGAATTGATAGAAAAAGAAGGTGGTTAGAAACACCTGGAGAGAATATGAAGGTATAGGAAGTATTTGAGAGTGGTGAAGCCCTGGCACAGGCTGCCCAGGGAAGCTCTGGCTGCCCCTGGATCCCTGCAAGTGTCCAAGGCCAGGTTGGATGGAGTTTGGAGCAACCTGGGACAGAGAAAGGTGTCCCTGCCCATGGCAATGGATGAAATTAGATGACCTTCCAGGTCCCTTCCAACCCAAACCATCATATGATCCTGGCCTCAGACACTTTCATGGATGGGGCAGCCACAGCTTCTTGGGGCCTCACCACCCTCACAGGCAAGAATTTATTCCTTACCTATAATCTAACCCTGCCCTCTGTCTGTTTGAAGCCATTCTCCCATGTCTTATCAATTCATGTCCTTGTTAAAAGTCCCTCTCCAGATGCCTTGGAGCCTCTTTAGGCACTGGAAGGGGCTCTAAGTTCTCCCTGCAGCCTTCTCTTCTCCAGGCTGAACAACCCCAACTCTCTTTTTTCAATCAGATCTGAATAAAACCCTCAGTGTTTGTTTTTAGTGTTTGTTGATGTTGTTGTTGTTTTTTCCCAGCACTAAACCCTCACATTTTAATTCCAAAGCCCTAATCCTTAGCTTTATCCATACAATTTACTGCTTAAATTAGTTCCTTAGGAAAGTATCCTGTCTTCTGGGTTTCTTGAAAAAGAGCACACTTTCAAATTTATGTTTTTAGAGACTCTAAAATAAAATAAGAGAAGATACTGAAAAAAAAAAAAATAAAAACCAACTCTCAACCTAAATGAAACCAGAATCTTCCCATTGTGGAATTAGACAGTGTGAGTCAATGCACTTTTGTCCAGTATGTCTGTCTCAGTTTTAAAGAGCTAAAATACTGAATTTTCCATTTTCATGAAGAATGAAAACCATTTTGCAGCTAAGGCAGGACAGTGGCCATCATGTCAGCTGCCAGTGCCGTGAGTCTGTGCCTGAAAACCCATTATGGAAATCAGTCCCAATAAATTATTTGCTTTGACTTTTCCCATCTCATACGAAGTAACTGTTCATTGTCCAACTAATAAAAGAGAGAGAGATTTTAAAAGCCCTTAATAACCAGTAATTAGCTTTCTATTTCCTGTTATAAAAATTGAACACAGGAAAGAACTGAGTCATTTGTGCCATTTTCAAGGAAGGAATTGTCATTTCTCTTATAGATCCTCCCACAAAGTTGTAATTAATTTTAGCATCCAGATTCTAAATGATGGCCAGGTTTGTCATCATCATGGAAGCCAAAAGGATGTAGGAAATGGGAGGAGGAAACAGAAATGCTTCTTGGTTTTTCTTGAGATTATGAATTCTACAGACACCAAAAAGCCAGTGAACCAAACAACTTTAAAAAAACCTCAGAAAAACACAAAAAAAACCCCAAAAAAACCAAATCCACAAAAAAACAAAAAACAAAAACAAAAACAACCTAAAAAAAAACTCAAAAGAAAAAGCAAGGGGCGGTGTGCGGGGGATAGAAAAAAATTAAGGAAAAGAAAAATCTAAGAAAATGTGGAAGCAAGATAGTTCTTCCAAGAGGCATCTATCCACTCTGAACTTTGGCAGGCAAGGAAATCATTAATAGCAACAACAAGGAGTCATTCATTGTTGTGCAGCCATGTAGCTTAGTGGCTCTGTGCTGCATGGAGAGAGACTAATGCTGAAAAAAAGAAAACCACAAAACACTTCTAATATTTCCTTCCTCCATAGTAGAAACCATCTGAAATTAATGAGTCTTATTAATGTAAATTGCACCACGCTGTCAGACATAAATATCCCAATACCAAAGGGGCCCATTACCATTAACATCAGAAATGATCAACAAATAAAACTGTTAATGCCACAATATTTACTGGACAAATTGACTACACTCCAAGATAGGCTTATGATCGTGTCTTGCTGTTCGATTTCATTTCCCTGCAAGATGCACTAATGTATGTTGTTATGTGCAGCTGTGGCCGCTTTCCATAAAAAATATGTTTTCTATTGAGAGGTGTAGAGCTCGACTTAATCACTGCTATTTTCTCCCCCTCATGAAAATGGAGTGTTTTGGTCTCTCCAAAACTGATAGGGGAAAATCAGAGATTTTTATTAGAAAGGATAGAAACAAGATTGAAGATTGGTTCTCAGGAGAAAAAAAAAAAAAAAAAAAAAAAGGCAAAACAAAAACACCAGACTAATGACTTAAGTCAATCACAAACAGATGTTCTCTTAAAGAGCTAATAAATATTTTCCTGGGTTGTTTTATTTTTCTTTTCCATCAGAAATGCAAAACACAGCAGCCTTTGAGTAAAATATCAGGTTTTTCTGCTGATATTTTCTCAAACTTTGAATTTTTAAAAGACACCAGATTTTTAACAAGAAAGGTCCAGTTTATAACCGGTAAAAAAATTAGAACTAATTTTTCAAATATAACATGAATATGAAAAAGCTGACATAAATATATTTAAATGTCTATGAAAAAAATAAGGACATAAATTTTTAACTTTTTTAGGCTTTGCATAACTTTTCCTCTGGTTTCCAAACAACTGAATTTCAACATTTAAGATATTCTTCAAAAGTTCAAGATGTAGTTCTACCAAACCAGAATGTCATGTGGTAGGTGCCTGATTGGAAAAAAAAAAATCAGAAAAAAATTTATATTTCTCTAGGAGAACCCATCCTGATCTACCCAAATTTTGGTTTTAAACACCTAATTCCCATTAACTTCCATGGGGCTTTGTACGTTCTAGCCTCCTTTAGCAAACTTCAGGTCTGTGAATGGGATTCATTCCTTATCTTTATCATTAAAACACCAGGCATACATTCCAAGCAACTCATCTGGGCTCCCTTAAAGGTTGATAGAAGAGGATGTGCACATTCAGAAGGAAATTTGTCCCATCTGGAGAGAAACATCTAAGAGATATGGGGCAGATTTTCTTCTGAAGAAGTCTGTCCCTCCTTCCACTACAGCAGCTGTTGAGTTAATGCCACATGCCTAAATTTTAGATTATATTAAATCAATCTTTAATAAAAGATAAACAATGAAGCAGCACTATGTGCCCCAAATTTTTGGTATTCTAATTATTTAAAAAAGAATAAATCCAGCAAAAGCAATCCTAAGATCCATACCTGTAGAGCAGCCAAGAAGAATGAATGCCTGTATTTTGCTGGTCTTTGTGTCAATAGGTAATTATTGCCCACCATAAATTCAGGAACCTCAGTTTTCAATAGGAGATACCTAAATATAAACAGATACCACAGATCTACACTGGGTTTTCTTCAGCTTCATGTGTTGCATGTTTAAACAGAGCCAGCAAGTCAGAGCACCTGGCACAGCAGTGTTTCTGTCCACACACACAGTCACTATCACCCTCATGTCCAAACTGCTGATGGGGAGTGCTCCAGTGCTGTTGCCCAAACCATTAATGTGAGGGTTTTTTTCTGTAAAAATACAGCTAAACACAATCCAGTGGCTGTGTTAAGGATTTAATGGGAGGAGATGCACTGTGCCACTGACCTGCTGCTGCAGGTTTGCTAATTCAAAGGCAGCCTCAGAGTCTAAAGCTGCATCAAACGACTCATCTGTAGCAGCACAATCAGGGAAGCCTTGACACAGTTATTAGCACAGTGATCCACAGCCAGGGGTGAAAGGATTGCTTGGCAGAACCTTGCTGGTGGAACAGAGTGTTCCCAGGCATCATCCTATCCGTGTTTGATTGCACTCTACAAATATTGCCTTTTCCAGCCTATGGGCCTTACTGCAATTCATACTAATAATAATCATTGTATTTTTTTTTTCTTCTGTTTTATCCACCTCATTTTAAACAACTTAGTCTCTCCACTTGTGTGCCTGCTGCATGGTGTAATTACTGAAGGTCACAGCAAAAGCCTGAAGCAGAAGGAAGAGATAACTCAACTGGTGGGGCCCCCAATTGACATCACTTGACCTAATTTTCTTGAAGTCAATGAAGCTGGCAACAGTTGAGGGTTTAGCTCATTTTTCCTAATTGTTTCTGCTTTAATCACAACTGCTTCCTTCTTTAAGGACCATCACAGCTGGAAGCTCAGAAAAAATAACAATAACGTCTTCAAACAATGATTGTAATAAAGCAGTTGGTACCTGCTCTGCTGGTTTATAGGAAAGGTTTATACATACACTGAGCTGACACGATCTGGTGGGGCTGGGCAGCAGCCAGGTGTGAGATGCTATGTGCTGGATTTAGCAGTGTAAGAATTCAGCACCTTTCTCCAGATGATACTGCCAGACAATCTCGATAGCCTGGAAGAATGTCAGTACATGAGGCAGATAATCTAGGAATGGAAGTTTGTGAAAATGTGGTTATTGAGGCAAAAAAAATATAAGCTCTTTCATAAAGCATCTAGAAAAAAAGAATTATAAACAAGTTAACTCAGACTTTAGAAATCACAGAACATAGAACAGTTTGGGTGGAAGGGATTTTAAAATTAATTTCATTCCATCCTCTGCCGTGGGCAGGGGCACCTTCCACTAGACTAGTTTGCTCCAAGCCCTGTCCAGCCTGGCCTTGGACATTTCCAAAGATGGGAATAAATAAAAGGAGAAGTTGTACCTCTGCCTTATAAATTCTTTTAAACCTTATGTTCCTGGAAGATAGGTATATATATTCTGGGAATAAATAGAATTTAACCTTTTTCATATTTAACAGTCTTAACCTAAAGGTCCATTGCAGATCATTCCCAAAATGAGAGTACTTTCAATGAACATTCTGCTTCTACAGAACTGAATATAATCATTCTCAATAAACCCCTCTTCACCCTTAACATTCAGATCACTGTCTGTGCTTTCTGGCTGACTTCCATATCTTCTGTTGAACAAGCTCTTTCTGGGTTTTGTGGGGTTATTTTTTGCTTTATATTCTTTTCTTTTTTTTTTCCTCCAGAAATACCCATATTCCCCTCATCTTTATTTTTGTTAGATGCTCTTTCCTAGTAAGATCTTAGATATGGAATGTGATGTATATGAACATAAATTTAAATGTATGTATGCATAGTTATATACATATATATACTGTGCTTAATCCTTTGCAATTAAGCTTGGTGATAATTGTTTTTGTGCATTAGTCATAATCACTTTTTAAGCAGCAAAGCCTATTATTGCTGTAGTGTGTGTTTCAGATGCCCTGCAGATTTGAGTCATTTTGGGTAATGCAGCTGTGTGTGGTAAAAAGATTTTACAATGCCTATAAAATTTTGCCTCATGACATGTTCAGCAAGTGAATCTGTGGCACCGTGAAAGAGTTTCAGTGCTTTTATTAAATACTGGGTACCATCACATTATATAGTGTTTAAACAAGACCCATCCTTAGAGTTCAGAAAGTGTGGAGTTTGGGGTGAGAGTCCATGAGGAGCAAATGGTTTATGTTAGGTGAGTTCACTTTGCCTTTTTCCTTGGTTTTGGATGTGTCAAATTGGCTCATCTTTCCTTAAATGTCTTGTATGTTACTGAGTACAAACCCCACCCCTCGTTTAGAGGCAAACACTCTTGTTTCTGTTACTGAAACACCTGCTGATTAAAACAGCAAATGAAAATCATGGTCCACGCACACAATGTCTTTGAGGAGAAGAAGCAGTTCCATTACCTGGGTGCATTGCTTGGGATGATTTCCTCCACGTCTCTGAAATGCCATGATGCAAAGCACCATGCTGGAGCTGTGAGTCTGCAGCACTTCATGGAACCCTAGGATGGTTTGGGTTGGAAGGGACCTCAAAGACCAACGGGTTCTGAGACTCCTTCCATGGCCAGGGACTCTTTCCACCAGATCAGATTCCTCCAAGCCCTGTCCAACCCGTCCTTGGACACTTCCAGGGATCCAGGGGCAGCCAAAGTTTCTCTGGGCACCCTGTGCCAGGGCCTCCCCACCCTCACAGGGAAGAAATTCTTCTTAATATCTCATCTAAATACATCTTACATTTTGAAGCCAAATTCCCCTTGCCCTGTCAAAGAAACTTTCCTTCTATTCTCTCCCTATTTGCAGCTTTCCCATACTCAAGACAAGAGTATGGGAAAAAGGTAAGATTTTAATAGCTAGACTTCCAAGTAATTTAGAAGTTACTGAGATGAGCTGATTGTGTGGTTTTTATTAATTCCCTCAACCCTTGGTGGAGACAAGGGGTGGCTGACACAAACACTCTGTGATCGTATCAGGTGTCACAAGGACTGTGCCTTTACAGATCATTCAAGTTTATGTCCTAAATAAACCCACAGGCACAACTATTGAAAAGAAATGGGTTGCAATCACACTTAATTAGTTTAAGTTAAGCTGGGATGGAGACACTTTCCACAGTGAACTTTAACCTTCAACAGCCATTTCCACTTTCAGATTCCCTTTGAAAATCCTTCTCCAGCCCTCATCCCTAACCAGAAGGATTCTCTTTTCTGAAAAACCACTCTCTTCCATTGTACCCCTGTAAGCATTTGGGAGGGCGTAGATCACAGTATCAGAAAACTCTTAATTTTGTTCTTTCCTTAGTTCATCATGCCTTGCTGTCTGCTGCAAAAAAGTGAAAACTGATCCAATACCTCCTCCTCCTCCTGAATTAAAACCAAATTTCCCTAAAAGAAGTAAGTAATTTTCAAAAGGAACACATCTTGAAATAAGTTTTCATTAACTGTTTGATAAAAAGTAGGCAAGTTTTCTTTGGAAAGCTCCACTTTTATTTTTCCATTTGACTTGGCTATTCTCAGTCTTTTTCTCTGCCATGCCATACTTAACAGATGCAGAGGAATCTCCCTGAACAGTCTACCTCCATCTGCAGTATCCTGCATGAAAACTTAATCTTCCCAAGAAGAAGAAATCTTGCAAAAAATCCATCTGTTTTTGTTTGTTTGTTTTTGTTGTTGTTGTGTTGTTTTGTTTTGTTTTTAAATCTATTTTTTTAATGTTTCTGCCTGATTTCATAAATATTTGCACAGCCTGATGACCTTTCCTCTCCTCCTGTCCCTGTTCCCTGGGAGCAGAGCCCAACCCTCCTTGGCTGTCCCCTCCTGTCAGGGAGTTGTGCAGAGCCAGAAGGTTCTGCCCCTGAGCCTCCTTTTCTCCAGGCTGAGCCTTCCCAGCTCCCTCAGCTGCTCCTGGTGCTCCAGCCCCTTCCCCAGCTCTGTTCCCTTCCCTGGACATGCTCCAGCTCCTCAAGGTCTTTCCTGAGCAGAGGGGCCCTGAACTGGACACAGGACTCAAGGTGTGGCCTCACCAGTGCCCAGCACAGAAGGACAATCCCTGCCACACTGCTTTTATTCCACATGCAGACACTGCAGTTCACAAGTTGACTAAAATCAGGACACTAGACTTTTTCATCCTTGCCAATGGCAAGACCAGACTCTTTAATAATTTCAAATCTTTTTTCAGAATTTTTAAGGTGACAAGAGAGTTAATTTTTTTTTTCCTTCTGATAGTTCAAGCTTTGATTAATCTACACTCTCCGTGAAACAGATCACATTAAAATTTTTCTATTCACCACCCATTTTTACTTTACCCTATTTTTGATCCCCTGGAGTTTTATGAAATGTAGCATTCATTGACTACAAGCTCTGTTTCTTCTTGCTCCCAACATATCCTTACCCTTTTCTGGTTCTGTGCTGTTACTGATGCTACAATCTCTGAAATCCAAACAGGGTTAATTGCAGGGCTAATATCCAGGTCTCATGGATCCACCCCTTCTCCATCCCATGCCTCCTTTCCGCTGCCCATGAGGGTGGTGACTCAAAGTGAGGACAATTCCCATTCCTGGCCTCACTTCTGGGACACCAGGACATGTTTTAAGGCTCCACCAGCCAGCAGTGCTGTTCAGCAAAGTTTGCAGACCACTGCTTTGCCAGGGAATTAAAAGAAAAAACCACCATGTGCAGCGCTGTCAACACCTTGGCAATATCAGCCTTCCCTCAATTACTTTTGCTTACAAATTACTCCTAATTTTGTTCTTTAAAGCTAGTTAAGAACAAGTGCTGGTAGGATTGATGGGGAACTAACTGCATGATTAAGTAATTACATTTTTAAAGCTTGCCTTACACTACGACTAATGATTTGTCACACGGTAGCAGAAACTCAAGATAATGAATGGGAAATGTTTACAGGTAGCTTGTTTCTTCCAAGTCTTTTATCATACTGTGCCAGTGCCATATCTGAGTATGATTCCCAAAGAAAGAAAATCTATTATATAATCTCAACATTTCTGAGCAATTTGTTAGGCCTTTGATCACATGTGCCATTTATTATGTGATTTTCTCTATGATGAGAATTAATTGGTGATAATTAATCATCAATAGGTTCTGAATAAAATCATTTTCAGTCAGAAAATGGGGGTTTCACAAAATTCTAACATATTGTTGATGCACAGTAATTTAAAAATAAAAATCCAGCACGTTAAGAATAATTTGACACTGTTTCAACAGTCTCAAATTTAATATTTTTGTCTGTTTTACCTCAATATGTCATTTACCTGAAAAGAAAAGACATTTCAGGCTGTGTATATATGGAATTTTAATACGGTTGTGTTAATTTTCTGAAAGAGAATGCTTCAGCAATTCCTCCTCCTAAGACATTTTTGAATTTTTGGCTTTTTTTCCTCCTCAACTGGAAGAAGTGAAAATAAAGACAGTGCTTATAAACAAACATTTCAGTCTTTGATCAGCTCTAACCATGATCTGATTTGATTGCCAGCTGAATTAATTTGATGAAATGTTGACTATTATTTACAACGTAGGAGCTTTTGGAGGCCTCAAATGCAATTTTTCTACATCTGAACAAGGCATGGCACAATTCCTGATGGGCTGGTCCAGAGCCCTGAGATGTCAATGCAAATACTCTTACAGACTTCTGTAGACTTGGAATTTGACTCAGAAAGAAAATGGATCTCTCCATCAAGCAGCTGAGATGCAGGGACAAAAGGTGAAGGTAGAGAATGGGACTCACCCAAGGTCAGACAAAAATGTTATGGTCACCCCCATCCATAGAATCCCAGAATCCCAGAATGGTTTGGATTGGAAGGGACCTTAAAACTCATCTCATTCCACCCCCTGCCATGGGCAAGGACACCTTCCTCTAGACCAGGTTGCTCTAAGACCCATCCAACCTGGCCTTGAAATTTAAATTCTGGCCTCATTTGAAAATATCAACTTTAATAAACTCTGCTCTTCTATTCTATGAACTTGACCTAAATCAAGTTGTTTGAATTTTGAGGATTTTTTGTCTGGTTGGTTAGTTGGTTGCTTGGTTTTTAAACCACATCAAATCACTAAGGCAACAGAATAAGAAATTTACCATTTGGGTCTCTGTCCAATCTATATTTTACTAATCATCTGTAGTTTTTCCCCTCCAGTGTCTGCCTGCTCAGAAAAATAAGAATATGGGATTGGATCTACTTTGGTCACAGAGGAAGGAAGGATTTTAGAATCCACTTTGCTTTCAGGCTTGGAGAAATGTTTTCGGTATGTTCTAGATGAAACCACTGGAGAAGTGGGAGCCTTTTTCCTTTCAAGGGCTTCCCTCACATCTCACTGCCTTCACATCTATCCTGCCATCCAACCTGGCACAGGCAGGGGCAGCAGGGAGGTCATGACTCAAATCCTGTCTCTTGAACGACAGAGTCTTTACAGTGTGTCCAACATCTGCACTCCCAGTCAGGCTGAATAATCCATGAAAAGATGAGACATTTTATGTTTTTATTGTAATCTTGACATGTTTAAACCATCTCTCCTCTGGGTCTATTTCCATGAGACACAGACTAGAGATGCCTGTTCTAGGTGAGATTTTATTGCACTTAGAGAAGTGCAAGGAAGAGATTGCTCCTGGCCCAGAGAGTTGAAGAGCTACACAAAAGCATGGCCGGAGGAGGAACAAAGTGTTTTTCAATGCAGTAAGTCTGCAAAACAATGTGACACAAACTTTCAATATCTCAGGGAATGGTTTTAATTTTTATACTCTGAAAATACTGAAAATATTCACTTCTTGCTGTGAAAAGGTAATTGATTCCATCCTTGTAGAAGTAGCAGTAGTCAGCTGTTAGCAGTGGTGGCAGCAGGTTGTTGTTGGTGTTGTCAATAGGCTAAATGAAACATCAGTCTTAAAATAGTTTATATAAACCTACCATTCTAGCCAGAAGAGGGCATGTCAAAAAAATCCAACAAATAAAATTGTTTGTGCTAATAATATTGCGAGAAGACACAAAAACTGCTTTGGATGTTGAGCTGAAATGGATGTGCACATGGATTTTTTGCTGCTTCTTTTTTTTTCCTCCCTTGTACATTTTATAATTTTATTCCCTTCCTAGCAGTTACTCTTCCAAACACAAAGGACAACTAAACTGACATCAAGTAAAGTTAGTATTCTCCTGTCATTTCTCTGGACATCATCTGTGACAGTTGTGCTCGCGGTGATTCGGTCCCTCACACGTCACTGTTTTCATGTCAGCTCTCTGTTTCACGTTGCAGAAATCCCTTCTGTCAGCTCCCATTCAGTTTGATAGGTCATGCTTACACCTGCAAGCTGGGGCAGTGCCTCCCTGACAGGATCTGTCACAGCACAGCAGTCACCACGCTCAGCCAAACAGCAACTTCACTCAGCGGCAAGTTTGTTGTGATGACTTTTGGGATTTGAGGTTTTCTTTTTTTTTTTTTTAATTTATTTTTTTTTCTCTTATCCTTCTCCCTCCTCTCTGCCAGTGACACACACTGGGAACCACAGGAGAAATGACAAGTTTCATCAGTGGGAGAAAGCAGAGACTTTTCTGGCAAATCCAGGCCAAGAGGATGGTTTGCTTCTCCTGCCTTCTCTGCGCCAAGCCCATTACAGGATGTCACAACAGCTAAAGCACTCCTTGGATGTGCAAACCTCACAAATCATTTAAATACATGCTCCTGTATTTCTAAGCTATGCAGCTCGAGGAACCATTAGAATTAGAGATGGCAAAAGCCTCTGAGGTCAGTGCTCTGTCCACTCCTGACAGCTCAGGACTGCTCTCTCTATGCACTGATGGGAATGTCCTCCAGTCCTCCGTCCACTCACATTTAACTGCATGTAGGATGCCACTGGATTTTCAATTACTCCTACAGATCTCACTCTTGGAAAATCTCCATTGTTATTTAATACCCATTTTCTATTTTATCCTGCAACAGGTCTTGGTAGGTTCTTGGACCAGTGGAAGCTGCACAAATTAGAGGAGGAGGAAGAGGTATGAGATCCAGAACTTGGCCTTTTCACTTTTTCCTACACAGAGTAATTTTATTAAAGAAAAAATGTGTCTCTTGGTACATCACACACCGTGGTTAGTACATTAGTTATTAATTACTGCCCCTTTATGGGGTTGTATTCTGTTTATTTTATCAAAAATAAATATACATTTCCACTTTTAGCTGTCAAAAGACAGCCCTCAGCATGACCATAGAGGTCTCAATAAACTTTGGTGGTTGGACATTTCTTGAACAAATTGTTATCTTAGATTGTGGGGTGGAAAAGTTCCTGCCTTTTGTGTCCAATGTACTGACAAGTATCTCCAGAAAATTGAATCCCTGGAAAGAAAGGTGGAACTTTATTCCCATCATGCTAGAAAAAAGCGTCTCTGTATAAAGGAGTCACATGATATCATGAGGACAATATGACTGTGATATCACAAATTTCATGTGTAGCATGAAGGCAACCATGGAATATGCGAGTACTCAAGATTTCAGAGGGATTCAACCCATTCTCCTCCTTCTCTCTTAAGAATTTTACAGATAATTTGACTGTATAGGCAAAGTATATTGTTATATTTGAAAGGGGATATTACTCCTTATCTATCATGAACATCCAAGGTGAATACATGGTATGAAACCACACCCACCCTGACTTTGCACTGAATTTGGAACAGGCTGTTCAGGGAAAAGGTGGAGTCCCTTTTCCTGGAAGTGCTCAAAAAACATGTAGATGTGGAGCTGAGGGACATGGTTTGGTGGTGGAACTGGCAATGCTGGGTTAATGGCTGGACTTGGTGGCCTTAGAGGGCTTTTTCAGCCTTAATGATTTTTTGATTCTATGATTTTCAGTTACATTATTTGCTGTCTGTGTTCTCAGGTGAGATAATTGACACAAAAAAGAAACACATCCAGGACTGCTATCTTTGTACACCTAATTGTTGGATTAATATTTTACAACTGCTCAACTTAAATGAAATAACTGTGTTTAAACACCACAAATTAATTTGAGTTGTGAGATGGATTTTCCTGAAGTAAAGCAGAATTTTTTTCTTTTGTTTTCTTCCAGGACAAATTCAGGTGATATAAAATTGGGCAAAGGAGGTATTGAGATTAAAAAGGAGATGGAAACAGGTTGAAGATTTAGAGCTGCAGCTAAAGAGAGAGAAAGATGGGGATTATCTCCAGAAGATGTTTAAAGATTTGGTGTTTCTGAGGTAGAGGTTGTGCTTTAAGGCCCAGTAGCCTATTAAAAGTGGGAAATATTTGATTTGATAATAAAAGAAACTATCAAGACAATTGGCTATTTGAGGCAGAGAAAACTGGTTTTGTACTGAGCAAAATTTCTGGAGAATTTGAGATGAACTTTCACTTCCAGTGCTGTAAAAAGCTCTTTCATTAGGTTTAAGCGAATCACCAGAAATATGGTCACATCACACAGGGTAGAACATCCAGAGGAATACTGAGAAGGTACATGAGTAGCCTGTGACTGTGTGGGCTTGGTATTTAAAATAAGAGTATGTAAGTGTTGTGTGCGTTGGAATTATTTACATTTTTTTTTTTTTTAATCTGTCATGGAGGCACACACTGGTGTGTGACTGCTGCATTTCTAGAGCCCAGGTTAAGAAACCTGCACAACCATCACTGCTTCAAAGCGATGTGAATCACTCCTCATTCCACACATACCTGTATCACAGCACCTGATCCAGCCAAGCATACTTAAAAATAAAAGGATTTAGATGCTGCGTGCATCAGATTTTTTTTTTTTCATCTGTCATGGGCAGGTGTCTCTTCCTGCCCTGGCACAGGTCACCCATGGGTCACAGTCCCCATAGAGCTGCATCTCCTCTTTCACAGGGCACACTCCTCCAGGAGCACCGTTCCAGATGTGTTTCCAGTAATGTCATCCTCCACGTGTCTCCTTCATTTCTCTTCATATTTCACCAAAAACCTTTCCTCAACTCTCTCTATCCATCTCCTCCACACCTCCTTTGAGGCTATGAGCAACCAGGTCTAGTGGAAGATATCCCTGTTTATTGCAGGGAGGTTGAGCTAAATGACCTTTAATGGCTCCTTCCACAAAAGAACATTCAATGATTTCATGGTCTTATGATTATGTGTATTAATTTTGTTCCTTCTTTCTGTTCATTTCTGGATTGTGAATATTTTGGGGATAAAGATTTTCCCTTTGCAATGTAGGGATAACCAGGAGAGGTGGTGTGAAGTCTGAAAACTCCTGTGCCCTGCCTGCCTATTAACAGTCAGACCTTGTCGTTGCATCCTCCTGCCCCAATTGCAAAGACTTCAGGCTCAAATCCCTGTTTTCTGCAAGGGTGTGTGCTTGGAATTCTGCAGTTAACATTTCTTCTTCCACTGGCTTCTTGTGAATTGGTCTCTTGTGAACATCCTTCAGTCTCCCACAGCATCCTCAGCACAAAGATTAGCAATGCAAAGCTGAATAAAAATATCTTTCCAATTTTATTCTACAATCTAAAAGACAAAACTTAGTAAAAAAAAATAATCAGGGGAAAAATCAAATGTGGGAGACAAGATAATATTAAAAACCCAAGCTGAGTTTAATGTCTGTTAGGTCTGCATGATGAAGATGTAGCTTGTCTGTATATCTCAACATTTTTGGCAGACTGTGAAGCCACATTTCATAGAGAAATCCCAGTCCTGAAGTGCTATAAAAATACAGACACACAGAGCAGCGAAACACCTCAAGAAGTGATACACAGTGAAGGGTAAATAGCATTTTCCTTTCACTGGGAATGTTTGCTTCCAGAAAAGAAATAATTCTTTGGGCTTTTACCAAGTGATTTCTCAATTTCAGTGTATAATTTCTTTATTTACCATTACACTGATTATCCATACTTAGACTAATGATCAAATAGCTCTCAAGTCCAAGATATTTGGCTAAGGCAGCCTGCAGGATTTTTCTTTTCCTTTTCAGTTCTTTTTTTTTTTCCCTTTTATTCCAAATTTTTAGGGTGATTATAGGGTGTGTAAGATCGTTAAAGGATTGGCAGCAAGCACAAAACTCAAATATTTTATCCAGAGGCTAGAGGAAATGTGAGTTGCCAACATGCAATTCCTTCATTGTCCCACCAGTGTCCTGTATTAATGGAGGAACCATGCTCTCTCTCCACTGAAGGAAGAATTTAGGCTTCACTGCTTCTAAGAGACTCAGTTTAGGATGAGAACAATTAATCATACATTGAGCTCAAAATATTTGATTAATATTTATCAACCTTAATGATAGAAAAGCTAGAAAGCTGCAGTAAGAAGCAGCTCTGGTATGGTGTGTTTTTTGTTGTTGTTGTTGGTGGTGGTGGTGGTTTTTTTCTGTTTTTTTTTTTTTTTTTATTATTATTATTCCTTATATCCAAGATTAACTTGAAATAAAGTTGCTACATAATCATCTGAGAAGCTGCAGAAGTGTAAATCAAAAGACAAATCAGGGTCCTCCTTTCTGATACAGGGGATGTTGGGACAGAACCACACAGAAATTTACATCTTCTTACTCCTTTCCCCTTAAGACCATGTTCAAATTCAGAGTTCATGATCAAAACGAGCCAGAATGATGGATATTAAATTTCCTATCTGGTTTTAAATAATTACAGCTTGAGCAGCTGAAAAGCAAGTTTCCTGGAGCAACCATGGGAGTGGATCCCACCACCCCTGTTTGGAGACCAGGGAGCTATTTAGTCTCTGTATCTGCTGGCCACTAGCTGATAAATCCATATTATTAATAGGTTTTATTTTTAACATGGTCACCACCTTTATAAGGTTACAGGTAACTTTTGTTTGCATTTTTTTAACTTTATTTAAATGAAATAAATAAGGAAATGGCCAAAATTTAACCAAATGAAGACCACAAACACAGCTTTGGTGTAACAGCAAAATTATTGCTCTCTCCTCGCAACATTTTGAGGTCTTCCTTCTCTCATTAATACAACCAGAAATTACTCTGAAAGTCTGAAAAAAACCCACCTTAAACTGGGGAAATCCTGGATTTGAGTTTTCATTCTACTGTGTATTTTACCTACTGTTTATAATCTCATTCCCAGTGCTTGGAAGATATTTGCCACCAGTTTAGCACTCCAGCCACCTGGACTTGTCCTTAACTGCTCTCCTGAAGCACTTTAAATCATATTCCCAAAAAGAGAAGCCTGGATGCTTCTGTAAGCAGACCAATTGCTTCTTAAAATATGTAGAGTTTTGCACTTGTGATTGAAGAATCTGAAATTTAAAACTCAAAAAAACTGGGGACAGAAAGCTAATCAGTATCTTAAATGTCAGGGGGGAAATCTTTGCTCTGCTGTTCGAGCCAAAGGATGAGCCAGGCTGTCTCATCTGAAACAATCTGTGTTTGAGAGCTGACTGTGGCCCAGCTCTGCTTTTTCCCTGGCAAAGACCCATGCAGGTGTCACAGGAAATCCCACCTGCAAAGAGAGCACAGGACATACCTGTTATCCAGCCAGAGAAAGCAGGCACAAGTTACCAAAGGCACTTTTGTCCACTTATCTTTTTTTAAAAAGCGGAACTTCCTTCCTTTTCATCTTTGAGTTTTTCTGGTTTGATCAATTAAGAGTCTTTTGACTCTTTTTTTTTCTTTTTCCTCCCTCACTGTACACTTGTTTTCCAGGATCATGAAGGAAGGCTCACACTGTGGATAGTTATGATTTATTCCTTTTCTTTTCATAACACCTTCTATGTCTTCCCCATTTTCAGGTTGAGTGAGTGCTGAAAGAGACATTTGGACAAAAAAAAGTGAAAAAATATGTTGGTTTTTTTTGTTTGGTTGTATTTTTTGGGGGGGGAGGGGAGGGGGCTAACAGATAAAGATAGATATTGAACTTCTCTAAAAAAATCTAAAGACCATACTAGAATCTGTGTTAAGAATTACCACCAACAGTCAGTTCTGTAATCCATCCCCATAAAGAAATTTAAACTGATAGACTAAATTTTAAGTCTGTTTATTGAGGTAGTCTGTTTATTGAGGTTTTAAGGCCACACATCTTTTATGAAGTTCATCTGAACTTCCACTAATTACAGTACAAGGTACTAAATGGAGAAAAAATTTAATTGTAGAATCACAGGATAATTCATGTTGGAAAAGATCTCTGAGACCACTAACTCTGACCATCAACCCAGCACCACCATGTTCACACTAAACAACTTTCCCAAATGCTACAACCATGTGTTTTTTGAACACTTCTGTGGATGGTGACTCCACCACCTCCCTGGCCAACATTGTTTCTGCTGAAGCTCCCTCTGGAGAGGAAAGGGGTTTTGCAAGGACATGGGGAGAAAAGAAAAAAAAAGTGAGGTTTTTGTTTGTTGCTTTTAATGAAAATGAAATATTCCAGAGTCACTCCTGCACTCCAGACCCTCCTGCATCACCTGTCTCAGCAGAGCTGCTGGTCTCTTTTGCCTAAATGACTCAGGGTCATGTGTTCATGTGCTACTTACTGTGTGTCACCTGCAAACAGCCCTTCCTTCAGCCCAACCCTGAGCAATTTGCCTCAGATGTCTATTCAAACACAGCAAAATCAGCTCCTCAGATCACAGCCAACACCTTAAACTGCCTAGGAGTTGGTGTCTCCTGCTCTGTCTCACACAAGTGCTGTTTTTCCTTTTCACTTATTGGTTGTTATGTTTTTTTAAAGCATCCCCTGTTCATTCTGGGACACAGTTCCAACACCAGTGGTTTTCCTGGCAGCCCCCAAGCCCAGTGCCTTCCTCCCCTCACCCATTCAGCCCCACTGGCCCTCGGTGCCATGGTGTCAACTGGTGCATGGATGTGGAGGGAGGCAGGTGGTGCCAGTGCTGACACAGGGGAGCACCTTCCTGGAGGGGTCTTGCTGCTGAAAAACCCAGCACTGCCTGAAACCCACCCCCTCCAGCCAGGGTCTGATTCCACTTGTGAGCAGGAACCATGCCATTCTAACAGATGGGCTCCGGTGCAAGCAGCCAAGAAAACATGTATATTCATAAAAAAAACCCCCCAAAAAATTAAAAAAAAAAAAAAAATGGGTACTGAGGGCATGAATGCCAGCCAAAAACATCAACATCTCTCCATGTCTTCTCTTGAGCGTACAAATCCATGGTTAAGGGGATGTGTGGGCGCTGAGCTGAATTCATTAGAAAAAATTAAAACAAAATGCCTGGCCACGTAGAAAGAGATTTCAGAGCATTAGGAAACGGGCAAGGTGCCCTGAGAGAGAGGAAAACGGAAAGAGAAAAGTAATATTTGGGAATAAGCTGAGCCAGAAAAATGCATGGGGTCTGTCTGGTAATTCCCAGAGCCTGTGACTTGTCTGGGTGCTCAGTTCATGAATTTGGTTTGGGGACAGGGAGGAGGGGGAGGGACAGCCCTGTCTCTTGGGCTTTGTTTGGTTTTTTTTTCCATTCAATCTATTTCTCCTCTGGTAGGCCAAAATTAAAACAAAGAATCAAACAAAACATTCAAACCCAAGACTTTTAGGCTGATTTAATATTTAGGTCTCACAGTTCTCTCCTTCAGGTCCTGAAGGATTTTGCTCAGGGAACTGTGAGGCCACAAGTGAGAAGCTCAAGGAGAACAGATGAGATTGAACGAAGAACACTAAAAAAGGGATTGTGAACACAGGTGAGGAGCCCACCTTACCTGGAAGACCAGCTGGGAAGCTTCTCCTGACACTAATTAACCACAACAGGGCAGCATAAACCATGTCTAAGCATGAGAAAGCCAGGAAGGTGCTGAGCCTACCATCACAGAAAATATTTTACTTAAGGTACACACGTTGAAAACCAGGTTCATTGAGGCTGCTGAGTTGGACAGAGGGTCTGATCAAGTGGAAAATCATGAATTTCTCTTGCACATCCCATCTTTGCTGGCAGCAGAAGCAGCAAATCAACCTACTTCTTTCCTTACCAACAACACAGAGAAACTCAAAGTTAGAAAAAGACCTCTAACACTACAAAGAGGAGATGTTAAACTTAGTTTTAACTCAGCCCTTTATCCTCACAACAGGATAAAACCTCTCTGAAGGGTGGTGCACCCCTCATAAGCAGCAGAGAGAGATTTAATGTCTGTTTTGGAACTGCACCCAGATTTTCTACTTCCTTGAAGATTTTGCTGTTTCTGAAACAATAGGATCGTGTGGGATAGGCCTGTGTTTTTGAAATTGTTCCAGCTCACAAAACAGTTAAATAGGGGCCTGCCAGCCAGCTCTCTCACAGGACTGTGCTAATGTAAAAGCTATGGTTTTATATTCTTTAAGTTAATTCATATTTCATTGCCTTATGAAAAGCTGAATTAATTCAGCTTTACCCTGAAATGTGAGGGAAGTCTTCATTAAAAGGCACCATGGGCCATTTCAGAAAGTAGTAGGACCTAAACCTTTTCCCATATCATTCTGTGATTTTCAAAGGAAACAAGGACTCAACAAGGAAGTTAGAGGGACATGAGGTAGTGTTCTGGGTTCAGGAGAGTACTAAAGACAGAAATATTTGCTCAGATCTCAAGTTCCTATAAGCTGAAATAAAAGAACATTAGAACCAATGTTCTCCTGAAAATGCTACTAGACATAACACACAGCAAGGTCTTCAAAAATCTCAGTCTGAACAACTTGCATGGTCCAGGGAAGAGCTGGAATGAGATGTTCTTTAAGATCCTTTGCAACCCAAACTCTTCCCTGATTCTGTGTTGTCATTCTAAAGCAATCCAGGAATTTTGGCACATGCCCTGCTGTTAAGTAAATCTCAGTTTCAAAACCTAGTGTCAGAGAAGAAGAACCTGTGCACCCACAGCTGATCAGCCAGGAGATTTTTTGATGCAGTGAACAGAAGCAGATGAGGCAGATGGTAGCAAAAATGGTAGAAAAGGGATTAGAAAATGTAGGGAAAAAATAGAAAAGTGAGAAGTAAAAGCTTCAGGGAGACCTTATGGAAACCTTCCACGACCTAAAGGGAGCTTTGGAGAGAGCTGGAGAGGGACTTTCCACAAGGGCATTGATTGATAGGACAAGGGGGAATGGCCTTAACTGAAGGAGGCTACATTTAGATTAAATCTTAAGAAGAAAATGCTCCCTCTGAGGGTGCTGAGGTCCTGGCACAGGTTTCCCAGAGAAGCTGTGGCTGCCCCTGGATCCCTGCAGGTGTCCAAGGCCAGGTTGGATAGGACTTGGAGCAACCTGGGATAGTGGAAGGTGTCACTGCCAGTGGCAGGGGGTTGGAAGTAGACGATTTTTAAGGTTCCTTCCAACCCAAACAATTCTGTGATTCTGTGACTATTGGTAGTGGGGTTTCTCAGTGCTCTAAGTAGGTTCTGAGCTTCCAAAATTCCTCTCTGTTCAGCAAAAATCTGTTGACTTCTCCAAGTCTTTGATCTTTAACCTGTGTGCAGACACATCAGTGCAAATCTTTGTTCTTCTCTTTCAAGGAGCTCAAAATCCACTGCTATTCATGGTGCCAGAAGTTAATGCTCCCTCCCTCCCTGCCGTGCAGCAGTTATTATTATTATTATTATTATTATTATTATCATCATCATCATCATCATCATCATCATCATTCCCACTGTTGCCTCGCTTGTCCTAACAAATAACAATAATAACAAAAATAATGATAATAATAAGAAAAATAAAAAAAAAATCAAAATTCGGATTGTGCCCTTTCTAATTACAAATCACCACCTGTGGTAAAATTATTGAAAAACAGATGAGCATTTCATTGCAGCAATAGCCTTAAAACAAGCAGCAGTTCCAACTGCCAGTGTGATGTATAGACACGGCGCAGGGCAGATGAGGGATTAATTAGGTCTGTCCCTGCACATTGCCAGGGGAGCACTTCTGTAGAGGTGATTGAAAACTAGAAAGAGTGGCATTAGTCTTCATTGTTGGTTAAAGGCAACAAAAAATAAAGATGCAATTGAGTTGACAAAGCTCCCAGGTATGTGGCTGAGTCATTTGGAGGTGTCAAAATGATCAAACCATAATTAATTAGCTAAAGCGCTATATTTAATTCCTCAACTTTAATGAAGATTTCTGCAGCCAAAAAAAAACAAACGGCAGCACCATTTGTTTGTGAAGGGAAGGAGTGGAGTGCACAAAGTGGATGGCGCCAAAATTTAATGGTGCCTTTATAATCAAGCCCACGTTCTTAATCTTATTGTCATTTTCTGTACAGACACAGAAAGACAGTGCTGTTGTATGCATTCATATTAGGAGTGCAATTAGGAGACCAGAAGTGACTGGGAAACCAAATGTTTGTTATTTCCAAGCAATAAAACAGAATACAGGAAAATAAATAGATAAATAAATAAATAAATCAGAAAATTTTTTTAAATATTGGCTTCCAGGGCTGACACTGTAAAGACACACAAGACCTCAATGGCAGGTAGTCTAAGTCTGTATCTCAGGAATTTAATGCAGCTTGTTCCAAAGGAAAGAAACTTGACATTCATGAGTATAGAACTGCAAGAGCAAAATGTGAGTTTTTCTCCCAGTTCTGCCACAACCGTGGACAGCCAAAAACTTGGATCTAGGCTGAGGGAAGGTCTGCCTGAAACATTCAGGCAGCTCTCTCTGAGTATACACCTCCTCTGGACTGGGAAAAGTTTCTTTCTCTTTAGCTTCTTCACCTGCCACTACAACACCTAATGCACCCTGGTCCTATCAGGTAGTTAGAGACACCCCAAAATGTTCTATGTCATATTTCCCATGCCTCCACATGAAAGCAGAGACCAAGAGCTCTGCAATAGACATTCTCCTATCCCAAACTCTTTCAAACACACACACACACACACACATAGGCTGATGCATACATGTGCTGCTCAAGCTGAAAGTCCCTTTTCCAGGGTGCCTGTTGCAGGATTTATGCAGGAATGGCTGTTCTCTGGTGACAAGAGGGCCAGAACACCTAGTCTACAGAGACAGGTTGAGAAGGTTGAGGGTCTTCAGTCTGGAGGAGAGATGCTCCAGGGAGACCTTTGAGCCCCTTCCAGCACCTAAAGGAGTTCCAAGAGAGCTGGACAGGGGCTTGGAACAAGGGCCTGGAATGACAGGGCTCCTCT
Source organism: Phylloscopus collybita (assembly GCA_027886175.1). NCBI lineage: Eukaryota > Metazoa > Chordata > Aves > Passeriformes > Phylloscopidae > Phylloscopus > Phylloscopus collybita. Next base: position 53,984,450 of record JAJNNQ010000026.1, read on the forward strand.
GTGGCCGGGATAAACTATATGGCACAATCTGCATGACACTGTGGTGTTCAACAACTCATTCTTGCTGCTGGCATCCCCAACCTGGCAGAAACCAGAAGGGTGGGAAGATTCCTTCTCCCACAAAGGAATTCCAGGATTAGCTGACAGTCAAGGCCTTAGCAGGAAGGCCAGTTAATGTACTGTTTCATCTACAACATAAAATGTAAGCAATGTTTCCCTCTTACCCAGCAGCTGTTACCTCTACCATAAGCTGTTAAAACTCCCTCATTATTCCATGCAGCCAGGCCAGGCCCATTTCCTGTGCAGTTGTCATCTCCTTAATATATTATGACATTACAGACTTTATTAGTATATTTGCAGTGCCTTTTTATTTTTTATTGGCTAATGGGCTGTTTGCTTACACCATATTTGCTTAGTCTTTCAGAGCTCAGCCTATAAAATGGCCAAACGTGATCCCATCTGGAAGCCATTAAAGATCAATAGAGATGGAATCTGAAGAAGAAAGAATGGTGGAGGAAAAAAAAAAAAAAAAAAAAGAAAGGAAAAATCTACTATCAAAACAATTGTGAGTAAAACCTGTCAGCTTCTCTTCTCAAATACGGATGTGCTAAAGCTCATCACAATTACAACGTGACAAAAAGCACCATGGTCTTGTTAGCATCTAATCTATTTTAAAGGAATCATAAATATGATTAAAGCCCATGGTTTCCTTGATTATTTGGGAAATTGGAAACCTTTCTAGCACACCTTGCATTCTTCTGAAGTGCTGGGCTCTTTGTAGGGAAAGAGCTAAGAGGACAAACTTCTTCCGTGACAGAAATACGAATTATGGTGACATGTCTCTCTGCCACTTTCATGGTGATATCAAAACACCTGCAGATGTTAACATGACAAGATTCTGCCCAAAATGAGGAAATTTCATTGTGAAATGCACATTATGGGGCAGCCAGACACAGTAAAGTAGTGTCTGGCTCCAAAGAATATTAGCTCTGTATCTTCAGTACTTAAATATTTTGGCAAACACACAGCTCTAGGAGGGTTTTGAAGAGCTTCTGCAGTAGATGAGGTGCTGAACTCCAATGAGGCAGCCACCCTATAGAAAGGAAGAGAGAATTTGAGGTTTTGCAGGAGCAAAGGGGATTGTGAACACCATTCTTCCTCGGGCTCATCGCTGACCCAGAGCAAAAATCAGCCCTGAGCATGGCACCCAGTGAGGGAGATGTGCTCAGGGCTGGCATTTGTCGGCAGTGTGGGGGCCAAGTGTTTCACCCATTGTGAGGAGGGATGTGTTTGTTCTGGCCATGTCTCAGTCTCTGCTGCCTGGGGACCTGGAGCAGAGAAATCAGAGGCGTCCACCCTCACCTGGGCTGCTCGTGGTCCCCGCTGCCCCCAGGTGCCTCCAGCAGATCCGTGTCTGCTTTAATCGCTTGGCACTCACAGAGAGGAGCAGACATTTCCAGGGCTTGACCCATCTGACCTGCTTTAGAAACATGCCTGGGGATGAGACAAACTGCATCCCACAAGGAACTTTTCCCCTCCTGCCTCTCTGAAGGCGGTTCGGATGATTAGGTCAGGTGCAAATCCCTGCTCTGGTGACAGGTGACACCCAGCCAGCACCCATGTGGGCAATGGCTGCAGCTGTACTAGAAACTAAACACTGCTAGATCCTCAGCTAATGGTCACCACCTACCTCTGATCACAATTTTTATTTCTCTTAACCTCTAAACAAGTGTGACTACTTCCAGAGTATCTGCTAAGGTGTTCTTCAGCCCAGAGAGCAGATGCCTAATTCTGTCCCTATGTCTGTCAGTCTGTGTGGGAGAAATTTGCCCAGAGTTTAGGACTCAGCCTGCTGCAGAAATGTTTGCTGCAGGGAGTAGTCTCTCATTGAGGACTGCAGAGAGGCTTGGAGTGATTAATTTCAGCCTTGAGAAGAGGAAGGTCTGGGAGAACCTTGTCTGTGTGTACAGCTGCACAGTATGGGAGAATAAATTATAAAAATCACGGAATTGCAGAATGGTTTGGCTTGGAAGGGATCTCAAATTTTATACCTAAAATTTGGTATTTAAAGGAAAATATTTTTCTTTTGGCTATTGCCTGCAAACAAAAAACAAAAAGGAAAGAGAGGTCTAAATAACCACTCTGGACAACTCTTCCAAGTTTTTAGCCAGAACTAAAGAAAACCCTCCTTTGCACTGGACACAGAATTTGTCTTGGGGCTAAGACATTTTGAAGTGAGTTTTAGACAGTGAGTGTAGTGTGCATTTAAAATCATTATATTCATAAAACTCAAAAGTTGGACTTGATGATATTCTTCTTTGTCTTCTCCCACCTTAAAAGTTCTGTGACTCTATTCTGTGATCTGCCCAGGAAGACAGAGGATTCAAAGGGTCATGACAAGGCAGGATTGCATCTAAAAATGGGAAAGAAGTGCAGGAGATTCAGTGTCAGTGCTTAGGTACCAAAGCAATTGCCACTTTAGGCAGGAAAAGCAGATAACTATTAGATTTCACAGGAAATTCTTTAGTAGCTGGGGCCACCAAACTGTCCAGATAAAAGGAAGCATCTGGGAACATTTGGGATTTGGCATCACCAGGAGAAGCAACACATAGTTTAAAAATACTGCCCCTCAATGGGAGAAAATGTATTTCTATTAAGGGACCAGAATTGCTCTACGCCTGTTGGACTTTTTGCTTGTGCACAGGAATTTAGCTCCAGGTTCATGTCTGTCACTAAAATTGACAACTGCCTATGGCTCTCTACAATTGAAACGTAGATCTTAAATTTCACATCATTATCCAAATAAAATATATCTGCCAAGGGGGACTGGTATTACACAGTTAGAGAACTGTGATACCAGTTGTCTGATTAACATATTGAGAGGAATATAAGAATTTCTCACCTATTTTCCAGAGGGAGACTAACTGGGGAGCTTGTGGTAAAAAGACTAATTGAACATCCTCCCTCTGCTCACTATGGAGATGCCCAGAAATACATGTGTTCTGTGTAAGCAGGTTTTCCCTCGGCATCTTACATTTGCTTTTTAGGACAGTAAGGAACCTTTTTTTTTTTTTTTTTTTTTTTTTTTTTTTTTTTTTTTATTTTTTTTTTTTTTGGCACCTCTTCTACTAAAAAAAAAGAGTTAGCCAGATTTTCATGTTAAAAAGTGTATGACTTTCCACAGAAAGGTTTCTTAATGGCTGCATAAAAGAGCAAGGAGATTAAACAGAGAAGTTGCTTTTGGAATGAAAAAGTTCTTTTTCAGGAGGTATCAGTGAAGCAGAGATCAGAGAAAACTTGTCCAAGCTTCATTCGGAAAATGATTTATTGATAGCTGAGGCAGATGTGAATTTACACATTACAGGCAGAGTCCAGTTCAGACCTGGATCCGCATTCTGTGTGTGACTGAGGTCAGGATTTTGGATCAGTTCATCAAAGCAGCTGACCAGGGAGGACGCTCAGAACCAAACCTGCCTCTGAAGTTCTTCCAGGGTTTGTGTCTGATGTGCTCATGGCTTATCAGAGAGAGCCGCTTTCATCTCTTCTGTTTTGCCAGGACTTAAGAAATAGAAAACTCAGACAGAGAGGAGAGTGTTGCTGTGAGTCAGCTGAGCCACAGTAGGAGGTTCTGTGCACATTCTTAGCCCGTGACATATTTGAACTAATGAGAATCATGTTACCTTCTAGAGAAATAAGCTAAAGCTGGCACAAATTAGAATTGCCACAGATGAAATATATGCCCACAGACCATTGACACCCATAAGCTGATACATCCCTTGTATCTCATCCTGGAGCCAAATGGATCCATTCCAGGTTTATTCCACCTTGGACAGTAAATAGAATTTGACCCATACCAGCCCTGTGCAGGTGTACTCTTCTACTTTCAGCCTTCTGAAAAATAGAGGCTGCCACAGAAAGACTGCAGCCAGTAGGTCAAAAGAAGGAATTAATTCCCACTCTTCCCCACTCTTTGGCTCTAGTGAATAGTCTGAATATTCTGCTTCCAGTCATCTGAATAGTCTGCCCAATTCCGTGCTTCTTTGTGGAGAAGAGAGATTGAAAACTGGAGGAAGTCCAAGAACTACTGCTAACACAGTTACAGAGCTGGAACATGCAGAGATGTATGAAAAGAAGTGGAGGGAAATGTGTTTATCTTGAGAACAGAAAGCTAAATGGGATTCTGGTTGTTGCTTTCTACTACCCAAGGTGGAGTTTTTGAGAAATTATTAAGTCTTTTTCTATTGTTTTGTTTTTTTCTTGGCAGTGTTAGGATTCTCCTCCTTGCTGTTTTTGAGGATAGGAGTGACATTTGCTTTCCAATAGTCCTCAGGAACCTTCCAGAACTGCTGCCACCTTTCAAAGAAAACTCAAAGTGTCCTTGCAATGACCTTATCCAGATACCTCAGCCCTCACAGGCACATCCCATCAGCTCCTCTAGACACGTGCACGTTCAGCCTGTTTAAATGTTCCAAACCTGATCCTCCTCCACTCAAGGTGAATCTTCCCTGCCTTGGAATTTCCCCTGCTCTTGGGGCCCTGAGGTTCATGAAAGGCAGGCTGATTAGTAAATACAGATGGAGAAGGTACAGAGTACTTCATCTTGTTTAGTGTTTTCTTTGTCACCAGGACCCCAACTTCGTACAAAAGCAAACCAAAATTCCCTCTGGGTTTCCTTTTGCTCCAAATGTGCTTGCAGAAATTTTTCCAGTTGCACTTCACCTGCGAAATTCAGCTCCATGTGGATTTTTGCTTTACTGCCTTGTCCCTGCACTTGGACAGTGTCACTTGTCCTAGGTCACCCCGCCCTGCTTCTAGCTCTTGCATGCTTCCTTCTGAGATTTTCCAAGCCTTCAATTTGAGCTTTTTTGGGAGCTCTTTGTTGATCCATGCAGGCCTTCTGCCACCCTAAAGGTGGAATATTTTCAGTTGGAAGGGACCTGTAATGATCATCTAGTCCACCTGGGGATCAGGGGTGATCAAAAGTTCAAACATGTTATTAACAACATTGTCCAAATACCTCTTAAACTCTGACAGACTGGAATATCAGCAGCTTCTCCAGGAAGCCTCTTCCATGTCTGATCACCCTATAGGTAAAGAAATGCTTCCTAATGCCCAGTCTAAATCTACCCTGGTGCAACTTTGAACCATTCCCAGGTGTTCTCTCTCTAGATAGCTGGGAGAAGGGCCCACACAAAAGAAAAAGTAGCTGGATGAGAACACCTAAAACTGTGCTGAGCTAGGTAGACTGAGTAATCCTTGGGCAAGCAACACAGGAATAAAGTGGACAGTCAAGGAACAAGTCTTGCTTTTGTGTACTGCGTTGGTGAGACTGATCTCAGTCCACCATAGCTCATTTACACTGTCTCTTAGAGGGATGCTCTAAATTGGATGTGGCTCAGAGAAAAGTCTAACAGTGGGATAATTAAGAGCCTCATTTTGTCTAATGGTCTGCAGAGAAGATTGCAGGAAGGTTTTAATTTAAAATCTGTGTCTTTTAAATAAAATATAAGTGTTTAAGTAAACCTTTATTGTAACAGAATAAAATGCCGGAGAAGTCTGGTAGGAAGGTGCTGAAGTTAGGCAAGGGAAAAACAAGAAGAGAGCTCCAATTCTTATCATGGCCAAGACACAACATAAACATCAAAAGGGTGCCATGAATGCCTCCATTTTTGGTATTTTCATATAAAGACTGGCTCACCAAGGGATATGATTTAGCCAGAAATGGATAATTAGCTCAAAACAGATGTTAATAGGTAAAACTTTATCACCTGTTTTACACAGAAAATTAGATTCAACAATCAAATGTGGGTTCTTTTTTTTTTTCCTCTGGCTATAAAAATATATGATTGCTTCCAGAGTCAGAATGGTGCTCATATAAGGGGATTTCATGTAGCTTGCAGAGGAAAAACATTGGAAAATGAGTAGGCACAGGAAAACCTGCCATTAGAGAAGCTCCAATAATGAGCTACTCATGTCCTGCAGGAGGCTGTAGGTTCCCTGGGAAAAGGAATATCTCAATACATATAAAACAAAACCTATCACCATTTTTTTCTGAGACCTTGCAAATGAATACAGTTCCTGATTTCTCGCAGTGCCATAAGCCCTAGAGAGGCCCTTGTGTTCTTCTGACTTGGTTGCCTTGCACAGAGAGGCACATCCTCCACACTGACAAAAGGATGTGAACATTGTACAGCTTTGTGAGAAAAGAAAAAGGGTTTAACAGTGTGATCCACTCAGCATAGTAAGGGTAGAGAATGCTGCTTTGTGGTTTCAGTTGGTCATTTGGGTCTCATTTTTTAAGTTCTTGTTAGAATAAGAAAAGAAGTAATGGGAAAGGAAAAGAAAAAGGCAAAGAGAGAAAGTGTTCTGCTATGCTGAACTGCTTTTCATGATAATTTAGCCTCAGAAAGAGTCACTTCCAGTCAGAGGCATAGCAAATCCTGAGTCACTACAAGATCTTGATTCACTGCCATTTATCTTCTGCACCAGAAGGACACAACTGTGGCTGGACAGTGTCAAAATGCTTAACAAATTATTCTGATGTTTTTAATCTCTACAACAGATTCTTAGTCTTTCAACACTTGATTTAGTAGGGAAGAATCAGGAATTTTTCCCATCTGTTGCAAAAGTGAAATGATTTCAATCTGCAAATTATTTCAGAACAGAGATGGATCTGCTGTTAATGTGCCAGTATTTGACATTTCCTCCTGTCCCAGGATACTTTAGAGAGTATTACAATTATTTTCTTTTTTAAAACTACAGAATGGAATCTTGAATATGTTTGCAAATAGCAATAAAATTATACAGGTTTATGCATCAAAAAAATCTTAGTTTTTAGCATGTAACAAACACTTTTAGCAGTTGGGATTGGAACTAGATGATCTTAAAGATCTCTTTCAACCCAAACCATTCTGTGATTCTATTATATAAGTGTTCTTATCTTATAAAGAAAAAAGAGACATCCTCAAAAAGTGAATTCTGTGCCACAAAATGCCCAGGGCAACAGCAGGCCGAAACCAAAATATAAAGTTCGAGCAGAAGTTTATCTATTTTAAGGTATCTCTAATGAAGATTTGAATCTTCCACATATGAGTGAAACACCAGACATAAAGATAAAACACTACATAAAAGATTAGTACAGACTGCAACTCTGTAAAAAAAACCCCTAAAATTTATCTGTTTGGGGTTTATTTTTTACTCTTTTGCAACTTTGTGTGATAGAATCTTCTCGAGCACGTGCAGGAATGCTCTAGAATGCTAATAATAAATTAAAAAAAGCATCTAAAATAACGTACCTCCTGACAAATGAAGGAATATTACAATATTCTGATCTGGGGTTAAAATGGAAACTCAAACCCACCAGAATCAGTCAGAATTCGTCAGTACAGAAAGAAGCCCCCAGAAGCTGCTATTGTGGCTCATTCCAGGAAAATAGGCAGTACCTCACTCTCCTTTCTGAGGATCCACTAGAGGTTACTTGCAGATTCTATGGCATTAGGGCCTGTGCAGGTGGAAATTATCCATACCTTAAAGTCCCACCAATTTTAGCCTCGATGATTTTTTTCTCTGAGAGTCTTTAGACCTGCTCTTGGAAAGATCAGTCAGGGTGGACAAAAACTCCTCAGGAATGACATGAGCAGTTGCACCACTCATCCTACCAGTGATTTACAGGAAGAAATCTATCTGGCAAACATTGAATGTTTTATCTTTATCCCGCTTTTTGGTTTTGTTTTGTTTTTTTTTTGGAGAAATCAGGAGCAGTGTGTGAATGATGCTTTGCCCTATTTCCCTCTGTAAGTCCGTATTCTGGAAGTTGGCTCCCATTGAAATGCCAGGGGAAAATCATCCTACAACTCAGGATACTGCACTATATCATCTCTTAATTTAAAAAAGAAAACTAATTGGTTGTTAGGAGCCAAACTGCTTATCCCAGCTAGGGGACACTTTCTCTTAGAAGTTTTTCCTCCTCTAAGCCAGGTCCTCAGCTGGTAAAAAGCTGAGAAGTCTGTTTAAATTAATATAGTTACATAGATTTACATGATCCAACTGCTTGATTTCGGCTAAGCTGCTCCTGTCAGAAAGCAATTTTTGGTCTAAGGTTATAAATCTTTGACCCACACTGAGGCAAGTAGAAAAAAATCAAAACCAATCATTCTTCTTTTTCCTTTTTTTTTTTTTTTCATTTTTTTCATTTCATGTGCAAGGAAGGAAAAGAAAAAAGAATGAGATGAGATCTACAATTAAACATATATAGTCCACGAGGAGGTTTACAAAAAGAAATGAGATGGGTAGAATGAGAAACAGAGCACATATTGAAACTGTGTGCCCTATTTGCTGAATGTAGCCTTTGTGAAGCCTGATGGATCAGAAAAGAACTGGAAGCTGCAGTGCTCTGTTTATCCAAAAATAAAATATTGCATAGGTCAAGCAAGCACAATGCAATTCCTCCTCCCTTTCACTGGATCTCAGCCTTGACCTGAAAAGCCAAGTCTCTAATGTGCTGAAAGCCTTTCAGGTTCCCACTGCAGGAAGGGACTGACAGCTTTCCTGAGCCATGCCAGGAATAAGATAGATGTACAAAAATTAATCAAGATCCAATTTAGCAAGAGCTCGAGCACACGTGTAACTCCCTTTACCCTCCAAACTAGGCACTCACTTATACAAATTACTAAATTAGTGTGAATTAGAAAAAAATCCCAAATTCAGGGAAATCTTGTGGGAGAAGCTTTCCTGTTACATTATGCAGAAATATACCCAAAATTAATTTGAATCAGTTTTATCCTCTCCCATCCTTTTTAAACATCTATAAAAATTGGTAAAAATACTCTTTCAGCAGTGAGGGGAAGAAACTAAAATGAAGTTTAAAGCCTTTGACAATCAGCAGAGTCCTCACTTTTATCAAAATCTATGTATCCATATATGTACATTTAGTGAAAGGTCAGTCAATGCTGGGCCCAAACTGGGCCATTTTAAACTCATAAAAAATTTCAATTAATTTATAACCTCCTGATGGCAAAAAAAAACTAATTAAAAAAAAAAAAAAAAAAAATCACATGGCTCAGGAAAAGTTGCTGAGACCATCTCACTTACTTCTCTTAGATATGTTTACAGTTATCTTGCCAGAACACATGGTTATTCATTCATTCTTGTCTGATCAAACCTCAGTTTCAATCTGACCTTCAGAGTAACAGGCTGATACATCCCTTTCATTTGGGACTGTGCAATTCCTGATGTCTCAGACAACTGGCAAGCAGAGAGGATGCTACCAACAAGTGAATCTCAGAAGTTTCACAACTTCCTTCAAGTAAACCTTCAAAAAATCTGACTCATCTAAAAATTAGGTACAAACACAGCCATGGGTTCAGTAGTGCCAGCATATCTATCACTCTATGGACTATATGTGAGAAGAGGGACACGGCTGGCCCCATCCCAAATATCCAAGTTGTTCTCTTGGATCTGAAAATTGATCCATTGAGTTTCCAGTGAGCTGGAATCACCAGCCCGGTAGGGATTTCAAGAATGTGTACCTGTGGCACTGGGGAGCATGGTTTAGTGGTGGCCTTGGCAGAGCTGGGTAAACACTTGGACTAAATGTGGAACATCTTTTCTAACCTAAAGAATTCTATGAGTCTATAATTCCATAAAAGGCCCTGAGGTTCTTCCTAGTTTGTTGCACTTGTGTATCTGTTGTTCTAATTTTGACAAGAAATGTGTGTGAAGTACATAAAGTATATAAAAGTAACAAAGACTTATTAGTTGCACTTGCTTGAAATGTATTTTATTTAGGAATATAGGAAAAAAGGAGAGTGCTGCTGAAGTACTTTCTATAATTCATTTAGTTTTCTTTAAAAAGGCAATACATTTGTTTCAGTTCATTTTCCACTAAGCAAATCTTGAATGTCCTCACACAGACTGAAAAAAAACCCCAAAAAACACCAAAAAAAAACCCCAAAAAACCCCAAAAAAACTCCAAAAAAAAACCAAACCAAAAAAACCAAATCCCAACAAAAAAAAAAAAAAAAAAAAAAAAAAAAAAAAAAAAAAAAAACCACAAAAACCTAAAATTTTAACTTAGGAAAAAGGCTAATAATATCCTGATATTTTAATTTTTTTTTCATGTGATTGCCTGTTTCTCTTTGGTAATATGGGTACAGTGTCCAACACATTCTGCAGCTCTGGGATGCATTTGCACCTTCTTAATCTGCTGGTGTTTTACCACAGACCGTTGCAGTGTAGAATCAGAGAGTCACAGGATGGTTTGGGTTGGAAGGGACGTTCTGCCATGTGCAGGGATATCTTACACTAGACCAGTGCCTGAACTGCCCACATTAATGCTCTGGGGAAGGATTTAGGAGAGTCAGGCCCCACCAGCAGTGATCATCCACCCTTTTCTCCTCTCCATTCCTTACCTGACATTTACTCTCTAGCAGGACACGGTGACAGCAGCACTGCTGAGTAAAGACCTGCAGAAGCTGTAAGCTCTTTAGGGAACTGAGAAATAGCAGTTACAAAATCCAGTGCTATTTTTTTTTTCCCTGAGAAATTGTTTACACTATTTTGATTTTTCCTGTGATTCCTCTAAAATCAAAGTAATCTGTTTATGATAGAGAAAAAAAAAAGGCAACAGAAATAGAGAAACAGTGTTAAGAGCAAATCCTTGCCAGGCATAGTTCCTCGTGCAGTCACTGAAATCATACTTGTGTCCATCTTGCTAAATGCTGATCTCTAAATCCAGAGGCAATCACTGAGACACAAAGCTCCTCCACTGGAAAGTGAACAGGGGCAGAGAATTAATGCAGAATGATGGTATCAGAGGGGCCACGTGTTTCCCAAACCTGCTACTGCTTTTTCCATAAAAAAGCACCAGGTTTGGGGCTACAGTTGAGAGACTTGCTCAGTGATTGGAAAGAGTGAAAGACTTTGGGGGTGTTGGTGTTGGGCAAGGGGAAAGCCAGGCTCAGGATGCACAGACAACGTTTCCAAAGCCTGTATTGAGCAGTGAAGCCCCAAACACACACCAGGGATCAAACATCCTCCTGAGGTATGGCTGGACCTTAGGATCTTTAGAGGTCTTTTCCAATATTAGTGATTCTGTGATTCTGAAGAACATATTTCTGTAATAATTATATTAAAAAAAAAAAAAAGACAAAATTAGGGAAGCTTTAAAACCTGAAGAACTTAAACTCCTCAATTTATTTTCTCTCCAGAACATTCCAGCTACAAATTTTCTATTTCTTCGGTCAGGACCTGCCTCATTCCCCTCATGTTGCTGGCTTTTAAAAACCATTAACAAATCCAGTGGCCAAAACACATATTTAAATGCTCAAATTAATTACCTTAAAATATCAGATTAGCATCTCTATGGGTGCCTGATCTTCAACAGACAAGATTTTTCCTCCTTGATCTCCTGAATATGAAACTTGCACCCTGCAGCCATGGAGAGCAGCCTATGCAGTGGGGGAAATTCACCATCTTTTGTTCCACAAGCATTTAAAATGGGAGTAATGCATCTTTGCTTTTTCATTATTATTTTTAAATTTTTGCAATGTACACATAAATTGTAAAGCGAAAAGGTAAAGCAAACAAAGCCCTGTGCACAAATAAAAAGAATGTCTAAGGGGAGACAAAAGGGTTAAAACTTCATAGGCACGAACTGATGAATTCTAAGATCTCTCTAACATCTTCAATCACCCCAGAAATCAAAACGCAGGGATGCGCATCCGTGCACAAAGGCTGGAAACTCTTTGGATCTGGTCCTGCTCCTAATCACAGAGAGTTTCTCTCTGACCGCACAGGATGGGGCCCTTTCATTATCTTCCAACCAGCCGATAATTAGCAAGTTTCGTAACAATCCTGTCAGACGAGCAGCCTGGGGAAGGGAAAAGGAATCTATTATGCGGCCAGGGCCTTCTGTCTGCCCGATCTTTTAAGCAGATTGGAGCGGGGCGCTGCGGCGCCGCAGGTGAAGGCGGCGCGGGGCTCCCGGGGGTTATCGAACCTGCCGGGGCTGCGGGCACAGCAAAGCTTTCCGCCGGGAAAGGTCCTTCCTCCCAGCGCCGCCGCCGCAGCATCCCCAGGATTATCCCCCCTCCCTGCACCAGCACATCATCTGGCTTTAAACTTCAGCCCCTCTGGCGAAGTGCAGCGCCGCTCGCCCCCCTCCCCGCTCCTCCCCATCCCTCCTTATCCTTTATCCCGTCTTTTCCCCGTTCCCGAGCAGCCACGGGCTGCGGCCGGCACCGCTGCCAAAGCACCGGGCTGGATTAGCTGGGAGCCAATAGCTGGGGGTCAGGATTAAGAGGCCAGCATGCACTTTAATACAAGCTGCCTATAATTAATGGCATTATTAATAGCTTGACTGAAAAATTCATTAAAAAATCCATTAAAAATAAATACCCTTTTACAAAAGGCATCGCCTTGGGTAAGAAAAACAGAAAAAAAGATAAAGGAAAATTGATTGGTGGTTTTCAGTTTGCAGAAAGACAGACCATAGTTCAAGCTGATTAAAATTGAACATTTTAGATTAAGCACCCTTGCCAAAATATTCTCTGTAGTTACCCAATATGAAAATATTATGAGATGTCACATTTTACATTTTTTATATCTGAAGGTTTCAGCGTGAGGCACATCCACCACGTGCACACGCACTCGGATGTGCCCATGCACACATCCCCATGCTCATACTTAGAGGTAACTTTTTTCCTGAGATATTTTTTCTCCCTCAGGAGCATCAGGACTCCTCCTGCAGCAGAGGGTAACTGCAAGAGATAAACTCTGAGACTCGACTGCAGAGAGTGTTTTCAAATGCTGCAGAGCTCCCCGCCAGCACATATCCTCACCTCTCCCTTTCCAGACCTAATTGTTGCATCTAAAAAAAAGAAAAAAAAAAAAAATTCAAATATCAAATATGTGTCTTTTTGTTGTAGGTGTGTGTTTCTCTTCAGATTTCACTTCCCAGTGCTCATCATTTTGAGTATGCAGAGCAGGGAGTTAAAAAAGCAGCTAAAACTAATTCTCATATTTGCAAAGGCCTCCTAATGCCTCTCTAGTAGTGCCAAAGGCCAATAAGAGTGAGCAAAAGGATATTTTATCCAATTTTTTACTCCTCTTTACATTGCCTGAGTGGTATAGAGCAGACACACGCTTGGGACTTTGAACTCTGTGACTAAATCTTTGTTCTCCAGAATGAATCTCACAAAGTTATGGATGAGAGTATAAAATAACAGTAATCCTGCACTATTTTTTCTTAACTCCAGCACTAAAACTGGAAATTCTGTCAAGGCAGATGCTGATTTATAATGCATAGGTGAAGACCATGCTTGCACACCAACATGACCCGCTCCTAAAGCACCAGTTTCTATCTTCTTATGACCTCCAGGTTAAGTCACAGAATCACAGAATGGTTTGGGTTGGAAGGGACTTTAAAGCTCATCCCTGCCATGGGCAGGCACACCTTCCACTATCCCAGGCTGCTCCAAGCCCCATTCAACCTGGCCTTGAACACTTCCAACTATGGAGCATTTGCTGTGTTTAAAGAAGGAAAATGTTTGAAGGATTATACCAGATTTAGTGTCTAAACAGTGATTGACAGCCACTAAAAGCAGATGCAGGAGTGAAAAGGGAGCTCTGACAGAACAATCTCCTAATCCCCAAGAACCACAGCTTTGCTTCAAGCAGCCAAATCATCACAAGATAGAGCAGGACCCCCTTTTCCCTCCCCCTAAACGGGAGCTGGTTGAGGATGTAAAACCCAACCACTGCTGCTGTTGCCAGCTTGGTCTCTGCTCCCAGCATCCCAGCTCCGCAGCCAGCACAACCCCTGCCAGCCCATCACGCAGGAAGTTCACTTCCCATCACTGTTACTCCTCAGACACGGAGCGTGACTCATGCGCGAGTGTCTCGCTTGCTGTTGCCATCCATTGGACATCCAGCGTGGAGTATCAGTGAACTCCCTCTCGCTTCATCCCAGGAGAGCAGAAATCTCTCTCCTTGGCTCCGTGTCCCCTCTTGGCTCCTCCCGTTGCCAGCTGTTAGGTTTAATGGCCGTCAAACCGCTTCTGCCTCCGAATTAGAGAGTCTCCTGCAGGCTATGTCAGATCCTGCCTTCCCTCCTGAGGAACGCAGCCGTCCCCTGCTCCCACGGCCCTTGCGCTGTCTAATGAACATGGTAAAGTTGTTTTGGGGGCTGCAGCAGTGGGGTTTTTCTGCCCTTAACTGTATGTAACAAGGAGTAAAAAAATTCACTCCAAAACTAGACTATTCCCAGAAGGTATTCTGGCAGGTAAGTGCTGTAATGTCCCATAACTGCCCTGGCGTTTGCTGGTGAGTCACTCCGGTTCTTTGACCAATGCTGTTATTTTACAGTGTTAAAGAGGAGCATGGAGTGGGGGCTGCCAAAAAAAAATGTGCCTCCCCTCAATTATATTTTTAACATTAGGTGCTGAAACATTAGGTGAAAACCTCTCAGAACTGGGTGTTCAGGAACTCTTGACACAGAACTCACTCCTAAGAAAAAACAGTCACAAAATTGGACTACATCCCATGTTATTACATCTGCATAATTTACAGATTTGTATTCACAAGACTTTTTCAAAAACTATTTATTAAAAAAAAAGTGATGAAATCTACTGAAATCTAAACGTTTCATTGGAAGAAATCTATTTGACCTTTTTTCAAGCTAAAAAATATCCATAATTTAAAAAAATATCAACATTAAAATTTTCAATTTTCACTGCACACCTTCCAGTGAAGTAAAATAGATTCTCTGTTAGCTCGTTTTTGTTTTTTTTTTTTTCCATCTAAATATTGGAAAATTATCTATAATTTAGAATTTTCATCCTTATTTAAGCACAAAAATCTTCAAACACCTACTCATCATCATATGCTATAATATTTGGTTTCCTGTAACATGCTGGTCTCAGGTCATTTAGAAGGTGAATTTAACCCGAAGACAACATTGTGCCTGCAATAAATCAGCACAAACCCTTTTTCATTCCCAGTAAAAGGCAAACAAGTTGATTTTGGTTTGATATCACCATCCGAGCAAATTTTTTTCTGTTTTCAGCGAGGTACAACCACCTCTAGTGGCAGAAATCAGCCACCTGCTGAAAGGCTGTGGCAAAGCCACACAGTTTTAGGGAAAAAAAAAAAAAAAAAAAAAAAGGATATTGGGAAGGAATTAAGGAATTATTGCCTGTGAGGGTGGGGAGGTCCTGGCACAGGTTGCTCAGAGAAGCTGTAGCTGCCCCTGGATCCCTGGAAGTGTCCAAGACCAGTCTGGATGGGGCTTGGAGCAACCTGGGATAGTGGAAGGGATTTGTGGGGATTTGTGGTTGGGTCTTTAGGGTCCCTCCCAACACAACTCGTTCTGTGATTCTGTAAGAGTGATAATTTAAAGCTATTTCTCTATACTGATATCAGTTAAAATTTGGTAGTATTTCTTCTACCATAAAAAGAGGTGCTGGACATATTCTAAACTGAAAGGTTGCAGAGGTGAACATCTACCTCAAAACTTCCTTTCAAAAATCATAAACCCCTGGTCTCCTGGTCCTTTACCAGAACACAGAGAAGAGTATTTCCACTGAGGCTTGGCTGTACTGATCTGAGCTCTCCTGTCATCCCAGCACCTCTGTGCTTCCAGGATCCAGTCATGTTTAGACTGGTATTCAGCTCTGCATGATGTTTCAGATCTTGGTTTCCCCCATAATTCTTTAATTCATCCTGGTAACCTTATTTTATCAAACATTAGGAGTGAGACTCATTTGACTGAAGGTAGATCGTTGCAACTTAAATTTCTGTGCCAAGATCAGTCACAGCAAATCCTCTCTCTAGTCAAAATTGGAAAAAAATGCTCCAAGATTGTGAATTTTCTCATCCTGAGATAGATATCTAAAATTTAAAGATAAATTACCTTTTGAAAGTGGCTGTTCTTATCCATTAAATATAGTAAGATTTCCAATGGATAAGCTCTGTTCAGCTACATGAAATGTCACATCTCAAAGTGAAATGAAATTAATTGAATTTGATCTAAAAGAAATTTAAAAACCTGCATTATAAAAATTAATTGTCAGTGTGATTTATGGCAGATGGCATGGAAAAAATATATTACATATTCTACTTTGATGGAAATTTATACAAACTATAAAAAATTACCGAAAGAAATTAAACGTCATTGGAAGATTTACCTTGTGTTTGCTTTGAATTTAGGGCTGTTTGATTTGATATTAGGAGGAGAACACAGGTGCCTGAATCCAGGCCAATAATTCTGGTAGTGGTCTAGTAGAGCATCCGCAACATCCACCCAGGAACAGATTTGATGAGAGAGACCTGATCCTAAAAACCAGGTGCAGCACGCTGGCACAAAGGAGTTGATGCATCTAAATATCCTATTTCAGTTAGAAGTTGATTTAAAAAAAAAATAAAAATGTACTTTACTTCTGTGACAGAAGTGAGATTCAGATAATGAGTGGGCAGAACTCCAGGTGTGGGTAACAGTGTTATCCTGCCTATCCCAGGCTGTGGGTGTCTTAAAAGTGATCATCTCACAGAAGGTACTGCTAAAATTAACTTTTTGGCAATGAGAGACATCACCTACACAACCTGAGGTGAAGCACTTGCTTGGTTGCTGTTAGAGCCTGAGGGCAGAGTGCAATAAAGAGTCTGTACCCGTGAAAAGTGTTAGGTACCGGAAGAGATTAGCACTGTCAATATGGAAAAGAAATAAAATGTAAGTTTCATGAAGGGATCTGAAAAGTTTTCAGGAGGGTTCACCTGTCGTGGTTAATATCTACGGCAGCATTCTGATCATAAGAGCCAGGAAACCCTTCTCAGGTTTGTGTCTATAACCAGGTCTTGAAACAATGGCTCAAAAAAAAAAAACGGAGAAATGTAATCTACCTTGTTTATCACGAAGAAATTATTTGATAAGGATCTGTGAGATCATACCCAGGGAAATGGGTCACGTTTCGTTTGCAACAAGGAAGAAAAGCAAAATAAATTTATACCTGTGGAGATTGTTACCTACAAAGACTGAGTGAGGTGGGGCTTAGCAAAGTGAGGCCAATGGGTGGAGCACCTGCTGGGCTGAATTTTGGCTCAAGCTTCACACCTTTACATTTCTTTAGCAGCTTATTCCTGGTTGGCTCCTCTCCAAAATAGTTCCCATCAAAAAAAAAAAGTGGTGTTCATTACTCTCTCAGGTGCTCCAGAGGGGAAGCACAAGTGGCAGAAGAAGTGGAGAAAAGGGGCCTGAGTGTCAGGGGAAAGTGTCAAGCTGTGGGGCTTATCTGCTCTTTCCAGCCCTAGAGCAACCCTTGACTGTTTCACACAATATCTTCATCCCATGATGCTACAGACAGCACAGCCCAGAAAAAGGGATGTTGCTTGGTCTTTATGCACCAGAAATCACTGAAAGAAGTTCTCCAGCCTGTATAAAGGACAGACTGGGAAAGGACCTGACACGTGCTTTGTCTCTTCCCGCTAACATTTCATAAAATCCATTATTCCATCTCTTGTTGTCTCTGATCAACCTCTACTGCAAGTGAGCTAAATTGAGGAGTACTAGGTTGAATATTAGGAAAAATTTCTTCACTGAAAGGGTGGTCAGGCATTGCAATAGGTTGCCCAGGAAAGTGGTGGAGTCACCATCCATGGAAGTGCTCAAAAATATGTATGTGTGTTTAGGGACATGGGTTAGTGGTGGACAATGTTGTGCTGATGGTTGGACACAAAGACCTTAGAGGTCTTTTCCAGCTGCCATCATTCTGTGATCCTATAAATCATCATAAAAAGAATTTATCCCCCAAATAAATTCTTTTATTTTTTAAAGAAGAAATTAATTTTGTCCCTGACAGGAACATTTCATTTCAGTCATTTCTGCTTGTTAGTTAATGTGTGAAAACTAAAAATATTTTCTCCATTTTTTTTCTTTTCTTTTCTTTTCTTTTCTTTTCTTTTCTTTTCTTTTCTTTTCTTTTCTTTTCTTTTCTTTTCTTTTCTTTTCTTTTCTTTTTCTTTTCCACATCAAGTCCTTCTTCTGGAGGACTCCAAACCTGGAGATTTAATCAGTAGGGTGGGGACTCTTATGACGTTACCCACTGGCTAAGTAATCCACTTTCAGTTTGTGCACACAGATTTGATACTTTTCCAGCATCAGATAGCATCTCAAAAAGATTTCTTTTATCTTTATCCTTGTTCAAACAAGATGTCTGGGTGGTAATATTTCCGTTCTCTCTCAGCCCACGGAGTCCTAACAATAACACACTTCACATGGGTTAATCAAACTGAGATAATAGTGTCACAGCTGAGCCAAAATTCTGGAAATCTCATATAGCTGCAAGAGAAACACCAATACATTGAAATTTTCCTGTGACAATGAATACAGCTGGAATTGTACTGTTGTGAGTCTCTACACAACCATGTAGAGACTAAAGGCAGGTTTTACTTTCAGGGAAGTGGTTCTCAACTATTTTTAAGATAACCATCTTTATTTTCTCCAAGTGAGCTTCTAGTCCTGTTTACTAACAACATGGGTAGCTTGATTAACCTGAACTTTTAAATTCTAGAAGTGTAAAATTCCCTTGAATTGGGAATTATTTCCCATTATAGTTCCTCATTTAAATGCTGTTTTACCCCTCCAGCTTCACTTGCTATCCCAGTGCATCCCAAGAAAGTTTCTTTCAGTTCCTAAATACTCACTGTTCAAGCCTTGACAATTACACTCAAAATATTTGCATAACGTTATTATGCTTCTGTTAACCATCTATGAGCAAAGCTTTATTTATTCTACCCTTGTACTTGTTCCTAATAGCACCACCATTCCCAGCTTTGATCTCCTTGTTCTTGGAATAATTCTTGCGCGTTGTCAGCACCTTTATATTTTGATGATGTTGACAATAAAATCTTTTTCCAGGTGAATTTTCCGGGACTTACCTAGAGGTCTTCCCTTCCTGAACTGGGATATAACATGCTCCTGTATGCAAACTTCATCTAGCAAAAACTCTTATCTTGCTGAGTTTTCTAGCCCAGTACCACTCGGGATTCCAAACAGAGATCATCTGCACTGGGCAGTTGAAGTGAGACAAGGTTGCTCAGAGCTAGGACTAAATCCCTGACTCCTGAGCCCCTCATCACTCAGCTAGTTTTCCTGCTTGTGTAGGTAGAGGCTTTGTGAATTCTGAAAAAGTGAAGATTTTTTTCCTATCAATACGATTTTTCCTTTCAACAGAGGGAGCTTACAAAAAATATGAAGACAGACTTCTGGTAAGAGCATGGTGTGCTAGGACAAGAGGTAGTGGCTTTAAACTAAAAGAAAAAAAGGGAGATTTATATGAGATATGAGGAATTCTTTTTTTTTTTTTCTTGGGTGTCTGGTGAGGCCCTGGCACAGCTTGTCCAGAGAAACTGTGGCTGCCCCATCCCTGGAAGTGTCCAACGCCAGGTTGGATGGAGCTTGGAGCAACCTAGGATGGTGGAAGGTGTCCCTGCCCATGGCAGGGAGTTGGAACTGCATGGGTTTTCAAGTCCCTTCCAACCCAAACTGGTCCATGATTTGATGATTACACAAAAAGGAATGCAGAGAAAAAGAAGGGCAAGGCTGTTTAGAGGGAAAATAATTAATTTATGCTGGTGGTGGTAGAAGAAATGCCCTCTGTTAAGGGTTAAGATTTTAGCTAAAATTAAGATATAAAAGTCATGTCAATGCTCTTCTACTCCACAGTATTGGTCACTTCTTCACTTTACAGCCAGGCTTGGATAATTGAGGAAACCCATATGGCTATGGTGCATTCATGGCACGTCTAATTAGAACAATAGAAATGTAACCAAAAGCAAATTATTTCCATAAGTAGCAACATTTTTATTATTAGATGCATACTCCTCTCAGCTGTCTGCCCAAGCACTTTATAGTCTGCTCTATTCAGGCCTCCATCAGCAACTGAGAGACATTAGTGTAGCTGCATGTGTGCTACTCTGTATGCAAAAGATATCTATGAGTATTAACTAAATTTGCAAGAGGAATTAGGATCAGTAATAAATGCTTTAGCAAAGAGGCTTTTGGGAATAAAAAATGTATCTTCAGGCAAAATTCTCATAAACTAGACATCATCTTTGATTTACAGTTTATAGTATTTTCTTCCCTGCGTCCAATATTCCCAGCTTCAGTGCTCCTGTTCTGTTTGGTGTGATTGACTGTGTAGGGTGGGAGGGCAGTTTTGTAGGATGTTGTCTGGGTTTTTGCTGTTCTCCTCTGTCTCTTTAAGAAGTTTTCTAAAGTTCTATTTTAGCCTTCAGTGTTTACCTTTTGCAGTGGAGTCAGATATAATTTTACATAAATGATCTTTCTTGTTATTGCAACCATCTAACAATGTTTACATTCTTCTCATAAGGAGGAGACTGTTGAGTTGCCCAGTGTGGCCAAAGAGGAAGATTTTCTTCCTCCAATCCATGGTCACTGCTGGAATTCGATAAATGTTGAAGTTGTAAATAAAACTCCTTTTTTTTTTCTGCCTTGGACATTGCAATGTGTGGGTGTCATTTCTTTGTGTCCTGTGCAACAGTAGGATGAAGTTAAGTCAATCCAGTTATGAACCTAGGGAAATAAAGAACATAAACTTCACTTTGCACTAACCAAGTCAGGCTGAAACCCGTTGGATTCACTCCTGGTCCTAATACACAAGTACAGTGCTAAGGGTAACAAATTCAGTGGCAGAACACAGCCTTTTGGTTGAAAGAGCTAAGTATGGCCTTGTGTACAAGGAGGAGGCAAAGATGAATGTCTCTGGGATGCTGCCTTCCCATTCCACATAAAACCAGCTGTCAGTCTCAGGCTCAGAGGGAGTTTCACCTCAGTAACAATTTTGAGAGCTGGCACGAAGCTGTTGTCCACCTCTGTTTTTGTAGATTCCTAGTGTGTGAGGCCAGAAGGGGCCATTAGAATTCTCTTGCCTGACCTCCTGTATAATAAGTGGATTATTATGATCTCCTCTGTCCTTAAAGTCTTTAGATCACATTGTCACATACCTTGGCTTCTGAGGAATTATCCCTAACAGGATTTTTTCCTTTTTTTTTTCTTTCAATTTTAAATGACCCTATTAATGGAACTTCTACCACTGACAGGTTGTTTAAAAGTCACTTTAGGACTATTTTTTCCCCTTCTGGAAGTCAGCTTCTACGTTCCCTTAATTAATTTAATTCCATTGCTCATGGCAATGTCCACACCCTAAATAATTCTTCACCTTCTTTGGCATTTAAACCTTTCAAATGACTGTAGGCAACTTTTCTATTTCTTTTTAGTAATTTCCTAGCCAAGTTACATGGATATTAGTTTTTCATATCTGTCCTCATAAGACAGCCCTCCCCAGCTTCTTCAGTGATGTCTCAGCCTTGTTCTTCACTACCACACAGGCAGAGCTCTGAGTTCTCTTCCTGCATTAACCCATCCAGCCCAAACAGGGTGTGGGCAAAATTCCCGACTTTATGAGTCTATCAAAGCTGCCACTGACTTCACTCAATGTTGGAGCAGGACTTAAAATTTGTGTGGTTCCTTTTGGTGAATGATATAAGGAAATGAGTTGGAAGCTCTGTAGTGTTATCTCTGAAAACATTTTATTTTCTTTGTCCTGACAAAACCTCATGGCTATTTTTCAGATCACTTTTATTTCAGGTAATGTTGCCCTTTTTTTGCCTGAGTCTCACCTGCCACACAATCTTTTTGCATGAATGACTTTTTTTAATGGTGCTTTACCTTGAGTTTTTCAGGTTGAATTTTATATCAAATTTCTTGCCAGTGTATTCCCTGTGTGCCCCTTTGTATTACTCCTCTTTCCCCTAAGGTGACTTCTCCATCCCTGGTATGTTCTCACTCAGATGAGTTTTTATTGTGCTCCTCCGTTTCTAACTGAGTGTCATCATTTCAAAGAGGTATCAATGATTATATTTTGCAAATGCAATTATAACCCGCTATTTACAATAACCTTCTTTCTAAGCAATAATGAGAAATTCCAACTTTTATTTTGCTGTGTGGTATAAGCAAGAGGATCTCACTAGGACAGCTATACATTCTCCACATTATTCAAAGGAACCCTAGTTTTCATTAACTTCTTGCTGAGGATTTTCATTACATTTTCAGCCCATACAATAGACTTATTAGTCCAGCCAGTGCAAATAATGTGCTGAATTAGTTTTAGTCTAATACTTGGCAATTATCTATTATACAGTAATACACAAAAAACCTGTTAAGGTCATATCAATATCTGTCTGTACCTTACCATCCATCCAGAGTATATAGACTGATATATATATATACACATTAATATATTCAAATCAAATACATAATTTACATCTTAGGAAATACAAATATGTGTGTAATGTGTTTTAGTACATACACACCTAGTAAGTCACTAAGCATGCCTGTAAAACACTTAGTAGCCAAGAGAAAGTGTCTAAAAACTTCAATTTAGTCACTCAATGCAAAAAGAAGAGTAAAAATCAAGTTGGCAAAATCAAAACCAGTGAAAATATGCATAATTAGATCATGGAGTTTATCTCCAAGAGAAATTTTCAGCATAAAACCTCAACTAATTTAGAAAAGTGCAGGTAGTTACTGAATAAGATGCTGAATATTAAAATGTAAAGTATTGATTGTGAATAGGGTAGAAAATTACATCAGTTGGGGCTTAAATACTGTTTCTGTGAAAAATGAGGATACAGGAGGGGCACGTGATTATCATGGCCATCTTGTCACGTAGGACCCAATTTAACTGCCTAAAAGTTCATAGACACTGTCATCCTTAACTCCCTGGAGCACCCAAGGCACTGCTATGGCAGTGACAGATACAGGATCAATAGAAACCCTATGATCCTTCACAGTGGCACAGCCCTGCAACTGCAGGATTATATTTGAGGTACAAGAGTATGCATCCCAGATATAACCTCAGTTCCATCATAGGAGGAGATGGCCCCAGATGGCTGCTCAGGCAGTCTGTGGCTGCCCTGGAAGTGTCCAAGGCCAGGTTGGATGGGGCTTGGAGCAAGCTGGGATAGTGGAAGGTGTCCCTGCCCATGGCAGGGGTTTGGAATGAGATCATCTTTAAGGTCCCTTCCACCCCAAACCCTTCTGTGATTCTGTGATTCTAAGATATCCCCACCTCTGTTCCTCTACATCAGGTTCTTCAGACAGATTTCTGTAAGAAACAAAACTTCTCTACCAATGTGTGTTATAATTTTAACTTTATGTGGGTGCCCACCTGTCAGTCTGTTCATCTCCTAATTACTCTTGCAAGGAAATCCGTAAAATCCATCCTGACAGTGGCTGTTCACTGCTTGTTTTTTGGTGATATGGAGGAGCTGTTGTACAGGATTAACCAGTTCATCCAAAATCAGGGAGGAAGCCTGTGCTTGGAACAGCTTGCTGGTCAAAACTGATTTTCTTCCCCTGTGTGGACAGAGAGAAATTAAGTTACAGGGAAGAAAAAAATATTGTAAGTCAGTAAAATAAGGCTGAAATCAAACTTTAACCCTTGATGCCTTTGATCACTGCCAAAGACCATTTGCCAGGGCTGCAAATGGTTAATTTGTTTTCATAAAATGTTTCTCTGTTTTAATGAACTTATGCAGAGAGTTGAGAGTATTGCAGGATCCAAAGCAGTCCAACATCCCAATACATTTATGAAAGCAAATAAAGATTCCAAAATAACTTTGGTGCTGCCTATACTTAGGCACACTCCACAGAGTTGTCTGGTACTGGGACAAGCTGTCATGGGAAATCCTGCACCAAACTCTAATCTTCTGAACCCCAAACTCTAATCTTCTGAACCTCTGAAACCATGGATAACCATAACAAGAATTCTCATGGGAAGGATCCCTGACCAGTTCCACCTTCTGAGCCAGGCCCCAAACATTTTGGGAGATATTTCCAGATGTTCAGGAGACACTCTAAAGACTCAGTAGTAGAACAAAACTGAATTCTAGTGCCTGACAATATTATGAAGTGTTAAATTCACCTGTGTAGCTTCTGGGTAAGCTCAGATATTTGCTTGATTGTTCTCTCCTAAAGAACAATCTTATTGATAACATGAATTTTGATTACGAATTTTCTAAACTGAATGAGAATGGTTACAAATTCTCATTTTGTAATAAATAAGAAATAAATAAAAAGAGAGAAAATAATGTCAAATTGGAGTGTCAAAACACGCTATTTTAACATTAGTGGATTAAAATATTTATTTCCCCATTTTAAGCAATTTTTCATGTTAAAGTGGTCTTTATATAAAATGCAAAGTTTGGATTTAAAAACTTCATCACACACACACAGAGACAAACTCAAACCCAAAAAACAGAAGCCCATAACAAAACCAGATACCTAGATATTACTTTAAATGGTTGGGAAATCAAGTGGAAAGATGTGAAAGTAGGATTTTCAGAAGCACCTACATGACTTGGGAGCAGAGGTCTCATGTAAAGACACGTGATTTCATCTATCAAAGTGTCTTGCCCGAAGTTATTCAACAGACCAGTGACATAGCAGGAGGACCTTTGATATGAGTGCATATTTAGTTTCATAATTTCTTTATAATTCATCTGACCGACTGTGTCCCAATGTTCCTCTCCACCAGCTTGGTCCTTATTCAGGGAAATTCCAGTTTATTTAATGTTTCTGCATAACCCAGTTGCCATCCACTGCAAACACATCACAGGCCACAGACTCCATACACCTGACCTGGCATTTACTGCAGCCCACAGAATCTTAGTGCAACCCATAAAGGACATTTGGCATTGCTCTGCCTTGCCAAATCCACCTCAGGGTTAAGCTTCATATGTTCTCTTTTGCATCAGTTCCTTTAAAGATGGTGCTTTCTTTAATGAGCTGTCAGAGCTGAGCATTTCTCTGCCGTTAAACGGTACCACGCTTCCCCTGGATTTATTCATGCTCATAATGAGAGAACAGAGCACTGTCCCCGTCTGCAAGCTGGGAGTTTGTGGCAGGTGAGGTGCATGGGAAGCTGGGAGTGTCAGAGCCATCAGGTCATCCTGAATGTGGCCATTTAATGCAGACACAGGAAGGTGAGGGTTTGTCACACCAGGTTGAGCTGATGACCCCTCGTGAACCGCTGGCAACGTTCAGTTCCTGATTTTTAGGTAAAAGGACAGGAAAAAAAATACAAAGGAGTCCCACATGTCGAGTTCCCACATTAAGTTAATGTTTCTTTCATCCTTGCCCAAGGATGGGGGGAAAAGGGATTTTTTTCTTTTATTCTTCTATATGGTTCTTTATTCTTCTATGCTTACGTTTATTGTCTCACTAAGGATGAGACACAGTTTTCCTAGAATCATCATAGAATCACAGGAAGGTTTGGGTTGGAAGGGATGTTAAAGAATATCAATTTCCACCCTCCTGCCATGGGCAGGGACACCTTCCACTATCCCAGGTTGCTCCAAGCCCTGTCCAGCCTGGCCTTGCACACTTCCAGGAATGAGGAATCCAAGAACATTTAATTGTCCATTGGAACTCTTTTTTTTTTTTTTTTTTTTTTTTTTTTTTTTTTTTTTTTTTTAAAGGTACAAAAAGAAAAAAAAATCCCTGACAGTTACTTTTCAATATGCAACAACATTTTATGAAATATTCTGGTAATACCTTCCATGAGGATTTAAATAGGATTGCTCTGACAAGTCAGCATTTTAAGGAGAAGGTGGCTTTTGATATTGAGGTTTGTTTATATTTCAGGAAAGAGGGAACCAGCTCTAATCACACTTTATCTGCTTCTCCTTTTTAAGCTGCTGTCTTTTGGGTAGAGAGATCATTTTTTACAAAGAGTTTTTACAGCAGACCCACTAGGCATTATTAGAATCAAACTGATGATATTCCTCCTTAGGGCTAAAGAAATGGAGATAAGAGAAGTAAATACAATATTCAAGGTAATTTTTAATAAAACTGAAAAAGAAAAAAGTCTGTGCTTTCTTCAAATTTAGATGATTCTCTTGATCCTGAGAATAAATGCAACAATTTGCCAACCAAACTAATTTTCCAAAGCAGACAGGGTAAAACCAGTAATTTTATAATAGGATGAGTTTGCAGGTTTAACAACAAAGAAATAGCCATTACCTTTTCCTGCGGAAGTTGGTATGAAAAGAAAGTAGACAACATGAATAATTATGATGGCTTGAAGAATAGATTTTGAAACTGCTTCAGAGTGAAGATTAGCTTTTTTTGAGTAGATGGACATTTTCATAGTAAGTGTTCAGGGAAGGGGCTTGAATGATACAAAGTATTTTTATTTCATTTTATTTATTTATTTGTTATTTTATTATATTTTATAATAGATTTTTTTTCTTTTTGCCCAACAGGGCACTACATACGAGTATGCCCATGTACCTATGAAACTCAAAACCAGTAAAAATTCAGTCTGCTCAATTACTTTAATACAAGGATATAGTGAAGTTCCTGATCTGTCTGGTTATTAACCAAGGCCAAATCTTCAGAAGGCTAAATAAAACCATAAATCTTTGGCCACTCTGAAACTTACTGGGAAAAAAAAAAAAATAGAAATTCTAATGGTTCCAGGAATAGATATGGATTAGTGTATTGAACTGTTTCATTTTAACAGATTTAAATTATTTCTTCTTTTCAGTCTTTCCTTTTACCATAAATTGCTTTAAAAGTCAAAACTGAAAATGTTTGTTGACCAAAAACCCCACTTTTAAAAAATCTGATAATGTCCAAATAGGTTGTTTTTGTACTTTTTGACATCCCTATTGTCCTCTGTTTTTTCTTTAATATTAAACTAGGTAATCCTATTTTCCTGAGAAAACCCATGGATTCAACAAACAGCCAACCTCTTCCAAAGATTTCATCAAAAATTTTCATCCCCTTCCTGTTTATTCTCTGCTCTGCTGTACTAATGCCTTGCTGGCCTGTAATCCTCACACAGGCTCAGTTTTTCTCAGGATAGACACAAAGCCCATGGGAATGTGCACATGTTGGAGCTCCTGCAGCCTTTTAATCTGCAAGTGGCACCATTAACCCCAATAAAAACGTGCCACAGTGCCCACTGGCCTGGCCTTTGTTCCCAGTGCTCATCCTGCTAACAGAAAAGGAAAACCTGGCTAACAACCTGACTTAAAGGGGAGCCAGCATCAAATGTGAGCCCCTTTCTCCCTCCAGTTTGGGATGTACATGTCAGGTGAGTGGCCTGAGCTCACAGCTTCGTTTCTAAACCAGCTGTGAGAGGGAGATCTGCCTCCTGAGGGCCCTGAACCTGCTCCCTTCTGTCTCTGTGTCCTCCGTGATCATGGAATCATGGAATGGTTTGGGTTTGCATGGACACTAAAGATTATCCAGTTCTAACCCTCTGCCATGAGTGGGGACACCTTCCACTATCCCACATTGTTCCCAACCTGGCCTTGGACACTTCCAGGAATGGGGCAGCCACAGCTTCTCTAAGCAACCTGTGCCAGGGCCTCACCACCTCACAGGGAAAAATTTCTTCTTAACATTCAGGAATATTTGATATATTTAACTTCTGCCTAGATAATGCTGAAAGGATGAATCCTGCATTATTTCTTTATCCTGGTTTGAATCTGAACTCAAGCTCTAGAGTTCTTCCAGTGACACCCACAGGCTTTGTCTTGCATCTTTTCACCACAGCCACCATTAAAACAAAAGATCAACACTTAAACCTTTTCTTTACTTCCCACTGTCACTTCAGATGCAGCTTTCCCCTTATAAGTAGAGGAAATGCCAAAAGTGTCACAGTAAATGCAATTACCAGCGTCTGGTTAATGTTTGGGGCTTGAGCCTTTTTGTCTGTTTGTTTTCTTCTTTCAGCTCTCGCATTTAGTGCTCCAGAGAAAGCTCGACGTATTTAAAAAACCATGAGTGAGAATGGTCCCACAGAAGGAGCTGCTGTGACAATAAAGCAGAAGTTAAGTGACACCAAAGTCCCCTTGTCTGCCAGGCACATGCACACCCGGAGTCCCATCTGCTGGCTCCCGATAACTCATTTGCACGGGGCACGACGAATGGCTCGGCTCGGAGCAGGCGGAATCAGCTGCAGCACACGTGCCTCTTGCTCTCTAATTCTTTATTGTTATTCCCTGAACTCCGCTGGCCCCAAGCAGCAGGAGACAGGGACACATGTAACAGCTCTCACCCTCTGGCCCAGATACCAACCCCCTTTCTTTCTTTCTTTTTCTTTTTTCTTCTTTTTTTTTTTTTTTTTTTTTTTAAATGTGCGTGTTAGGCTACAAACACTTCCCAGGACTCTCATTCACTACGGCAGAGCTGTTCTGAGGATTTGGCTGAGACTCACATGGAGCTCGTTTTCTGTTCGTTTCAGCAATGCCACTGCTCAGGAGGGTGAAACACTCACAGCACATCCAGCCTTTCAGTGAATAAACCTCTAGCAAAATTCCACCAGGAAAAAAAGAAAAGAAAGAAAAAAGAAAAAAAGAAAAAAGAAAAAAAGAAAAAAGAGAAAAAAAGAAAAAAGAAAAAAGAAAAAAAAAAGAAAAAAGAAAAAATAAAAAAGAAAAAAGAAAAAAGAAAAAAGAAAAAAGAAAAAAAGAAAAAAGAAAAAAAAAAAAAAAAGAGAGAGGAGAAGTCCAGCAAATCCATCTTTGTATCAGAGCAGCAGCAATCAGGAGCCAAGCAGGAATTTTTTCCCAAGTAACAAGGAGGTACTGCCCACACTTGGCTTAGCTGGGCAGTGATTTACATACATAACTCTCCGTGAAGAGGAGGTATCCGCTCTCTTTGACCTCAGTAAATCAAAAGCAGACAGGTCACAACTTTAACTTATTTCTTTGGATACCAATCCACCGACACACAGAACTGTATGAAGCACATGCATAATACATAACCCGGCTCTGGTGCCGACCATCTGACTTCTTTTAACCCCCCTGGTTTTTGTATTTTAATGGTGCTGAATTTAGACCTGTCATTTTGGGTTCTTTTCGTGTCCGTTGAATATATTTGGCCAGAGTTTGCTCTCTGCCTTTCCAATGAGGTCAGTAAGTAACCCAGTGTTTACACAGATGTTTCACAGAGTAGAATCTGCTGTTAATACGTAAATTGGATACGTGTGTCTGCCACCAAGTGTATATATTTATAGCTGTATAGTTGCAGGTATATAGAGATATATGGGTCTGCAGATCGATAGATAGATAGATAATATGCATATAAAGAAACAAAAATGCACAGATTTATGTGTAAGGTTTGAAGTACTGTTTAGGGACTACATGTAAGATATTAGGAATTACACAGGTATATATTCACCCTATAGGTATACAGAGATATATATACACATATATACATATATTGGAAGACATCCACACACAGTGGTTGCTGTTATTTACTGTCTATCATCATATGGTGATGAGATATTCCTTCTCTTCAAATAGGTGTAAATATCATTCTTCAGCTCCAGTCTTCTGATTTAGCAGGGAAGAGAGATGGTTTTAGTGTCAGCATAAAGAGTCTGCTTTCTTGTCTGCCTGAAGTCAAGCGCAGACCTGCACCACACAAATTTCATTGCTTCTTCAAATTATTTTTGAATAATAAGAAGTATTGTGGTTGTGATTATTATTATTATTATTATTATTACCGGCTTTCTGCAACAAGAGTGCCTTGAATATGAAGGAGCAGTGATGAGATTGAATATATCATGTCTTACCTTTGCAATTTGATGGTTTTGAAAAGCCTGAAAGAAAAAAAATACACTTTCTCTTTAACACAAATTGTTCAGGATTTGCTCCTTTAAGGAATCATAGGAAGTCCTGAACTGGAAGGAACCCACAAGGATTATTGAGTTCCACTTCTGGCCCTGCACAGGACAACCCAAACAATCCCATTGTGTGGCTGAGAGAGTTGTGCAAACTCTCGTGAAGTTCTGGCAGCCTTGAGTTCTGACCATTGCCTGGGAAACCTGTTCAGTTTTAGGTTGACCCTGGAATGTCCAGCCCCAAACTGCAGATGCTTGAGAGAAATTGTGTTCAAAGTATGAGAGAGGTAGAGTCACCACACATCCCTGTGAAATGCAATTACCCTTCAACTCAGTGGAATAAGAGGATAAAATTAAATACTTTATCCTCATATTTTTGGACAGAAATGTTAATCATTGAATCACAGAACGGTTTAGGTTGGAAGAAACCTTAAGCTCCAAACCCCTGGCATGGGCAGGGATGCTTTTGAAGAGAGATACATATCAGGGCTCTGTCTGTGCTAGTAGGTAAGTGAGGATCTCATTTTACATTTCATGTCCTCCTACAAACTGCTTTTACTGCTTTCTCCCTCACTCTGCCTCACTCCTCTCCCCCAAAAGACTCCACATCTTGTCTATATAGCCCCTGGCCCTTTCAATCCCACAGTGACCTGTATCAAGAAAGTCCTTCAAGGTACATCCCACCTCATGCTCCCAAGAGAAGTTCACTGCTAATAAACCAGTTGCAGCCACCAATTAAATCTTCAGCCAATATCTCCACTGGGTTTTTATAAAGATGTGCTAAAGTGTTTCCTCTTCCAAACATCACAGAAGAGCCCTGTTCTTGTTTTTACCCTGCTAACTCAGAAGTGCAGAGGGAAGGAAAGTTTTGATACTGGGGATGACATTTTCAGCACAGAGGCCTTTGCTCCCAGCCCTTGCTCCCAGCATTGTTTCTCTGTTGTATGAAATAACCGTTTAATGCAAAATAAAGAATCCTTTGAACAGGGGCAGGAGCCCACACCCACCTCATGTGATAAACTCATGAGTCACATTGCTTCTTGCTCTTGCTCTCACCATCCCAGGGAACAGTTCACCCTTCCCTGCACAGAAGCAGTTTGAAATTCCCATCCTTCCTCACTGCCACGGAGCTGTAACAAGCCCAGTTCGGGTGGATGATGCTGAATTGATCGCAGAGCTAAAACTGATGCTTGCCTGGCTGCACGTGGCCTCCTGACCTAATTCTGCTTGTGATTTGCAGGCAGGATGTGCTTCTCGCTCCTCGCCCATACCCTGCCTGCCTGGAGGAAGACTGATTTCCCTAAGCTGAATCTAACCAGGAAAAAAAAAAAAAAAAAGCAAAGCAAAAAAGTGCGTGGGAGAGACAAATGTAACCTCTCCCAGAAGAGGATGGATCTTCTGGCATCTCTGAATGTTGTTTATTATAAAGGCCACAGAATTAAGCATCCTCAAAGCCATGAAATAAAGCTTGTTAAGGTGAAAATAGTAAATGAAGGTTTAAAGGAAAGGGGGGAGTGTCTTTAATATTTAAAGACCAGACAGGAGGTAGAATAAATGAGAAAACTGTTTGCAGGGAGGGGGAACAAGCAGATGGGAAATAGCCTGTATCAATACACCACCAATGGTTCTAAGGGTAATCATGATTATTTAAGCTTTTCAAGGGCAAAATACATAACCCAATCAATTTTTTGTAAACAAAAAATTGGTAAAATGTGACTGTTACTTACATAGAGGTAGGAAGGGAGCACAGCCCCACATATTTCACATGACTACAAGAGTCCCCACCGTGCCTTCATCCTTAGCTGAATTTCAGTTTTGATCCTTGGCTCAGGGATAATAGAGTAGAACAGAAAGGATGTTAACAGAGCTAACAAATGCTACTATAATTAATAAAAGGATAAAAACTAGTGTATAAATAAAGGAAGTAAATCAAACACATATATTTGTCTTTTATTTTTGAAGAAAGAATTGAAATGAGACTTTCTATAGGGTTTTAAAGGGAAAACTTTAAACAACAAGAGAAGGCATTTTACATGTAATTAATCTGTGGCATTTGGTGTCACTTTCTATTTGTGCAGCATAATACCTCTGCATACATAGGGCTAATTTATGGATGACCCATCCCTGGAAGTGTCCAAGGCCAGGTTGGATGGGGCTTGGAGCACCCTGGTCCAGTGGAAGGTGTCTGCCCAGGGCAGGGGGTTGGAATGAGATGAGCTTCAAGGTCCCTTCCAATGCAACTCATCCTGTAATTCTGTTTTTCAGTGATAAACTTCACTCATATAAACACTGTTTGTGTCAAACTACACTTGAAGCAATTCCAACAGTTCATAATCAGTTTCATTCACCAGCCCTTGGATTATTTGTATGAGTTCTTAATATTTTCCTGAATTTCACAATTCTTTTTTTTTCTCTTTCTTTCCTTTTTTTTTTTTTTCCATGTACCCACAGTATTAAAACTGCACACATCTTCAGCTTCAGCTTGCAGGTTTTGTTTAAAAAATGTCACTTGTGTGTTGTTCAGGATGAAATAATGCTGTGTGATGATGTTCAAACTAGGCCTTCTGTGGCATCTCCTTCATTAAAGGCCTTTACAAACAGGTTAGAGGATGAGCTCTGAGAAACAACACAGGTAGAGTCGATCCTGCCCTAGGGCTGGGCCATGGAAGATGTGACCTCTTGAGGTC
This sequence comes from Phylloscopus collybita, assembly GCA_027886175.1. Taxonomy (NCBI): domain Eukaryota; kingdom Metazoa; phylum Chordata; class Aves; order Passeriformes; family Phylloscopidae; genus Phylloscopus; species Phylloscopus collybita. Next base: position 54,016,851 of record JAJNNQ010000026.1, read on the forward strand.
CCTTCCAGCCTTAGGATTCTATGTTTCATTATTCTGATACAGCAAATTGCTGTGCCCCATTAAAATGACATAACACACATTTCTGGAGGTCCCGAGAGAGCTCATTAGAGAGAGGTGAGATTTTGGTTTAACCCTCTTTATTTTTTTTCCAGTGTAGAAACCAACCAAAAAATAGCATGTGACCAACAATCCAGAAACACAGAGATAAACTAATATCCCATACCTGTTGTAGGAGATTCATCTTAAAATCATCCACTTTGCCATCTCCTTCTGAAACATCTTACACTGACTCCAGTTAGAATCTGGTCACGGGAGAAGATGATGCTGTGTGAGTTTCTAACTGTGGTTAGAGTTTTACTTCTGTATTCCCCATTTCTGTAACATCCAATTTCAAAAACCTGTATGTGTTCCAAGCCTAAACTACCTGTTAAACTTCAAGTGGGCTAGGCCAGGCTATCAGACTCTTAGTATTTACTCTTCCTAGAATGTCTCTAGCAAAGTGTTTGGAGAGATGATATTTGAGACTCCACAGAGAAGTGGGGAGAGCTGGGGTTGCCATGTGGGTAGAAGATTAAGTGGAGGGAGTTTGTGAGTCCACCAGAAATGGTGCAGACTGGGGAAGCTGCCATTAGTGAAGATCTGCTATAATTACATCCTTAGAAAGCAAAAATAGAAATGTTTTATCATATTCACTCACTGGTTTTAGTACTGACCAGAGGTAGACATGAGCATTTAATGTAAGAGCTGAATGAATTTAGTTTGGAGTTTAGAGATGATCATATTTTATAAACTTTATTTTTTTTTTCCTAGACTCTGATAAAAACTATAGAGAGCAGATCTCCAGCACTCCTCTGTACAGCTAATAACAAGACCAAGGCACACAGGTTAAGGAATTCTCAAACACAGAGAAAACAAAACACAGACTGCCTGGACATGCACTGAGGTTCATTGCTGCAGGCACTCACTGCTAAGAGGTTATAGGGGACAAAGTCTGAATTGATCATTCCTGAATTTGTCAGTTTGCAGCCAAATTCTAAGGGAAAGAGCAGTGACTCTGAGATTGGGAAAGTAAAACTGCTCATTAATACTTTGGGTGGGTTGTGAAAAATTCAGACATTGGAACAGAGAGTCACCATCTCTGTATGTTCAAAAATGTGTGGATATGGCATTTGGGGACATGGATTAGGGGTGGCTTTGGCAGTGCTGGGTGAGTGGTTGGACTTGATAATTTTAGAGACCCTTTCCAACCTTAAAAATTCTATGACTCTAAATATTCAAAAGATTCTGCCTAATTTAAACCACCATACACATGTATACACACATGTAATATTTGTTTTGTTTCTCAAATCAAGCTCCGCTCAACTCACTGTTGCCAGGTATAGATGATGCTAAATGGAACGATTTTCCTGCAGCTAATGGGACTGTTTGTGATCCTAAACTTCTTACCACCAGCCTCAGGCATGGCTAACCAGTAAGGAGATAGCTATTTCCCTCTCTTTTCCTTTATACATTTAAACAAATAAAAGTTTAAATTACAAAATCCAGAGTGGCTTTTCCCTCACCTCCAGACTTCAATCTTCCTTCCCTTCCCCCCTCCCCATATTTTTTCCCCATTGCTCTTTAATTTAAATGTGATATTATATGTCAACTTTCATCTCCTCTGTTGGTAACCTCCTGCACCCTTGGGAATCAAGGGCTCCTTGTGGAAAAATGGTGGAGGTAAATCAGAGGATTTCACTTCCTTCTAATAGGTTTACTTTCACTGTGAAAGGACTGCAAGTCCACCACAGAAATTCCAGGAGCCCACCAGAAGGTGCCAAACATTCAATCCTAGAGCTCTTCTTCCCACAACCCTTTGACGTCACAGGATCATTCTTGGGTGTGAAGCCTCAGCACACCCTGGCCTCCCACCCCTTCCTGGGATTTCTGTTCTCTGCTCTCCAAAATCAGTCACTCCTTTGTTCAGCAACAGATGGGACCCTTTAGCCAGTTTCAATCCCTCCATGATGCATGGAGACTAAAAGTGAAAAATTATTAAGGCTAAAGTGGCTAAAACTCGACATTTCTAGCTAAACTTCCAAATGAGGCTCAGAAGAACCATGATCTCTCAGGCAAGATGGAGATCTCAGACCCAAGAACCAAAATCATTTATCTTGCTGGAACAGAGGAAAGACTCAGCTATTTTCATTGTGTCTTCATTGCTTGTCCCACTGCCTGAGATATGGCTATAAACCCAAATCACAGCTGCCAGAGCCCTCTGAGCAGCTTTGACTTCACCCTTTGATTAAAATATTAAAACATATTAAAATGCTGCTTCCCTTGTGAACAATGTACCTGGTACTTAGTGGGAAGGGAAGGGCGATATGTAGGGGAAAACTTGGACAAAAGGTATTTGATAGATTATGAATTTCTCCATCACAAATATCTCCTGTTATCTTCTACCAATTTTAATACACTGAAGAGGCCATCTGTAAATGAGAAGCAATCCCAAGTGATCCCAGAAGACCCAAAATCCTCAGATACATTAATAACCTGCATGAAGCTCGGTTCTTTCAGCAGTGACTGCAAGATCAGGCCCCAAATTAATGAAATTGTAAAGACAAAATGAGAAATGGAGGAGTTGAAGAACGTAAGCCAGAACAGAAGGATATTACATTTAGGTGATATGTGAAATGAAATAAGAGAGTATATGAGAAGAAAGAGAAAAGTTCTATCACAAGTAGAGAAACTAAGGGAAAGAAGAAGTCGAAGTGAGGATAGGGAGAAACTAGAGAGGGAAAAAAAAAAAAAAACAGAAAGACTTTCTCTATTTCTAAATCCACTTCATTTTATTTGGTCTCAATTTTATTTGGCAGAAGGACTTCTGTTCTCCATTGGTGTAAAGGCAGTGAAAACTGGGAGATTCATTCCACCTCATTACAAGCACAATTAGGCACCTCTCTCATATTACCTCATATTTTATAGAGTCATGGGCCATTCTTGGCAGAGTTTATGCCATTCAGACCATACAATTAGAAATATGTAATTTGAATAATGGAGACTCAAAGTTACCTGCTAAACATCTCCCATCATTTTGGAATAAGAATTCATGAGAATTCTAATTTCTCTTTGTAATATTATCCAGAACCTATTTTTGTTTTCTTATCAAAGCTATTTAAAATCATGAACTTCACTGTGTGATAATTTACTTCATAACACTTTTATTTCTCCTTTAAGGTTTTTATTATTAATGAGAATGCATTTTTTATAGCACAGAATGCTGATATCTTTACTTATAAAGACAGTAGGAAAGTGTCATTTGATCATCTAATGACCTCTGGTGGATGAATCTAATTGACTCACAAACACATAATGTTTCACACTGGCTTTAACTTGTATTGATTGCAATCCTGCGGGGCTGTGCAGCTTCTCCAGGCTGCAGAAATATCCAGCCTCTAAAAATAATCCCATCCCAGCCCAGGAAGAAATGTCAGAAGTCTCAAGCGTCTCATGAGCTAAAACCATAAAAACCTCTGATATTACTCATTGGGTCTAACTTTGTCCAATTTTCTTCTTGTGATGGTGTGAGAAATGGCCTTAAACTGAAAAAAAAAAAAAACAGGTTGAGATCAGATACGAGGAAGAAATTCTTCCCTGTGAGGGTGGAGAGACCCTGGCACAGATTTCCCAGAGAAGCTGTGGCTGCCCCTGGGAAAGTGTCCAAGGCCAGGCTGGACAGGGCTTGGAGCAACCTGGGATAGTGGAAGGTGTTCCTGTCCATGGCAGGGAATGGAACTGGATGAGCTGTCAGATCCCTTCAAACCCAAACCATTCCACGATTTTGTGATCCTGAGGTTCCTTCTTTTGTGCATTTCACAGCATCCAAGGCAGATGCTCCTCTTTTCCTCCCATGCACACCTGCCTAGACACACACTGTGTATCTGACCACAAATAACACCTATTAATGTGTACTAGTTACTCTATGGGATAATAAGGAGACCCAGGGAAGATATCTTTGCAGAACTACACTACGGAATGCATAAGTACTTATCACTACTGAGCAGGAGACAAAGGAATGAAAAGAAGCATAAGGGAAGTAGAAATTCTTTCCAGTTACACTTTGTTTGCTAAACATTTCAGGAGGCTGTAGAAGCTTTTTGATCTTCTCAGGTATTGCTAAGTATTCCTTAAAAGCAGAGGTATAAAAAAAAAAAAAAAAAAAAAAAAAAAAAAAAAAGAAGTAAAACTGTAGACCCACTTTGCATTTATAGCACGATTCCCTTATTTCATTCAGTCTGCCTGAGACTTCCTTTAAAAGGCTATAAAAATACATCACCTATTTTAATGTGGGTTTATTTTTAGCTGCTAAAACACAGAAAGTGAGACTATACTCAGCTCCTCCACTAGTTATGTTTTATTAATCTTTCCTCCCTTCTATGTTTCCACCAAACAGGTGTTGTTACCTGGACATGAGCTGTGCTCACAGAGGGTGTTGTGAGGGTGCAGATATTCAGAGGTGTTTGCTGCTGGTGGCCTGACCTAGAGGGGTGACAGCACAGATGGATCTGAGCAGCTTCTAGTACCTTCTAGAGAGGCTCTTCACGTACTGCAGAGACCTTTTTTGTCAAGGACTCCATATCCAAACCCCCTGCAGATTAACCTGAACGGTAACCATTCCCCCAGCTCTGCCATTAAAGGTGTTGGATGTGAATTCCTCCTCTCCTGAATCCCCAGAGTATCAGAGTTATCAGACTGAACTTACTGAGTGAATTTACTCTCCCTGTGCTGCACTCTCCCCTTGCAACCTGTGTTTGCTGTAGTCATTCTACAAAAGCAGATTCATTCCAGCTCTGTCTCCACACAGACGGACATCCTGCACGGAGCAAATCCTTCCCTCATCTAAATTGCTCATCCCTCCCTTGCCTCTGTTCCTTGTTTTTATTCCTGCACGCAACCCTGGCACCAGCAAAAGGCTCTCTTGGACAGAAAACAAAATCCTTTAACAATTCCACCAACATAGAAGCCTCACTGGGGAGGAAATGGGAAACCTCTTCCCCTTCACTCTTGCTACCAGCAGCTGAATCAATGGGGGTCATTATATTCCTTGCCCAAGATGTCAAGGGGTCAGGAAAGAGCAGCTTTGTTGAAGAGTTGCTCCAGCCTGACATTATGGATTTGAGCAATGAAAACAGAGCTGGATTGTGAGAACCCATGTGAGATTATTTAAGGCAAGATAAAGTCATTTTGATCATTGCTATTGCAAGTGGGCTTTGGATCAAGAAGGGCACCCCTCTAGTTGGAGCTCTGGAGAGGATTAGTGCTGAGCAGGGCAGGAGGAGGGAGCAGGACACAGGCTAAGACACAGCTGCCACAGCTCTGGGTGATGAAAATTCACCTCCAGGGCTGGACAAGGATCACCAGGTGATCCCATTTGGATTCCCCAAACAGTGTTCTCACAAAAAAGGATGAGATTAATGGGACTGAGGGACTTAATTTTAAGTTTTTATGAACCCCAGGAAACTTCTGACTCGTCCTGGGGAAATGGTGATCCCTTAGGCCAGGGCAGCCACTCGCAGGGCATTAGGAGAGGAAGCTGTGGTTCCTCTTATTCCTTTAACTCCCTGACTTGGTCTCCCAGGCTGAGGCATCAGCTACTTCTACAGCACAGGACCTGCTGCTCACAGAGGTTCACCTCTGTCCTGGCAGCACTCCCAGACAAATAAATCATTTGGATTGAGTTGTCAATACTGATTCAGTTTTTCTCTCCTTCCTTCCTTCCTCCCTCCCTCCAACCCTCCCTCCAATCCTGCATCCCTTCGTCCCTTCGTCCCTTCGTCCCTTTGTCCCTCCATCCCTTGTTTTTAGTCTTCTTTTAATTCTGTCTTTGGTTAAAGCTCAAACCAACTGAAATGCCATGCTGGAAAAATGACTTCTTAAAAAGAGGAGATATTTTTCCACCCCCTTTCTTTTTAGAAGTCTCAGAGCTGGACATTTAGTACATTTTTGGGTCTCTACAATTGCAGCTAGAAAGGTAAACGTGTTGGAAACAATCTTCCCAAGAATAGCTCCAGTTTGAGTCATTGGCATTTTACAATAATAATAAAAATGAAAAACATTTCCTCAATAATTCCAAGCTTCCTCTCATTTGGATTACTTTAACTTGCCTCCAAAGTTTGTGGGAAGTTACATGATCTTATGAGAATATATTTGGGCTTACCAGTGCTCGAGTTTTTCTCTTCATCTGCAAAACAGGTGAATTTGCTCTCATAACTCTCTTCTATGGAGGATGCAGAGGAAGGCATGCCTGGATCCATCCTCTATTTCTTTCAGTACCAAACATCAGCAAACCTTTTTTGTGCCTCTTATCTCTTCATTTACCACCCTCTGAGTTTTAGGTTTCCCTTTAATGTGTCCCACTAAGTTGGCCAAAATCTGGGATTGATTACAACCAAGCCCAGGACAGCAGGAAGGCTGCACCATCCTCCTTGGGCACAGAGCAGCAGCTTGGTCCAAGCAGAATCTGGGAGTGTGACCACAACCTGTGGCAGATGCCAGGCAAAGCGTGGAGAGGCACACTTGTTTTCAGTTCCTGCCATTTAGCTGAAAAATGGGAATTTCTTTGGCCACAGCAGACTTAGTCCTATGTCAAATCCCTGTGTCAACATGAGCTTGAATATTTTTAAGAGATCTGAGACATTTTCTACATTACCTAGAGAAAGTTGCTCTGATTTTATTAAAGTGCTAAACTCATGGGGGAGGCAACAAATTATGATGGTCTTTGTTTGTTGGTTGATGGCATCTTTCCACTATTCAGTTCTCTAAAGGAGGGATTGCACAGTGGTTACAAGTACTTAAAATTCTTTGGGAGCTCTGGACAGATTTTATTTTTTTTTTCTCCAAGATATTCAAGCACCCAAACCCAGAAGTTAGGCACTCAGGTACTTCTGAAAATCCCATTAGATCCCTCATTTGTATCTTTAGGCATCCCATTGCCTTTAAAAATGTTGTCCCTGGTGCCAGTGAGAACTGGAGCTTTTGCATATCAGGCTCTGGTGCACAAAATGTGCAAAAGTTACAGGGATTTTTACTGAAGGGATAAAACCTATAAAAGTTGAAAGATATCAGCTGTCAATTTAATCTCAAATCACTTAAAAAAGCCCATAGTCACTGGTCTTCTGTTTCTTTGTTTCACTTTCCAAAATTCCTGTAATTATATGCAACTACCTCTTATGGTGGAAATTGGTTCTCCTAGACAAAGAATCTGAATTTTTTTTCTCTTAACTGTACAAAATATGCAATTGAAAAAAAAAAAATGAGCAGTTGGAGTGTGGAGAAAAATGAGGCTACATCTGTAGGATTTTGTTCTGCTTTTAGTATCAAATCACCAAACCCATTACATTATTTATCCTACAGGCTTGTGCTGCAAACATTGAATACAATTCATACCCTAGGAAAAGAAATGTGTGCATTTTAATTGCCTCTGATTTGAACAACCATTAATTTCATTAGTCCCTCATTTTATTTTATTTTTTTAACTTAATATGGGAAATCAAAACAGTTTATTTTAAAGCACAGCTATGAGCCACTGATTTTTTAAAATCCTAAAAAATGTGAATTGCACTATACATATGCCTATGCATATGCATATACCTACCCACACATAAACCAAAACTGTATAATTTATATTAGAAACGTGCATATGCACACACAAACAGGAAAATATTTTCCTTCCTCTCACTGTAGAATCCAAACCTCAAAAAAATGGGAGTTTGTATGAATCAAGGGCTTTCAAAAAATAAATCCCAGTGAAGTCACTCTTCTGTCCTGTGTTTAAAATATCTTGGGTTTGTCATAGGCTATAATTTAAACTACTGAGACATAAAATTAATCATTTTCTTGCAGTGATTTTTATTTGTTTTGGTCCTTTATTTCACCTGTGGAGAAACTCTGAGTACATGGAAGGTGAAAGGATAAGTTTCAGTGCACATTTGGGGATGTAAAGGGGTCTGCTTAAGCAGACCACACATTTTGTTCACATTAAGTTCAGGTTTACCACCGGGGGAAAAAGACCCCTTTGTATAATGGTATTGTGCCATGTGGTATATTCAGAACCTTAAATCTGTATTTAGGAACAAACAGTCAAGCTAGGAAATAAATTCTTTAATTTTTGGATAGGTTTGCGTGCCTTATTGGTGTGTAAAGGTGCTGGACTGTTGCACTGTGATTACATCTCCTTCATGTTACCTACAAGTTAAATTTAATCTGCATATATTTTGGATAAGATGCATGTATTCCCAGTCAGGGACACTGAAAAGAGGAATCAACATCACTGGTCGTGACTGGGATTGATGACAACCAAATTATTTAGTTGCTCTCAGTAACTTCAAGGTTTGATCCCTCACCAAGCACCTTGCTGACAGCGGTTCTTAAGTGAAATGTTGCTCATTTCAGCTTTTCCCTTGGTGTTGGGCCACTTCAGAATTTCCTTTCTTTGCAGAAGATTCTCCTCCTTTGAGATCCCCTGTAGCCAAAATATTAAATACCAGCAATGTCTCTCAGAGGCAAACAATTCCTGTCGGGTTTGCAGCAAGTCAGAAAACCAAACCAAACCAAACCAAAACAGGTGGAGTATTTTGGATGTTTTAGCCTGACTTCATCTCACTCAGATAATCCGACCCTCTCAGGATGTTTATTTTGCCTTCACCCAACAGTGCATTTGCCCAGGATTTTAGGTGACATGGAAACTCTTGGGAGGGTAAAAATAGGTTGTGCAGAGATGTGAGCTTCCAAAGGGTTAAATCCAAAGAGGAAAAAAAAAAAAAAAAAAAAAAAAGTGAGGGAGAGGAAGAGAAAAAAAAAAATAAAAGGTTTGTGTTTTCTGTCCATTAAAGAGAGTATTCTGCTCTGAAACCGAATTGGTCATGCATTCTTCCCGCGTTTCCTGGCAGAGAGGAGAGTGACTGCAGCACCTGCCTCCCCTCCGCGCTCCATCCCGCCCGCCCTCGCCCCGCTGGATCTGTCACTTATTACCCCACCCGCCTGCAGGACCAAAGCAGCTTTGAGACGCCGATTTCCCTTAGTTAGCTCCATATGAAATTCCTCCTGGAGCATAGCTGGAAGTTGTTGGTCTCATTTTTTTTTCTTTTTTTCTTCTCTTCTTTAATTTTTTTTCCAGGACAAAACCGCTCGTGCTGAGCAGAGGGTCTGGATAGCAGACAATTTGGATGGGGGTGAATGGACAATGCTCTGTTTCATTTTTCCCCCTCACAGTTTCCCTCCAGCAAATGCCATCATCATTTGTAAAAAGAAATTTTTGCTTTTGCTGAAGAGAGACTTTCATACTTAAAAAAAAAAAAATCTATTAAAAATTCTCCTCACTAATTTCTGTTTAACATTTTGGATTAATTTGTTTTTCATGTCTCTTCCTCTTATTTACCTCCAGTCTTTATGCCTTAGCTCAGTCTTTGCATCTGGGCAGTAAAATGTTGACAAAATGATCTAATTTCTCACACTGGAAAAGAAAATTCCACTAAAACTGATATATCTCTGATTTGGTCTCAAATTTAGGGTGGAAAAGAAGATGGTTAATACCAAAAATTTCGGGGGAAAAAAATCACTTTTTACTAACTAAATGACAAGGATATTTTTTAAAAAGCAAATTTTTTTTTCTACAAAGCAGATGTACAAAGATCTTCCACCTCTAAATGAAAATGTTTCTTTTCCTGTGCATTCCTTTACTGAATTTTTGGGATCTGAGAAAGATTTTTTAAAAGGGCATGTCCTAAAGTAATTTCTAAAAAGGAATGTTTTACCTATAGTCCCTGAAGGTCGTTTTGCTTCATTTTGGTGTGATGAAGAATCACTTTCTTGGAACCAAAGAATTTCCCAGTCCAATGAATGGTCCAGGGCCTGAACTCTCCCACAGCCCAAGAGGAGAAAGATGAAAAGTTTTGGTTGGCAGCAGGGTCCCATTTTTCCCATGTCACAACTCAGTCCAGGAGAGTTTTTGGGGAAGCAGGTGGTGAGATCTGCAGCTGACATGGAATAGGTGATGTGCATTAGGTGACCTGGTTGCAATCTACCACAAAACTAGAGTGGCCTGAGTGTTTCTCACTTCCTATTCCTGCTGAAGCCACTCTCATCCTTCCTCCACCCCAGACTATGCTGATGGCAATAGGAGCAGATAAATCTGTCTCCTGGCAGAGACAGGTGAGGTTATGAATGTTTAAGGACCACTTGTGGAAAAGAAAAATACATGTCATTCCCTCTGAAGGATGACAACTACATTGATCCACAGTCATGTAAAGCTAAAAGGAAGGAACATGACATCCACAGTCATGTAAAAACTAAAAGGAAGAAACACACTTCACATTAATATGGATGGCCCACTTTCTTTTGCTTTTTCTTAAAGAAAAAGAGAAAAAAAATATAAATAAAGGACATTTTGCAGTGTGGAAAATACAACCCATTCCCTTAAGTATACCAGAAATTAAGCTTGCTGTTTCTTCATGGCTGAAAGAAGTAGTTTTGGAAAGTGCTGTAAAGTAAGACAATCTGGAAGTTAACAAATTTTCATTTTTAGAAAAAGATATATAAAAAGACAAATTTATACCATTCTTATGGTGTGTGTATCTCATAGGGCTAACAAAATTCTTTGGAAACTCTTGGCTGAAAAGGGCTGGGGGAATATTGTGTGGTGTCCCCGTGGAAGAGGACTAAAGGTTTTCAACTGTTTGTTTGCCAGGAGAAATGGGGGAGCAGAAAGCTGGCTGCAGGTGGATCCCATTAACCCTGGAATAACACATGTCAACAAGCAGCAATTCTGGGAATTTTTAAATATCTACCCAGTCTCAGCTGCATTTTTTTCATCCTGCCCTGAATTTATGTGCTGAGGTTTTATCTCCTGGAGAGTGTAAGAAACTAAGGAGAGAGATTCTCTCTATACACAGGTGCCACATCCTCTTCCACCACGATATTCCCAAGACTTTTTTCAGGCTCATATTGAGTGAAACAAAATAAAGAAGTTAAAACATTAACTTAAATTTTCCTCTTAACAGATGAGTCAAGTAGAACACATGATTGCTTTGTCCTCTGGAATATCCATCTTCAGGAATTACCTGTGGCCTTTTATCTGTATTCTCTTGGCTGTTTTTTTTCCCCGATGAGAAAGTGAGTGCACACACCCCACCAACCCCACCAATGCTATTGAATTTTTGTGTGCTCGAGGGGCACTTTCTCTGATGAGATCCAGTTGTGTCCATTTTGGTGCTGCCAAGCCCTTGGCAATCTGTTTAGATTAATGAAAGGTGCTCCTTGTAACCAAATCCCCTTTCCTGGGGGTAACCCATTCTCCACCTCCAGAACCATCCCCAGGAACAAGCCGGGCTGAAAGATAGACAGTTCTTAAATAACTTAATCCTTGCTGCTCAGATTGATATCTATGAACAGATGTTAATTATAAGGAAAGCAATAGTTGAAATGCAGATGGTATAGAAAATGTCTATGCACATTCAATCTGTGTTGCTTTTTATAGTACCCAAACACTGTTCCCATTGAAATGCTGGGTCTGTAGGAAAACGTTGCAAGGTTTTTAACAGAACACCCCTACCCCCTTGTGGCATAATGGCATTTCTGGAATGGAAATAAACCTGCATGAAAATTGCTTCCACTGGTCCTCTAAAGCACCTTAATCAGGTGAGGAAGGAACTCTGGAGAGCTTCTCCCTTTCCTGCTTACCCTGAGCTCTGCAGATCTCAGCCCAGCTACTCATTCAGTGTCCTACAGTGGGAGGTTAAACCTTTGCTAAAGAAATCAAAAAAGACAAAAGCCAAAAACTGGTGATTTTTTGGCTGATGTCCCCTCATTTATTTTCCTTTCTGTTGAGCTTTAAATGTCAGTCCTTGCTGCTGAACCAGTTCAGCTTTTGCCCATTATTTTGCAGGGTGTTACGGTGCATCCTGTTTCCAGGGCATGCCATGTGGTGGAAGGTTGGTTCAGGATGAATTCAGATGGTTGATATTTCCACATACAGCAAGGTCACAGTGAGCAGTAAAAGTCATCCCAAACAGATTTCAGCACAGATGCCCAAACTGGCCAGATTAGGCCACTCCTTCCTTATGCAACGGTGGGGTCATTTTATCTGCTTGGAAGTGAACCATCACTATTATTCAGTAATAGTTACAATAATAGGATAAACATTGTGGAGTAGAGAGTCTGTTAAACATGAACATGTATCTCAAAATCTGATCAGAAATTTTCTTTCTCTTGGCTATATATATATATATATATATTGAATGCAGAAACTCATGGAGGGAATGTTGTTTGTTTGTTTTTTGGTTTTTTTTAGTTTAAAACCAGTTAGAGCCATTTTTATTTTGTCCACAACAAAGGGCTGAGCATGTCCATTGTCAGGCTGAGCTTTCAACAGTGACAACTACTTTAGGACACCTTCATGCCTTGTTTCTGAATTTAAAGAGGTCAATTTTGACTTTCAGAGCAGTGTAAAACCATATTTCTTCAGGTACAGGGGAAGCTCTGGATGGGTCCTTTGAACTTCTGGATGAGGTCACCCAAAACTTTCTGGCTTTGTAATTGGAGGACAATGAGCTATGCCATAAACCAGCACAGAGCTGGTAAGACAATGTGGGGAAAACAGCTTGGAGATGTGACCATAAGCATCCAAATGCTTTTCTACAATATTTCCTTAACAAAGAATTTGTGGCATTTGTCTTCAATGACTTTTCTTCCTTTTTAAAATTTTATTTAAGCATCATCCAATATGCATGTGGGGCTACTAGGAATAAACTCAAATGACAATTAGACATTGGTCTAAACAGGTTTTGAGTTTGGTGTCTTCCAAAATCTTCCTGTCCAAAGTACCATGACAACTCAGACATATTTTATACAAGAATCAGTTGTTTGGCTTTTCCACTTGCAAATAAAAGATTTATGGCATCATTTTAATATAGCTACTCTAAAGGCTCAGAAACCAGAAGGGAAATAAAAATGGACCTGGAACCTACTTTGCTATTAAGGATTCTGAAATCTGCTCCTCATTTAAGGATTTAAAATGATCTCATGCTTTTTGATGCCTGATTCCTCAGAATGCTTGACCTTCCAGATATTGCAGTTTACTTTCCCTCCTGAAGGCCTTCTTTCAAGAAAGCTGAACTCTGATTTTGCATTAGGATCTTTTTTTTTCACTATAAATTACTCAAAGAACATTCCATTCTTCCTTCTAAAAAACTTTCTGAAAATTCAATTAGAGAAAAACAAAGAAATTTTTTTGCTTATGTTGTGATTAATGTTTAGACAGGTAAATGCTTTTGCTCCCCAAATGTGGGTCCAAAAACTGATCACAGATGTTGTGCCTAATTTGGTGATTAGGCATATTTGTGATTTACTTCAGAAAGGAATTACTGAAAAACAAACTAACTGTTTATTTAACTTATGGTCACATCTCCAAGCTGTTTTCCCCACACTGTCTCACCACCTCCAAAGGTGGAATCACCCTGACTTCTGTTGTACTTGTGGAAGGATTTACTGGGTAGCTTCAGGTACACAAGTCTCTACAAAAAAACCCTTCAAGGAGTACACATCAATCCATAATCCCTGTTTGTTAAGATGCCTGGCCTTGCCCATCTGACTCCTGAGATTTTTCAACTTGTCACTCTTCTCAAAACACCTTTCACTCCATTCAGGTGACTTCTTCTCTCTGATGTCCACTGCTCAGCATCTGAGCAGCCAAAACAGGTGCCACAGCCACCTGCTTGGAGCTGAGATGGACAACATATTTCCTAAGGAAATAAATGAATGGTTAAAGGGAACAACCTGGAGTCATGCTTTGCTATTCTTTAAATCTTTATGAAGCAGCAGCATGACAGACAAAAGCAATTCTTTAATTCATTTTTAGAAAGAGAAAAGGGTTAAATTCATGCAGTAATTTATTTGGATCTGGTTAACACGTCCCTGTTTCAAGCATTGAGCTGCACTACTACACAGCTGCTTCAGAGGTGACTGAATTGCACTGATGGATGACTTGATATTTTAATATATTGAGTTAAAAAGCTTCCCATTTCTTTCAGCATGAAATATGAGAAGGTAAAGTAGCAGATTTTTCTCTGCTGCTTTATTCAGTAAACTGGTTCAGCAGCAAGGATGTAGGTAAATCAAATATTTCTAACATTGTTTGAGAACACGTCTCCCATTGATTTCAAAAACATCTCTAGGGATAGTTTCTTAAATTAAACTTAATGATAGCATGCATCAGTTAAGATCTATTAGATCCAGGAGATGATAACACTTATTAAAATGATGAGTTTCATGCTTGCACTGTTTATAAAGTTTAAACATAATTTTTCCAATTAACCTGCCCTCCTTCTTAGCAGTGCTGAAACATTTAATAATGAAGATAATGAATGAGGGGTTCCTTTGAAGTAGTCACAGGAATGTTCCTATCAGTTATTCTGACATGCAAATAGCACCTCCTGTTCTTCTTCACTCTCTGTGTGACCCATAGCTTTGTCTCCTGGAGTGGTGAAAAACCCATGAGAAGAGACACAAAAAGATTTCAGACAGTGCTGCTGCCTCTTTGTTTGCTGGGAGGGCTCTACCAAGCAACAGGACAAGAGGAAATTGGCTCAAGTTGCACCAGAGGAGGTTTAAATTGGATATTAGGAACAATTTTTTCACCAAAAGGATGGTCAGGCATTGGAAAAGGCTGCCTAGGGCAGTGGTGGAGTCACTGTCCCTGGGAGGATTTAAAAGCCGCGTGGGTGGGTGTGGTACTTGGGGACACGGTTTGATGGGGGCCATGGCAGCTCTGAGAGAACAGTTGGACTGGATGACCTTAGTGGGGTTTCCAACCTAAATAATTCTCTGAGGACAGGGTATGGAGGCAGGGACAGGGAGGTGGGACATGGTGAAAGTCTGATGCAAGTGTGGAGAAACCAGCAAGATCTATGGAAGAGGAATAGTTCATGAAAGGCAAGGAGGAAGGAGGAAAAAGCTATAGAGATAGCAGCAATGACATTTCCTTCGGGAAAGATGGCATTCCTCATGCTGGCTGACCACAATTTCTTCTCTCTCCTTCTCTAAAAGGCCCAGTTTAGGCCACAGCTGGATAACAGGTACAGAGAAGGCAGACTTCACTGTAGTTCTGTGTATCACAATTACCTCCTTGCAGAATCAGAGCTGCATCTTCAAGCAAAGCAATATCCAAAAAAGTTCCTCATCTAATTAAGACATAGTGCAAAGGATGGCAACAAAGATGAATCTCAAGGGAAACAAAGACTGCAGGACCTAAATTCAAGTCCTCCTTCAGCTGGATTTGATGATCATTGTAGGCCTCCTCTTCTCTTCTCTTCTCTTCTCTTCTCTTCTCTTCTCTTCTCTTCTCTTCTCTTCTCTTCTCTTCTCTTCTCTTCTCTTCTCTCTGTAAAATATGTGATTAAGTATTAACACTATTGTGTTTTTCTTTACAAATAAATACATGTGTGCTTTCCTTTTTAAAATATATATCAGTAAAGGAAAAAAAAATAGGCAGGATGGATGTGTCCAGCAAAGGCAAAGAAGGAGGGGCTGAGCAAAGCAAAGTGGAGGAGCAGCAATAGAACCACATTGACAACAGGAAGAAAATTTGGGGTTTAGGAAGGTTGAGTTGTCCAGCAAGACATTTAACATATTTTAGGAGGGAAAAGACTTCATTATTTGCCTGCATCCAGAAACTTGCTTCACACAGGTCATTCATATGCACTCAAGTTAAAAGATTTCAGGTTGGAAGAGATGGGAAAAAGGGCCACTGCAGCTAATAAGAAGGAAACTGACACATGGAAAGAGGCAACAAGAGCAGGACTGCATTAGTTTTGCAGAAAAGGCTTTGAAGGACAAACATCACAGAGGAGAGAGGAGAATAAGGAGGCAAAATGGGAGAAAAGCTATTTAAACAAATAGACAAAGCTGGCAACTGCTTACAGACAAGCAAACAATCATTGTAAGCTGAAAATTAAGTTCCCAACCAACAAAGAAGTGAAATTCTGGAATAGAATTTCAGTAAGACCACTAGGACACAGCTAAAATCTGGATGAAGATCAGGAACCTGATAAAGATGTAAAGGCACCATATGATCTGCTCGCATGTGTTACAGAGTGAGCAGGATTCTAATCCCAGCAACCCATTCCAGCTCTAAGTCCCTTTTATTTACACTTCTTCTGTCCTGACAGACAAAACAGCAGCTTGTGAATATATATAATTTTATCAAAAGGAACCAAATACATCAGTCAAAGGAACTAAATGCATGAGTCAAAGCTGCCCTGAGGTGGTTTTAACTTGAGCAACTAACTTTTGAAGGGCCCAGCTCTTCTCTTGTGGTTGTGGAATTCTTGCTGACATCCTTTGGAGGCCCATGTGTGGACAGATTGCTGAATATGAAGTGGAAATTGGCAGAATGGATCAGAGAGGAGAATATAGCCCTCAGCAAATTGCTTTGCATCTTGCTGACCTTGGCAAATGTACAGCTATTTTTCTCAAGTAAGATAAGATGCTTTTTAACCATCTTCTCCAGCAAAGAAGGCACAAAGATGGGAAGATGTCTTCAGAGACTTCCTAACTCCTCATTCCCAGCACATATTTGCAGAACATTTTTTATTGAAGACAAAACAGAAAACAAAATAAAAATAAATTCCATTCTTGACTCTGGGTGGCCTTGGGTACAATATTCAGTGATTTAAATACTAGAAAGGATGAACAAGACCACTTCTCTGCCAGCCCTGCTGGTCGTCAGCTGGGAAGAACTGGTGGTGAACATGGCCAGAGATGAAAGCTGGGGCAGCAGTGATTCAGTAAGGCTGCAGGATCTGGAAGAAAGCTGGGGAAGGTCATCCCAGAGTCAGAACAGTGGATTTCTGGAGAACAAATTATGTCAGTAAGAAGTGCTGTAGTCCCCTGCAAGCAGACAGAGAAGAGGGAGCTACTGTGTGGAGCTGCCATACTTTTAAAGAAAATTCACCAAAGAGCTCTGGAATAAATGTTCTGTGTGTGCAGGAAGAGCAAGAAATTCACCAGGGCTGCTTGGGTAATCAAGGAACTACTTGATGAGCTAAAATGCTAGAAGGGAGTATATACAAAGCAAAAATAAGGAAGAGAAACAAAGGAGGAGCATCAAAGCTCTGTTTGTGTTTTTAGGGATGAAAGGAAAAGACCAAAGCCCAGCTGGCACTAAGACAGGGAATAATAACAGAGAAGAGGGAATCCACAGGTGTGCCAGTGGCAGAAGAAAGTTCAGGGAAAATGCAAGTCCACTGCTGGATGCAGGAGAAAATCTGATTTACTATCCACAGAGTGGAAAAGGCTGAAGTGCAAAAGGCCTTTTTGGTATCAGTTTTCAGAAGTGCAGACCGCTCCAGACCTCTGAGTGTGTTGACCCTGACAGCTTGGCAAGGAGAGGGGCAGCCAGGAGTGAAGAAGGAACAGACAAGGCATTACTCAGGGGAACTCAATTAAATCCAGGTTATCAGGTAGAATACACTTGATAATACTAAAAGTGTCAGCTGATGTGGCTGGGTGAGGCATGTGTCTATAATATATGAACAATTATGGCTACTAGGAGAAGGTGCTGCTGACTGGAAAAGACTATTTTTTTCCAATCCTCAAGAAAGACACTAAGGAGGAGCCAAAGAACTACAAGGTAGTTGATGCACCAGTAGAGGTTTAGACTGGACACTGGAAAACACATCTCTACCAAGAGAGAGGTCAAACACTGGAACAGGCTTCCTGAAGAGGTGGTTGATGGCCCAAACCTGTCAACATTTGGACAAGAGCAATAACAACATGCTTTCATTTTGGTCAGCCCTGATATGGTCAGGATGGATGGACTGGATAATTATTGCAAGTTCCTTCCAACTTAAATATTCTATTCCATTCTATTCTATTCTATTCTATTCTCTTTTATTCAGCTTCTGAAGTAACTTCTGAGACATTACGTTCAGTCTGGGGCTCCTGTTCCAGATGTACACAAAGAAACTAAATTATGAAGTATAAATTAAAAATTATTATTTATAATTAAGTTATAAATTATAAAGGGTTTAGAGAAAATGACCGATGAGGAGAATTTGTAGAGGCAGCTCTTATTTAGAATGGTAAAAAAGAGTTTAAAAGCAATCTAAACCCAACCCATACTGACTTGACAAGTAGCTTGACAAACAAAACAGACTAAAACATTTCTCCATTGTCTATAGATACAATAGTCAAGACCATGGATTGTAGTTTGGAAGGTTCAGACTGGATGTCAGGAAAAGGTTTTCATTAGGAGGTTTTGCAGCACTGGAATTGGGGCCTGTAGACCTCATAGAAGTTCCATCCTCAGAAGATTTTAAGACTTGTTGGACAAAACTTTGGCTGAACATGGTTTAGTTGTTATGATAGCTGGTTCAGGTGGACCTCCAGACAACTCTTCCACCTTCTTCTCTGTGATTCTGGGAACTCTCTGTCCCACAGTTTCTGTGTCTCTAAAATGAATATTTGTTGATAAAGATTTTGACCTCATTTAGAAAACAGTTAAATAGATACTGAAAAAAAGAAGTGGAAGACCTTAATACTAAACTAACCAACTACATGTATCAATATTGCTAAATTCAATGTTACCTTTCACTTCAATATATACCTTTTTTTTTTTTTTTTTTTTTTTAATATAAGCCATATTTCCAATGAGAGTGCTTCAGGATGACACTTGGAGACTCAGACTTTGAGGATGCAGAATATGGTATTTTGGCAATTTCAGCAATTTCAACCCCAGCAAATTTTAAGTAGGAAAATTTTCCAAAATTTCAAAATGAGAGCAATTTAAAGAGGTTAATCCTAGATTTCCTTTCCAGTCAGTCAGGAAAGAGATTCTACCAGAGTGTGACTCATCTGACCTATTTTAGGCACCTACTCTAAGCTGAGATGAATCACTTCTAGTGCCAATTGCTTTGCAATGACTATAAAAGGAGTCAAGGGTGACCAGCTCCTGTGGAGAAGCCTGCATTTAAATGCACATATGTTGCCCAAATAGAAGCATTCTAACTCAACAATAATATGTATTTTCAGTTGGGTTAATGCTTTCAGCAACATGATGCTGAGTTTTATGGGATAGGATTCCTGATATTTGCATTGAAATCCTCTGAATTCTGGACATTGTGATGTTCCAAAAGCATTAAAGCATGAAATCACCAAGATTTGGGAATGTCTCAGGTAATCACCATTCACACTGAATGCTACCAACTGAGGGAAAACAGGAATATAGGACAGGCATTTTGACCTTTCCTTAGCAAAGAATTGGTTTCCAGAGGTCCTTTCCAATGTAGAGTATCCATTATTTCGTTATTCTGTGATCATTTTTTGTGAATTTGTTTTGCTTTGTTTGGTTTTGCTTTTACATGTCATTTAAGCCTCTACAATACCTCAATGCAACAACTCATTCTATGTGATTAAGTTTTGAACAATGCAACCGAACACCTTGAATTTTTTTTTTTTAAGTGAAACATTTTCTTTCTTTTAAATCTTCTATCTGATGACTTAATTGTACATTTCCTATTTCTGCTCACTATTGCACTGTGTCAAAAATGGCAAGGGTTATACGGAATATGTCAATATTGCTGGCACTGACTGTTACCAGGAAAGTTAATTGAAAACAGCTTTTTAACCAAAAAATGTGTCTTTTTTTAACGTTTGATGCAATGTATAAAAAAATGTATAAATGTAAAAAATGTATAAAAAAAAGATAAAATCTCAAGAAACACCAGAACAATAATAACAATAAAGTAAGAAAAAAGAAATTCCCCAAAACTGATTTGAATCAACAAGAAAAGGTTTATTTCAATTTCACTTTTTTTTTTTTTTTTTTTTTTTTTTTTTTTTTTTTTTTTTTTTTTTTACGGGATACACCATGGTTTTAACAGTTATTTCCAAATGAAACATGGAACTTTGCTTTAAAGGCTTTAGAAACAGAAGGAGCTTGCAATAAGAAACAGAATCAACAATTTTTGGAAATGAAAACTTTGTCAAAAGAAAAATATTCTTATAATAAGGAATTTGCACTGTATAATGGGGGGAAAAAAAAAAAAAAGGTGTCCAGAAATTCCCAGTCAGCAGTAGTTGTTAGGTACAAAAAACCCCAAAAAAATCTAGTACATGTCATTAATAACTTGCACCCTACCAAATTTTCCATTTTAGATTAGTTCTGTTATGCAGAAAAAATATATTTTACAAAATATCTTAAAAAAAAAAAAAAAATTCTTTTGCAATCAGAAACGCAGGAGACAAATCCCTAATGAAGCTCTGATTACACCGAGCAGGGTCTTCGGGAGGAGCGGGGAGCGGCTGAGCAGGGAGCTGCGCCGCAGCCAGCTACCGAGAAACCAAATTAACGCTAATTATACCGGGGGCTTGCTGCGGAGCCAGCAGTGTGACTTCACCCGGGGAAGGAGGCAGCGGTTTTCACTAGGTGGCACAGTTCTGACACATTTACACATCATTACCCAGCGCTAATGTCCCCTCGCAGGGCGCGGGGCCGGGGGAGCCAGGGGCTCTCCCAGCATCACTCAGCGATGTGTGATCTGTGAGTGGAAACCGCATCCCGGCTCCCGACGGGCACCGCAGCCAAGCTGAGCTCTGTCAGCCGGCCTGGAAATCAACAGCAAGGAGCTGAGTGTCTGGCAGAAATGGGGCTGGAATCTCGGCGCAGCTGGGGAGGCGCGGGGGGGAAAAGGGGAGGAGGATTCGGAAAGCGCTGGCTGACTTTGTGGGGCCTCGGTCATCCTCTTAAAATGACAGAAGGGTTTGGGTTGGAAGGGAGATTAAAGATCATCTCGTTCCAACCCACTGCCTGAGAGTTCCAACCCTGCTCTGAGAGCTAGGGATGTTTTCCACTCAACCAGACTGCTCCAAGGTCCATCCAGCCTGGCCTTGGACACCTCTAATGGTCAGCTTGGGTAAGGTGGCTGTTAGAATCAAAGAATCATTTAGGTTGGAAAAGATCTCTAAGGTCAGTGAGGGAAACCATCCCCCAACACTGCCAAGCCCATCTCTAACCCATGTCCCCATGTGCCACACCTACACAGCATTTAAATCCCTCCAGGAACATTGACTCCACCACTGGCCTGGGCAGCCTTCTCCAATGCTTGGCAATTCTTCCAGTGGAGGAATTATTCCTAATGTTCCATCTTTCCTGGCAGAACTTGAGGCCATTTTCCCCTGTTCTGTTGCTCCTTTCTTGGGAGAAGGTTGCCATGATACGTGTGCTTGACAGGAGAAACGTCAGTGGGTAAAGCAGGGACATAAAGATACAGTTTGGGCCTAGTCAGGAAATAAAAGACAGTTCAGAACAGAACCAGGGGAATACCATAGAATAATAGAATCACATCACAGAATCATAGAATCCCTGAAGCTCCCATGAAAACTTGGAAACATCATTTTCTTTAGGTAGCAATAACCAATCAAACTATGCACCTGTTCTATCCACCTCTGATTCTCAAACTCATTTGTCAAAGTCAGCTTTTACACCTCAATCATCTCAGTACAACTAGTGAGGTGTGATTAGCTCTATTTGACCTGACCTGTCAATCTGCTGGTCAGTCTTAATGTAAAGGGATGGTATTTTAACATTTTATCAAAGGCTGATGAATGATTAATAGCAGGAATAAGTGTGCTTTGGATGTAAGGCTTCTGAATTATAAATGGTCATAAGTGCAGTAATAGAGGATATTAGAGAGGGTGGTGTGCCCAATATTTACCCACTGGGCATGGCAAAAATGGGCTAATCTTTATCAAAGATGATCTATTAATTAGCAGTGACCCTTTACAAAAGATTTATACTATCTTCAGCATGAAGGTATTTCTGTGTAAATATGTAGAATTAGGTTCCTCTAGAAACCTCTTACAAAGCAAAGTACTGACAGTTGTGGACAACAATTTTTATTCCCAGCAGCAAGAAAACCATTGTAGAGCTTTGGCTCTCAGTCAAGACTGCCTGCAACAACAGAAACTTTTATTTTTTTTTCCAAGCTGTATTTTTGTTAAATAACTTTTCAGGAGATGACTGGTAGGTTTTAAGTGGCTGGTGCTTCCAAGCTGCCAACTTACATCTAAAGTTCCTCACAAACTAATGTTTTGCCTGGGGCTGTTATCCAATTAACAGGAATTTATACAGAAGGTTTGCTATGCAATGACTCTACTCAAGGCCATTACATGGTATCCTAAGACCTCTAGACCTAAGGGTATGAATGGCTAAAACTTCAGGTAGGTTTTGATTCCAAATGTATCACCATGAGTGGCCAGTTTAAGGGTTTGTGTTCCCCATACATGCAGTAGAGATGGTCAGATGCCTCCAAAAGGCAATCCAGAAGAAACATGTGCTTGTGCCAGAGGAGTTAACAGCAGGTTAAGTTGTGTTCTTCTCTAAAGGCCAGTTCAGGAATGCTTGCAAGAAATCACCAAACTTTGTACTCAATGTGGAGACATTAATGAGCAAAGTTTGGGTTGGGCTTTTTTTTGGTAAGGAGAACCCTCTGGTCAACTTCAGATTAACATCACTGCAATCACATCTCCTGTGAATGTGTTGCAATCTGCACGGCCTGGAATAATCTCTCTAGAGAATAAAATTCACTTATTTTATTGAAACTGAGCCAAAGAATGGCCAAAATGCAGAGCATTGTGGATGAAGTTCATCTGCCTACAGCTGAGCTTGTCTCAGACAGAACTCTGCACATCATCTGTGGAGAGGCATAATACTTCTGGGGTATGGTTATCTGCAGAAAAAGGAGTCATCTGCAGAAAAAGGGGTCATCTGCAGAAAAAGGGGTCATCTGCAGAAAAAGGGGTCACTGCTGAAGAAAGGGTCGTCTGAAGAAGAAAGACCAGAAAAGCAGCCACTTGTTTATAAAGGCAGTCTGGACAACGAGCTCAAAAGCAGAAGTCTTCTCTAAAGGTAAATGGGAAGACATTTATGGAGAAACACAGAGAGATGTGATAATGTTCATTCATGTTCTCTTAGATAGTTCCAAGAAAGCAAATAATTTGTGGGGCAGAACTAAAAGATAGTCCCCACCAGCCAGATGCTCTAACTGTGGCCTAATGTGTGGGTTGGGGCTGCCAGCCACAATTCACTCACATGGCCTCAAGCACCTCCACAGGTTCATATCTCCAGTGCTGCATAATTCAGAGTTTGACACTGAATGGGGAGTATCTGGGTATTTTTTTAGCTCTGGGAGATACATAATCACTTGATCAAATCACAGCTCAGGAACTGAGCTTGGAAAAAGAAATCTCAAAATTAATCCCCATCCTAAATCTCAGAAAGATTTTTTAATGAGAATTCATTATTAAGATTTAAATGTGTGTTTTGCACTAACTACATGTGTGTGTGCTTGCTCACATGTGTGCAAGTATGCATCTATGTATGTTAAATGCTTAAAATGAACTAATATAAATAAATATATATATATATATATATATATATATAAAAAATTTGAGGTCAGAACATCTTTTTGAGCAATGCTGATGCAGCTCCAAACACAACAGGGTTTCAGGTCATTATCGCCTGCATGTGATCACAGCAAAAACATTTAAATACCAGCAGTGGCTGAGTTTTCAGAAAGCTGAACAGTGCTCAGATCAGAAGCTGCTTTTATTTAAACATTCAAAGTAATTTTTATTTTTATCTTTTATACCCGCACAAGGATTTGTTTTAATTCATCTCTTTCTTGTAGCTGCCTGCCTCTTCACGTTCTTCCCTACCTGTCTTCAAGATGTTGTGTTTTGAGGTTTTTTTATACTTTTTTTTTTCTCCTCTCTTAATCAAAATTAGAAAGAGATTGTGTGTGCCTGTTAAAAAAAAAGAGGGGCTTGGCTAAAAATAGTTCCCCAAGACAGGATATATTACAGCAAACTGCTCTTGCCTCTGGATGTTAGTGGAGTTTCCTTTGTTGTCTTCTTTGATTGTTTCATTTATATGGCAGGTTAGACAACAGCAGACTCCTGTTATTGCCTTTTCTCAGCGGTGAATTTCCTTTTATTTATTTATTTTTAAGGCTTGGAGCCCCTGAGGACAGTCACTCCCTAACCACAGCTGGTGACAGGAGGAGGGTTTTTCGTGCGTTCGATACTTAGAGCTGAGAGCTGACTGGCGAGAAGATTAACAGCAAGGCTATTAAGTGGGATACAGTCTCCATTTTTAAATTGCCTAGGCCTTTAATAAAAGAAGGAGAGAGAGGGAAAGGGAGACAGAGAGAAGTCTTAATAGTATAACATCTTCTGTATGCTCACAATCCATTTCGCCAGATGCTAAATTACTTTCTTTCCCTTCCCCCCTCCGTGCATCCACCCCACTTTCCCGGCGTCTGGTGTCTGATGCTGTGTCTCACTGCTGGGAAAGGAGTCCTGGAATCCAATTGCAGAGGTGCTCTGCTAAAAGGGAAGATCAGTGAACCAGGATTCTGCAGGAGAGTGTCTGTGTGACTCCAAATTTCTCAGTCCCTGGGCTGTTTTAGAATAGATAAACATATACATACACACTTTTTTTTTTTTTTTTTTTTTTTTTTTCCCCAGGAAGCTTTGTACCATTAGCTGCTTTCTGGCTTCCCAATATTCTTCTGGCTGATGCTGTCAGAGCAGGAAGTGAAGATGTGCAGGTCTCTAAGGCAGAGGGGAAGTATTTGAGACCAAACCTTCTCAGGGCAGTCAAATGGATTACTCAGGAATATATAGAGGAAGCTGGCTCCCAGGACTGAAGTTAGAATAATTGTCAATTAACATTTATTTCCAATTAATTACAGGATACAAGAATGAAGGGGACCTCAAGGGATATTTGGTCCAACCCTTCCTATCCCTCATCTTTTCCATGGGAATCCTTGTAAAAAGAGAGCCTCTACCTCCTTTGTAGTGCCTTTTAAATACAGACACATGGTGATAAGTTATTCCCTAAGCCATCTCTCCTCAAGGCTGAACAAATCCAGTTCTCTCAGCCTGTCCTCATATGGAAAAATCCCCAGTTCTTTCTCTGTGCCACTTCCCTGGACCCTCTCCAGCCTGAGTACATTTCTCTCCACAGTGGGGACCAGAACTAAACACAGTGTTTTCAATTTGGCCTGAAAAGCACTGAGAAGAGTGGGATAATGACTTCTTTATCTCTGCTGGTGATGTCCTTGTTGATGCAGCCCAGAAGCTCTTGGCTTTCTGTGCCTCAGGAACACATCGTTCACCCCTTGGAGCTTGCTGTCCACCAGGACTCCCAGGTCTCCTTCCACAAAACTGTTCCCCAGATGAGTGGATCCCAGCCTCTGCTGCACTCCTGGATTATGTTTTCCCAGGTGCAAGACCTTACACTTGTTGAACTTCATAAGGTTCTTGTTAGCCTATGCTTGCAACCTTCAGGTTCCTCCTGCAGGGCAGCTCTTCCTTCCAAAGTGTCCATTTCCCCACTCAGCTTGGTATCATCAGGAAACCTCTGGGTACCCTCAATCCCATCATCCAGATCATTTGTGGAGACATCAAACAGTGGCAGGGAACAATACTGTACCCTGGAGGCCTCCACCTGTGACAGGCTGCCAGCTGGATGGATTTAAGGTGCCTTCTGACCCAAACCATTCTGTGATTCTATGATTCTGTTATCTCCACAACTTCTCAAAGCTTATGGAGGATGGCCTCCCAAGGATGTCAGCCAGCTCTATAAAGACCCTCAGGTGAATATTGTCAGGGCCCATCGATTTGTAAGGGTTTATCTCCTCTAATAAGTGTTGACATAGTCACTGGCACCAATCCTGAACATTATTTAACCATCTACAGGGCAGAGACATCAAAAGAAATTTAGAAAAAAATTCCAAAATTGCAACTTGGCATCTGCCCTTCCACAAAGTAAGGTCCCCTCCCTCTGTCTCTAATTTCTTTCATATCTTTTCTTACATGTTGTGTAAGATTTTCAGTGATGGATATTCCACAGCTTTCCCAGGCACTCTTTCCCTGTGTTTCACAGTTGTTACATTCAGAAAGGCTTTGAGTCCATTTTTGAGGGGAAAAACATGGGTCAGTTCTTAACCCAGCTCTTGCAAAAATCTAGTGCACAATTTCTTTCCGATGGGATGACAAATAAAACCAAATTATTTCTTTAAATTACCAAGCTGGTTTTTTTTGGTGGTTTTTGGTTGGGTGTTTTTTTGTTGTGTGGTTTTTTGTTTTGTTTTGTTTTCATAAAATCTGTGTTTTTGAAAGAAATATATAGATTTTTCTTGGTGTTACTCCATTTCAGAGTGTTTCCACACTGAAAATTTGAATGAAAATTACATTTATTTTGCTTTCCTCATCTCTATTGTTTTGACAAGTGTTGGAAAATGGAAAAAGAGACTCTTATACTTATTTATGTACCAACATTTGCCCACAGAAATAAACCCTGATCGTACAGCCAGGATTTCTGAAGTGGAAATTTCAAAGGGGGGTGTTCCAACAGAAACCATTCCTCCTTTTCTGCTGGCTTTACTACAAACCAATGTGCAGTCACACCCCAGCCCTGCAAGTACTGACACATATTGCCTGGTTTCAACAAGGATGGAGATCACGTGTCTTGAAAGAGGTGACTCTCAGGCACACAATAAAGCACATTCAAAAGTCTGAACAGGATCAAAAACTCGAGCAGTTATATCCTGGCATCCCTTAGGACCAAATTTGATCATCCTCACTTCCATTTACTAAGTGCTTTGCTCAGCAAGAAACATTACAGGTATTCTAGTCAAGTCTAGTCTCATCACGGTGTATTTGAAAGCCTTCCAGTACTCTTTAGTGCATATGAATTACATCAATCAATTTTTGTTCTCTTGAAACTCCTCTGCTGGAAAAAGCATGAGTTTAGGGTGTGTTTTGTTTTGTAGTTCTTCAAAACTACTGTGCACGTGCACACACAGACACCTGCAGGTTTGTGCTGCAGAACATAAAGCAGAGCCCTGCAGTGCTGATTTCAGTGGAAAAAGAAGTGAGGTTTAGGGTGACCTTGGGTATCTTTGGGAGTCTAATCCAGATTTTGAGGACTGCATCCCTAAAGCTCAGCTTCCACTGGATTAAATATAATATTTAAGAAAGGAAAAAAAAAAAAAGAAAGTTTTATGTAATAGCAGCAGCTGTGACAATGGAAAAAAAAATAAATCTGTCTTTGGGTTCACAACTGTACTGTGACATTTTTATGCTGCTGGACCATCATTTTGCCCAAAGGAGGAAAAAATAAGAAGCCTCATGGGAGATTTTGTGAATCATTACCACAATATCCAAAAATCTTCCTTTGAAGTATTATCACAAATGGACTAATTTAGGGATATTTTGGTGACCTTAGTTTCAATATTTCCTAGCT
This sequence comes from Phylloscopus collybita, assembly GCA_027886175.1. NCBI lineage: Eukaryota > Metazoa > Chordata > Aves > Passeriformes > Phylloscopidae > Phylloscopus > Phylloscopus collybita. Next base: position 54,044,194 of record JAJNNQ010000026.1, read on the forward strand.
TGGGTGTCTCATTTTTCAGCCCGTGCAATTTCTTATGTTTCTTTGCTTTTTTTGTGTGTGAAGGTGGGCTGGCATTCAGTGCTGATGTGAATTGTGTCTATGGGTCTCTTTAGAAGAGAGAGCAAAAACAGTGTCTAATTTTTAAAAAGAAGTCTATTTTCTTCTGCATCTGATCCAACATTTTAAGCAGGAAGAATCAAAATGTCTCCACTCAGCTGCTCCTGCTGATGATAGTGACCAACATGAAACATTCCTTCCCAATATCCCATTTAACCCTGTCCCCTGGCAGTGGGAAGCCATTCCCCCTTGTCCTGTCCCTCCATCCCTTGTCCCAAGTCCCTCTCCAGCTCTCTTGGAGCCGCTTTAGGCTCTGGAAGGGGCTCTGAGTTCTCCCTGGAGCCTTCTCTTCTCCAGGTGAACACCCCCAGGTCCCCCAGCCTGGCTCCAGAGCAGAGAGGCTCCAGCCCTCAGAGCATTTTCCAATAGTCTGGGACCCTGTGGTCAATCTGCAGCTGAGAAGAGGAAAAATCCCTTTGTGTCATGAGCTGTAGTAGAAAACAGCACGGCCACAAGCAGCTAGCTCCAACCTGGGGCAGCCCTGGGAGAGAGAGACATCATGAAACCACGTGAAATGGTCAGGAGACCCTTTCCTCCTTGTAGATGCAAAGTCTACCTGACAAAGAAAGACTGACTCAGGCCGCTGAGGAAATTTCTAGGGTATGGTGGGATTTTTTCCAGTAGATGCTGGATTGTCACCCCTCAGCACCAGCCTTTATTCCACGCCTGAAGTTACAATCTAGACTAAAACAGCACAAGTTTACATCTTTAAAGCACTTTGAACTGTTGGTGAAAATTCAATCAACATCACAGCTCTGAAAAACAAAGGGAGAGAGGAAAAGGAGTCTCCTGACAAAGTCACTTCTCTGAGGGCTCAGGAGAAGCTGATGAAGCCCAGCCTGCTTTAAATGACAAAAGTTGGGGGAGCTATCAGCCAGAAACACACTCCTTGTGCTGCCAGCCAGGTTCAAGCCTCTTCCCCCTTCCTCATCACAGAGCCTTTGTCCTCTCGCCAGAAGCCTGCCCTCAGGCAACATCCAGCTTTCTAATAAAGCAGCTCCTTTGTCAATGACAGCAATGATTATCTCCTACAGCTGCCCGTGGTGTTGCATTTTGTAACACAATTTGGCCGCCTTTGGCCCCGGTTAGTTCTATTTAACGTACTGCAGGGGGTTCACTGTTTGATCTCTAATTGATATAATTGACTGGGAATAATCAGGGCAGCTTTATAGATTTTTATTGATAGCTAATTTTCCTTCATCCATTGTTTAATTTGATAAGACTATAACCTAATTTATTGCCACTCTGATAGGGATCCATTACCCTTTTGACAAATGCTTCTGGGGCTCACTTGTCAGCAACTGATTTGAAAGAGCTGTTAAGCCTACAGAGCCCATCATTAGTTAATGGCAGTTTAGAAAGCTAATGGCATTATAAATTAAGATCAATAAGTACATGGAAATTACAGTTGTTCAGCAAGACACCACTGTATTATTAAACAAACATAATCCTGTACCTTTGGTTAATGCACACACAGGGAGCTTCCAAGTGAGTTTGAGAGCCGAATAAAGCCAGGTGATTAGCAAAGGAAGAGCCCTTCTCTGGTGCTGGAATTGCCAGATTAATTCCTAAAGGATCTTTGCAAGAAAAGAAAGAAGCCAGCACTGCTTTATTTTGCTGTATAAGCAACCCGAGGCTTCAAAACACCCTCACACAAAACAATACCCCTCTCGCTTCCTCGGGTTTTGATCTGCTCCAACAACACTTTCAAATGCATAATACAAAATCAGCAAAGGAGAGGCTCCTGGATTTATCCCAGGGATAAAGAAAAGCAAACACAGCATCTCTTGATACTTTTACATAGCTTCCTCTTAATACCTCACAAGGCTTGATTGGCACTGAGTGGTGTTTGATCACTTTGGGCCAAAGAAGGATGAGAATGTTGAGATTTTTCTCAGCAAGGCACCGTGATCTAATTAATACAGCAAAGAACAGGATGTCAAAAAGCCTGGAGTCAGTTTTGGCTTCACCACTTAGTACCTACAGGACGTTTGGAACCAGTGACTTAATCTTCTATCCCATTTTGCAAGATCACTCTCTCCCAGATGCCCTGATTGAGTATTTGGAGCTGAGGAGCAAGGCTGCTCCTTCTGGGTGCCTAAACTGAGTGTTTGGGATTTAGGACCAAGGCTGCTCCCTCTGGGCTCAGTACAGATAAACTTCAGCCTCAGCCATGTTTTTAGGCCTTGATATCACTGAATGCTCTCATGGACTCTGGCTACAGACTAGAAGTGGAAAACTGGGGTTGTTACATGCCTAAACATCTCTCCTGCCCTCTGAGAGAGGCTGATGTTTTCAACACAGGGATACCTGATCCTGTCTTGGAGCAGATCCTCCCTGGAATCCAGTCCTAGGTGACTCTAATTATTATCACAGAGTGTACAGCTTACTTGGCACAAGCTTTGCTTTGTTTAATGTGCACAATGTGAACTGTAGAAGGGCCTAAGAGAATCCAATGCCCATTCCTCTGGAATGGGAGTTCTCTGTTAAATGGATGGGACAGACAGCTGTGGGTGTCTTGCAGCTTCTGCCATCCACTTTTAATCTTCAGCTACAGGTCTGGCAGGGCTCTCAGGTACCTAAGGTTAGGTGGGATGAGTGTGATCACATTTGTGGCATGTCCATCAACTCAGCTACAGCAACTCCAAATGGAAAATTGGGGATGGACCAGCAGCTATCCCAGCATTTGAGTCAGCAGGAGCCAAAGTTTTGAAATAGATGGGGAAAGCATCTCAGGGCTGCTCAACCCAGTCCAGGATTTGCCTGGATTCCACTTTGAGTCCAAGGCTAGTTTGGAGATAGTGTGATGGATGGTTAGATGTCCCTGATGTCTGCCAGTCTTTGATTCACCAACACTGGATTGGTCTCGTGAGATCCTGTTTGAATTCACATCCCACTTTGGTGCTAACTGGATGCTTGGCGTCTTTTATAAGCCTGAAATCTCTTTCACTGCTATTTCAATTCTTATGAAAACCTGAAGACCTGTCTGGAACAAGTCTCTAATTGGCTTCAGAGTAGGTGAGGACAGAATAATGTCCCTTATTGCACCATAACCCTGATCACTGTCCCCACTTTTGTCATCCCAACACATTCAGCTTTGACAGGTAGGTAAATCTCAGTGATCTGGATAAAAACTCCAAATATATTGAGGTTCTGACAGTAAAATTTCATTTTTAAGAAGATTGAGATAAGACAAACTCCTAAACTTGTCAACAGCTTATCTGTATTGACAGCAAATTTGGCTGATTTACAGATAGTCAGCTTACTGGGTAGAAAGACTATTGGGAATTTTTGTTGTTTCCTTAATGAAATAATGGCTTTTCAGTCAGACGTTATTTACAATGGCTGTACTCCTCACAATAGGAATGAAATCTTATGATTTTGTTTGTCCTGAGATTACTTTGCACAAGTTAATGTTATGTCAAAGTGTTGACCCAGAACTAAAATTTACTTCCTAAAGTGAGGTTCAGTTGACATTTCTCAGGAATCTCAAAATTCAGAGTAAGCTTTAGACAACTTTTTGAGTCAGAAGGAAAACATGGACAATGCCCCTGTTAGTTTATAGTCTGGACACAGATGATTTGATTTGCAGACTGAATCAATTCAGGCTGAAGTCCTAACACCTAATGCTGTAGCCATTTCAAGGGTATTTCACTTTGGTCTGGTTTACTCCCATTCCCATTTATAGGTAGAACATATCAGGAACACTTCTAGAGATTAGCATCTGGTTTGAAAATATCCCGTGTTTGTGCATGCAGAGGTTAAATGAACCAAGGAATTTTGGTGAAGTACATTAAGTGGAGATAAACAAGAGAGTCACAGCAAAAGGGTACTCCAACTTCCTGTATATATATTTATATATACTGATACATATTATTATTTTAGGCACTCTCAGATAGTAATCTTATTCAAAACTTCCTTCTTAAAAAGTTTTATTTCTTCCCACTGGCTACAGGAAAAACTCAATTAACTAGGTCAGGCTTAAGCATGTAATTATTTGACACTTGTATTATAGCAGATAAATAACCATATTTATATGGTAGAGAGGGTGAAAACAAATCCTCTTCAGGGTTTTCTTCAGCCAAAGAATGTTAAAACACATGTAGGGAAACATAGATATGCCCTTGATGCTAAACATGCAAGGCAGAGATGGAATGGGAAAGAGAAGGAAAAAAATTAAATAAGTCCATCACTCAGTGTAAATGAAAATATAACAAATGTGGGACTACAGAACTGCCAGCTGCTTTTGAAACACTCTCTTCCCCCTTCAATGCTATAAATTGGTACACATATTATAAATAAATATGTAGAAAATATATAAATATAGAAAAATGAATAAATTATAATTTGATACAGGTCCATGGAATCTAAAAGGTTTAAACATGATGATATAGTTACTGGTCTTGAAAGTTGTTCAGTGTAAAACTGGAATTTCGATATGTGGATTTGCTCCAGGTGGATCTCATGAGCACCACCAGGTGAGTTTTCACTGCTGACTCTTAGAAACATGGAATTAATAATGCATATAATTATTAATTATAAAAGACCTCTAAGATTATCAAGTCCAACCATTAACCCAGCACTACCAGGTTCACCACTAAACAACAACCCAAGTGCCACATCTACATGTGCAACTAGAGCAGAGCCATGACCTTATTGTCACCTCCCAGGAACTGACAGGAGAAATTTTTAGCAGGGTATGTTGTGCAAGAACAAGGGGTGATGGTTTTAAGTTAAAACAGAGTTGATTTAGTCTAGATAGGAAGAAGAATTCAGGTGCTGAAGCATTGGCACAGGTTGCCCAGAGAGGTGGTGGATGCTTTATCCCTGGAAACATTAGTCAGGTGGGAAGGAGCTCTAGGTAACCTGGTCTAGTGGAACGTGTGCCTGCCCATGCCAGGGGTTTGGACTAGATGAGCCTTAATCATCCCTTCCAACCCAAACTATTAAATGATTCTACAGTACTTGCTTCTCCCAATCAGTGTCGCAGCAGTAAAATGCAATGCCAGGAAACCTCCATCCTCTGATGCTTCTCCTGGACCCAAGGCAATAAGCTGGCCCCAAGACAGTAAAAATATGACTGTCAATTTATCCCCTAATGAAACAGTGCCAAGGCAAGAGCCACAGGGTGAAGTAGGGGATGGTGGTGGAGGGAAGAACTAAACTGTCTGCTCACTTGAAATAAAGCAGGGGAGATTACAAGACTCGTGTACAATTCTCCACGGTCCCTAAAGTCTCTTGCAAAAAGGTAGAAATGAACTAATTTATTAGTAAAATCACATCAGGGGCAGTAATTTCATGTTAGTGAATTTACATGTAATAACATTAGATTTCCAGCCCTCCATATCAGCACACTGTGGCCCTCTTGGATGATGAATGAGCTGCCTAAAGAAAGATGATAGTTTGATTGTTTTCACAGTGAACGGATCAGCATTTTAATTTCTTGCCTCTGTGTTTATTGCTTATTTGGCCCCTTGCTCAGCTTGTAAAAACTTGGCTAAATGGAAATGAATAAATGTAATTACTGCGGGTGACAGTGGTAATCTGTGTGGGTTTTTCATATTGCCTTTGCCAACGTTAATCTAATCACTAGAGAATATGTGTCACTGCACAAATACACTGACAGAAAGCAGAGTCCTCTGTCAGTGCCAAGGATATGGAGGCTGGAAGGAGTCCCTGCTGGTGGGGGTCTGTTGCTGGGACAAGGTTTTAATACTCTGACCTATAGATGATGCATATCATCACTTTTATATACCCCACATCCTGCTCAGGCAGAACAGCAGCAGTAGAAACCAGTTCTGGAACTGAAAGCGTTTCCCAAGTATTTTTGCTGTTTGGAACTCTCCAAGAGGCTTGACAGAGTCTCTGTGTGTTATGGTCACGTCTCAGATGATATTTGCCTCCTTCTTCTCTGCCCAGAAGCTCCACTATGTAGAAGTCTGTCTTATCCTAGGTATGGATGGAAAAAGCTTTAAAAAGCCAGGACTCAAGGACTGGGACAGATTTTTTTTTTTTTTTTTTCACAGTAAGAGGTAAAAAAAGATATATGAAAATAACAGTTCTATTGCCTAAGGCTTTGTTGGACAGTGGCCTGAGGAGATAGATCTGGTACTTGACAGAGTGTAAGGATGTGAATTTCTGCAGATCTCATCTCCATGTTATCATTAGGCAATAAGAATTCATAGGGGTTAATTGATTTTTCAGATCCCGCACAAGAAGTGAGATTCTGCTCTAGGTCCAAACATCCACATTTAAATACATACACACCTGCACAGGTGTATGGATATAATCTGTGCATTGAAGCTCTCATTCCAGTCAATGGAAATCCCAGTGGAATTCCACAAATGGAATTCAACTGCCTTTGTAGTTACTTATGTAATGCCATTTTAAATATCTGAGAGATATCGTCATGGGCCCAGAAGACACAACACGGGACCTAAGGGGCACCTCTGGCCCTTCTCAGGAGACAGCTGGCAGTCTGCAAGGACAACCTCAAGCTACACTTAGGCAACAGAGACCAGAGGCTTATTCAATTTCCCAGCGTGTATTTTGGGATAGAATGAACTGCTCTCTCAACTTCATGTTTGGATCTTATTGGACTACAGTGAGTCAGTAAGTTTGTAATTGTCTCTTTATAAGGCCATTTGTGCTGTCTCAGACCACTCCAGCTGGCATCTGGCTGATAGTCCCAAAGAGTGAGTGAAAGTGAGAAAACTCCTGGGTTGAGATAAAGGCAGTCAAAAGCAAAGACTTTGCTCACAAGCAAAGTGAAACAAGGAATTCTTTCAAACTTCCCATCAACAGGGAGATGCTCAGCCATTTCCTGGAAAGCTGGGTTCCGTCACCTATAACTTTTCCTTGGAAGGACAAACACCATAATTCTGAACATCCCCCACACTCTCTACTTCTTCTCCCAGACTTTATTGCTGAGCATAGCACCATTTGGTCTGGAATATTGGGTCAGTCAGGGTCAGCTGTCCCAGCTGTGTCCCTTTCCCAAATTCTTTTGCACACCCTGACTACTCACTGGTGCTGCACACAGTCTGAGGAGCAGCTTTGATCCTGTTGAAGGTGCTGCTCAGCAGATTTAGTTACTAAGCACTGCTTAGGTCACAAACCCAAAACACAGCCCCATACCAGATACCATATCATTTATGACTGGTCTTAGCACTGTGGATTGGAGGAAGCTGGCTTGCATGGGAAGCAGGGAGACCCAAACCTGTTCATGGGTCTTTGCAGTGTGACAACTAAAAGATTTATGGGGGTTGAATGGAAAATAAACCGTGTTAGTCATGTGACTGCAACCTCAAAACGTCAGGAAACATCAGGAAGATTCATGCTGTGCATAATTCCTCTCTATCTTATCATCATAAACACTCATGATGTCCTCACTGTTGTCCAAAAATTGTATGAAAACCAGGCTTGCACCCAGGGAAATTAGAATAGTCATGAAAAGAAGTAGAGAAGGCTGGCACTTATTGCAACTGTAATTCCAAACCCAAGGGTGATTTGATGAAGCAGTTCTGCAAGTTAATGATACATGATCTTAATAAATTCATCTTTTGCTTAACTCAAGTGTGATGGATAACACAACACTGTAAAAATTAGTTCATGGGAAAAGGATCTGTGATTGGTTCTTTCCTTGGGGTGAAAGGACAGGGAGCCAAAATTAATGTAACGGGTCTTGGATATTCTAAATATCTATAACTGGCTCTTCCATTTCCCATTCCCCAAATTGCACACATGTACACAAAACATATGCAAGATAAGGCTCCAATTTAAATTTACAGAAGTCACAAAGGCCACATCTGTACTAGTAAATAAAACTCTTCCAGGACACTCCCTGGTCTGGAGCCATTTGGCATTTTCTGGATGTGACTCTGTGATTAAACTCTCTTAGGCCTTCAGAATAATGTGACCACACCCAAACTGCCCTCTGGGAACCATTGGATCTCAGAATGGCTTGGGTTGGAAGGATCCTTAAAGACCATCTAGTTCCAACCCACCTACCACAGGCAGGGGAACAGCTCACAGCTGATGATAGCTCCTAAAATATATCCAGAAATTTGCTAAGAAGGGCTCAGTTCCCTTGTATAAGCTATGCTGGCAGCAGCTTCAGCTCCACCATGGTGATGACCATTGCAGATGCACTGAGAAAGGTGCACAAGATGATTTTTTTACTCCCTGAAAAGAGGAATCAGCAGCAATTCTAGGATCTGAACTTTGGCTGTCTAGGAATAGTTTTAGCCATGAGATTACTTCCTTGCACTAAAGTTCAGACAGGAATAGCTCTTGCCTTTACCTTTTCTCTGCCACCTCTGTCACCTCTGATTTCTCTGGCATCTTCAACTCTGCATTTTTTAACCACCCTCCTTACATACAGACACTTAATGGCTTTAAGCTGAAAGAGGGTAGAATTTAATTGGATTTTAGGAAAAAATTATTCCCTGTGAAGGTAGTGAGGCCCTGGAACAGGTTGCCCAGAGAAGTTGTTAACACCCAGTCCCTGGAAGTGTTGAAGGCCAGGTTGGACATGGCTTGGAGCAACCTGGTCTAGTGGAAGGTGTCCCTGCCTGTGGCAGGGGGTTGGAATGAGATGATCCTTAAGGTCCCTTTCAACCCAAACCATCCTGTGATTTTATGATTTATACATTTCTGTTACTATCTTTTTTTTGTTTTCTCTAGGTCAGCAGTGCCTGTATGAAGCTCCTGGTACATCAGCATCTTCAGTGCCACCACTTTGGACGTTTCTGAGCATGTTCCTCAGATTTCCCAGTTCAGTTCTGCACCTCCCAGTGCTTAAATGCTGACAGCCATTGTTGGCAGAGACAGATGTTCTCATCTTTGTCAGATTTGCAGCTCTGCTCAGAATCTTTCCACAAAACCCCTAAAGGTTATGCTGCCACTTAATCCCTTCCTCAACTATTTCACTGCAACTCTTATCCTCACTTGGGTTTGTTTGACTTACTTAGAGTCTTTTGTACTTTCTTCTGGCTGTTCTATCCACAGTTTATGCACCAATCAACTAAATCAGTTTAGAAACCAATTTAGTTAAATCAGTACAAACCCCTTGGGTAGAACCAGATGGAGAATACCTTTAATTGATTTAATGTGAGTCAGGATTTTTTAGTTGATTTGCCCTATTTTCTTGTTGATGTGTATCAGCAATACCCCACCTTCAACATGAACGTGGTCTCTCACATCTACAAAGTGGGGAATTGGTCCATGAGAAAACAGTGTCTGTGTATGTTCCCAAGGTATTTGAATATGAGCATAAGTTTTCTTTTTTGCTGCCTTCTCTGATTAAAATAGTCTGTATTTTTACAATATAATGATTCATATGAAGAGGTGAGAGGAGCAGGAGGCTCTGGAGAATTGTAATGGTATAGAAAGCCAACACTGCAAATACAGTGCATGCCACAAATGACTTGGAAGCTGTAACTATTCTTCTAAGAAAAAAAGTTTGAAAATTTATTCCATTTCCCACTGTCATCATTCCTAAACCATTCCACTAACCAGGCTGGGAGGAAAGCCTGGGGCTGAATACACGACAGGGCTACGAGGTCTTTCCTGCAAGTTCCTCTGAGCAGAGGCTGGGAGAAGCTGGAGTGGGAAGGGAATCCACCTCCCTGCCCATGTCCCTTCTGTGGACAGAGATCCTTGTGCCCCATGTTCTACCCATCATGGACACTGAATTATTGTTTGTGAGAAGACAGTCAATAATTCCAAAATAATTGAATGTGGGGATTTAAATTGCAATCATCTGCACATCAATCTAAAGGAGCCTAAACTTTGTTGTTTCACCCAATGTTAAACTGAATGAAGCAAAACTGAATTAAAGCCACTTTAATTCTGAATGAGAGAGTCCACACGGTGTTTTAATTTAGTTGAACTAATCCACTTCCAAAATTAATTCAGATTAATTTTCCTCAGTATCCCTGAGCAGATCTTCAAAGCTGCCTGAGGGAGTTGGGAGCAATTTCCCTGTACATGGAAATTGAACGAAATAGGCTTCAGTCCAATGGCAACTCCACAATAGTGCCTTGTTTCAGCACTCTTGTTCCAGAATTAAATAAAGAATCATCCCAGATTATCTGTTGTGCTCTACACCCTCATCCTAACTTCCCTCACAATAATTTCCTTAATCCCAACGACATGCAAATTGAACTGTGAGGTATCCAAATCCCCCATTAAATTCTCCTCCACAAAATTAAATGACAACATGGCAGAGCAATTTAGGTTCCTAGCTATTTTTTATGGGAAAAATTCCTTCCAAAATGCAAATAAACATGCCTTCACCCTACTCAGAAGGGTTTTGAATTTCAGTGGATCTGGGGCTAATTGGAACCCTGAAAACCAGCCAGAGTCAGAGTGAAACTCCACAGTGTCACTTATGTGGAACTAAATACAGTGAGACAAGTAAGCATTAAAAGCAAAAAAACAAAAAGGAAATCAAATTGACTTTTAAGAGTCGTAATATTCTGTTTTTTACTAGTACAAGAAAGAGTTAGGATGTATTCTCTGACAGAATCATTTTCTTTGTATATAAAACTTCAATTAAGTCAGTGTTTTTATTTCAATTTCATTTCTTCCTGATTTCTTATGATTTCTTAAATATTTCTTTTTCCTTTTATTTTTATGCTTTTTTAGGAAAAAAATAATAGGAAATTTGCTTTTTTGCATCTCAGTTTTATTGCAAAAAAGGATTTCTTTATTTGTCTCCGGAAATTCTCCTTTTCAGTCAGCAAAACATTTAAAAATTTGTGGATAAACTTAGACTATGGCCCATAAGAATCCTAAAGCATGTGAAAAACAATGTTCAGCACTTTGTACTAACACGGTGCTGCAACTTGTGAACTCCTGATAGAATTCTCATTTTGAGGCAGCCAGTTTTGGAAAATCAATAATCAGGCAGCAGAAGGACTTGCAGGCACAAAACAGAGGGTTTTTTGGGTTGTTTTGTTTTGTTTTGTTTTTTTTAGCACTGGGAAAGAGATTTTACTGCTGAACTTCTTCACTAAAAATAGTGAGTTTAAGTCATAGTCATCAGTGATTCAGTTAAAAGTATTTATTTTGCTTTCTTCACTTCTCCTTTCTCTAAGCATCATTATTTTTCCTTGTGTGTATTATAAAATGGACATTATAAAATATTTTATGGAAGGTTTCAGATGCCTCTTGCAATCTGGATGAGAAAAAGCTGTGTGTTCCACTTGGATCATCTGGAGGGACAGTTGTGAGAAAGACAGTACAGAAGGGAGCTTGTTACAGCAAATAAACTGATATTAGAATGTAAATTCTTCTAATCTATTCATTATCTCTTTCTGAGACCGAGCTGTTAGAGCAGTGGGTGGAAAAATGTCTGTTTTTGTTAAATGTCCTGTTGGTGGCAGCAGTTACAGTACATTTAATCCAGCAGCAAAAATAAGAACCTGTTCTGGCCAGGTAACACGAGAGTTTGCAGGCAGAAAGGTGATCTCAGGTGACAATCTCAAAAAGTTGATGACTTTCCTCTGACTTCAGCATTTCTGTTTACACTAAAAAAACAGGGGAAATAAGGGGGAAAAGAATCAAAATAAAAAGTTGTCCCAGGAACTCTGCAGGGCAGAATTCTGGGTGAGAGTAAGAGCTGGCAAAACTGGGCAAATAAAAGATAATTTCAGAGCTTGGTCTGGGAAAAGTGATGGCCAATGGAGTTTCAGAGGAAGAAAGGGCAGGAGGCAAGGGTGCAAACAGGCATCACTGAGTTTAGTGATTAAGAAGTAAATCCCATCCTTTTACCCATCTTTCAAGCAGAGAAAAAAGAAAAACAGACTCCCAGAGAATAAATAAAAACCTTTAATCTGCCCCATTTTTCTTCAGAGATCAGATTTTAGAAACAGAGTTTTTCATACTTTGCTGCTGATTTCAGATGTTTCTGGGTTTAGACCACCAGCTGGGGTCACTGTCAAGAGTGGCTGCCTTTTTTAGGATTTGTTGTGGACACCCACACTGGAGCTGCAGCATCTTTAAATCAGATGGGCATACAGTTTTTGAAGCTGAAGTAGATCCTGAAAAGAATGCAGACACTGAGAAATAATTTGCAGTGTCTGTAGTGATAGGACAATGGACAGTGGCTTAGAACTGAAAAACAGCGGGTTTAAATTGGAGATAAAAAGGAAATTATATGATGAGTGTGGAGAGTCACTGGCACAGGTTTCCTAGAGCAGCTGTGGCTGCTCCATCCCTGGCAGGGTTCAAGGCCAGGTTGGATGAGGCTTGGAGTAAGCTGGTCTATGGAAGGTGTCCCTGGCCATGGCAGGGAGTTGGATCTACATGATCTTTAAAGTCCCTTCCAACCCAACCCATTCTGTTATTTTATGGTCTATAATATCAGTCACTGCATGTCCTTCCTACTAATTTTGAGTCAGACACATCACCTTTGATGGTGGTTTTCATTAATTGGCTTCATTCATTTCAAAAGGGGATGAGTAGTCCTGTTACAATGTTTTTCTTTCATCAGCATCTCCTCTCAGAGACCTGGGATTTTCCCATCCAAAGGGAAGACTGGAGAGTGTAAGGATAAAGAAGGAGTTTGGAGAAAAAAAAAAAATCTTGTACTAGAGGCACAGCTGTGAGGTAGTCTACATCATTTTACAGATTAGGAGCAGATCCTGGTGATTTATTGGACTGCTGACACAACTTTTCTGTGGATTAGATTTCTAATGCCAGTTTCTGTCTTGTAGGGGAGGAGTTTGTGCATTGAGGCTCTAGAGGGGAGAGTGGGAAAGTATTTTGTACCTGAAAGGTGCAAATCCTTTTGCACAGCCAACATTCAGCTGCGTAATCTGAATTTTCTTAAGCAAACATTCAGGAGTGCAAAGAATTTTCAACATTTTCAGGGAGCCCCTGAGCCCCCCTTTGCCCAGCAAAGCTGGATTGTCTCCCTTACAGGCAGCAGCAAAGTTCCTTGGAAGAAAATGAGAAGAAAACAAAACAGACAAACCTCAAAGTCCCCAAGGGAATGAACAGAAATAAACACAGCCAATGTGGAAATCAGTGTTGATTCCTGCCATCAGATTCTCACTCTGTTTGACCTCGGGAGCAGCACTGACATGTACCAGAGGGCAGGGAGTAGGAAAAAAAAATAGGTGGGACACGTGACATGTGCAGTGGGGACATCTGATGTGTTTTAAAAAGCTCTGTGCCTTAAAGTTGTGAATATAAACTACCTCCTAATAGTTATACTAAACTATTATTTAGACAAGCAACAGGAATGGGATATCTTCTAGTGTGTAAAGCCTTTAGTAAACCAGGAGCTTAAGGGAGCATCCCCATTTTTTCATTCAGGGATTTTAACTACCAATTTTTGAATTTCCAGACATCTATGGCCTCAGATTATAGATCATTTCCCACTTTTGATAGAACAAATGAAGGCTCAAATTAATGTCATCACAGTTTTTCCTGCCTTAAACTCAGCCATCTGATCTCAGCTAGTTCCCAAAGATGATAGAGGTGTCTCCAACAGGCAAATTGTGTCACTTGTGACTCACATCTGTCCCAGGAGAGAAAAACTTGAGACCAGAAGCAACTGTAGTTGCCTTTATCTGGTGGCTTCCTGGCTGCAGAGTCTTACTCTTCCTCCCCAGCTAATTCACTTTCTAAAGTTTTATTAATACATGATATCATCCCTTACATGGTCCAGATTGCTCTCTCCTCCTTCTCTAACTCCATGCTGCAGCTCCCACATTTGCTGGTGATGCAACTGCCATTTGCACTTTTTCCTTTTCCAGGAGAGGAGCTTGCAATACATCCAGAGATGCAGATATCCCTTGCAAACCACTGTGGAAAGAGAGGGAAGCACATCTTAATTTTGAAAGGCATCATGTCTCTATTTGCAAAACAAAATAATTCAGATTTGAAGTTTAGGTAAAAAAAAATAATAAAAAATTGGTGTTTCCAAAGGTCAGGAAAAAAATACCTGTACAGCTTGACCAAGACACATATGAAAGTTTCAAATGTCAAAGTGTGGGTCAAGGCACAGAGAAATTCTTGTGTCTTAAACAAGCAGCTAAATGGATGAACTGAGAAGAGGAGCATCATCTGTCCCATTAGCCGTCAGCTGCTGATCGCCCCAGGCCAAGGCAACATATTGGGGGACTTTGTTATATTTTCCTTTTTCACTTGGCTAGTTCTGTTTGAGTCAGTGGTTCAGACTAATTACTAGAAAATAAATAATAAAATATGTAAGAGCCCCAGCAGGAGCGAATATCTCTGCATACAGAAAGAATCAGTTCAGGTCTCAACAAAATCATCACACAGCCAGGAAATTTAGCAACCAAGTGAACAGGAACAATGAAAATGTATTTAACTTTGGTCTAGTTTTTATTCACTTGATCAATGTCTGTACATCCTTAGAGTTACCACCTTCAATCTCAAAAAAAAAAAAACAAGTGGTGTTTTTGTTGCCTTGGGCTCCATTCCTTGTTTTTTTGTTTTGTTTTGTTTTGTTTTGTTTTGTTTTGTTTTGTTGTTGTTGTTGTTTATTTTTTTTTCCACAAGTGGCAGAGCAGTGCAGTGATGGTGGAAGAACAAAAGATATTCAAACATAAATGAGTGATGGCATTAAACTTGGCTCAGTTAGTTTGTGCTAAAAATTAGGATGTCAGACCAAATTTCTTCTCCAGCACCTCTTTATGGTCAATGGAAAGAAATAGACACTTTCTCAGAGCAATTTTTCTAATCCGATTTTGATATGTATTTTAAAAAGGGATCAGTTGTCCTGTCCAAAAACTTTCACTTCTCACTATTGATTTTAGATCTCTAGAAGTGTGTAATAAATAGACAATAGAACAAACTCAGGAAAATGCTGATGACTGAATTTTCTAGAAAAGTTAGCAATGATATAGAAAGTGTCAGAACTGAGAACTTCGGGAAATTTTCACTGGGATGTATTCATCATATGATATAAAAAAGGAGCCTATATATATTTACTGGAGAGAATGGAACTTATTTGGGCCAAAATAGAACTAAAAAGTTTGGTAAATAATGAATAAACTAATGCTACTTTCCTTTCACTTTATTATGAGGGGTTACATTCAGTTCCTGATAAAGTTGTTGATTTCTTTTTTTTGATGGACATTCAATATTCCTTAAATAATGCAAATAACTCTTTATTTGTGTCTGTGCTACAACTCTCTTGTCAGTCACATGCCTTGCCCCACTTAAACATTTCTAAACATGGAATAGGTAACTTATATTGCCAGAGACTTTGGTTCTAGAGATTAAATTATAAATTGAATAGTTGTGATGGCTGATGGCTCATTACCTGCCTGATACAAGACATTAATGCAATAAAACCAAAGCTGTTTCCAAAGCTGTGGATCTCTCACAAACATAGGTAGAACCAGGGTCTTGAGTCTACCATTATTAGCAGGACTAAGAATAATTAGGAAGGTGTTGATTTGGGTATCTTGGCCAGGTACCCCCTGATTATGAGCCTCTGTTTCATACCAAGCTGCTCATCAGCAAGCGGCTGGTGTAATTTTCAGCAGGGAAAATTGAATGAAAGAAAGTTAGCAGACATTTGAGGGAATTGATCAGATCATTGGAAATTTGTCATCAAATGGCAAATTATCGTAACAATGAAAGTTTCCTTTCCAGAACATGTTTGTGAAGATAACAACATTTTTTAGTTTAATCACACAATCATTTAGGTTGGAAATTACCAAGACCATTGAGCCCAACCTGTGACCTATCCCCACCTCGCCACCGACCCAGGGCACTGAGTGCCACGTCCAGTCATTCCTTGGGTAGCTCCAGGCACAGTGACTCCACCACATCCATGGGCAGCCTTTTCCAATCCCTAATAACTCTTTCCATGAAAATATTCTTCCTGATGTCCAACATGAACCTCCCCTGGTGCAGCTTGAGGCTATTTCCTCTTGTCCTGTCAGTTGTTCCCTGGAAGAAAAGTCCGACCCCCACCTTGTTGCAACTTCCTTTCATGGCTGTGTTTAGCATCCAAACATTCCTGTGAATGAGGAAAATACTTTTATTTACTTCATTCGTATTCAGAACAACATTCAGGAGACCAGTAGGCTAATTTATTTCTTTTTCCCATGGTACTCATCCAATTAAAACTATATTTTTTTTAATTTTCCTTTTCCGTAACGAGAGTTTAAGTGAAAAGTTTTTAAACACTCCTGCAGATCTCAGCTAATTTCAACGCATGGAAATGTGGGGACTAAAGAAAAAGCAAATTGAATTTCTAGTCTTGGAAAAAATATATGTATGCCCGTATATAGTGTGTTTTTGTGGTCAAGAGAGCTGAAAAGACAGGCAAATAAGTTTCTCTAGGTGCGACACCTTATTAATCACCCAAAATTAAGAATGTTTGGTCAGTCTTGAATCAGAATTGGATTATTACTCAAATGTAATTGATAGAAAGAGTGACATTAACAGTTTCTAAAAATGTTGATAGAAACCTCATAATACTTCCACAAATGTATATTTTCAGTGATATTTTAAAGTAACTTTCATCTTATTTCTTAACCTTTTTGACAGTCCCAAATAAAATTAGATCATATTTGGAGGACTAGAGACTAGCAAGTCTTGCTCTTACTTGAAGCTGCCTGGTAACAGAGGACAGAAGTTCATTATTTGATATTTTCATTAAAATAAATCTTTCCGTGAAACTTTTAAAAAATTAAGCTGTGTACTTATTTTCTATTGGAATAAGGAAAGAGGACATGTAAAAATGGCCACTGTAGGTGAGGCACAGGTAGATGGAAGCCCAGAGATATGAACTTCAACATTTAGATAATTTCTTAAAATAAATGACACCTTTTTAAACAGCTTTTTAATCACCTCACTTGGGGTCCAGTTTTCAGCCAAATCCTTCAAGTCTGGACTTATACACATGAGAATTCAATGTAATGAAGATGAAGATGATCATGAAAGTTACAAGCCTTTGTAGTGGACCAGGATTTGATTAGCTGAAGCCAGAACTCATCAAAGACATTTAAGCTGATGAGGGGTAGATTTAGGGTGGATGTTCTTCCCTGTGAGGGTGGTGAGGCCCTGGCACAGGGTTCCCAGAGAAGCTGTGGCTGCCCCTGGATTGCTGGAAGTGTTCAAGACCAGGCTGGACAGGGCTTGGAGTAACCTGGGACAGCGGAAGGTGCCCCTGCCCATGGCAGGGGATTGGAATGAGATAATCTTTAATGTCCCTTCCAACACAAACCATTCTATGATTCTGTGGAAAAAAAAAAAAATAAAACCAACCAACCAAAAATGATCAGATTTGCAAAGCTTTTGATCCATGTTTTATACCAGAGACTATCAAGTGGAGACAGAGAAGGAGCAAAGAGACAATGAGAGTTTTGTCCTCTAAGGCTGTATTTCTGCCAATAAACTAAGCTTTACTGGTATCCTACATAGTCACCCACAATCCCAGTTACAGTCACTCTGAAAAATGCTGTCAGGGAGCAACTGAGCCCAGGCTAGTGGTGCACCACTCTGTGGAGAAGTCTATTCTTTCCCACAGATTATGGAGGGAGCCTACGGCTACTCTGCATCTAAAGAGGAGCTGCAGTCAAACTCCACGAGTGAGGCCCATGATGTGCCAGCAAGCTGAGGGCTTAGTCCTGCCACTGTCATCACAATCAATTATATTACTGAATAAATCAATTAAATGCTGTTTAACCCCAAGAGAAAGAGAGAAAAAAGGTCCTTTGTGAGAAGGAGACTGGAATTAAGGCTGTTTTTTCCATAGGAAAATCATGGCTGCACTCCAAGCTGTTTTATAAGTCTGATTTGTTTTTCCTCGCATGTTCTTCTGGTACATTCATCTGCTTATTTGTTTAACGAATGTGGTGCTGGTGAGAGATGCTGGATTGATGCCTTGGGGAGAACAAAGTCCTTTATTTGTCCCCAGGCATGCTAGAGCAGTGCCCCACACCCGTGTGGCTTCCCTCTGACCTGAAGGGACCACCTTTAAGGGGCAAAAAGTGGTTTCGTTTCCCGGGCCTTTTGAAACTTGCTCTCTCCTCTGGATCTACCAGAAAGGGATGTAGGGTCATTGGCGCTTATTTTTACAGACAAGGGCACACTGTCAAGGGTTTCAGTTCACATCCAAAGCTTGCTCATAAATTTTGTTGGCCTTGAAACCTCACAATAGCAGTATTTTAATTTTTTTAAAGGCAACTGCTGGCTAAGCTGGCAGTACGTTTTTTTGGTTTTTTTTTTCAGAGTCCTCTCTGACCCTATTTCAATTCAGGAAATGATAAAGGAAAATAGTAATAATAAGGATTATAAAGAAATTATGGCAAGAATGTTAAAACTCACTCCACAGTTGTCTAGACCTCATTTCCTCATATAAGTGACTACAAACCTCAGTTAAAAAAAAAAATAAATAATTATGCCATGTTTTGCTCTCAGCCAGGCTCCTTCTCCTTTATCTCTCAGCACAGTTTATTGTCTTGAAGGTGATTTGATAAAGTTAGCATACACCTCTGGGTGTTCCCCTTTACTTCTGACATTGAAAACCTCATGTAATATTCCTGACCATCAACAAATCATTTTTCAGGCAAATATTTACATTTGACAACACCTTAATTCTCCCTACTAAGGCCTTGAAAAAACTTCTGCAGGAGAGAGGGAGGAGGATGGAGAAAGAGAACAAAAGAAAGATAGAAAGGAAGATAAAATAACTTCCCAAACCATCTTTGACAAATTTTGGGAAAATATTTCTTTTAAAATTTTCTTCAACATTGGCTAAAGATATTTGAAATGTAGAATGTTGTCAGTCTGAAGAACCTATGGGTGAAATCTTTTCTGAACATGGGTCCCAGGCTCTGCTTTGTAATTTGGCTCAACAAAGAGGACAAAAACTCTCCTGAGATTTGGAAAGAGTCCCCATTTCATCTGAAGGACAAACCCCCAACAGTGGGAAGCAGGAACAGAGTCCTAAACATTTTCTTTCTTGAGTGAAAACCACCTAAACTCCACCAATGTGGATTACCCTCCTCTGGCATCTCTTCTTCAAAGGAGGGGAGGTTGCTTTGAAAACAATATCCCAAATCTCATGCTGTTTATGAGATAAACACACTCACTATGGGTCTTTTTCAGTACTTTGGGTTGCTGAGGAACTCCTGATTATAAGCATGTGCTGGTTCCTGCTCTATCTGTATGAACAAGTCTGAGGGCTTGGAAATCCAGAGCTCCATGGGTAACTCTGTTCCAAGTGGTATCTGCAATATCTCATTATAAAAACTGCAAAATCAGAGCTGCTGTGCTTTCCCCTCTTAATGTACTTCCTTATTGAGTGTGTCAGAAAGCGTCTCCCATTTTAATATTTGATAAATAAAAAGAGATAGGAGTGCTGCAAAACACTTGATACCACTCATTAACAAATCTAGGGCATCCTCCTGAAATTATCACCCTGTGCCCTCCCTTCATCTTTTCTCTTCTCACCTTTCCCCCACAAAAAAAAACAAGCCAGGAAATTTGCTACAGGAAACTGCTGTTATTTCTGTTATCATTATTGTCACTTCTTCCCCCTCCCTCCTTCCAATCAGGAGTGAAAAGCCGAAGGACGAGTAATTTCCCTGGAAATCCAGCATTTTGGGTGTTCTGCCATCGATGCTGCATCTTTAATACCCACCCCTTCGAATGTGTTATCATTAAAATTTCATGGCTGTCCTTTTTTTTTTTTTTTTTTTTAATTATTATTATTTATTTATTTATTAGCAGCACCGCCACCCCTCAGCTCGGCAGAGCTTCCTGCCTTTCCGATTTCAGCAGCGCCTGACCCCATTTCAGTCAATTTTCCATATCCTGCCTGTCTCGTATCCGCCGAGGGAACACACTGATGCTGTGTTTATGTTAATTTTATGCTCTCTGAGTTGTGTCTGTTATTCAAAGCAGTTGAAGCAGTTATTGCCAGTAATCTTATTTCTGCGCGAGCCCCCGGGGCAGAGCAAGCCTCGGAGCCGGTCCTGCAGACCGTGTCAGAGCCATCACAGCCTGCTGGTAAATGGCAGCTCTTTCCTGCAGAATCTGATATCAGTTACTTGGCAAACACAGTAATAAAATGAAACAAATCAGATTTTCAAGTAAATAAACCAGACTTCAATGGCAGCAACAATGGTCAGGACAACAGGATTTTAATAACTGATGCTATACGGGGGAAAAATATTGGAGTGCTGCAGCCCTTCTTCTTCCTGAAATCCAACCCAAAATTAGCTGCCTGAACCTTTGCAGAATGAAAGCAAACAAAAAAGAATACTGCCAGGGTGGTGTCTGCTTTCCCCATTGGTAAAAAGGCAATTCACTGAGGGCATGTGTGGAAATTCCCCTGCCAAGGTGCTCTGAGCTGTTGTGTTGGGCAACAGAAGATGAACATGAATTTTTATTCCTGATTTTCTGCTCCATAATATCCATGGGTCATTGCACAAAACCAAGGAAAAGGTGTTGACCTTTTGTTTGGAAAAGCCAAGAGTAATTCATGGCTTTGCCACCATTTTCTTGGGCATGAGTAGTTTAAAGATGGGTTTTGCAGGGTCCATCACATTTTCAGTAAGGCTTTACAGCAAACAAATTCACCCCTTCCTTGGTGCCTTCCAAAAACACAGACAACTAACAGATAGAAAAGGTGTTTTATTCTAAAGCAGCACTTAGACAAAAACTAATTCTGCATATTCAGATAGCCTTGCCTTGGAAAGTATTTAAAATTTTGTCAGAAAGCCAATAGCTGGGGAAAAAAAATTTGAATTCTGTCCAATATTCAGTTGCCAAAAATGGAAGCCATTTTTCTCATAAGAACATTTCCTATAGAAAACTCCAATTCAAGAAGCATTTTTCAACAAGAAGACATTTCAAATGGAACATTTTCATGTTTTTCTATTGCCATCAACAGCACTCAGCTTTTATTGTGCAGCTTAAGGCCATGTTTGCAGCATACTGGGCTCTTTAGAAACTTGCCCAGTTGCATTGAGTTCTCTATAGCAGCAGGAGCTCTCATATATAAATTTATATATCTATGTATACATAAATGAAACAGAAAATTCTGGATTTAATGTCTCTGTACTGTAGTTTCTCATCTGTCACAACTGATTAATAATGCTTCTGTCCCATTACTCAAATTATTTTTTCAGCTTTTCTGAAAGTTTCTGTCTTCTGTTCTCTATGCTACCTGAATAGCAGAAGTTTTAATCTGATATCACTTTCTCCTCATATTTTGTAAATCTGATGTAAGCATTTGGAACTTTACTTTTTTCTTTGAAATCACACAAAACCAAAGGAAACACTCAGATCACCCCCACCTTCCTCCTGGTGCAATATTGCTGATGGTAAATTAAATATTCCCTGACGGATCACTGTCCCTGAAGAGAATTAATGATGTTTAACCACACACATTATAAGAGTTCTTAGTCTGTGAGTCTGTGAGAACCTTCAAAAAAAAATGCATGTTGGAAAATTTTCCTGGTCCAGAAACTGTGAGCTTTAAAAGTTCCTCTAACTATTTAACTTTACAGTACACACACGGTCTATGCTATTTGGTCTTCCCTGATCCATAATTTTTGAGGATAATTTTTCTGTTTTCAGCTATGTTTGGATCAAATTCTTATGGAGGCAATAGGCTTTGCATATCCAAAGTAGAACAATGGAGCTGGGGAAGGGTCTGGAGCACCAGGAGCAGCTGGGGGAGCTGGGAAAGGGGCTCAGCCTGGAGAAAAGGAGACTCAGGAGGGACCTTGTGGCTCTGCACAACTCCCTGACAGGAGGGGACAGCCAGAGTGGGTCGGGCTCTGCTCCCAGGGAACAAGGACAGGAGGAGAGGCAACGGCCTTAAGTTGTCTCAGGGGAGATTTAGATTGGTTTTGGGGAAAAAAATACATATTTATGTGTGGTTTATGTGTATGTATGTATAAATCTGGACTAAAATTATTTGATAGTCTTCATCAAGGTTATTTCTTCTAAAGTAAATAAAACTTTTCATGAGATTGATAAGAGCAGAGTTGGGCCATTTACACTTTCTACATCAATCTTCAACATCAGTCTCAAAGGAGGTAATGTCTGGAAACAAACAAATATATCTATGGTCCTGCACCGCATATTACTTTTATATTTTGGCAATTCATATAATTCATTATTAAATTTCGAAAAAAATGCCTTCTGAATCTTCTTGCAGTTTCTTCATTAATACCAATTACATGTGTAAACACAAATATAAATACAAATACAGCATGGGCATATAAAACTTTAGCAATGTTTTCAAGTATCCATTGGAAGGAAACTACTTTTTAATATTAATGGCAAATTGCTAGATTTATGACCTCAAAAAAAAATGGAACTTCCTTTTTTTTTTTTTTTTTATTGTTTGGAAGCATTTTAGGCTAGGAAAATGGGTATTTATTGTGTGTCCTTCTCACAATTCCAGTTAAGGGGTCCTGTTGTGCAGTGTTGAGGATGGTAGTCACTGCCCACCTGACAGGCAATTCCAGCACAGGGGGTTTGGACACTTGGCACCTAAACTAAGGCACAGATCTTCAAAATTCAAAGAGTCCTGGATTGGTTTGGGGTGGAATGGACCTTAAATGTTATCGAGTTCCAACCCCTGTGCCAGGATTAGGGGCATTTTCCACTAGATCCTTATAACATGGAAAGTTGCTCCAAGAAGTGGGATTGAGGATCACAATGAACTTAACTGAGCTGAAGCCAACAGCTGTCAGGATATTCCTAAATCACCAGGCTATTCAGGATTCATATTTTCCTGTTGAGACAATATTTAGCTTTTTCACTAATAAAGCTGCACCAGGAACAGAAAAGGAAGGGTCAATTTTTATATAGAAGTTTAACAGCCCTAAAGTCCTTCTGCAGCTAAGAGAGAGAACCCAAGGTGCCACTAGATCTCCATTGCAAAATACGTGTCTAAGCTTGGTGGAATAAGCAAACCCTTGGAGAAGTCCTCTACGGAATCCTTGGGCTTCAACCCCAACGTGGGATGTGAAAGAACGCAGCCACCCGTGTGCCTGATACTGATACTAATCCAGATCTCCTTTTTCCTTCAAGACAAAAATTGAGTCCTGCCATTTCAAGGATAAATTAGGCTAATTTTCCTATTACTTCGCAGTTACTTGTTGCATCAAAGACATCACCTTGTTTTAAACAGATGGTTTCAACTGCACATATTTTCCTTTTTTTCAGTTAGCTCCTTTTATTGTATTATTCATTTCCATGGCAGAAAGGAGGTTTTTGAATAATAGAATCACAGAATATCCTGAGTTGAAAGGGACCCACAAAAGTCATCGAGTCCAACCTCTGGCCCTGCACAGACACCTCAAGAATACCACCCTGTGCCTGAGAGCATTGTCCAAATGCTCCTGGAGCTCTGGCAGCCTTGGGGCTGTCACCATTCCTTGGGGAGCCTGTTCAGTGCCCAGCCACCCTCTGGGTATTAATTGTTTCACATCAGAGAGAATAATATGCCACTCAACACTGTGACAGGCCAGTCAGCTTCACTGTTTTCATAAATTAGCCTCTTCAGAGCACTGTTTTTTTTGTCCCAAAGATATTTAGGGCAGTTATTTTTAAAGAACTTTTTCTTCCATCCATTGTAGATGTCCCATTATAACTTAAGTTTTCACAATTGGGATACATAGGTGAATTGTGCTCCCAATGCAATCATTATTATAGTCAAACAAAGGGGAAAAAAATTCCCAAGTCTGAAATTTTAACTCATCCTTTCATATGGGATCTGTCTTAACGTTCCTGGATTACTCCAAAGAACCTCAATTATTTTAATTGCACAGACATCAGCAAGAGCATTGCTTATTTCCTTATGAATGAAATCAGACCAGGGCTTGGAGGAACCTGGTCTGGTGGAAGATGTCCCTGCCCATGCCAGGGAAATGGAACCAGAGGATCTGTAAGGTCCCCTCCAACCCAAACCATTCCATGTTTGCATGATTTTAACATGGGAGCTTTAAAAATCAGCTCTTCACCTTTAGATCCTAATAGCTGTATGTCTTTCTCAGCAACAAGAAAATGGAAAATGAAAAAGATAAACCACCCTGCTAATGTTAAAAAATGGTAATAACTTTAAAAGAGACAGAGATTTTATTTTTTATTGAACCCCATAAAAATATATCATTTTGCTCACTCTTTTCCTCTCCAAAGGGTTTGTCACTTGCCATATATGGAACATTACTAGCCAGAGGATTATCAAATATTGTTTCCTTCCTGTTTCTCTTAATTTTGCTGGAGGTGCAATGATCCAAGTGAATCAGAGCATTAAATTCCTAAAAAGAAAGCACATCCCTTATTTTTCTCTGATGAGGCAGAGTACACACACGTGCACACACGTATGCACACATGCACATGTGCACACAGACACATTATTTTAAGTCTCAAATATTGTGCTGAAACATTTCTCCCTCACATGTAGGCTAGGGAAGAATTTAGTGCTAAATAAATGCTGCCTCAAACCAGGCAAGATAAAACATAAATCATTGCATTAAAAACCTCTAACAAGTCTATCTGCTTTTTGAAATGACTGGGAGATGAAAGAGAGGAGTCTCATTTAAGAAGGCCCAGCGGAACAGTTCTGCATTTATATAGCTGTTATCAAAAGCAATTCATTTGGAGATCAAATAGACTGACAGATAGGACAAGCAGGGGATCACTACTGCCTTCAGGCAGCCAAAAGCAAGGATGGTTTCCCAGTACCATCACTAATACTGGGTCTAGTCAATGCTCATGTCTATTATGGCTGGCAGTAACAGCCCAGCTGAATGTTAATATTCACTCCTCACACTCCAGTTCGAAGTCGATTTGTAGCTGAGGGAGTAAATAGTCTACACCCCTTTCTCTGAGGTTTTTTGCCTTCCCTTTCTCTGGCAGGAGTAGCTCCTTTTGTAATCATTGTGTGCCTGCTGCAGATTTAGTTCTTACAAAGGCAAGGCCACTGAAGACACAAAGGCAAGACAATGGCCCTTGCAGTGTCCCAGGAACAATGTGCTGTGCATGGACAGCACCCCTCTTTCATGTGTGCTGGAGTCTTTCTACTGCTTATTTGGCAGAAAAATCCCAATTCTGTTGTCTCCTTTCAAAATGACAAGAAAGGCCCTGCATCAGCCCAAGGCTGGCTGCAGTTTCTCCAGTGCAGCAATTTCATAAGGAAAACCTATTATTTCCTCCCCAAAAACACCATCCTTAACAGTGGGGTAAGCATGAAGACTTATGTCGATTTTAGCCTTCCAAAATATGTTTGTGGTGCTAAATAAGTGAGGGTGAAGGAATTTTAAGTTTTTTATGTGTTTTTTTAACCTGGTTTTACCTGAATTTTACCTTTTAAGTTTTTTACCTGGTTTTAAGCTCAGGTAGCTCAGAAATGGCTTATGATTACACAGTTTAGTATATTTTTTGTTTGTTTGTTTAATGCAAGATGTCTCTATCCACAGCAGAGGGTGGAATCAGATGAGCTTTAAGGTCCCTTCCAACCCAAATCATCCTATGATTCTGTGGAATCTCCTTGAAATGAAACCGTCTCATCCACATGCATCACAGTTACAGGCTCTGAGGATCCCAAGAGATGCCTCCATGGCCCTAGAACATGAATATTATTTTCTGTTGGGTTTGTTGGTTTTTTTAAAGGGAGGTCTGCCTTATGGCCACAGTGATGTTTTTATTGCCTCATGCTGAGAATATGTGCTGCATGCCTTGGGGTGTAGAGGGAAAGGAACTTAGGATTCTGCAGAGCATAAACGGATTCTTCCCAACAAAACATGGCCATCATTATACCCCAGCTTTTTATGACAGAGCTGAACAAGGGATTTGGGAACCACACAGAGAGTAAGATGCAATTGCCTTGGAAAGTAAGATTTCAACTTTCTGACTGAGCAAAATAACAAACCAGAATCAGCAGAAATGCAAAACAAAATTGGAACATGGGGTGAGAGTGAATAGAGCATGTGAGGATGATGCTTTTCAACTTCTTTGCTATATCTTTTAATTTTTTTATTGTTGTCTCTTTTTCCTTTATTTTACATTGTCAGATGCAGCCATCCCTGTATGGGAAGCACTGGAAGCTTGTCTGAGTTGTAATTCAATGTCTTCTACAGGAGGAAAGAAACCAACAGGTAAGCTGGATAATTTTTCCAGGACAAAAGAGAGCTGGGAGTTGTGGAAGGAGAAGGAGACAAATGAATCAAGAGCAAGAGAAAAAGGTGAGGTGGAAAATATGTGAAATGGAGTGCAATAGGTGAGGTAAAAGATAATGCACTAATTCAGGTTTTAGGGCTTAATATTAAACAATATATACACATTCCTTACAGGCACTGAACCACCTTTAAAAATTGACTTTTAAGTCCTACATAACATCCTGCTTCCAGGACATAGTTCCCTACAAATTGAGTAGAACAATGTATCCTGGAAAGGGATGAACAGAGGGGGGACACGGTAGAAGAGGAAAGACCAGTCATTTCAGTAAAAGGACTACGAAATAAAACACATAGCTCAAGAGACAGCTTTGAAACATTCAAAAGGACTGTTTCTTCAAAGAACACTTCAGCAAACTAATGTATTCTTTGCTCTATGATATCAAGAAGACAGTCAAAATTTACATGGGTTAAAACAAAAAAAAAAACCCAGCAGGACAAATGGCAAGAAATCATCAAGGAATGTTAAATAGAAATGAGCTTCCTCTGAGCTGTAAATCATAGGAGAGTAGGGGAATACACTGGGGAAACACCAGCCTTTGCTGTCCAGCTAGTTTTGTTATTCCCTTGGCACTCTGGACACTTTTAGTCACCAGGGTAAGTAGATCTTTGATGTGGACCAGCCAAGTTACTCTTCTGTCCCCATCACAAGACATCTCTTTCCTGTTCTCTGCCAGGTCTTGCTCTTTGTTCCACAGCCCAACTGCCCTGCAGATAGTTTTCCTGCAGACTTCTTGATCTGCTGACCTGAGAACCTATTCATGGGTTAGAAAAATACCAAAACCAACACCATCAACAAAACAAAGTCACAAGGTCCCTCTAGTGCAGCCAGCTCCATCGTAAGGAAATCCAGCGCAGCACTTGGATGCCAAGCAAGATGGGATGAAATACTAATTATGGTAAGACTTTACAAAAAAGGCTATCTGCCCCCGTGAGAGTCCAAGCCTCCAAGCTAGTCTCTCGTGGAACAAAAGTAAGTTGTCAGATTTGAATAATTTCCCTGCATGAAGATAAATCCTCACATTTCTACATTCCAACCCCCCACCCCCCACACCCCCCCTCACCCCCCGCCTTCCTCTGCCCCCCTCTTCAGTTTTGCAAACAAGAAAAGAAACACTAGGAGCTATTTCACTGGATAACCATGCAAATGAAACAGGAGATTTAAATGTCTTAGCAAGGAGATCAGAGACACAGTTGGAAACAGCTGTAAGGGGCATTGGAATGATTATAAGGGAATAGGATGGGTGCGTTATTTGGCTTGGTGACTTCATTAGTGATATTTGGCATCAGATGCTCAGCTGGTGTGAATCCAAAGAGCTCCTCTCCTCTGTGCCTGCTTAACCCCTCTGAGGATTCACTTATTTGTCCTGAATATGGATTTCTACATTTTTCTATTTCAGTTTTTCTCCACTGCATTGGTCTCCAGGCAGAGATTTGAGAATAGGAATTCCAGCCATGAGAAGATATTTTGTGAGATGGAACAAAACTCAGGGTTTATAAGTTGTCTTGAAGATTCTGAGGACTTATTAGAGACAAAACATTGAGGTTTGTTTAATTTGCCTACCAGTAAATTAAATGTAGGGATACAGCATATTTACACAGACTAACCCCCTAAATTCCCAGTCTCTCATTCAAATTTATAACTAATAATATATTAGCTGTGTCTTTTTGACCTCACAGCTATACCTCTGCAATATTCAATGGCAATTGTCACTTACAAATTTCATGGTCTCTTTTAAATATTTCCTGAAATAACAAAAATACAGTAGGAGTTTTTCCTTTTTTCGGGCTATTTTTCCAGAGATATAGAAGTATTGTTTTGCTCCAGAAGCTCAAGACCTGTCTGCACATTTATTATTTTAAAACTGGAAGAATATACAGCAAAAATTAGAAATACAGTTCATTCTGAAAGAACACTCAGTGTTTTGGGTTGGGTTGTCCCTTTTGTGGAAGATGGGGAGAAATAAGCAATCATTTTGGACATCCAGCTTGACAATATACCTCCAAAAAAGCAACCATTTCTGTCCATAGAAGTGTTAAAAACCCCACGTATATATGGTCCTTATGAGCATGGTTCAATTTTGGGCTTGGCAGTGCTGGATTAACAGTTGGACTTGATGATTTTGGAGGGCATTTTCAGCCTAAATGGTTCCATGGCCTACATGGAATAAGAGAGGAAGAGAGAAAAAACACTTCACGCACCTGGTGGACACACAAAGTTCAGACTAAGAAATGAAAGCAATTACACCTGCATTCAGCAGGTGTGTGAGTGGAAATACTCCTGTCAGTAAGAGCAAACTTTTCTTTCATAAAAGGACATGTTTCCACCTTTCCCAGTCAAACCAAGAGTGCCTGTCCCAGGCTGTGCACAGTCCCTGACTTCTCCTGCCCTTGCATTTGAGGGGAAAGTTATCTAAAGCAAGGAAGAATTTTTGTCTAGAAAACAGATAATTTTGGCCAATGTTCTTTAAAAATATACCAGTATTCCGAGAACCATTAAAAGCTTGGGGCATTGCATTTTTCAGAGAAAATTTTAAAACAAATGTGTATGAGGAGAAAAATTTAATATTTAGTTAAAAATTTAATTTTCAATTTAAAAAAAAAAAGTTAACATTTTCATCATCCTTTAGGGATCATTTCATCATCATTTAGGGATCTAACATGGAATGCCAGTAACTTCTGTAATAATTCTGGTTGTTAGGGCAAAGTCAGAAAGGAAAGATCTTTCTTATGCCTCCAAGTGCAACATTTTCACAAATTTTAAATCCATTAAAGGAATGGGGACTCCACCACTGCCCTGGGCAGCTGTGCCTGGTCTGGACCAGTGTTTTGGTGAAATGTTTTTCCTGCAGTCAATGTAAATCTCTCCTGGTGAAACTTGAAGCCGTTTCCTCTGGTTGTAGAACTCAAAGTAATTGACCCCCACCCTTCTCCCACCTCCTTTCACAATCCCACATCCCCCCTTCCTCTCCTCACAAGACTTGTTCTCCAGACCCTTCACCAGCTGTAGAGACAGATGTATCACACTCAAACTCTTTCTCCTACAAAGAAATTTAAATAATTTGGGTGCTAAGCAGAAAGTCTGAAATGCTGATTAACACTCTTACCCCATCCATAACTGTGGGGTTTTTCTGCCCTTCTTGTCTGTGCCTATGAGCAAACAGATGCATTTCAGCTCCACTTACATTGCTCACACCAAACCATGGGGCTGATTTCATTTATATCTGTGACATAATGTGGATATTCTGGTTTGGAAAGCACATTGAAGCTGCATTTTCAGCACTGAAAAACTGCACAAGGCAGCATTAAAGGTGTTTCTGACCAGCAGAGCAAGGTGTGAATGGGGCAGGTTCTGAAGCTTTCAAAGGTGCTGGGTCATGGAAATGGAAGCTCAGGAAGAACCACTGAGAGATCAGTATAATTATACACTAAATTGCAGAGTCCCCTGAGCAGCAGGAAGAGGCAGAGGGAGTGTAAAGCATGCAGCTCTCATATTCACAGGTCTGCTGGAAGGTCCTTCTGGGGACTGTTGTTAGTCCAAAATAAATCCACTTTCACCATTGCAAAGTGCAGGGGAGTCTTTCACGAGGTGTCAAGGAGGCAGAATTTTATCTCTGTGAGTACCTTGATCAGTGACCTCACAAGCAGCAGCAGCAGCAAGTCCTTGTAATGCACCACAGCCTATTTCTGTGTGTAAAGAAAGAGTCCACGCTTTCAGCCCTCGGTGCTTTCGTTTCACAAAACCCTGCTCACAAGATAACTGCAGGCTGGAGCCATGAATCCATTTTCCCTTATTTACATGAATTTTCCACAGAGTCCTTCAGGAGGTATCATACTCAGCACTTCCCAGAGGAAATTATGTGTATAAAATTCATGAGAAATCCCTCTTTCTCTAGAGTATTAGTAGACATCTCTCTATTATGCAACCCAGGAATATTATAAACCAATAAATAAATCTTGAGATGAAGGATATTTGCTTCACCAAAGCAAACATCTTGAGAGGTGTGAGGAGAATATGTGCAGTGTTTTTAAAGGATAGCCTTGTTGGTTTGGTTTTTTTTGGTGTGTGTGTTTTTTTGTTGTTGTTGTTGTTGTTTTTTTTTTTTTTTTTTTAAATTTCTGAAATATCTATGGTGATTAAGATCAGAACAGTACTGGTTTAGCCTCAGCATCAATCTTAGCGCTAGAATATGATTCTAATCTGTAATCATCCTTGTAACACGCCTATTTTATCAAGCAATATTAATGAGCTTATATGTGTCATCTCTTGGTAGAGCAGGGGAGGGATTTGGGGGCTTAATGCAAGTGATTCTTTCCAATTTTTGCCCATTTGCACAGAGTAGAGCTGGAGCTCATCTGAAAAGCAAATTTATACCTGAGCTCAAGGTCTTCAATCTGCCCATTAAAATGATCCCTGCAGAATCCACTGTCCTCAGAAACTTTGCAAAAGTTTATGGTTATTTGAAGCAGAATTTTGGAGTTACTAAATTGTACTCTATGATTTAATGATTCTGTGGCTTTGAAAGAGGGTTTGCATGATTAGAAGTGGTAAATTAACCACATTTACCTTTTAGACCCTATGAATCACATCTCTGGAGAATGGACTTCATGGACTTGGATGGGCTTTGGAGTCAGCCCAAAAGAGACACAGGTGGTTTCTGCTGCACTCATTATTTTTCACTGCAAACTTCTCTCACATTGAGGGGAATGCTTTGAGGAGCAGATCCAGAGATTCATAAGAAAAATATGGTTTAGGTTCCTGGCCATGGAGTCAGACTTTTCAAAGGTTACTTTGCCAAAGCTTTGCACCATGACACAATCAGGCAGGAAAGACTGAATTGTATGGAAATTTTCTTAATATTAGAGAGTTGAAACACCTCTGAATGAATAAAGAGGACTGGAGGTATCAGAGGTGTTCCTTGCTGCCCTGCTTCCTTTCCTGGGCTATCTCCTGTCCTCCCCTTGCTGTCACTTATGTCACTTAATGCCTTGCTGTTATGGCATTGCCACCCGTAACAACTTCCCCAGGATGAGGGGTGAGGTTGTACACATTCTCTCTTTCCTCTAAGTCCCCCACCATTCATGTTTTAACTTTCAGCTGGTTTGAAATTCCTTATTTTTCTGCCAAGCAAAGTGCTTTCCTCATCTGTTAACCCCAT
This sequence comes from Phylloscopus collybita, assembly GCA_027886175.1. NCBI lineage: Eukaryota > Metazoa > Chordata > Aves > Passeriformes > Phylloscopidae > Phylloscopus > Phylloscopus collybita. Next base: position 54,075,668 of record JAJNNQ010000026.1, read on the forward strand.
ACAAGATTCTAAACTACTTCTGCCACTGCAGACACCTAAACCAAAAGCAGTGTCAATCCTAGAGTAAAAGCAACCTCTTCTTATTTAAAATCTTTCTGTCCGTGGAGAAGCAACCTATTCTTTTTAAAAATGTTTCTGTCCATGGAGCAAAATAACATTAGCTCCTTTTTAAGATCTTTATCCTGATGAAAATAAATGTTAGTGATTGCCTATAATGATGAGAAATTCTTCTCAGTCACCAGCTGTCAGAACAGAAACTCTGCCTAGTAAATCCAGGCATATTCTTAAGCATAATTTTTCTGTCCTAACAAAATACACCTCATTTCATAGAATCCTGGAATGGTTTGGGTTGGAAGGGACTTTAAAGATCTCATTCCATCTCTCTGACATATGAGGGACACCTTCCACTAGACCACGTTGTTCCAAGCCCCATCCAACCTGGTCTTGAACAATTCCAGGGATGGGGCATCAACACATGGCTGATCCACTGGTCACACAACATAAGGGACCTGTCCTTTTTCATTATTTATCTTCCTCTGAGAGATGGAGAATCAATCTCGTGATGGTTTGAAAGCAAAACCAGTGAGACTCCAAGTCAGAAACACAATTTAATAGGAGAAAAGAGGAAAAAAAAAAAAGTAAAATAAAATAAAATAAGTGGAATAATACAACCTGACACCCTGTTGGTTAGGGTGGTGGAAGCAATCCAGATGAAGTTGTCTTGCTGAAGCAGTGATCCCATAGAAAGGTCTGGTAGCTCTTGTGCTCTGGGAATCCAGTGGGTAAAGGCTTCTGTGCTGTCCCAAATCCCAAATTGTATCCAGGTGGGAATGCCTGGCTCCTCCCTCCCCCCCATCTCACAATGGGCTGATATCATTCCACCAGTCATGCAGTGGGTCCTTGATTGCCCATTAAACAGAGAGAGCTCCCAGAGGGAGTTACCTGTGAGTCATGGGGCAAGGCATTGATGGCCCATTAACAGGAGATAGCCCGGAGGGAGGGGGCAAGGGAAACACTGCTCCACCTGGTTTCAACAGCTCATGTAGATGGTGATAGAACACACACGTTGGGCACATCTTACATTGTAACCTAGGACAAATCACCAGTTCTCTGAATAGCAACTTTTAGCTAAACTTTTTTATTTATAGATAACCTGATCCCTCTGTGACCAGACTAGAGACAGACCTGCTCAGCAGTGACTTCTGTAAACACAGTTTGATGCTTCCAGCCTGTTTTTAATCCACTTAAAGTGCATCATGTTAATTTTGTGCATTTTTCTCTAGTTTTGTAATCAAGAGGTCATGGCGTAGCAAGTCAAATTCCTCACAGATGTCTATTGCTTGAACACTTCTGTCTTTATCAACTGAACTTGTAATATCATCAAAAAAAGAGCTCTCAATTTAGTTTGGCAGGACCTATTTTCCATAAGCCTGTGTTGACTGGCATTCCCTATATGTCCCTTCTTTATTTCTGAGGATAGGGGACTCCAGGGTATGAAGGAAGAGGCTTTACCACAGCACACACATCCGCAGCTTCAAATTCAAGCACCAATTGTCAGCTCCTCTCCTGGAGACTCCGTCAGCCTGAAACGGCCCTGGAGTTATTTTATGCTTTGCTCTCTCCAAATCAAGACTGTCCTGTCTGGAAATCCAAGGAGGCCTTTCTCAGTCTCTATATAAATAATTCTTTCATACAGCCAACATTATTAGTCATAGTGTGCAATCGGCTCTGTATTAGAATAGTGAGGAAGCCCAGTGGCGGTGTGAAATGACTGATCTCCGGTGTGGATGGAGCTGCAGCCCAGGCCCAAAGCCGCCTACCTGGGGGCAGGGGAGAATTTAACTGGGATTGGTGATATTAGGGAAGCTGGCAATTTGTGTGACATGACAGCTCCTCTGCACAGACTGAACCTTTCCTTTCCTTTTTTTCTTTCCTTTAACCCTCTGCACCTTGCAAATGAAACCAGTTCAGGTGCTCTTATTATTTCTATTTCTATTTCTATTTCTATTTCTATTTCTATTTCTATTTCTATTTCTATTTCTATTATTTCTATTTCTACTTTTGTTTCTATTATCACTTTTGCTTCTAAATCTATTTCTATCTTTATATCTATCCCTATTACTATCACTATTACCATCTTTCTCTGACATTATCGCTACTACTACTTCTATTTCCACTATTATTTCTATCTTTTTCTTTTTCAATTTCTATTTCTACTTTTTACTTCTATTTCTTTTTCTAAATCTATTTCTATCTCTACATCTATCCCTATTACTACCACTATTACTATCATTTTCTCTAACATATCACTATTATTTCTATTTCTATTTCTATTTCTATTTCTATTTCTATTTCTATTTCTAATATTTCTATTTCTATTTCTATTTCTAATATTTATATTTATATTTATATTTATATTTATATTTATATTTATATTTATATTTTTCTCTTTCTATTTTTGCTTATTTCTCTGTTTCTATATCTAATTCTGTTCCTACCTCTATTATTATCACTATTACTACTATCATTGTTAGCTTTTTGTTTCAAGGATGGTTTCAATGGGAACTGGGAAGCCAGGATGGAGCTGCACTTTTGGAAAATAATTAATTAGGAAGAGCCTCAGTGCAGCCTGAAGCCTGAGTGGGCAGCGTGGGCTGAGGGAGGGAGCAAAGCTGCATTAGCATTCTCATTTTGCACGTGAGGAGCTGAGGGGCAGAGACATTAAATGAGTGGCCTAAGGTCAGAGAGGGGAATTGGTGGCAGGATGCAGACTTGAACTGAGGACAGCTGATATCCAGCCTAATTCATAAGCTGCAAGTCTTGCCCTGCATTACTTTTTCAGTGTTGCCTGTCTTCATTTTCCTCTCTGAAACAGGCTTAGATAACCAAAATGCTGTAGTGAATCTGTCTCAGGACAGATAGCCAAAGGAAATAGGTGCGTTTTTTCTGATTTCTTTTCCACTTGCTCCTAGTGCAAGCTTTAGTGAGTTCCTAAACTCTTCCCTGTTTCGTGTCATCTCTCTCTGATCCATGGACAACAGCATGGCTTTCTCTCCTAAAGATGCTGGGAAAAGCAGGAGTCCATTATTTCTCTTGGAAGGAAAAATTTGAATTTAAAATAGAATAGCAGAGATGTCAGAAAAATAAAACTATTCAAAATAATAATTTTTAACTAATTCACTTTTCCTTAGATTTTTTTTTTTTTTTTTTCAGATTTTTGGGACTGTATATACCCTCAACCTCCTAGAAATGAGATGCTGTAGGCATTTCTTGGAGGATCTGCAAGATGGGAACTTTGACTGACCTGGTTGGCTCCCAGGTCTATGTGATGGCTAAAGCCCTGAATTCCTGTAAACCCTTAGGACTGCTTTAGGTGGGGAAATAAGGCAATTCCTGGACCCTCACCTCCAAGATAAACTGTTACTGGATGAGGTCCTGCCTATAGGAGCAATGGAAGAGCAGGCAACAATTTTCAGAGGGTAAAATTGCCACAGGACCTCTACTTCTGCAGCACTTCTGCCCTTTTTCCATCAGAAAATAACTCATGTTGAGTTTCAGGCTGATCAGTGAAAGACTCCACTGGAACTAAGAAATGCTGAGCTGGGTTAAGATGAGAAATCTGGAAGTCAATGATGTCATTTAAGGTATTCAGGTAACACCTGCAGAGAAACAGGCTCTTGCACAGGGTGGTTCAGCCTGTCCTACAACAGCTGTGCATGAAAAATGAAGAGCAGCACCCTCTTGGATCCATATCTGATATTACCCACAAACAAGGCAGAGTTAAGTCAGTCTAGACATATAACTTAATATTTAGGGGTAATGAGTGTAGATGAAAGGTAGGTGGGTTGGTTAATGAGTAGCCTCAATAAAAATATTCATAGAATCATGGAATCACAGAATGGATTGGGTCAGAAGGAACCTTAAAGCTCATCTCATTCCATTCCCCTGCCATGTGCAGGCACACCTTCCACTAGACCAGGTTGTTCAGACCCATATCCAGCTTGCCCTTGAACACTCCCCAGGATGGGGTGTCCACAACCTCTCTGGACGTATTTTCCAGTGCCACCTCTTGGGAGTAAAGAAAAATTTATGTTGTGCTCAGGGTTTATCTCCTGCATGTATTGTCTCCACCCCAATGTCAAACTCCACACACAAATAGCCATAAATACCTTCCCCATTACCAAAGGAAACCAATTATTTTATGCTCTGCCTGTGAATACCAAGACCCAAATCAGCCAAGATTTTGCTCAGCAGAAGTTTCCTTTGCTGACAATTTTGCCTCTCACAGTGGAGCAAAAGCCTCATTTTCAAAGAAATAGAGGTACTAAGACCCACAGCAATGAACTTGTGGCACTGTTCACTTGGGAATAGTGTTTCAGACTTCAGTACATCATATAATCTACCATGCAATTGTACATTAAACAAGTGGATACTGAATCATCTCTGGACTAGTAAGATTCTAAGCCTAGTGGTGGACATGAAGATAAAAAGTCCCGATGGGCAAGTCTTAAAAGGGAGTTGCAATTTTTGTTTCAGCTAATCACCATTTGTGTGTCTGAAAACAGAAGAAAGCACAAGGCAGAACAGAACAAAACGCAGCATCCTTCTCCCTGCAATGCACATCTTTTCTCTGGGATTAAAATAGGGTTTGCATTTTAAATTTTCATTTACTAAACAGAAAAATATTTTACTAGGATGGAATGGTATTAAGGAGAAATGATTCTTTGTGTGCCCTCAGGCCTGGTGAAGACAGGATTTGATTTGCTGTGTTAGGCTGGAATCTGGATTGATACACAGAGATGAGAAGGTGTTTAATAAAATTTACATTTCATTTTCTCACTTGACACCAGTCTCCTGTCACTCACCAAATGAAGGGAATACGACAAATAACTTTTGTCAGCACCTAGACACGGAGAGACAGTCTGGGGAGGGAGAGCAAGGGTGGGATATTTTTAACATCACTCCCTTTGACGGCTGCAAGGCTTGGCACCAGCTTCATCTTTAATGTGCTTTGGAACAGAGAGGTGCATCAGGAGAAAAAGCACAAATTAATCTAACCCACAGGTATGGACAAATGACCCACTGGGAAATGAAGGAGATGACCCTCACCCGAAGCAGCAGGGAATTTGGGTGGTGCCCTGTGCTCAGCTTGTGTGCAGCTCCTGTCTCTGGCAAATGCAGGCTGACCTGGCTTGAGTCCATTCTTCACAGAGATCTCCAGGACTCTTTCTCACTCCACTGTCTTGGCTGTGTCACTGCTTTCTGTTCTTCTTCTTTTCCAAAATTAAAGTGCATGGGTTTATTATTATCCCCGGTTTTTTTGGGGTGTGGTTTTGTTGTTGTTGTTGGTTTTGGGGTTTTTTTTTTGTTGTTGTTGTTTTGTTTTGTTTTGTTTTTGTTTGTTTGTTTGGTTGGTTGGTTTTGTTTTTGTTTGTTTGTTTGGTTGGTTGGTTGTTGTTGTTGTTTTTTCCCATCTGACTCTGTGTTTTTAGTTGAGGGCCAAAGGTCAGGGTCCCAGTCACCTGTGGGTTTAACTGCACAAAGCAAGAGGTTTTTCTGCAGGAGGACTGAGTATAAACATTCTCCTTCTCTTCCTGTATTACCCTTTATCTGTTCAGCTGAATTTTAAGTCAGGTGCCTGAATCCCACAGGACTCCCTCAGAACTCGGAAAGTGATGAAGAATGTGTGGTACATCTGGAAAGCGAGGTGAATAAGTATTACTTCCTACTTCTTATGCAAAAAAACCCTGGGAAATACCAGGCAGAACATTTAAAACAAAACCAGAATTAGCCTTCTTTTTTCCTTTTTTTATTTTTTTTTCCCCACACAAGATATAGATAGTTTAGTCTAACCCAATATTAGTGCTACAATTATATAAAATGTTTAGGGATAATAAGTCATTAGGAACAACCAACAATCCCAGAAGTCTCTTATTGCTTAAAATAAAATCCAGGGAGGGCTAATTTAATATTTTGTTTTTTTCTTATATTTGTCCTCAAGTATGCAATGCTGGCAGCCCTCAGGTCTAATACAATATGGAAACTGTTCAGAGGCTGATCTTGCTTATGTGCAGCCTTCTGCCATGGCCTTACTTCAAAACTACTTTTATTTTTTTCTTTGCTAGCTCTTCCCCACTGTTTTTCTCCTTTTTGTGGAAGAAAAGAGGAAAGAAAAGAAAAAGAAAACAAAAGGAGAGCATAAATACCTCCCCAAATAACCGTCCTCCAACAGATATTTTACCTTCTGTTAAAAAACAAAACTTTCTCTGTGTCTTTTTATTTTCCTCTTTGGAAAACTCACTAATGGCAGGGTCTTTGTAGTTCACTTTTTGTTCTATGAAAACTGAAAATTTTGAAATGCTTTGGTGAGAGAGGAGAAGGTTGTTGGCAGCTTCTTGGCAGCTCCAGCTCTGCACACAGAGGTTTGAGCCAGGGAAAAGAAGCTCTGCTACTTCTCAAAAGTTCTTCCAAGGTTGGCCTCAGACTTCTTGGAGTTTCAGTGTCTCTCACTGCAGCCCATCATGTCACCCAATAGGTGAAGTTTTGTACCTCAGGTAGCACCTACTGCCTGTCCCCACTCCCCCAAAAACACGGTCCTTATATGTACCTGAGAAATCCCCCCTTGCTGGTGTGTTTCCGAATCTTAGAATGATCCTTTGGGATATCTGGGTTTTGCTCTTGCAAAATAATGCTGCTTGACAAATTATCACCCAGCATTTCCCACATTTCAGCAGGGAGAAAACTGGAACTGCTTCACATTCTGACAAATGCATAATGAATGCAAAACATTATAGTTAAAAACTGTGAACCTGGATAATCAATAAGTGTCCATAATCACCCTTGGAGTGTTGTATCATGCAGCTTCCTTGATCCACTGAAGGTTTCCTCTCACAGCTCCTAGTCCAGTGAAGATATTTTTGAGTGCAATTCGCTCTTAATAAGGTTATTCATTGCAGAGAAGGAGCTCAGAAAAAAACCTTATGACCAGACACTTGCCTCCTTTATTTGCCATTTATACCTCTCATGCTATAGAAATAAATGCCATAATAAATACCATAATAAATAGGGACTGGAAGTTATACCACATAGAGATGATCAAAAGGTTTATAATCTCATTGCTGTTATTTGGTTTTTCTTTCTTTTTTTTTTTTTTTAATTTTGTCTTAGGCACACAATTCCTTCAACCCAGACTGTAATTAATTTTACTACATCACCAGTTATCTCTGCTCCCTAACCAGGCTTGTCATTTTAATTTTTCACAGGCTTTCTTTTTTCCTATCCATGTGCCTGTTCCTGTATCTTCGTGAAGTCTCATCAGCTCTGGCCCAAAGCCTTAGGCAAATTTGTCTGTAATGCACTCCTCTATTTCAGACATAAGAGGAAAAAATATCACCCCCACAAAATGGGGAGAAAAAAAATAAAAAAAAAAAAGAAGGAAGACTAATTTTGACCATACATTGTCTAGCAATTCAGAAAAGCCTGGAGAGCTTGGTTAAAAGTAAGGCAACCTTTCAGCAATATTCTTATTTATATCAATAAAAGAACTCAGAGGTATTGTAGATGGGACTACAGAAAAAGGTTACCAGGTGAAAACCCCAAATCCAGCAAACTTAATGAAATTTTTGCCATTGGCTTCAGTAGAACCAAACTTGTCAAATTTCACTGACATTTAACATGACTGTCCAGAAAGACTTTGAGTCTGAGAGGATGGATCTGAGCAGGCAGATCCAGAAATTTTTTATTAATGTTTTCCTGCACTTTGAAGGCTTCCTTCATGTCCAGTGTGGGGAAGTTACACATTGTTAAGCCCCAGTAATTTGCTGGAAGTGTTTTGTGTCCCTCACAGAGCTGGTCTGAGCATGGGCTGGGCTGGAGCTTCAATCTCTGCCACAATATCCCCCTGGGCTCCTTCCAAAATCCAAGCAGAAATCTGCTGCTCTCTTTATGTCCTCACAGAAGCTGGACTTTGACAGCAGCTGAATGCCCTGAGCTGAACCAGAGGGCTTGAATAAGCCCAAGTCTGTGAAGGTAGACTCCCATGTGATATCATGGCTAACCCACTTTGTGGATTCTTCATCTGCCTCCTTCCACTGCCCTGACCTCCCCCTGTGTTTTGGAATGCAGAATGTCTGAAGTTTATCCACAAAACACCCATGCAAAGGTGGATACAACTGTTGCCACAATTACAGTGTAAGGATGAAGAAGAACTCAAAGCAAAGATTGAGCAGGATCACCAAAAGTACTGATCACAACACAGCAATGACAACAAGTGCCCCTCAGGACAAGCTGGCATTCAAAATATTGGAAAATGAGGGTTTTGGCTTGGGATACAAGATGTTTCTTCTCTTTCTTTGCCTTGCCCAGGACATTCTGTAGCAGTTCATAGAACCACAGAATGGGTTGGGCTTGAAGGGACCTTAAAGACGGCCCTGTTCCCCTCTCCCTGCCATGGACAGGGACACCTTCCACTATCCCAGGCTGCTCCAAGCCCCGTCCAGTCTGGCCTTGGACACTGCCAGGGATGGGGCAGCCACAACTTCTCATCTGATCACACAGTTCCTGTAAGAGTGAGCATTTTAACTCAGTTTCATGGAAAACATCAGTGGAAAACGTTTCAAAAGGAGTCTGGGTCTCCCTCAGCCACAAGCAGTAGGATCCTATTTCACCCAATTGCTGTTGCAGTCAATCTAAACCCAATTATTTTAGGAAAAAGGTGCCATTTTTTGTTTAGCCATGAAATGGCTTCAACCACATCAACCACTGAGTCTCATTCACATCTTTGTCTCTGATCACTACAGTGTTGTGGTTTTTTTTCTTTTTCTTTTTTTTTTTTTGTTTGTTTGTTTGTTGTTTTTTGGGTTTGTTGTTGTTGTTTTTCTGATGCACAAGATCCTCTAAATGTGTTACTTATTCAGCATTTGCTGCATGCTTGCACCCATTTGTCACCGTGTTTTTTTCACTTTCTCCCCACTTCTTTCCCATGTGCTACCACTCACTCAGTTGAAAATGCTGCAGTTAAAGATTTTAGCCCTGTTAATTCATTAGAGGTCCAGCTATATAAGACATTACATATTCTGCAAACAAAGTATGGGTAAATTTAAAAATTATGAACTAAAGGATTAATTTAAACCCTTACTTATTTTGAATATATTTGACTTTTTCCCTGAAATAATTTTTTTTGTATAGTATTTTCATATAACTTACATTCAATATTATTGGCGGGCATACTGACGTGTAATTTTATATGATTTTCTTTTATACTGCTTGGATGTTATGGAGTCACTTGCTAGAAGTAGAAACATTGAAGGAAAATAGCATTCATGGAATGGAGGAATTGTATTTCTGTAGAGAGGGAAGGCTCTACTGCCGTGTAAAAGCATCTGAAATTGGGTGTCAGCTGTGGAGAAAAAGAAGAGTTTCCCAATAATTTCACCAGACATGGATGTCTTTGAAAGGTATAACTTTTTGTTCAGACCCTGAATCATGATCCTTAGGGATCTACCCAATAATAATATTTTGGCCTCTGCAGAAAATAATATAATAAATGCCTTTTCTGTACCATGGAAAAGGTCAGAAAGGCTGATCCATTGCACTTAATAAGATCTTCACTCACAAATGTCTTAACCCAAAAAACCCTCCTGTTCACTCAACAAGAAGCCTGGCTCAGGGTGCAGTTAGTCTAATTTCACCCCAAAATTATGATTATAAAGACAGCATAGTACAGAAGCCAAAGATGGTGAATCTGTTTTTGTGCCAAGGAAACTGAGCAGCTTGATCAGAATCTGCACTTTTACTCCTTCAGCTTGAAGAGAACTGCTTTATTGTTTGTTTTGAGTTTTTTTCCAAATCCAGGTTTCTCACCTTCTCTTCCACTGCTGATCTGGCCAAAAAACCTCATCCTCTTGATTTTTTTTTTTTTTTTCTTTTTTTTTTTTTTTCTTTTTTTTTTTTTTCTGCAAAGCAGTATAAATTTTATCTGGTGCTACTAGGACACCTTGCAACCAAGCAAGAATTTTATGGTACAGAGAAAGCACAATAAAGTTCCTCATCTTCCAGCTCAGTAGAGCAAAGCACAAAGGAATTATCTGAGCAACTGAAGAATATCAACATTAGTATTATTATCCATAAAGAGTAGTGTTCCTAACAAGCCAGTGATTTAAAGGTGTCAGGAAACAATGTCATGATGAGGATTTAGTCAGTAAAATACTTTAATCTAAAACAAAACAAAACAAAACAGGTTTAAGTAGAGCAGATTGGAAGCACTTAAGCAACAATGAAAGTTGAAAAAATGAAAAAAAAGGAAAATATTTATGTACATACTGAAGTTCCTTGAATGAAACTAAAAGCATAGCTAGGAGGAATGGGAAAATTTCTATATATACATATATGCATATTCACCAGCAGTGCTTGAGATACTAAGACTACATCCTTGCTAGAACACTGAAGTGTCAGAAACCCTGTTGAGTTTTTAGGTTGACCCCTGACTGCTTTTGAATGAAATCTCAAAGCTGATCCATGAAGCACTTCCCAAAACAACTGCTGGAGAATTTTGGAGGAGTCAGGAGAACTGCTCACAAAGGGCAGTTTGGATGCACCCAGCCCGTTTTGGAAGCTAAGAAAGGCCAACATCAAAGAGCCTCGCAGCTGGCTGTGGGTTCACTGTCCATGTGTCCCTGTGGTCCCCATCCCAATACCTGCATTGTGGGAAATGGATTTGTAGAGAATCCTCAAAGCCTGACAGAAGGCTTACATAATGTTCTTCTGTACACAAACCTTGAGATAAGAAATGCTGGCCTAGAAATGCCATGGAATAGGATGGACATTGTTGAGAGAGAAATGGAATCAGAAACAAGTTTCAAGGGATGGCCTTGCAAGTAAGGCTAGATACTTTGGAGAAATAGAACTATGAAAGGTGCATTGTAGTAGGACCCACGAGGGGTGATTTTAGATGATTGGCTTTAGGGCATTAACAGCATGGTCTGGAAAAAGCTGATAGGCCAAGAGATACTTGTAATGTATTGTGATTAGGAAATAGTTGGCTTCTGGTTGTGATGGCTTGAATTGTAACATCTGTATTGTCTCACCCCTCACACAAGACTGAAAATGGAATAGAAGTTTTTAAAATTCCTCTCAGTTGCCTCACCTCTGGGTCAGAAAAGGCTATATATAATCTGACACTATATGGTTTTCTCTGACCACAGAGGCACAAGGCTCAGCCCCACAGGGACCACAGCGGTTCACCACCTCCCCTCACTGCTCTACCCTTCTGCTGCCACCATGGCAACGCACTCTCTGACATCATTCTGGTGTTGGGGCATCCTGCCAGACTCCCCTCTTTCCTGGCTGTACCCAGCTGAAGGTTGGGGCACTTCCTTCTGGCTGGAGCACCCCGGGACCGCTGGCTGCTGAAGCTCCACAGAGGCACCAGGAGATCTTCTTCCACGGGGCTGTTGGTGACTGACACTTCTCCTGGCTGAGGGAAAGGTGTGTCTGTCACCTGTCTTGGACTGGACTTGTTTTCTTGTGCTTGGCTTTCTTGCTGGCTTGGCTCCAAAGGGCTGCAGGTCCAGCTCCTCTGCATGTCCTGTGGCAGCTCCCACTGCTCCACTTCCTTCCATATCTGTGAAGGCAAGACTTATTTGTTTCTTACAATAATTACAAGACCCTGGCTTCATGTAAACTATCCTTTTACACCTATACTGTGTGCCAAAGACATCAATAATTTTTTTTTAAATATTTTTTTCCCCATTTTACATGGGCAGACAATGATAGGAAAAGGGGGAAGAGTTTTAAATTGAATGGGAGAGATTTAGATTAGAGATTAGGAAAAAGTTCTTCCCTGTGAGGATGGTGAGCCACAGGCAGAAGTTGCTCAGGGAAGCTGTGGCTGCCCCATCCCTGGATGGAGCTGGGAACAACCTGGGATATTAGAAGGGTGGGGAAATAAGTGATTATTAAAGTCCCTTCCAACCCAAACCATTCCATGACTCTGTGATTAATTAAAAAAAAACAGTTTCTGCTAAAGAAATAATTTCAGTGGTCATACATTTCACTTGGATGGAAATAAATTGGCAAAGCCAAACAACCATTAGCTATTTCCACAAATTAATCAAAAACAACAAACACAGGTGGTTTGTGCTTATTGACACACTAACAGCTGCTAGATCATCTCCAACATTTCAAAATTTTTTGAATAAATGTCTAATAATCAATTGTATAGAATACAGTGTCTTAGCTGTGTATGGCTAAGACTGATAATATTTTAATACTACACACCCATAAAATGCATCATCCCTTTCTGAAACAGCTTGTAACTTAGGGTAGAACTTTGTGTTTCTAACATTTGAGCCCTATTCAAGGCAGACCCTGCAACCTGCAATGCTGTTTTTAAAAAAATGACACAGAAAAAAATGCATGTTTTCATGTTGAAATGTTTACATCCTTATATATCAAATGGTTGTCAATAACAGAGGCAGGGTGACTTGTAGTGACATAGTAGATAATTTCTGAGCTGACAGTGTGTGTCATGACTGGCAGCCTAGCTTGTAGCATCATGTGGATGCTAAAAATAATTATAATTTTCTTGTAATCCTCTCCATCCCCTCATGAAAAAAAAAAAAAAAAAAAAAAAAAAAAAAAAAAAAAAAAAAAAGGCGCCATCAGACTACACTCAAGCCCTTTTTTTTAAATTTATTTTTAATACTCATTCCAAATCCAGAACTAGTCCTGGTCAATATCTCATGTGTTAGTGGACAAAATCAGCTTTTTTAGTCCATTTATCAGCACACATTGTAGGTCCTTAGCACAAATAACAGCAGAAAATGTGTTACTACCACTTCTGTTGTTTCAGGTTTACCCTTTCCATTTAACCCTTAACAAGCTGTGACATTCAGCCTCATGGTTGCTCAGACCTTTTGCTCAGATTCATTCTCTTCTGCATTCCCTGTAATTCATTTTTTGGGACTATATTTGCTGAATCATAGAATATCTCAAACTGGAAAGGACATATAAATGTTCATTGAGTACCACCCCTGCTTCTCACAAAAACACCTAAAATGAAATCATATTTAAGAAAGGTTGCATAGACACTCCTTGACCAACCTGAACTCTGATAGCCTCGGCAATTACTTCATGCTTGTGCTTATTTTATTCTGTTAAAGGGTGTTGCTGGTTTTTTGTTTGTGTTTGTTTGTTTGTTTGTTTTGTCATGGCGGTGGTTTTTGTTTGGTTTGGTGTTTTGGTTTGGTTTGGTGTTTTTGGTTTGAGTTTGGTTTTGTTTTTTTGGTTTTGTTTTGTTTTTTGGGGGTTGTTTGGTTTTTTGGTGTTGGTTGTTTGTTTGTTTGCTGTACACTCATAAATTTAAATTTCAGGGTTGTACCTCTTGGAAAATCCACCAGAAAGTTGCTACCAAAATTTCAACAGTCAGACATATTATTATGTTTAGCACTTTTCCTTCTTAAGCTGGCTTTAACTTTAGGTAGTCTGCTGATTTAAAGTACAAATTACATACATCACTAGGTCCAGTTTTCTTATTTAGACACATAAACAAGATAATAAGGTCATGATCTCCTGTACCAAAGCTTCATGTTAGTTCTGGAGATTTTTTGACTCTCTCATCTTCAAAGGTGTCATTTTCAACGGTGAAAAGAAGGTTTTTCAAGCAAGTTTGAATCAATGCAGGAGGCTACAAGTTTTCTGGATAGAAGCAGTTTCAAGGATGAAGTACTGCCTTGAGATCCCTTATTTTTAAACATTAAATACAAACTGTTCAATATCATGAAAGCATATGATTAACTGGATTAAGTACCAGCTAACAGAGCTCAGGCAGAAATTATATATGGGAAATAATTCTCAGGGATGTGTGGCAGTACCAGCCACCACCACTGAAATGGAAGATGTTAAGTGTTTCCACTGGTGATTTGGGAATTTAAACTGAAATTGATTCTGATGAAATTTTGTAAAACAAGAGAAAAATGGCAAACTGGCAGAAAGGAAGGAGGAGGAGCTGATCTGAGCAAGCTAGGAGCCAGAAGGGAGAGGCAATGTACAGGCTGGCATAACATCTTCAGGAACACACAGTGATTTCTAGCTGAAGATGTCCAAGGAGCTCAGAATAAGGGTCAATCAGGTACCATTCTGAAAGGGTTCAGGGAAAGGAAATTGAGGCTTGGAAATGTAACTTGTAGGAGGATAGAAGCTCTCTGTTGAACCACCAGAATGAATTGCAAAAAGCAAAAAGAAACATTATGTTCCTCCACCTCCAGGTTTGTTCTGTCAACAGTGCCATAGTCCATCAAAAGTTCTTCAATTCAAGAGAGAGGTAATTATGAGAAGCTAAGGAGATTTTTCTTGTTAGACCAAGGTTAGGCAAGGCAATATCTTGATCCCTTCTCCCTGTACAGGATAACTGTGCTGTGCTGCATAACTGTGCATATTGGTTTCTCCCTCATTTTCATCCTCAGCTGCTCCTTCTGGTACAATATCCAGGGCCCTTGATCCACTGGACTTTGCACTCTAAAAGCACCCACCAATGAGAAAATCTCTGTTTTGCAAGTCTTTCTGTGGTGATTAATAAATAAAGGCTCTGAACACTTAATTGTGTTAGAAAAGCTGTATTTCTTAGGAGGGGAAGAGCTACAAAGCAGAAACTAAACAAAAAGAGTGCAGCTTTGATTTCTTCTCTCTCTCTCCAAAACCAACAGCACTTTAAATAGGGGGGAATCAAACATTAGACATTTCCAAGTTGTATGTATTAAATTCACTTAAGATATTGTTATCCTTGTTTAGATTTGAACATATTGGGGAATCTTTTTGTCTTGCAACTATTCCTAAAAGACTCTAAGTGGCTGGATTGCCTTTTTCCGACAAAAAAAAAAAATTCTTCCCATGAATTATTTACGTGATGGCTCCAATCAACGCTGTACCTGTCAGCCTCCCCAGCCAAAATGAAAGTTCACTATGTAAAGGTGCCAAGGGAGAGTGGCAGCCTCCCACTGCGAGTTTATAGACAGAACTAAGTCAGCACGCATTATGTGTCAGAGCCGACATCAGACAGAATCAGATCCTTTGATCTCAGACCTCCACAGGAAGCTTAGATCTCAGACAAATTAGATAAAAAATGAATTTATAGCAGATATGTGTCCTAAGGCACACAGCTGAACGCTGTGTTTTGGAAGAGTATGGCAAATATCAAAACACATAAACTGCAGAATTTCCTCTCTCCTTCTCTCTCTCCCTCTGCTTTTGTGATAGACACTAATTAAAACGAGATAAAAACTCCAGCTCGCCTTTTCCTGCCTCTTATGTAATCCACAGGCTTCAGTAAGAAGGAGGAAAAAGAAATTCCCAAAACAGAGTAAATGGGGGGTTCAGCAGGGTTATCTGAATGCCCTCAGATCTCTGCTGTTGGCAGGTGAGATTAAAAAAAAAAAAAAAAAGCCCTCAACCACTGTAAGAACATTTCACACTTGCAGAAAGGGAAGCCGGTGCTTTGTGCTGCCAGCCACATGCCCCCGGGGCTGTCTGCTTTTTGGTGACCTCAGAAGGAGTTGGGTTTGATCAGAAGATGATGAAAGGACAAGTCTTGAGGAGGTGTGCTGGAATGGGTTGTTTGTGGCAGGACCCTGGGGAGCAAAGTGGGACACAGGAGGGAGTGGAGCTGCTTTGGGCTGCTGGGTTGGACTCACACAGGGACCCTGCAAATGAGCCCTGGGTGGGTTTTTTTTTACCTCCAGTGTAACACGGTGCAGTCCTTCACAGCCTGCAAAGCTGCCCAGAGCTTTTGTTCCCCCTCCAGCACCTGGAGATTTGGGCAGGGAGGAGCCCTGCATCTCCAGGTATATGGGGACACCCCGAGTGTTGGTCCCTGCTCTACCCCAAAAATGCTGGGAGAAATCGTGGACTCGTTAAGTCATAGAATGTCCTGAATTGTGGGGAAGGGACCCAAAAGGATCACTGAAATCCAGGCCCTGTCCTTGCACAGGGCACTCCAAAAATTACAGCATGAGCATAAGGGGGATTGTGCTGCTGCCTTCAGTGCAGCTGGGAATTCACTCCGTCTGTATTAAAGGACAAATGAAAAAAATCAGGGAGGAGAAGGAGGAGGCAATAAAGAGAATCCTGGAAACACTGAATTTGGAAAAAACCTTTCAGATCCTTGCATTCAACCACCAAGGCACCACTGTATTCACCATTAAACCTCTCCCCAGCTGCCACCTCCCACACATTTTTGAACACTTGCAGTGAAGGTGACTCCATCACTTCCCAGGGAACACCTGGACGTGTTAAAAGAACATGAACTGACTCATTTGGTGTCCAGTCATTTATGAATTGCAGTCTCACCTCCTGCTGCAGACACTCCACTTTTATTTGGCCTTTGATTGTAGCAAGGCTTGGTGGGAGCTGCAGGAGGCTGTGCTGGTGCACTGGGTCTCTTGGTGCTGTCCTGTGGTAGATGAGGCTGTTCAGTCCTCGTTTCTGCAGTGAAACACAAAGTCACATCACCCTCAGTGTATCCTCTGCCCAGCAGAAATTATTAATTCAAGCAGAAGTTGAACATATTGTTGAATATATAGTTGAATGTTGCTTGAATATTTATATATCCCGCGAAATGCCGTGTCCACACACCTTTGGGCACTTCCAGGGAAGGTGACTCCACCACTGCCCTGGGCAGCCTGGTCCAGTGCTTAACAATCCTTTCCAAGAAGAAAATTTTGGTGACTATCAGTCTGAAATCAGACACCTTTTATAGGCATAAAACTGTATAAATTTGAACTATCACAGAATCACAGAATAATTCTGAGTTGGAAGGGACCCACATTGATTACTGAAGCCCAGCTCTTGTCTCTGCATGAACTACAAACTATATCCTAATTACTGAACCTCCCAGAGCTTTTTCTGAGTTCTGTTGTCTGAAACCCATTGTGGCCACTGTGGGGATTTGTTAAATAAAACAAGGAGTAGTCTGCAAGTATAAATTTCTGTGGATATTTCCAACTTACTGTGGCTTTTGCTCTTCCTGAACCAGCAGAATGAAAGAACAATGATGAATGCAGATGCTGCTGAACCCAGTATGACAACGAGGATCACGCTGGCCCTGGCTCTCACGGGCACAGAGAAGGTGGCAAATGGCTGGGACAGCACACTGAACTTTGCCCCTGAGAATTTAAAGCAGTCAGTTTATTACAAAAGCAAGGACAGCAATTTCACAGTTAAAACATCATCCCACAGCTTTTTAACAGGGATAACACTGTTAAAGATGCATTCAGGGACAAACCATAAATCCATCCATCTCCAGACATTAACAGACAATATTTATTTGGGGCTGAGTACCAGCACAACCCAAATGTGTAACAATATTTCTACAAGCTAAGTTTCAAGCTTTCAGTGCTTCCTGAAGCACAGCTTCTTTGCATTCCACAATACCTAATATTTCTTCCATGAATTTTTCTAACTGACACAAACCCCAGAAAACACATGCACAATGCATTTCCTTCTGGGGCCAGACAGATCAGGCCCCTACAGAAAACATGCACATTTTCTGCAAGAGAAACTGGTTATGATAAGACAGTTCTTAACACTGATTTTTTTTTTTTTTTTTTTTTTTTTTTTTTTTTTTTTTTTTTTTTACAGGCTGCACCTGAATCGTGTAAATAGAACTTAGGGGGAACTCAGAAACATTCCCCAGCATGAAGATTAAATCCATGAAGCAGAAAACTCCCAGTGAACTTGTTAATATTTTCCACCACGTTGATAATGAGCATTATAAATAAAAAATGTCAGTGTCCCTGCTGTTACACAGTAAATATTTAGTCTCTTGAAAGACAGAAGCTCTGGGTAATGCTCTGCACCCAGAGATTCTAAAGTTTTCTGTAAATGGCAGAATCAAGCCAGGCACTGCTCACAGTTTCTCTGTCCAAGAGTTCATTGGGTCTCAGATGTGAGCTGCAAGGACTGGAAGATACTTAGTACTGACCTTTTGAAATAGAGAGAGGTTTTGAATTCCCTAATTTATTTCCAAAACAAGTTCTGAATGCAGATGTGCTGGGCAAGGACAGGAGTTTAGGAACACTGACCCTGGTGCTCTCTGTAGACCATCTTGAAGGATGTGGATTACCACATCAACTCATTATCTGTCTTACTACCTGACTCATTATTGGTCCTAACCCCACAATTCTAATTGTTCTGATGGATGGATATTTCTTTTACTTGAGTTCTGCTTTTAATAAAAATCTACAAGCTTTTTTTTTCATCAATTCATTAAAAAAAAAATCAGAAATGCTGTCAGATGGAGGCTTGGAGACTGGAGCAAGCAGCTGCAAGTACTTTTAGCAGAAACTAATTAGATTTGTGTCAGTGCTGTCCACCTGAACGAAGCCAAGCTGCATCAGGGCAAGGTGGGAAGCATGCTCCAATTGGGAGAAATCTGCCTGCAGGTACAAACACATATGAACTTCAGCTGAGAGAAGAAATCTCCCAGGTATCAAGGACTCTGCACAGACAGGTGTTTAAAGGTGTTTTGCACTACTCTAATAGTTTGTGAGTAGGATGCTGTTGGTTTAAATGGAAAGTGGATGTCTCAAACCCATTGGGATCCATTTCAGTGAAGGGAATATTACTGTAAAACAAGGAGCAAGACGATGCAGTGGTGCTGTGAATAGTCTGCTCTCCCCAGGAACTACCACTAAAACATTTGGGATTATTGCATTCAACATCAGCTGCACCTCCTGAGGTGTCTCCAAACAGTGAATTATGCCAGGGTAGGTGCATAGAGCAACTGGTTCATGAAGATGTATCACAAACATCTACTATTTGATTGTTTAATTTCGGTTTGTTTGTCTCAAACGACAAAAATAAATCTCTTCAGTAAGAATCTGGAAGTGTAAAAAAACCTTTATGCTGTCACCAGCATGGCTCCCAATTACAAGGAGCAAAAGGGATTGTGCCTTTGGTGTGTACTTTTGCAATGCAGGTTGAAAGTGTGGAATAATCTGATTTACACAGGTGATGCCTGCACAGGTGCATCAGCTGCCTGTACACATTGGTACCTCTAAACATCCTCCATGGGGGAATGGCTTGAAGCTGAAAGAGGGCAGATTTAAATTAGATATTAAAGACTGGCACAGGTTGCCCAGAGAAGCTGTGGCTGCCCCATCCCTGGAAATGTTGAAGGTCAGCCTGGAAGGGGCTCTGAGCATCCTGGTCTACTGAAAGGTATCCCTTCCCAACACAGGGGATTTGAAATTCAATGATCTTGAAGATCCCTTCCAATCCAAACCATTCTGTGATTCTATTATTAATTCTTAGTAACTCTCTGACTGTCTAAATACTTCAGAAAATGGATCTCTGTTTGATCAGAAAAAAAGGTTTTGGGGTTTCCCTGAAACAGGTCTCTAAAAACACTTCATTAATCTGTGCTTCCAGCCTAAAGAATCTGGTGTTGTGAGGTGCTGACCTTCCATCTGCTCTCACTGATGAGAAGGTAGTGGGAGCTGCATGTTTGGCAGGTCAAAATACACAAAAATCCACCCGTCCTTGGAAAGCCCACCTCCAAGTACTCCCTGCACCCTGATTCTCCCTTTGCCAAGCCATGGGAAGCACTGGATTTGGATGAGCCACTTGTGGCAACCTAAGTATTTGCAAACTACTTCTGTTGTTTTTTTTTCAGATTTTTTCATTACCCACTTCCACTTGGCCACTTCACAAGTCAGATGCACCTGTTCCCTCTTTTTTTCTGGATGAGGCAAGACATGAGAGACAGAGAGAGATTGATCATCTACAATGGTATTTATCTAGAGAGATATCCATGCATATATATATATATATAAAGAGAGATGGATGGATGGATGGATGGATGGATGCAATACCATAATAGAGACTTTACACACGGTCTTGCAACATCTATATGTTAATATATCCTTGGACTGCATGCCAGACCTCTTCCTGCTTCTCCATAGACTTGCCTCAGCAGTCATCCTGAGACAAGAAACCAACACTTTGACCCCTCTATACCTTCAGAAACAGATTTAGAGATAATTTCAGGCCCCCAGATTGTTGCTGAGGCACTTATTTTGTGCAGACATCTTGAGGATTTTCCAAGGCAGAGTTCAGGGATGCCTTGTCCCCAGTGTCCCCCTCAGCTGGCATTTCCAAGAAGGCATAAGCACACCTGCCTCCTCTTTACTGAGCTGCTCAGGGGCCTCTGAAGGTGCCAACATCATCTCCATAAGCTCTCAGGAGAGCCCTGGCAGAGCCCAGTGCTGGAGTCAGGCTCTGAATGTGCATAACCACCTATAAAGGTGACCAGGTGCAAGCAAACAGTCAGGAAAAGGCACTATGAAAATAGCCAGGAGCACAGATGGAAAATTTCTGAGTATAAACAGGGGGGCGGGGAAAGGGAATGAGAGGTTGCAATTTATAGGAAAAATTTTGCTCTGGCAACTTAACTGATTTTAAATATCTGATTTCTTGGGATACATATTAGGGAATCCAGGGAGGAAGAGGCACCTTTTTCTGGCAATACTTCTCTGTAATTATTCATTAGATTTGAGAGATCTTGCATGAATATCACAGGAATCACCCAGCTCTCCTGCTGCCTGGGGAATGCCAGCTTGGATGTGGAACAGAACTCAGGCTATTTAGAGGTTTGGCATCACTCCACCCATTCAAACAAAGTTTAACTCCTTTTTTATAAATCCAAGCCATCTGTAGGGCTTTGATTTTACTGAATCACAAAATACACAAAATATAGGGTTTACCTGGAGGTGATGTGACAGTGAACACAAGTCTCCAGTTTGTTCCTGAGCTGGAGACAGCCAGATTGGAGAAGCTTGCACATCCCTCTATGACCTGTACTTGGGTGAGCCCTGGAGAGTCAGAAAAAAAAAATCATATTACAATTAACAGCAACCAGGTAAGTGCCACTTAAGAACCTCAGGGAGTCTTCATGACTTTAAGGGACTTCAGAAAGCCTAAATTTGTTGTCCATCTTAATTATAAACATTGTGTCTAACTCCAGAAAATTTCACACAGAGGTACTCGGAAAACAAATTCCCGAGGGATTGGAGGGCTTCAGCTTCTAAATAATAATTCTTTGAGCTCATTGTGAAATGGCATTTTCTATGTGTTAAGGGGGTGTAATGTGAATGCAGCTGTTGAAGGGATCAAACAATGGTAACAGAGATGCACTAGAAAGTTCCACATGCCCGTTTTTTAAATTTAACTCAGGTCTTGTGTGACTAAGTACTTCACCAAGGTTAGGAGAGTGATAATGAGAGAATGTCCTTAAAGGGATGGTCTCAAGGAGTCAACCACTGTAACTAAGGGACAAGCTGAATTTTCAATTCTTTTCTGATTTGTAGGTGCTTCACTTTATCTTTGGGGCATATTCCCTCCTGCCCTATTGTTAAATCTCCTGGAATTTTTCTCCAGCTCTGTCAGATGCTTTGCAAGGTATTTGGCCATGGAAAATGTCTGTGGTGACTGCCCTGAGACAGTACAGGGGACACTGTCAGCTGGAAACCTGGCAGGGAAATACTCCACAGGGGGGCATTAAAATGAAACCCAGGAAACAGAATTTCTCCATCACATTACCTCTTGTGATCTATCAGGGAATTCATTCTGACTCAACATTTGCCCTTGCCATGGTTGTTATTTCTGTAGGCTCTTTTTAAAAGTTATAATTTACTTTGCAACAGGATCCCCATTTTATTGTGTGTATCTTTGAGCACCAGCCAAGGCCTGGCCTTTGAGTGAGGCTGGCCAGGTCTGGTCTGCATTCAGACTCTCGGGGTGAAAGGGGTGAAATCCTAAAGGCTGACAAATTTCCAAATGTTGGTTCAGGTGGGGGTGAGATGCCAGAACTTCCTCAGGATGCTGGACTTGCTCCAGTGATCACAAACACAGACTTTTGCCTGCTGAAAGACAGCATGTCATAACTCTTTGCTTTATGGAGCAGGTGGTTTGGCATTTTAAGCAGCCCAGGTGAAGGTACATAAAGCTGAATGTGGGCAGGACATTTCTACTCTGCCATTCTCATGTTTAGGGTATTGAGCAACATGGTGAAGTAGCAAACTCTGAACTACAGTCAGGAATTGCCCAAGACACGGTCTTAGGCAAAACCATGACACATATTAATTATTTAGCAACATAAATGATAAAGTTTCTCCTCTCTGTAACCCTGGTACTATTTAAGTTGTTGATACCCAGTTGTTTTGACTACATATATGCATTTTTTCCTATTTCTGTACCAAAACCAAACCACCAATTTCATTATGAGTCTCCAGGATCAGCTGTGATATATAAATAATCAGTGATTTATACTGGGAATAGATTTGATGGATATGTATGTATGTAGATTTCTTTTGCTGCTCCAGCCCAATCCTGGTTCATCCAGCCATCACTCATATGATCCTCCTTATGAAGGTGTCTGCACAGACTACCAAGTTTTTCTTGGCTCTCATACTCACTGTAATGCAGATTTTAACAGAGGGCCTTGTCAGCTGTGTTCAAATACTTTATAATTGCCATTTCTAGTGTGTGATGGAGCCTGGAGTACTGTACTGTACTTCTCAACAGAGACTAGCTCAGCTTTTGGGCACATATGCTTCAAAGCTCAGAATATTACAGATATATATGGGAGTCTTCCCAAAGATCTCTCAGGCAAGCTGGTATTTAACGTAGAAGCACAGCTAATTTGGAGCTAAACTGCCTTCCACGAGGCACTTTGGCTGCTGTCAGATGAAGCAGCCTCAGTGTGCTAGACGGGACCCATTTCCATTAAATGCTGCTTTCATGTGCTTCAAAAGATGAGTGCAATAAGGATGTTTGTCAAAGGAAAAACTGCAGCAAACTATTACATGCAGAACATCTGTACTGTGCTGCTCTTCCTTTGCTGGAGTTTATTGACTATTAATTTGATGCATGTATCTTTTAAAGAATGTGAAGTGTCTTTCTCTTCAGTGACTTTTTCTCTTTCTTTCTTTCTTTCTTTCTTTCTTTCTTTCTTTCTTTCTTTCTTTCTTTCTTTCTTTCTTTCTTTCTTTTCTTTCTTTCTTTTCTTTCTTTCCTTCCTTCCTTCCTTCCTTCCTTCCTTCCTTCCTTCCTTCCTTCCTTCCTTCCTTCCTTCCTTCCTTCCTTTCCCTCCCTCCTCAATAATCTGTGGCTCATCAAAACCTAAGGAGTTTAGGAACATGCCCTGAAAAGGCAGAAAAGCAGCAGAAAACACAGAAGGATTTTTCTAACCTGTAATCCTAGAAGTATCCTGGGCTAGGAAGGAATTCTAATAAACAGAAACAGGGACTGAAAGGGTGAGAAACTGTGATCTACAGCATAAATGCTACTTAACCTTCTCTAAACGTGAACTTTTCAACTCAAAAATAACTCACAAATGGCTTTACTGTAAACAAAATACTTTCTCTGCAATAAGGAACCTAACTTTTCATTGTGGGTGTTTCTTATATTTAAATATTTTAGCAGTTAAACTTATAAATTTGTAATAATTATAATTTCCAACTTCTAGTTCAGTAGCATATGACCATCCACAGGTGTTTGGTTCAGCATTCTACTTAAACAAGGTTCTATACCTAAGAATGTTCACACAACCTTGAGGGAAATCCTCACATGTTTAGAGTTTTCCATGAGTTTTCATGAGTCTTTCATGAGTTCATGCATTTTGAAAAATGAAGACCAGAAGAGAAATTTTTACAACCTCCATGAAGAAAACAAACAAACAAACAAAAAACAACAACAACAACAAAAAACCCAAACCTCTTTCCCATTATAATATGTTAATGACAATCCATAGGCAGTTGTTTCTCTCTGTACTTGGCCAGATGCTTTGCTGGGATAAAAAGATAGTTGTGGACCCTAAAGAAATTGCCCTAGCTAACATAAATTGAAAATCAACTGTGAGGATTTCTAATTCTTCATTCTTTCCTTTTTTGACCCCAGATATGCCTTTTCAAGGCAAACTGTAGGATATACTTCCTTTAAACTACCAGAGAACAAAAATACTTTGTAAAAACTTTTTTTTTTTCCTGTAGCATATGACTGGGCAGTTCATCAAACTCCTACTGCAACCTTCTGTTTTCAGCCCAAAGACTGGTTTTCAAATGCAGTATTTCTCAGGCAGAAATCCTAAATTTATCACCATCATTTTGCACAGCTGCTTTGCCATAAACCTTGGAAAACACATCCAAACCTTTCAGCACAGCCTCAGAGGAGTCCTTGAGATGAGCTGATACAACCCAGGGTTCTGCAGGAGGCCCCAGTTTGTCAATTCTTTCACCCTGGGAGGAAAAACAGAAGAGAAGAATTAAGATCTTGTCTCCTCAGCAAGAGCAAAGAAAGCTTTGATGGTTTTAACAAGTGAAATATTTTTTTTTATATATGCCCTCTGTCTGAGGGCATGTCTTGGTTTGGAAAGACAGGTATCTGCCAGGGAAACTGAGGTTCCCCTAGGATGGAGAATACCAACCCCTCGCACCCCGACGAATTATAATTTTGTAATCAAGGGCTCTCAGGCGAAGAGGTTGGGAATAGGAATAACAGTTCTTTACTAGGAGGTTTAACAATACAAATATGATAGGAAACAAAACCACTCAACCAACCAAACAAATAAACAAATAAACAATAATTTTAGAAGAAAACCCTGACAAAGTCAGAGTTTCAATCTGACCCTGTGATTCAGGATGTTGATAACAGTCCAAACGTAAACAGTCCAAACACTTCTGGAGTGGCAGACGTGATCCTGTTGGAGCAGAGATGATTCTGCGAAGAAACCGGTTCAGGAACGGCCAGGAGGGAGACAGGATGACGAGCACAGGAGACGAAGAAGCTCTTCCCACACCGCCGCGAAGGAAGCGCCGAGCACACCGCTCCTGCAGCCGGGCCGAACCACTCCTGCAGCAGGGCCGAACCGCTCCTGCAGCAGGGCCGAACCACTCCTGCAGCAGGGCCGAACCACTCCTGCAGCCGGGCCGAACCACTCCTGCAGCAGGGCCGAACCACTCCTGCAGCAGGGCCGAACCACTCCTGCAGCCGGGCCGAACCACTCCTGCAGCAGGGCCGAACCACTCCTGCAGCCGGGCCGAACCACTCCTGCAGCAGGGCCGAACCGCCAACCCCCGGCCACCCCCCCCTCCCCCCCACCCCCCACCGCCAGGGCATGAGATGTATAGAAATGCAAATGCACCGCACAGGCTGGGGAAGGTAACAATGGCCTATCAAGGTGGGTCATCAGGCCTCAAAACAGATGTAAATAGAATATACAAAACCCGGCTCCACAACCCAGAACATTATCCACCCCTTATTCTATTACCATCTGTATCATACCTAAATTAATAAACTCCACTATACAGAATGAACCCTCACACTCAGTTCTCACTTAGGATTAGGTTTTCCTGTGGTACACAACTGGTTTTCCCATCTTTCTGCATCACCCACCAAGTGTTACCAGGTCCTTGAGCAAAAACAATCCCACGGGTGGGTTCACCTTTGCCCAAGGTGGGGTTTACCCAAACAGTCTTTCCTAAGATACCTCTCATATGTACTACAGGGACTTTGTCTCCATCCACTGTGTGCAAAGGGGTAGACTGGGCAGGACCAGCTCGATTAATAGACCCTCGGGTGTTGACCATCCAGGTGGCCTTTGCTAAGTTCACTTCCCAATTTCTGAAGGTCCCCCCGCCAAGTGCTTTCAGGGTGGTCTTAAGCAGTCCATTGCACCGTTCAACTTTCCCGGCAGCTGGTGCATGATAAGGGATGTGATATATCCATTCAATGCCGTGTTCCTTAGCCCAGGTGTTTATGAGGCTGTTCTTGAAATGAGTCCCGTTGTCCGACTCAATTCTCTCAGGGGTGCCATGTCTCCACAGGACTTGTTTTTCCAGGCCCAGGATGGTGTTCCGGGCGGTGGCATGAGGCACAGGATAGGTCTCCAGCCACCCAGTGGTGGCTTCCACCATGGTCAGCACGTAGCGCTTGCCTTGGCGGGTTTGGGGCAGGGTGATGTAATCAATCTGCCAGGCCTCCCCATACTTGTACTTGGACCACCGTCCACCGTACCAGAGGGGCTTCACCCGCTTGGCCTGCTTGATGGCAGCACACGTCTCACAGTCGTGGATAACCTGTGAAATACTGTTCATGGTTAGATCCACCCCTCGGTCTCGTGCCCACTTATAGGTGGCATCTCTGCCCTGATGACCTGAAGCATCATGGGCCCACCGAGCTAGGAACAACTCTCCCTTGTGTTGCCAATCCAAGTCTACCTTGGATACCTTTATCCTCGCAGCTTGATCTACTTGCTCGTTGTTCCGGTGCTCCTCATTAGCCCGACTCTTGGGGACATGGGCATCCACATGACGGACTTTCACAGGTAGTTTCCCTACCCTGATGGCAATGTCCTTCCACTCATCAGCAGCCCAGATTGGTTTTCCCCTACGCTGCCAGTTGGCTTTTTTCCACCTTTCCAGCCAGCCCCACAGAGCATTAGCCACCATCCACGAATCAGTGTAGAGGTAGAGCTTCGGCCACTTCTCTCTTTCAGCAATGTCCAGGGCCAATTGAACAGCTTTGAGTTCAGCAAGCTGGCTTGACCCACCTTCTCCTTCAGTGGCGTGTGCAACTTGTCTTGTGGGGCTCCATACGGCTGCTTTCCACTTCCGGTTCATCCCTACGATGCGACAGGAACCATCAGTGAAAAGAGCGTAGCGTGTTTCTTCTGCTGGCAGTTGGTTGTATGGTGGAGCTTCTTCAGCCCGGGTTACTTGTTCTTCTTCGTCAGTGAGACTGAAGTTCTCAGCTTCTGGCCAGTTGGTGATTACTTCCAAAATCCCAGGGCGATTCGGGTTACCAATACGGGCGCGCTGAGTGATGAGGGCGATCCATTTGCTCCATGTAGCATCGGTGGCATGGTGGGTGGAGGGAACCTTTCCTTTAAACATCCACCCCAGCACCGGTAGTCGGGGTGCCAGGAGGAGTTGTGCTTCAGTGCCAATCACCTCTGAGGCAGCTTGAACTCCTTCGTAGGCGGCCAAGATCTCCTTCTCTGTGGGAGTGTAGTTGGCTTCAGACCCTCTGTAGCTTCGGCTCCAGAATCCCAGTGGCCGGCCTCGAGTCTCACCTGGCACCTTCTGCCACAGGCTCCAGGACAGACCATGGCTCCCGGCTGCAGAGTAGAGCACGTTCTTTACCTCTGGTCCCGTCCTGACTGGGCCAAGGGCTACCGCATGAGCGATCTCCTGCTTGATCTGGGCAAAGGCGTGTTGCTGTTCAGGGCCCCAGTGGAAATCGTTCTTCTTGCGGGTAACCAGGTAGAGAGGGCTCACAATCTGACTGTACTCAGGGATGTGCATCCTCCAAAAGCCAATGGCCCCTAGGAAAGCTTGTGTTTCCTTCTTGTTGGTTGGTGGGGACATGGCAGTGATCTTATTGATGACCTCAGTGGGAATCTGACGCCGTCCATCTTGCCACTTCACTCCCAGGAACTGGATCTCTTGGGCAGGTCCCTTGACTTTGCTCTTCTTGATGGCAAAACCGGCTTCCAGGAGAATTTGGATGATCTTCTCTCCTTTCTCAAAGACTTCCATTGCCGTGTTCCCCCACACAATGATGTCATCTATGTACTGTAGATGGTCCGGAGCCTCACCCTTTTCCAGTGCATCCTGGATCAGTCCATGGCAGATGGTGGGACTGTGCTTCCACCTCTGGGGCAGCCGATTCCAGGTGTACTGCACACCCCTCCAGGTGAAAGCAAACTGGGGTCTGCACTCTGCTGCCACAGGAATGGAGAAGAAGGCATTGGCAATGTCGATGGTCGCGTACCACTTTGCTGCCTTGGACTCCAGCTCATACTGCAACTCCAACATGTCTGGCACAGCAGCGCTCAGTGGTGGCGTGACCTCATTCAGACCACGATAATCTACAGTCAGTCTCCATTCCCCACTGGGCTTACGCACAGGCCAGATGGGGCTGTTAAAAGGTGAATGAGCCTTACTGACCACCCCTTGGCTCTCCAGTTTACGAATCATCTCATGGATCGGGGTCACAGAGTCTCTGTCAGTGCGGTATTGCCGACGGTGCACTGTTGCTGTGGCAATTGGTACCTGTTGTTCTTCAACTCTTAGCAGTCCCACAGCAGAAGGGTCATCTGAGAGACCAGGCAAGGTATTCAGTTGTTTGATCTCTTCCATCTCTACAGCAGCTACTCCAAAAGCCCAACGATATCCTTTTGGGTCTTTGAAATATCCATTTCTGAGATAGTCTATGCCGAGGATGCACGGGGCCTCTGGGCCAGTCACAATGGGGTGTTTCTGCCACCCATTCCCAGTTAAACTCACTTCGGCTTCCACTACAGTCAGCTGCTGGGACCCTCCTGTCACCCCAGAAATAGAAATGGGTTCTGTTCCTACATACCCTGATGGCATCAGGGTACATTGGGCACCAGTGTCAACCAAAGCCGTGTATTTTTGTGGGTCAGATGTGCCAGGCCATCGGATCCACACAGTCCAATAGATCCGATTATCCCTTTCCTCTACCTGGCTAGAGGCAGGGCCCCTCTAGCACTGGTTATCCCCTTCCTGAGCATACATACTAGAGGTTCCTTCAAGGGGATTCAACACAGCATTGGCAGCTTGGTTATAGGAGGCTGAGGCTACTTTCATTTTCGTAGATCCCCCTTGGTGATTGTTCCTCTCCTTGAGCTCACGCACCCGTGCTGCCAGGACAGAAGTGGGTTTCCCATCCCACATTCCCATGTCTTCCCCATGGTCACGCAGATAAAACCACAGGTCAGCTCTTGGGGTGTACCCTCTCTCTCGAGCTGGGGGTCGTTGGGCTCTAACTCTGGGGCCTGTGACTCGCACTGGTGCCACATTGGAACTGTTTGTCCTCATCTCCTCCCTCACCCCCCTTATCTCTTCTTTGAGTTCTTTAACCACGGCAGAGATATGAGCCTGCATCGGGCCATTGATCATACTTTCATAATTCCTAAGCTTATTGGCAACAGACCCCACTGTCTCTCGATTGTCCTCAGCATTAATTGTTGCAATAAAGGTGGTGTACTGAGATGGCCCTAGATTTGCCAGATTCCACAACATCTGCCCTGTGCATTTAACCTTGTCAGGGTCATTATCATGCTGTCCACTCCTCCCAAAAAGTACCTCCAGCACCGCCACTTCCCTCAGCTGTTGGATCCCTTCCTCCAGAGTTTTCCAGCGCATTCTATGGTGGTGCTCCTGCATTCTTTCTTTGTGGATAAATCTCTCTCTCACACTCATTAAAAGCCGCTCCCAAAGGGAAAGGGGTCCTGGCTCTCTTACAAATACCTGATTTATACCTGAGTCCTGGGTCAAGGGTCCCAAATTCCTTGCCTCACCACTGTCCAATTGCACACCAGTACCCATGAGGTCCCAAACCCGAAGTAGCCAGGCTGTGTAAGCCTCACGCCCCCGCCGTACGATATCTTTTTGCAGGTTACGGAGACTTTCATACGACAGGGACTCGGTGATGATCTGAACATGTGATTCCCCTGCAGGTTGTGAGGGCCCTCCTTTCTTATTGTCTGGGTTTGCTGTTTTCACCTTAGATTTCTTTGTTTCCACAGGGGCAACTGCCGCTGGCTGTGACTGCCCCTGTGGTTCAGCTGGGACCTGAGCAGTTGTAATCTCTGTGGGTTTCATTGCTGCACCATCAGGCTCTCTTTTGTCAGGGCAGGGGAAGGATTTCCCACTAGCTGGGGAGATGTACTCCCTCAGCATCTGGCTCATCTTTTCTTGCATCTCCTTAATCAGAGCCCCCACCCAAACCGGGTGGTTTATCTCTGAGGCAGGCTGTGGGGCAGGAGCGGACTCTTGGGCTGCATTCTTATTCTCTGGGGTACTTATTAAGGTGCTTACCCAGGCCAATTTCCCCTTATCTCTGAATGCCAAACAGAACAGGCATACCAGCAACACCAGCCACTGTATGATATCATTAGCACTCAGAGATTTCAACCCTTCAAAAACTGGTGGGGTGGACCCAAAAAACTGTGTGAAGGGCTGGGAGAAAATTTCCCCCGGTGCCATTTCCTTACAATAGGTACCATTGTTAAAGTAACCCCAGAAGCACAGAGTTAGCCTATGATAGCTATGAATCCATGTGCTTGCTTTCCAGAGGAAGTTAAAAATCCATGAATTTCTCACCTTATTAATCCACAAAACAAACTGAATGCCCGCCACAGTAGCCTTAGTCATAGGACCCATATTAACATAAGGAGTAGCAAATGGCAGAAATACAGCCACCACCACGTGCCACCCAAACCAGGGAAAGCTAGACCACATTATTCTGGCCAGTGGGCTTTTATCTAATACCCAAGAACTGTTATTCCTCTCTCTCAATGCCCTCGTGCCCCACCCTTGGGTGCCAAAATCTGTCTTGGTTTGGAAAGACAGGTATCTGCCAGGGAAACTGAGGTTCCCCTAGGATGGAGAATACCAACCCCTCGCACCCCGACGAATTATAATTTTGTAATCAAGGGCTCTCAGGCGAAGAGGTTGGGAATAGGAATAACAGTTCTTTACTAGGAGGTTTAACAATACAAATATGATAGGAAACAAAACCACTCAACCAACCAAACAAATAAACAAATAAACAATAATTTTAGAAGAAAACCCTGACAAAGTCAGAGTTTCAATCTGACCCTGTGATTCAGGATGTTGATAACAGTCCAAACGTAAACAGTCCAAACACTTCTGGAGTGGCAGACGTGATCCTGTTGGAGCAGAGATGATTCTGCGAAGAAACCGGTTCAGGAACGGCCAGGAGGGAGACAGGATGGCCAGCACAGGAGACGAAGAAGCTCTTCCCACGCCGCCGCGAAGGAAGCGCCGAGCACACCGCTCCTGCAGCCGGGCCGAACCACTCCTGCAGCAGGGCCGAACCGCCAACCCCCGGCCACCCCCCCCCTCCCCCCCACCCCCCACCGCCAGGGCATGAGATGTATAGAAATGCAAATGCACCGCACAGGCTGGGGAAGGTAACAATGGCCTATCAAGGTGGGTCATCAGGCCTCAAAACAGATGTAAATAGAATATACAAAACCCGGCTCCACAACCCAGAACAGGGCAGTTTGCATTTATGTGTCACATGTCACAAATGTCACAAAGTTCACCATAAATTTTCAAGATGAGGCCACCTCACAGGTTGGGTCAGGCTGGAAGGGACCACTGGAGGTCATCTGGTGCCACGTCCCTGCTCCAGCAGGGCCATCCCAGAGCACAGGGCACAGGCTTGTGTCCAGATCATTCTGGAATATCTCCAGTGAGGAGACTCCACACCCTCTCTGGACAATCTGTTCAGTGCTCGGTCACTGCACAGGAAAGTTCTTCCTCCTGCCCAGGTGGAACTTGCTGGGATCAGTCCCTGCCCGTTCCTCTGGTGCCATCGCTGAGCCCCATGGAGCATCTCAAATGTCAAAAATCTCAAATGTCAAAATAGTATATAATTAATAAAGCTCTCCATCCACAGGGAGGCAAATCATACCTTTCTGTCCAGGAAAATGATTTTTGGCTGTACAGGAAGCTGCTTCTCGATTTCTCCATCTGAGGGCTGCACCTGAACAGAGATGCTGTAGGGTCTCCTGTATAAGCACGTTTCTGAATGTTGTCTGCTTCCATTTCTTTCACATGAAAAAAAAAAAAGATGGGAAAGATAAAAAAAAAAGGAGAAAATCAGAAATTAAGTTCTAGATCTTATTTTCTGCTCCAATTTTCTACCTACTAATCTACTTTATCACAACACTTTGATTCCTTGGGTGAGAGCAGCACGTACAGAATTAGGTAACAGTTATCACTTCCAAGCAGAAAGCAACACTAGAGTATGAAAAAATCCTTTTGTTTCAATCCCCAGTTTACAGCTGGAAAAGTGAGAAATTAACAAAGTGACTAATGTCCCTGGTATCATGTTGGAAGTATGTGGCAGAGACAGGGATTTTATGGATTCATGAACCCAAAGCCTTATCCACAAAGTCATCAGTTGCAGTGCACTGAGAGCAGTGGAGTCTGCAAATGTTCCCTGTCCAGAGGAAAGGTTTTCACTGAAAGCCTTTGAGCTCCTCTAAGAACAAAGTCTTGGTTCCTCTACACAAGCACAGCACTTACAGGGCTTTACTGCATTTCTTTTTCCTGCATCACCTTCCCAATCTGCAAAGACTGCAGACAGAAATAAAGCAGTTACAGACACCCCCTTGAAAGACATTGGTTTTTCCAAGCCTGAAATTTAAATTAGAACATCCCAGGAGAGAGCTTTTGCATTTGAATAAAGAATCAACTCTTTATTCTGAGCCTGGATCATTTCATTCCCTCTCCCAGTGCTTTGTGTCATTTAGTATCTCATATATATATATAATTTATATATATAAAATGCTCTAATCTGCAATTGCAATGAAGTGGCTGGGGGTTTGGTATTGTCTTGAAATGAAAGAAGAAAAGCTATTCATTGATCTCTAGTGTTTGCTTAGAGGTGTTTACAAGCACAAGATATGTTGGAGCTTAAGCTTCCTTTGCTTTTAACTGTTTTTCTTCTAGTTTGGGTGATGGTTGTGGATGTTTTTTCAGAGTATTACTCTGTATTACAAATGAGAGACTGTTCATACTGATGGAAAATACTGGTCTGAACTACAGCTGCTGGAAAGATCAACTAAGGTTTTAAGGGTATGTGCAGATTCGAAAGGTAGCTTAATTACTGAAGCTCCAGTTCTTATCTCGGTTCTTTATCTTGTATTTTTGTCAGTGGGAAAGTCTCAAAGGTGAAGTTAGGTTTGAAATTCATGTCAAGGGCATCAATAAGGTGCTGTTATCCACCTTCTTCCAAAAATGTGCATTCAGCTGTGTGACCACAACTTACTGCAGAACAACTCACCAAGTCATTCGTGTCTTCAAGCTAAAGAGCTGCAGTTTTCTGTGAGCTGCCTTGCTCCTCCAGATGAGCACAGAGGTTTAGGTGAGTCTTGGCATAGTTTCTGTAAAGCCTCAATTTTTTTTTCTTTCCTCAGCTTCCTTAAAACTGACAGCAAATAAGAAAAATGCCCTGAATTCACACCTCAGGCTCTACATGCTAAAACTGTGCTCATGTAGTGCGTAGAGGAAGGCTGCTGCAAAATGTGGATCTAGGAAGTAGTTCTCACCCCCTGGAGTGAGCAGAATCATAGAATCATAGAATCATAGAGTCACAGTATCATAGTATCATAGAATCAGAGAAAAGTTGGATTAGAAGCGACCTTAAAGATCATCCAATTCCACCCCCTGCCATGGGCAGGGACACCTTCCCCTATTCCAGGTTGCTTCAAGCCCCATCCAATCTGACCTGGGACACTTCCTGGGATGGGGCAACCCCAGCTTCTCTGGGCAACCTGTACACACCACATAGCAAAAAATTTCTTCTTACACCTAATCTAAATCTCTTCTCTTTTAATTCAGAACCATTCCCCCTTGTTCTTTCACTCTCTGGTAAAATAACAGTGAGGAAAACAGAACAAAGCAAAGCTAGATGTGGATCCTTAAAATGGAAGTGTAAAAATGAGTGTCTGTGGGTAATTTGAACTTGGTTAACACAGCATGGAATGTGGTGTTTATATCCCACATGGCCCAACCTGACTCGTGCTGTGAGGGAGCCTCTGCCTTAGGGCACAATCCTGCACACATGCTGTATTCCTTAAAATGATGTCAGTGTGGAGGAGGAGGAGAAAGGAGCATCCTGCTGCTCCCCTGCTGATTTGTGCTGGAAGGAAAATAGGCCTTTCCTGGCACAGCTTTGCCCTAGGGAGGTAGAGGTAGATGAGTGCTGATAGCCCAGCCAGGACCAGAGCAAGACCTGCTTTTGCCTTCATCCTGTGGGCATGAAGGATGTGCTGCTTGCCACTACCCTGGAGCCTTGTGCTGGGCAGGAGC
Organism: Phylloscopus collybita; assembly: GCA_027886175.1. NCBI lineage: Eukaryota > Metazoa > Chordata > Aves > Passeriformes > Phylloscopidae > Phylloscopus > Phylloscopus collybita. Next base: position 54,109,591 of record JAJNNQ010000026.1, read on the forward strand.
AGGCTGGTTTGCAATTCCCTGCTGACAGGGAGCAACTCTGATGCTCAGTGCCCTGCACCTCTTCTAGATGTGGGCACAGCAGGCTGGGGATGCCTCAGTCAGCAGGGACACCAGGCATCCCTGATCCTGTCACCATCAGTGCCTACACATGTCTGCTGAACAGGCTGAGGCTCCACAGGAGAGCAAGTGCCTGTCCTTTGGCAGCAGGGAAGTTTGAGGGCATAGAAACTGGAGGGTCTGCTGCAGGTATAATGGATTAATTGAGAAACTTGGTGGAGAGATTTGGGGCAGAGGAAATGAAGTATCCCTGAAATCAAGGAGAACTTGTCATTTTATTTACCATTGCAATAATAACCATAATCATAAAATATAAAACATGGGATGATTTGGGTTGGAAGGGACCTTGAGGATCATCTTGTTCCAACCCTCTGCCAAGGGCAGGGACACCTTCCATTATCCCTAATTACTCCAAGCCCCATCCAACCTGACCCTGAACATTTCCAGGGAAGGAGCAGCCACAGATTCTTCTGGGCACTTTGTGCCAGGGCCTCACCACCCTCACAGGGAGGAATATCTTCCTGACATCTAATCTAATGTAATATGGTAAAATCATTACTAATATAATTATGTCACCATAATAATGTCTACAACAATAATAGTAGTGGGAAGAAGAAGAAGAAGAAAGAAGAAAGAAGAAGAAGAAGAAGAAGAAGAAGAAGAAGAAGAAGAAGAAGAAGAAGAAGAAGAAGAAGAAGAAGAAGAAGAAGAGGTATCAATTGACTTCAAGGGGAAGGATGGGAGCCTGGGTCAAGTGTCCATCAAAGTCGATGGATATGTGTCACTAAAAAACTAAATGATGCCAAAAACAAGCCTTGGCACTGACACCTGATCACCTCTACCATTAAACTATCACTAAGCTGTGATTTAGGTCCAATGGCAAAGTCCAGAACAACTCCCAGATGGTCTGGGAGCTAATAGAGAAAATATTTTCACTTGAAAGTTTGGATGAGGCCATGCTGAAATATGTCAGCTGGCCTTGGTGCCAAAAAACAGCCCCTGGCATATTTAATTTCCTAATAGACATTGAAATTAATTGAACAGTTGTCTGGTATGTCTGCAATGCTAGTGTTGTAAAATCAATATATCCTTGGAAGGAGAAGGAAATTGGGAAGAATTTAGGGAATAATATGACTAAATGAATCATGATCCAGCCAAAGAGACATTTTTCTTTTTTGTTGAAAAGGTGGGGGTTGCTGGTGACTTCAAAGGGATTTAAGAAAGGGAGGTGCAGCAAGGACAGGGCATATGTAAGCTGAGGACTTGTGGCAGGCAAAGTTGGTACAGATTCACTGGAAGGATTGTGAGGAATTCAGCGTTTTTGGGTGAGAATGGGTTCTGATGTCATGGGATGATGAAATAAGCCAGACCCCTGCCCTACCAGGTGTACTGTTGGAGCTTTGTCTCCCCCTGCAGATCTTGTCACTAATTAATACAGACAGGGAAGAATGACACGAGCATCAGAAGACAATCAGGGGTCTGAGGTCATTCCTATTTTAAGCCAGAAAAGATATTTGAAGGATGACTTTTATTTCCACCGATTCCCATGTAATAGAAAGAAATCAAAGAGAATGATGGAGCCCAGCTCCTGGCCCTGCACAGTTCAGACCCAACAATCTCACCCTGTGCCTGAGAGCATTGTCCAAGAGCTTCTTGAACTCTGCCAGGTTTGGTTCTGTGACCTCCCTGAGGGAGCCTGTTCAGTGACCAGCCATCCTCTGGGTGAAGAAACTTTTCCTCACATCTAGCCTAGACACCCCATGACACATTTTCATGTCATTCCCTCAGGTCCTGTCACTGTCACCACAGAGCAGAGATCAGTGCGGGCCCTCTTCTTCCCCTCATGCAGAAGTTGTTAACTGCAAGGAAGTTTCCCCTCAGTCTCCTCTTCCCCAGGCTGAGAAAACCAAGTGACCTCAGCCTCTCCTCCTATGCCTTGCCCTCTAGGCCCTTCTTTCATTAGAACAACGAAGCTGATGAAGGGTCTAGATGTCAGATCACCAGAAGCCTTTAGGAAGAGAAGGACAGAGCAGATGCATCAGATAGGAGAGATACATCCTCCAGATTCATTAGTGACTTCCATTAATCACAGCAGATCAGTGGAAATGCCCCTATTCACAAAGCCAGTGGTGAGGAGCTAAGCCAGGCCTCCTCCATAACACACTCCCCAAGTTTACTGTCAGAGAAATGTCTTTTATTAAATGTAAACAGCATCCCGCCGGAGGTCAGAGCTTTGCCGTGCTGCGTATCCCAAGGTAATACCACTTTAAGCTCCACATAAACTCTTAAACAGTTTCTATCCTAAAACCAGACCGTAGGTGGTACAGTTTTTTACGATATGTTATAATAGTGCAATAAATCTGTTAGCTTAAAATCGAATCTCCGTGGCCTTTTAGAGAAATCATCATTAAATGCAAGGCCCTGTTAATGATGCCATCCCAGTGAAATTGTTTAATCTGCTAGGGGGGTGGAAGGTCACCAAATGAATTTTTTATAATACATCAACTTGACACGCAATAGGGAAAACTGTAATAGATAAAAGCAAAGGAAAAGGGCACTGTCTTCTTCTGATAGGTCAATAGCAGCCAAGAGAGTCACTCATCCACTTTTCCTTCACTACCGTGCTCCTTTTCCATTTAATATGGACACCCAATTAATACCTCAGCACCATAGACAACCTCATTTTAGGTGAATTATAGCAATTTCTTCCCCCTTCTCCGAAATGAAAGTGATCACAATACATCATAGCATTGTGCGAATTAACGTTAATTGATTCGAGTTACCAAGCATTGATGGGCCACTTCTATAATCTGGTCCTTATTGGGAGCTGGAAGGGATGGAGGGAAGATTAGATTGCATCCCCCGTTGCTTTGACGACGGCGGTCACCTGATGGCTTGTTAGACAGTTGTACGCTTCTATTGCCGGCCCCAGTGGGGTCGTCAGTAAACTGGAGTGATGTCCAAACATCATTACACGCTGCTCCGATATTAAAGCAAAGGGATTAGCACCTTATTGCAGGCAACCTGGATTTGTCATTGTGCTGTCGTTATCCAATTTCCAGATGATAATGTGACTGTGGCCTGCGGGCACGAGGTCCTGCAGCCAAACCAGGGTGCCTGTGTATGTATACGTGTATATATATATTTATTTTCTTAAATGCATATGTACACAAACACACTCCTATACACATATACACATGCAGGCTACCACACAAACACCCAGCACCCCGAGCCATTTAACCCTTTGCTCACCAGATTCCTGCTAACAAAGCCTGTGGAAGAATTCTTTCCCCCTTTCCCATCGGGCGCGCAGCGGAGGCCAAGAGCGCCATGCGAGAGCGGAGCGGGCTGGCCTGGGAGCTGACACAGCCGTCACTCACTCGAATGTCACAGCAGACAAGCTCTGCTGATAGAGGTGACACCACTCACATGTTAAATAAGGCGGAGTGGGGACAGGATTGGTCCCTTGGAGATGTGGCCGGCAGCTCCTCTCTGATGCTGCCTGTGTGGTGTAAATCATCGCTTGTGTTGCAGGTCCCGTTAGTGGTTAGGAGGGAAAATAAATCCACGTGTGACAGGAGCAAGGCAGGTTTTGTTTGACAGCACTGGTGCAGGGATCAGATCTCTTTACAGTGCTTGAGAAGCATGACAGGGATGATGCTGGATCTCCTGCACTTACCTGAAAAATGTTAACTTCTGAGGGAACACTGGAATAGGGAATGGCTTCTCTTGAGCTGATCCTCATTTTTAACTGAGATGTATTAACTCAAACCCTTCAGTTTCAAAGACCAAGACTGGTGTGGGGGATATGTGTCAGTTTATCCCTCCTTCTTCCCACAGAGACATGCAAAGTCCTGTGCTCTTTCTCCCAAATCTCTCCTACCCTCTCCACATTCCTCTTCCTCTGATTTCTCCTGCTCTGCTTTCAGCTTTCCTACCTCCTCCTCCTTTCCTGCAGAGCAGCCATTTGAGTTTTGGAAGGCCATTATCAGAGCAAGCAACCAGAGTTATGTGAGGGGTAGGACTTCTAATTGCATGAATCTTGTAATTCACAGCTGTCACCTATCAGTGGCAATGACAAATTCTTGGATACATTTACAATATACGCTAGATACTAACAGAAATTTAGTTTAAAATTTAAGGCTTAGAGTTGAAATATATCTTAGTGATAGACCCTCTAACACCTACACTGTCCAAAGGGTTCCTGCCCAGGAGAGCAGTGGTGAAAATCTATTATTATATTTATCTACTATTATTGGAGAGGCAATGTGAAGATACATAAAAGGCAGTTCAGAGATTTGTTTGAAAACCTGCAAGGGAAATGCTGGATTCCCACAAGGCTCATATACGAGGGGCTGCTTTTGGTATTTTCCCCTTCAAAACCAAGCAATCTTATGGACAGATATCATATTTTGTGCTTGTTTGGAACGGCCTAAATGAAAAACCTTTCTGCTTAAGCTGCAATTCAATTATTCTATTGACCATGGACTCAGGTCAAAAGATGCCTCCTTAGTTTTCCTTTCTTGATTTAAATATGAGGAGAAAAACAAACAAACAAACAAACAAACAAACAACAAAAACCAAAACCAAAAAAGCACAAACAAAACAAAACAAAACCACACCACCAAAAAACACAGCAGATCTGTGGCTTAATATCTACATAGTTAAAGACCTTTTGTAGCATCATCATCCCTGGTATGACTGAGCCTTCCTTTATTGACAATTCAGCTTTGATGCTGACCCAATTTCAATTCTACCAGAAGCAAAAAATTAGTAACAGACTAAAACTCCACTACTGATCAGACAGATAAATATTCCATTGACACAAAATCCCTTCACATAAACTCTTTCTACACCCATTGTCACCACCTTCACTGTGGGAAGCTGTGTCTGAGTCTCTGACTCCCCGATGACCACCCACCTCTTCTGGCCCATCCCACAACTACTAAGTTTCCCACTAGGAAAAGAATTATTAATTGACAACAAGGATTTCATCCTGATTCCAAAAGTACAACTTGATCAGGCAGTTTTATATGACATAACACTTTTTGTTCAAGTTTTAACCTCCACTTCATGCACATGACATTTCTTATCCCATCGCTCCCATAAGGAACCCACGGCAGAATCCCACTCCTCTGATGAAAAACCCTCTAGGTTTTTCATGTGGACTTTCCCACCATTTTCTAGACTGCAAAAGAGATGTTGGCCACCTTAACTATCCCCAAACCAATAAATAAATTAATTAATTAAATTCATAATATAATTTGGCCATGTGGGGAAAAAATCATGAAAATAGTATTGAATGGAAATGTGAAATGTTCTCTTTCCAGGTCTATTGCAAGGCTCTTCTAGTTTCTTATCTGAAGAGGAACCTATTTCTATTTTAAAATGCAAACTTACCTCTCAATGCCTTATACTGTTTTGCTCCTGTGCTGTCATTGTCCATTACTATGGAGAGATTCCTCACTGGTATTTGCTCTTGCAACATATTTTCACAGATAGAATGACATCTTCCAGATTTGCTTTGCCAAGTTAAACAAACTCTTTACTAAATGTTTTTATGATTCTATTCCTTACTTTTTAAAATAAACTCCACTGTCATCTTAAATGTCCTTCCTTTTACTTACTTGAACTGAATTTGTCCTTTTCTGTACATGAGCTGTGAGTGGCAGATTCTACATAAGAATATGCCCTCTACACTGCCCCTGTGAATATCTAAACCTAAAATAAGTTTAAACTAAAGGAGAATTCAAGCTTACTTTAAGCTCCTGAGTACCATCACCTCCACACCTTCACCTGAGGAGTGTAGCAGATAAAACTTTGAAATAACCTTAAGTGCTACAATGTCTGCAGCTCTTCATATGGAGATTTTTAGCATCCTGCCTTTGCCTGCTCACTGGAGGAAAAACTTGCATACCTATGCAGGAAAAAAAATTGTTGTGTCTTTTTTGAATAAAAACCTGTGCAATTCCACACAGCAGCCTGCCTGAAACCTGCACAAGGGTTACCAAATCCATGCACTTTGAGGTTAGGAGGAGTCAGAATTCATCTAGTTTGAACTCCAGCCCTGCTGCCTCTGTATGTGCCATGTGACACAGAGAATTAGTTGTAATATCTCATTTAGTGCTCTGCATGGGAATTGCTGTTGGAATGAGCCATTCTTTGATAATTTGCTTCCCTTTTATCCCTTGCTGTGAGCCTCAAATTTCCTGCACAAGCACCATTTTTCACATGCTACCTCAAACATAACTCTCAACAAAAAAAAAATATTTCAGTCTGCATCAGGTTAAAGGTCAATCAAGAAGGAGAAAAGCACCCTGCTGTAGTGTGGAGATAGGGACTAAATGCCTTCTAGACTGTCCAGAATAGCATTTTTGGTTTTGTATAAAGGCACCTGCACAAACACACACAATACATTCATCTTTGTGCTTCTTGTTCTTTCATATTTATATTGGTATTAGGAAGACTTTGCAAAACAGGGATTTGTATCTGTAAATCCATCACAGTATCTGTTATACACAGGCATTTCACAGGAAGATAAACTTTGTGATTGACATCTCTGACTCTCCAGCTGTGCAAGACTATAGCAGTCACAGCAATCATCTCTGTCTTCTCTTGACAAATTAATGAGCCATGCTTGAAGTGACCCTAACAAAGGAGTTAAATTAAAATCATGTATAAAAGCACTTCAAATCATAACAGACGAGCCATATTTTTTTAAAGGCTTGGCAGTGTGATATACAGAGCTACTGACTAATACCTTAGCACATCAGGGTTTCCAAGCCCCCCCCTTCAGCCTCACTCTCCTGGGCTGCAAATGAGCATCCAGTCTGTGCTGATAAAAGACCTTTTTGTAGTTTTGGTTGTTGTGTTATAGAACCATAAAATTATTAAGGTTGGGAAATACCTCTAAGATTATTGAGTCCAGCCATTAACCACCACTGTGTTCACCTCCAAACCAAATGTCCCATTCATTCACCTGCCTCTTGAACACTTCCAGGGATGGTGACTCCACCACTGCCCTGGGCAGCCTGTCCCAATGCCTGACCACTCCTGCAGTGTCTTGGTTTATGGAACCAAAAATGTGTATTCTATTTCATTTGTTAAAAGCAGTTGGGGAGATGCTCTTCTTTATCTCTTGTAACTCTGGGAGAAGGGGGGCAGGTGCCTTCTGATAATGGACCAGCTGTTAAAACCAGGTGGGGTGTTGTTTTCTTGTCTCTTTCACCACCTGTCCTCCCTCTGGGGGATATCTGCTGCTAATGGGCCATTGAGGCTCACCAATGACAGGACACATTCCATCATCCCATTGTCAGATGCTCCACTCAGTGGGGGGAGCCAACCATTCCTACCTGGATAAAAACTGAGATGTAGGAACACAAGATATTTGGTTTCACTGGATTCCCGGAGGAAGACCAGACCCTTCTCACCATCACTGGACCCCTTTTTCTACAGGATCATCTCTGCTCCAACAGAACTACATCTGCCACTCCAGGAGGATTTACTTTGGGACTGCTTCCAACACCCTGACCAACAGGGTATCAGGTTGTAGCTCTGACTCTGTCAGGGTTTCTAGGATTGTTGTTTGTTTGCTTGCTTGTTTGTTTGTTTTACTATTACATTTGTTAATATTCCTAGTAAAGAACAGTTATTCCTATTCCCAAATCTTTGCCTAAAAGCCCTTAATTGCAAAATTATAACTTGGAAGGGGTGAGGGGTTTACATTCTCCATTCCAAGGGAAACTCCAGCTTTCCCTGGCAGATACCTGTCTTTCAAAATCAAGACATGCAGTGAAAGATATTTTTTTCCTAATTCCAAGATAAACCTCCCCTGGTGCAACTTGAGGCTGTTTTCTCTTCTCCTCTTGCTTGTTACCTGGGAGAAAAGACCGACCCTCCCCTGGCTGCAACCTCCTTTCAGAGAGTTGTTGAGAATGACAGTGATGCAAGACAATTCACTGGTCTGAAGTCCAAGGAGATGGTCCTGGCAGGAGTGCAGGTTCTGTATATTTCTGGTGGTCCAGTTGGGTTTTGCACGACTCAGGTGTGAAAATACTCCTCTTTTCCTTCCACAGAAAAATACACTGGAATACTTTGTCTGACTTGTAATCCCAGCCCCCTTTTCCGTGCCTGTGCCAGCATGTGCTGCTTAAATGGAGACGGATAGACAGTGGGGACAGTACATGTCCCAACAGGAAAACCCTGATTTCATTTCACAGGTTATCTGTGGCTTTATTGCATCAGAAATGCCAGCCATGAGTAATTCCAGAAAAGCTATGACTGATGGGGAGCAATAAATAACAGTGCAGAGGAGCCCAAGCAGCTGAGGGTGGGTGAGTTCTGAGCCTGTTCTATGATCTGGTGATGTAAGTATTCTCCTTAATAAAGATCCCAGGTCTTCCCATAATTGGGACAGTGAATCCAAGGCTTTAGGCTAGCATTGCTCTTGTGTCTGCAGTAAAACAGCCTTCTTCCTAAGGAACTCTGCTGGTCCTTTCTGCTTGGAATTTTTTCCCACAGTGTGCACAGATAGGAAGACAAAACGCAGCTGAGAGAGCAGTCCCAGCATGGAGGTGTCATTTCTGCCTGAAAAAAGGCAGCCTTGAGGTTCCCTTGCTGGCACACAGAAGATGGTGCTTCCCTCATTTAAATGGTCTCTTAGGATCGTGCAAATACTGGAATGCTTTGGGTTGGAAGGGATCTTAAGATCATCATGAGCTCCATCCCCTGCCATGGGCAGGGAGACCTTCCACTGTCCCAGCCTGGCCTTGGACACTTCCAGAGATCCAGGGACAGACACAGCTTCTCTGGGAAACCTTGGCCAGGGCCTCACCACTCACTGTAGAATTTTCCACATCATTTTTTTCCTGTCCCATTTATCAGTGTCCTTTGGTGTAACACAAACAGCCCACTAACAAGAGTGACGCTGGTTCTGCTGATCCAAAATGCAGCATCTCTTCAGAATTTGGCCCTGATTTAAGATTTGATCTCACAGTTAATAATTCCTCATTGGGCTTAACGCAACACCACAAAAAAAACCAACAAAACCCCACAACCAAAGGCACAAAAGCAAAGCAAAGGAAAAAACAAACTAACAAAACCCCCTACAAAGCAAGTAAACAAACAAAAGAAAACAAAAATTAAATCCTCCCCTCCAAACAAAAAAAAAAAAGGGAAAAAAAAAGTCCAAAGAAACAAAAATACCCCCACCTACAACTGAAACCAACAAACCAAAACCAAAACAGGAAACAAAGATTCCTGAAGTCACAGACCATTGTCCTCCTTGTGGCTCCTTCTCCACCAGGAACCACAGTGTCTACTAGAAAAGTTAAGCACGTGAACAGCATTTTTTATCACTGTCAGACATCAGGATGGTCCATGGGTCAGCAGTAAATGGGAGAAGATGTGGTATTAATTACAGAGGGTAAGTCTTAGACAAATCCAATTTCTTTCTTGCATAGATGGAATATATGGAATATACTTATACTTGGATAAGGCTCAGTAGCGCACAATATCAAAAAATAACATTATGCAATATCAAGAGAGTACACAATAAGGTTGCCAAACATCAAATCCCATGTCCCCTATTCAAAACAGATGGGATATTACCTTTTTCATATTACCCATATGCTTTTAATACAGTTTCAGGATCTGATGATGAAATACACTGCTGTCTGCTCCTATCCCAGTCCTGCTCCTCACAACCTCCTCTGCAGATAAGGGCTGATATCTGGGCTGTGCAAAGAGTGGCTGTAAGAGGCTCAAAAGAGCAAGACAGGGACAGAGGAAGGAGGGAGAGAAGGGGTTGTCTGTTGCCATGAAGCAGAGGGAAAAAAACAAAAGACTTTCAAAAAGTGAGTCTTGGTACTGAATATCAATAAAATTTAGTATGTACAAAACTGACCAAGACCTCTGTAACTGGCAGAGCTCAAAAGGGAGCTCCAGTGGGAAATTATTGTAAAGCAAAAGAGTGCTCTGTGTTGTTCTGTCAAAATGACATGCAGGTCTGTTCCCGTACTGCATGGAGATACAAATATAAAGCTACTACTGATAAAATGCATGGAAGTTTTTTTTTTTTTTTTGGCTGATAAATTACCAACAGAAAAGTAAAACATGGGGCCCAGATCATGTGGGATGCAGGATCTGGGCAAAGAGAGGGAATTGGGTTCTGGAAAAGTCAGAACTGAAAAGAAATTAAAGAATACAGAGAGGAAACAGAAGATTATGTGCTCTCCTGTTTCCATGGGAGAATGGGCTAATGGAATCACTGAATTGTGCCAGTAGATAATGGGAATTAATACCACTTTTGCATTTGGCACCAATACCATACAGTCATAGAATACCAGACTGGGAGGGACCTCAATGAACCTGTGGTTCAAACTTTCTTAGAAAAATCATGGTCTAGTCAAGGTGGTCCAGCACCCTGTCCAGTGAATCTTTTAAAAACATCCAAAGTTGGGGAATCCACCAAGAAGGAAGCCTTGACTTCCAGTCATGCACACTTCCCAACAGATTCAGAAAAGAGAGGGAAGGAAGGAAGGAAGGAAGGAAGGAAGGAAGGAAGGAAGGAAGGAAGGAAGGAAGGAAGGAAGGAAGGAAGGAAGGAAGGAAGGAAGGAAGGAAGGAAGGAAGGAAGGAAGGAACACTCACCAGAACACAAACCTTTTTCTTTTTTCCAAAGCAGACAGTGAGGTAATTTGATTACTCTGAAAGTATCTGGAGGAGGAAGAGGAAGAGTCGATGCCCAGAAAGTTACTGATGTAAAATGGAGGAAAGAACCAGATGCTCTCATGGGAATCTGGAGGTAGAGGATGACAAGAAGAAATGGGAAAGTATTTGTGACAGAAAGAACAGGAACGGGACCCAACATCTAGGCATTGGATGTGTCTGACTCTTGTATTGTCACAACCAGATGGATATCTAGAATTTTAGGTAAAAAGAAATGTCAACACTAAGGCAACAAAGTGAAGAGTAGTGGCTTGTATCATGCAGGATGTTGAAGTAAAAGATTAAGCAGACTTTTGTGGCCTTAAATTTTTAAAGGACAGGTATAAATGTTTAGATCTTCAAGATAGTTAATGCAACAACCCACCTTCAATAACACATCCCTGCTGCCAAATCAGTTTATAAACATTCATAGATTTAATTGTTTAGAATTTAAGAGCTATGATAGCCTGAAATAACCCAATTCTTTATAGTCTCAAGGCAAACCTTCATGAACTCCGTTCCTTATTTAAGGCATCACTGACATATCTGCATTCCAGAGATTAATGAGTACCAGCAGAAAAACATGGTAATTGATACTTGGGAGTCCAACTAGTACTTGGGCATAGCTCTGACACCACAGAATCATGGAATGTGTGGGTTGGAAGGGACCATAAAGATGATCCAGTTCCACCCCCTGCCATGGGCAGAGACACCTTCCAAAAGACCAGGTTGCTTCAAGCCTTGTCCAACCCAGCCTTGGACACTTCCAGGCAAGTCATGGAAACTTCATAATATGTTTCAGCATGGTTAGTCATATTTCAGTCAATGCAGAACTAAATAAGTACATCAGTTGGATAAACATCCTTGCTGCACTTACATCAGTATCTGGTGATGATACATCTGCTACTTACCTACTGTTACCTTCTCCTGGGGACAGCAAAGCAGACTGAGTCACCATTAAGGTGTCAACTGGCAAGCCAAGGCCACTCTGAAGGTCTCCAGTCTGGTGAGTGTTGATAATTGTTCTGGCCAAACTCTTTAGGCTGTCACTTGTCAACTCATTTCTTGGATGACCCGGCAGATCACCAAGCTCAATGATCATCACTCTTGATGGAGAAGCCCCATCAGGTGGATGCAGAGCCTGGGTGCTCCCTGGTTGTGCCCCCTCTTCCTGTGGGCCATATCTGCTCTGAAAGGCTGTGCAAAATGCCATGTTAGGGCAGTGGTATCTCTTTTTGCTGGCATTGGCTGAGATTGCCTTCAAAGTGCTTTCACCTCCTGGCACATTATGGACTACTCTGACTTGGTCATGACCAACCTTCAAGAAATCAGCCAATCTACGTATAATGGTTGCCTCACCCTCTTCCCCAACAGCCTCAGTTAGAGTGAAAGCCACAAGAAGGGAAAGGCCAGCAACTATTTCCACAGGTTCCTTCTCATGGAGAAGAACATGGAGAAGGTTGTCCTCAAAGCTGAAGTAATTGGCTCCTGCCCCTGCTCTCAGTGAAAAAGAAGATGGGGTTGGAGAGATGTAATTCCCTTGGGCAAAAACACGAAGGCTGAGGGGTTCAGGGAAGAATATGGCCAGGTGCAGCCTGGTTGTGTTTTGGCCACTGAGGAGGTAGAGTCTGAAAGCCAGAGGTGCCAGGTCTGGGAAGCAAACCGTGGTGAGTTTGGTGGAGGGCAGAATAGAGAAGAAAGTAGAAAGATGCTCTGCAGGATAGCACAAAGAATGTGAGGTCTCATCAGTGAAGGTGTCCATAAAGCTGCCAGTCACTGCAACCACTGGGAACAGTCTCTGGCTGTCCACACTGGAATCCAAGTTTTCTAAGAGGACAAGAGCATGATCTGTCTGTTTGCAGAAGTAGCCTTGCACTGAGGGCTTGAAGAGGCACTTGCTGTCATCTCTGTAAATTCCTGGAAGAGAATGAAGGGAGATGGCGAAAAATAATTAATTGTTTCAGACATAATCTCAAAAACTTTTTTAATAGCTCCTTAATTATTATTTTCCCGTTCCAAATTTGAAGTCACTTTGTCAGTGCTAAAATTTTACATAGTTTTAAGAGAAGTCTGGACACTGAGGGACATTAAATAGGTAGAAACTGCATCTACTTTTAGATGCCCTGGAGTTGAAAATTGTTGAGGACTGAAAACAAATGACAGAGAAACATCAGGTACACCTACCTTGTTATTTCTAGATATCAAACTACAGTATCCATTGAAAGAGGATACATGCAAGACAGATGTTTTGTCTGACCCAGCACTTTTCCCCCATGTGTTCGTGCCTTCTACATTTTTCCTGGCCCCAAGCCTCTAGCAAGGTGATGAATCAGGCATGACTGCAAGTCTTTGCAAAGATAATTTAACCCTACAAAATGCTGTCTCATCCCACTCACAGAGACTGCACTTCAAACAGAAAACACTAGAAAGGATCAGAACATCATTACTCTACACCACTGATGAATTGCCTCATCAAGTTTTAGAGCTGGAAGAAACCACCAGTTTCAGATACCTACAAAATAGGAGACTCTCACACATGTTCCAAATGTCCAAACTCCCATTGCAGTCAGATGAGACCTGGAATTTCCACCATTTGCTCATAGTCGGGTGTCTAGATTTGTTTGGGATGTCCTGAGGTACCTGAGACATGTGACACAGGGTCTATAGAAGACATGTGCCCTACAAGGACACCCCACAGTACCAGAAATTACACAAAACACACATTTGTGTAACTGAAATATACCCAATTCCCCTACCATCTATACAAAGCAGTTTAAAACCAATTAAATTCACCCTAAAATACTTATGTTTGGTCATCTGGATTACACTTTACAATCCTGTAATTTTATTGACCAGTATGGGATCCTGTCACTTAAACACAAGAGCAGAGTGTCAACTGGGCTTCTTTTGGTAGCTGCAACATCTGTAGGTGTAACACACAATGAATGGGAGTGCAAAAGCCACTTTAGGTAACACTTTGTTCTTTCACTGGATGTAATGGGTGAAGATTGTTACACATATCTCAGGATTTCCCACGAAATTCCTTCCCACGTGCCTCTGCAGACAAGTCAAGAGGATCCTTTTACAGAAGGCTCTCGAGAGGAGAGATGTAATCCACACAGTCTTCTGAGTTAGAACCATAGACTCATAGAATGGTTTGGGTTGAAAGATTGGACCTTAAATACAATCTAGTTCCAACCTTCCTTAAAAGGACCGCCTTCCACTAGACCAGGTTGCTCAAAGCTATGTTTTACCTGTCCTTGAACACTTCCAGGGATGGGGAATCCATACCTTCTCTGGGCAACCTGTGCCTCAACAACCTCACAGTAAAGAATTTCTTCTCAATATCAAATTTAACCCTACCCCTGTTAGTTTGATGCCATTCTCCCTTGTGCTGCCACTCCATATCTTTGTCAAAAGTCCTGAAAGGTGATACAAGTTTACAGTGTGCTCCATCTGACCAAATACAGGTCTCTGCTTTAAGATGAGAGAAATTGCACCTCAGGCTGTAACGATGAGATCACCACTGATTATAAAGAGAGAATAAAAGTAAATGAGTTCAGATACAGGCACCAAAAGCATAAACATTTCTGCCCGGAGCATCTGAGGAAAAGATGTGTGTTTCTGTTTTTCCTTCCTCTCTTCAAAATAAAATCAAAGGCGGAGTTTGCTGCTGTAGCCAGCTAGAATTCTCCTTCCCACATCCAGCCTGCTCTTTCTTTCCTTCAGTCAGCTGCACTTACAAATGTGTTGGGCAAAACATGGCCAATGTCCAAACTAACTCTGTGCTCCTCATTCAGCACTTGGGGTCTGCATTCAGTTCACATAAAAAATAGGGGACAACAACATCCTTGAGAGTCACAAACTTCTGGACGATTAAGAGGATATTAGGACACCAGGACATCCCTTATCAAGGACACTTTATGTGAAAATTTCTGCTAGAAAAAAAGTAGCAGACTCCTAAAAGACAAATGAACTGTGAGAAGTGTTGGATGGGGCTCTGAGCAACATGGTGCCGTGGAAGGTGTCCTGCCCATGGGAGGAGTGCTGGAACTGGATGATCTTTATGGTAGCTTTCAACCCAAGCTATTCTATGGTTCCATTAAATAATTCTGGGCTCTGCCTTTAGTTACATCTCAAAGCCTGGATCCTGTGGGTTCTCACCTATTATGTATTTCCAGGGAAATCCTCATGTGCAGCCCGTGGTCTGTGAACATTCCACAGAATGAGCTCTCCCTCTGCACGGCACCAAGGGAAGCAATGGAATTACATAAATGTCGAGTCTGCCCAGGGAGGATGTCCAACTGAGATGGGATCTGTACAAACCACTCTATTTTTAGAAACCAGCTTGTGAATTTGTTTCCCTTTTCTTGCTTTTCCCTGTTGTGTTTGGTTGTTGTTTTTTTTTTTCTTGTGGGTTTTGGTTTTTGTGGGGTTTTTTGGTTTGTTTGGTTTTTTTTTGGTTTGGTTTGGTTTGTTTTGGTGGTTTTTTTGTTTGCTTTATTTTGTTTTGTTTTGGGGGTTTTTTTGGTTGGTTTTTTTTTTTGGTTGGTTTTTTTTTTTTTTTTTTGCTTTTCAGTGCAAGTATTTTTCTGTAGTATTTTGCTGTCGGTGTGTGCTGGAGGCAAAAAGAGAGTGAGGAACAGCTCTGTTCAGAACAGAAGTGGAAGTGCTGTGCTCAGAGATGTTGGAATTGTCCTGGAGCACTGGGAGGATGCGCTGTGCCGCCAGCAGCCTGCCCACAAAGGCTGACACATTTCATCCACAGCTCTCCTGGAAACACCCCATCTCCCCCTGGTGACATTTCTCATGTCTACAAATGGGATTTGATGATATTTCATGATTTCTCAGAACTTTCCTTAGCCCTGCCTGCCTTGCAAAGGGGGCTGGCTTGGTTTCTTGCATACACTCACACCCATGCACACACACTCATCATTGCTTGTCTCCTTCCAAATGGCCTTATCTGCCAGTCACAATTTCTGCAGCCTGCAATTTCGATCACTTTTAAATGAAACCCATGCTGGCCTTAGTAATCATAATGTCATTTACAATTTACCACAAAACACGTTTATTCGGTTAGTAGCACATTGGAGAAAGAGAACTCCATATGAACTCGCCACTGAAGCCCTAATCTGATTATTTCCTCATGAAAATCCAAGCAGGGGTGCTTGTAAGAGGGGTCTGAGAGGAGAGGGAAAAAGTGAGTCCTGGCCACAGCTGACTCTGATAATCAATGCGAACAGATAAGTGACGCGGCGTTGTCACAGCCAGCAGCTAATCTGCCCCAGGGCTTTCCTCTAAAAAAGGCCAGAGTGGACAGGACTTAATAAATACTGAGTGACCACTGAATATTGAGCTGACATGTGCTATTTACATTGGTGATGAACAATAGGGGTGATAAATTCCAGAGGCCTCCCCCCGCAATGGGTGAAATCGGATTACACAGGTTCCATTTGTATGTGTTTGCACACACACACACACACACACACACACACACGTGTGAGAGGGAGAAAAAACGGGGGGAAAAGTCAACCATAGTACTTAGAAACGTGTGGGAAAGATGGAGAAGATATTCACATATTGCTGAACTTCCCTCTGGGATCTTGTGTATCCAGGCAGAGGAAGGGGACACGTGTGCTTTGGGCTCGTGAATTCACCTGTTTGTCCTGCTCCATGCAAGAGGAGAGAGAAATGATGAGAGATGAATGTGTGTGTGTTCATCCACTGCAGATAATTCCTCCACCTCAGCGAGCAGACGTTGCTTTCTGCAGGTCCCACCCATCATCAAGGCAAATTTATTATTTATTTATTTACATAAACTCACCAGCACATACATCTAGATGAGATTTTTAGCACTCAGGTTTCTTCTAGGGCTCCTGACAAATATTAAGTTTGTGTCAATATTTGTCCTTCCTGTCGTGAAATGAGGATTTTCCACCTCATTTCACATTTGAAAAGAATAATGTGCCGAGGGGGCCTTCTTTGCTTAGGAAAAGAAAAGTCCACCAGTACCACCATCGCCACATCATATCCTTTATTTAGAAAAATGGAGAGAGGTGGAAGGAGAGAAGAGCATTTTTTAAAATAGATGTTTTGACTTAAAGGCACATAGAGTCCTTTTCAAGTCTCCTGCCTTTTCCCTTTTTCCCCAATGCCAAATAAATAAAATAAAATAAATTCTACATTTAAAATTGAATGAAATACATCAACATTAATGATTTTCCCCTTCAGGTTAACACCACCATTTGCTTCAATAATTTTTACCCATTTTGTGATAGATTCCACAATTCATGGTACAAGGAGAAATAGAGTCTCTTTCTGACAAAAACAAAAGGCAATGTCAGTTTTTTATCAAAATAAAATAAATCTCCCACAATTTTCTTTCCATCTGACTGGATTTGCCCGTCAGTTATTTCTAATTTAACTACGATTATAGCTACAAAAATACAAAAGCAAGGAGGGGAGCAAGGGGGAGGGGAGAGATAAATGGGACACTGTTTAGAAATTGCGATTCATTGGCCTTGGGCTGGCCAGCACATATCTTTGCTGAGGGGGAAATATTCATCAGCATTAACTGTTCCTTTTGACCTGCTGACATTCAAATGGGAAATAAAGGGGGAAAAAAAGAAAGGGCCCAGGAACAGCACCTTGGAAATCCAGAAAAGGTAAATTATTCTGAGTTCAGTTGCAGAGGAAGGCACAGTGGTACAAATGTTTCTCAAGCATTTGTGTACAAATGTGCTGATTTTGGTTCAGGCAGAGTTAATTTCCTTCACAGTAGCTATTTTGGGCTATGTCTTGGATTTGTGCTGAAAATGGTGTTAAATAGCCCAGAGATGTTTTCATTATTGCTGAGTGTGGCTTGCACAGAGTCAAGGCCTTTTCTGCTCCTCATCCCACCAGTGAATGGGCTGGGGGTGTATAAGAATTTGGGTGGGGAAACAGCCAGGACAGCTGACCCCAGGTGATCCAAGGGATATCCCAGACTATGTGGGGTCATGCTTAGCGTCTAAAGCTGGGGGAAGAAGGAAGGGGAGGACATTTGGAGTGATGACATTTGTCCTCCCAAATCACTGTTACCTGTGATGGAACCCCATTGGAGTGGCTGAACACTTCCCTGACCATGGGAAGTGGTGAATGAATTATTTGTTTTGTTTTGCTTTGCTTGCTTACACAAATTTTACTTCCTTTGTTTAAAGGTCTTTATGTCAACCCCCAAGTTTTCTCCCTTTTACCCTTCCAGTTCTCTCCCTCACCCCACCAGGGCTGAGTGAGTGGGGGGCTTTGTGAGGTTGAGTTGCCAGCTGGGGTTAAACCATGGGAACACACACACACATAAATATGTACTCAT
Source organism: Phylloscopus collybita (assembly GCA_027886175.1). Classification (NCBI taxonomy): domain Eukaryota; kingdom Metazoa; phylum Chordata; class Aves; order Passeriformes; family Phylloscopidae; genus Phylloscopus; species Phylloscopus collybita. Next base: position 54,127,706 of record JAJNNQ010000026.1, read on the forward strand.
AGCAGGGACCATGTAAATAGAAATAGAGCGACTGCTTTAGGCTATTAATTCTTTCTTTTAAAGAAAATTATTTTGGAAGGAAATGAGTCCCATAACTTCACTCTGTGTGGGGGTTTTACGCTCTCCTGTTTATCGGTCTTCTATAAAAAACTTTGACTCCCCCCCTAGCCAATTTCAGCCACATTTGTGGGCTCAAAAATACTATGTCCCCTCAGGGTTTGTAGAAGTGTGTGCCCAAGCAGAGAAAAGGCAGTTATTGGTGCTTTCTTTGAAGGAAGGTGAATAGTACAACTCTCTTCTTACACTTTCTGAGATTGCATTCACCCTTCCCTTCCACATGCAAATCCAAAGAAAAACAGGTGTAGTACATGAGATATTTGCTCTTGCATTCATTGTGTGCATGCTTTTATATGGCTACACACACTGGAATTATTTATTCTCTGTAAAATCAAGTGTTATTTTCCTCTTTCATACAGTTACACTTTTTTAATGTTTGCATCAACCCTTCAGAGCTCCTCATGCCTGAGAGGGAAGGCACATGTTACAGATGACAATATATCTGTCTCAGTCATGAACAAAAAATTACAGTTTTCCAGTTCCCAGAGAATATAATAATAACTCATTCTTGACCTCAAAGCATCAGTGCACAAGCAAAGTCTTAAGAAGAGAGACCAGCAACTCTCTGAGGTCAGAATGCTCTCCAACAGGGATCAGAAAGAGTATGGGAACAAAGCATGCAAATAGCAATGTTCACCCACAATGCTCCTCAAGCTTTCAGTGATTTACAGGTCAGGAACCTCTTGAGTCAGAGATATCATTTTTGGTGTTTGCATTTGAGAGAAAACAACAAACCTGTCTCACAAACCCATGAAAATTTGGGGAGAAGAATAAACCACTGAGGAGAAAATATCCTGATCCCTCTCAAAGGAGGTGGGTCAGTAAATCTGGAAGGACCCTTTAGTGAGGTTGCCCAGACCAGGCTGGATAAAGGGATTTTCCTCATAATTCCACAAATCTTCTGAATTGCAAGGTGCCACACCTGGAAATATCTGTGTGTAGAAGATTCAGCTGGAACTGAGCTGCTACAGTATTTTATCCATCAAAGCTCATAAAATAACCAGTGGCAAGTCAGGTTCTAGTCCCTGAGGCCAGCTGGCATGGCACTTCCATAGATTGAAGTCATGGACCCTCCAGAAGACACTGATCACTTCCAAACTGCATTTTTGAACTGGCTCCTGACTCATGCTAATTTTTGGAAAGCACCCAGGTGTTATTTTGGACACTGCTGGGTTGGTTGGGACAAAAGTGGGCTTGGAGCTGCACTCCTGATGCAATAGGAAGCTCCAGTGTCCATACCCCAGTGCTGCTTGACTGGGTAGAGGAGGCCTGTTCCTGCCACTGTCAGCACTGGCCCAGAGCAGCTTGTCCGTAATTTTACTAAACTTAATCAGAAAGACACAATCGGGAAGGATTTTTGTTTTCTTTATGAGTAATGATTTGGGAACTTTAGTCATTTTAGTGATCCTGACAACACAAAGGTGCCTGTAATGCTTATTTCAGGAGAAAATCCAATGCAGTGACAAAAGTGTTACTGGATATTTTATTGTGTGTGGAGACAAAAATGGTTGAACAGCCTGGACTGGAGCTTTTAGACCATCTCATGAAGCAGGTAAGGCAAACTAACTATCCTCACAACCCCTTGAATTCATTAACCACCATCCAAAAATCCATCTCTGTTTGAGATAGGTCCTGTCTCCCGAGAAAGAAAAATAAAAATGCAAAAAGAAACATCTTTTTGTCCCAATTGTTTCACGTCTGAAAAACATGCTCTTCCGCAAGTATCAGGTTTTTTCTCTTGTTGCTACCAAAGCTTGTCCCATTTTCTTTCCCTTGAAGATAATCCTGGTTTCCTTTAGGTGTTTTTAAGAGGATTTTTCTCTTCTCCTGACCAGCAACCTCGCTGACTGAAGCTTTAGTCACACCAGCACCTGTGTCTCAACATATAGGTGAGGAGCAGCAAACAGCAGAGCTTTTGCCAATTCCAGTCACCACCTCTCTATTCTAGAAATGATAAAATTACCACCACCACCTGAAAGCAGAACATCTATTTTGTCAGATGCCAGACCTAAAAATGAATGTGGCTGTGCCATGCACTGCTCTGAGCTGTGGATATAATGAGTTTTGAATGGGAAGTCCCGGACACAATAAATCTGTGCCATATGTGACCATTTCCTGTGTCAGTTCCTTTCTCATAACCAGTGCAGGCTTTGCCCTCCCCCTCACTTTCCCTTTCATGACCCCACACCAGGGCTCTGAAATCTTTCAGGGTTGCTTTTGGGCCCCAGGCCTTTCCACAGCAGTTGCATAAATAAATGAGTTTGACAGCAAACATCATAATGGTTACGGTAATTTGTGCTCCACACAAGTGCTTGTGCTACTCGCTGGAGAAACCAGGGAGGAAAGAGCTTGTTTTGTTATCACAAACAAAAGTATGTTCTCTGACAAGTGGTGAAAGAATTAGTCAAATAAACTTGAACTTTATTCAGACCATCACTGCTATGGACGGGGAGGTTCTCAGCTTCGCTTTCCCTCCTTGGCCTGCGGTCGCTGCAAAGACAAATCATCCTTTTCTTCTGCAAAAATAAAGTTAGGGCATAAAATGAACTGCCTCAAAATAAAATTTTCAGGGGATTTCACTTTACTGCTATTATTATTATCATTTCTTCCCAATGAGAACAGTTCTTTGGTCCTGGGAACCAGCTCACAAAGAGACTGAGTGATTTTCCATTAGAAGAAGGCTAGAAGGAAAATGCCAAATACCTGCAGTTCCTGGAAATATTTGGGTTAGAAATAAGCTTTAAAATGGCAATAATTTCTGTAAGAAATAGGTTGAGAGGGCAGAACAGAAGCTTTCATTTTTTCTGTTTTTTCCTTTTTTCATTGACAACACATTTTGACTAACAAAATTTTACAAAGTTTTTCACTTTCCCTGAGAAGTTATAATACTTTTAGTCCTTGAACATTATTTTCTGCAAAACTATATTATTAAAACCCATTTTTTATTTTCCGCAGCAATGCCATTTAAACAAACATATTTTATATATCACAATTTCAGCCCAGAAAGGCTGCAGACATTTCAGTAAGTATAGTAAAAGGCATAATTAGTTTATAGAAGTTTTATAACAATTGTTAGGAAGAAAGGTTGGTTTCCCATGTCCAATGTAGAGAGAAAAAAAATAAATGTATTAGTATTTTAACCAGAGAGGCTTAGCTTAGAGATTAGAAGACCATCTTCCTAGTAAAAAAAAAAAAAAAAAAAATATATATATATATATATATATATAAGTAACAAGGGCTTTAAACCAACTCATTAGGAACCTGGTAGAACTAACACAAGTGGGGGATTTTTTTAGCAGGTTATATTAATTTCTTTTGGGAATATTGTAATTACAGATGTCACTTTGGAGTTCTTTCTTTCTTTCTTTTCTTTCTTTTCTTTCTTTTCTTTCTTTCTTTCTTTCTTTCCCCATCTAAGTTATAAAAAAATGTTAAAATCTTACTTGCACCTGCCTTGGCTGAAGGTTCAGTCCAAGAGCCTGCACTCATTACAGAAAGGTTCACAAGCACAAGAGTCCCTGTGACATTATTAGGGTGATTTTCAGCAATATTAGTCCTGTATGGGCTGTGGATTTGAATCTTAAAGCAGAAGGATTTCATTATGGGTACAGACAGCTATATTATGCCATGACATATTTATGACAATGAACAGTAATGGGAGGTGAGTATTTTAAGCCTTGGAAGTCGAAATTAATCTGAGAGCATGGTGCAGAATCTGAACACCTATGAAAACATATTGAAGAGCTAAAATTTGAGACACAAAGGCTACAGTCATTAACTGAGCACATAGAAGGGATTCATCACATTAATTCTAGCTGCCTAAATGTTAAGCATCTAGTCTAAGCTAATTGTCTGGTCTAAGCTGTTCATCTAGACAATAATCATTAGAGGGGGGGAGAGGAGACACTTTTAGAGGGTCATTCATTCCTGCTTTTCTTTGGATGGATTGTACCACTTCTGGAAGTATCTGTCTCTGCTGGCTATATGTGGAACCTAGACACATATTTTGGACTGGAGGCCTGTCCTTAGAATCAGAGAATCACCAGATCATTAAGTTTGGAAAAGATCTCCAAGATCATCAAGTCCAACCTTTGACCAATCACCACCTTGCCATTAAACTGTAGCACTAAGTGCCAGCTCCATCGGGTAAAATGAGCCCAAGCACTAATGATGTTGTTAATGAGGCTTATTGAACAGCCACGCCAATCCATGTTCATGTTCTGAAATAAGAGGGAAGTAACAGCTCTGTACATGCTCTTAAGGAACCATCTTCTCCAGTTTTGAATGACAGGAAAGAGAGAAAGGAGGGAAATGAAGTCACTGCCATCAATCTAAAAAAATAGAAAGAAATCTCCTCTATCCCTGACAGAGATATAAACAATCTACAAACAAATTTTTGAGGAAGACTCTGGAAAAGACTAAACTCTGCATTTGGCTTTTGTAGCTCTGATGACCAAGCCATGGCATCCAGGTACTCCTACATGTGCAAGGTGCAATCACCCTGAAAACCAAGGCTCTGTCTGCTCCTGAACAGTGCAGCTCACACAAGAAACAGAGGGGGGCCCTCAGGAAAATACCTTGGAAAGCCCAAAATTAGAGAACTTACCCAAAAAGTGTGGAGCAAATAGAACAAGGCCCTAAAAAATTATTTCTAACCTCTGGAACCAACATGGATGTGGGAACAGAAGCAGACTGGTTTCAACCACATGAGAAATATCAAATGTGTCTGTTGGCATAGTCCTAAAATGCCACACCTACAATGAATCTTGGGAAAAAAATAGGTCAGAAGAGATTTCCAGATGTCATGTATTCCAAACTTCTACTCAGAGCAAGGCTAACTACGAAGTTATATCAGGCTTCTGAGGGCTTTATCACAAATCACAGCATATCTACATTTTAAGCTTTTAAGTGTCTTAGAACAAAACTCCCAGGTTAGAGTATGTCCAGAGGAGCTGCCAGGGTTGAAGATTACTTGGAGAAGATCTGTAACCCCAATGATACTTTCATTCAGAACTTCAGATGCTTTCAAGATGGTTTGAAGAAGCTTTGAGAGTTGATTTTGCAAATAGTTGTTATACTAATGTGTGGTTATTTTAGGTAGTCCAAGGTCTGTTCTTTGTCCCATCCCAAGCCTTCTGGACAGCTCTGACAGGAAAGGAGCACATTTAGAGGTGGAACATCTCTTGTACTTTACCAGACAGTGCTCTTCATGTTCATATAAAGGTGAAAGGACAGAGTCACGCTGATCCTGGCCGTGTGGTGTGATGCCCGCAGAGAAAAATAATAAGGGTATTGGTGGAGCACTGAAAACACCCACCAGTCCTGATTGTCCTGCTCTAACTAGTGAGGATCACTTCCTTTATATTTTATTCCAGACTTACTAGTGAGCTGTTTGAAATTTCAGACAGGCCTTGGAGTTATTTTGGCCAGGGAGTATATTTAAAACTCATTGTGCCTAATGTTGTCTTTCTACAATTGAGAAGTAATCAGAAAAGACGTAAAAATAAATAGACAAGTGAGAGGCAAAATGAAATATGAAGTGGCTAGAAAGGAGTCTGCTCTCTAATGTATTTTTTCAGCTTATTATTGTAAAAGCCCAGAGCAAAATAGTAGCTTTGAAGAGTCTTTTGTTAATAGTGGAAAGGTTGTCTCTCTATTTTTTTTAACTTTTTATTTATTAACCATGCTGCAGAGGGTACTTCCATAAGTGATGGCCAAGTTTCAGGTTTCAGGGACTTGTTTAGTCTGAAAACATCCCAGGCTGCAATGGGAAGCAGAAAAGAGAAGTGACAGTCCATTGTATGGTGTTAGAAGGAAGTAAAAATGAAGCCCATTTGTTCTCTGCTTTTGCCTGTAATTTCTGGTGGTTGAGCTTGCAGAGGTTTGGATGTCCCTGTTTGGATGGTTTAAATGCACTCCCAGCAGGCCACATCCTCAGGTGGTCTAGCTGATAACAGCATGAGGCCAATGTAAAACAGCTGATGTCTTGACCCTATCTGGCAATAAAATTATAGAGTTGCATTCCTACACTGGGCAATCCTCCAGATCATAGTGAAAAATAGAAAATAAATGTTATTGAGGGCACTTTCTTTATGCTCAAGCCCTAAACTATGACAATTAATAACATTTTTGAGACTCTTGGTGTTGGTGGATTATGTGTTTATTTATCATTGCCCTCATTATGGGGCTAAGTATGAAAATATTCAATTTCTTCAAAACCTCATCAAAGCTGTCAGGTGAGAAAATATTATCTGTGCACAGGAAATCAGAGAGGTGCATTAGGCAGACTTTCTTCTTTGAGGGTTTTTAGTGTTTCAAAACAAGGGAAAAACAAAGAAGAAAAGAACACTGATACTGTGTTAGGATAGGCAGAAGAATTTAGGCAGAAAGGCAGAACAGGATTCCCAAGGGTTCTTAGTTCAGGCAGCCTGCTGGAATTTAAAGGACACCCTTCATGTATAATAGTTTGCATTACCTGACTTTTATGAAGATAATTATCAACATAGACAACTTTGGTCTGTTTATTTTTTTTGTTATAACACCTGCATTGCCACACACACCCATCAGACAAACCCAAGCATAATTTTTACTTGTTTATTCTATGGCATCAATAATATCAGAACACATTTAATTTTCTGGACACACCAGTTGAAAAGCTTAGCTGAAAAGCCCTCAGCAGGAACCTCCACAAGCATTTCTGCTGGTTTGGGCCATCAGGGAGTGTCTCTCAGTGCCATGAAGAGCCAAGAAGTTTTGGAGAGCCTTCAAAGAGCCCATCTGGCAGGGTTTGTTCAGTTTCCACAAGTCTCCTGTGGCAGTCACAGGGAACAGCAGGCTGAAGACCTGTAGACTGTGTTTGTTACCCACTAGGATGGAAAGGCTAATTCCAGAGTCAGAGTACACAAACTACCCAGTGCTAAGCACCAATGTTAATCCAGCAGGTAGAAAACTGGTGCAAGCCATTTCCAAACCTGTATTGCCTTACCAAGACAATCTGGGCTACAGCCACTCTCCATGAAAGCCACAGGAATTCTGTTTCCATGTAATTCCCCTTTCCAACCTAAATCCTGCCCAAAAGAGTGGTATTTTATGTTAGGCACATGTTGTCAGTTGAGAAAAAGGGATTCACATTTTCTTGCACATTGTGTTTCCCTGGGGTCCCGAAATGGTAAATAATGCTGGCAGCACTACAGTCAGGAACCTGAACATGCAGCCAGAAGGATGTGCTGTGGAAAGCATCCCTGTGCTGCCAAGGACATTGAGGAGAGGAGGAATATAAGGGAATCTGGACTTTTTTTTTTTTTTTTTCTTTCGCTCTCCACATCTCACATGGAGCAGGAGCTCAGACAGTGAGGCCTCAGAAGTAGAGGTCTGAATTTAATAAAGCTGTCTGGTGGGAGGGAGGCAGGGAAGAGCAGATCATGGAGATAAGAGAGGGAGAGAAAGGAAGGCAGGAAAAGAAAGGACATTACAGCTGGCTGGTGATGGCTGTGCCCTTTCAGACTCAAGTGAGCGGAAGTGAAATGTTTGTTTAAGAGGCAGGACACCAGGTCATTAGGGAAAGAATGGGAATTTTTTTAAAAAAATATATATTTTATGGTTTGGACATATATTTTCATGCCACTGTAATGAGGATAGGCCAAAGGCAAGGGAAGACAAGGATAATAGCAAGATGCTGCAAGGTAATTAATAGGGCTGCTGGATTTCACCACAATTTTGGGGATTATTGAAAGGACCCTTTAAATTCAGTGCAGCTACACTTACAGTATGCAAGAAGTTAGACCCCTGTCTAGGAAAACAACTTCTTTCAAAGTAACAATTCCACAGATTAGCAAAACCAGAGGGTCTTTTTGCTTTCCCACTTCTGCAACCTTTCTCCTGTTTCACCTTGAAGAATAAAAATTAATTGAGGGCAGCAGGGAGGAGGAAGCTCATCTCATCCCCAATGACACAGCCCTCTCCATCAAGGTACCAAGTTGACTTCCTTAAAGAAAAAATTAGCAAACACACTGCCAAAGCTCCCATCTAGGGATATTTTTTTTCTTTTCCACAAGATTCTGTTTGTTAGAAAACCAAAAAAAAAAAAAAAAGACACCAGAGGGAAAATAAATGCAGATACATTTTTAATGCATGCATTTAATTTTCAGAACATGGTGGGCACTTCAGTGCCGGGTGCTGGAACTGCAAGGGAGAATTTATCTAATCAGTCCTCCGTGTCCCTGCTTCATTGACATAATGTGGTCCTGCCGATTAAAGCACTCCAATCTCTGCCTTTTCCTCCTCTTTCATACTAAAATTATTGATGTGCTTTGTACAATGTGTAATTGCCATTATTGTATATGTGCCTGGAGCCTGTGCAGAGCTGAAATTGAAATAAATAAGCAAACAAAAATCATACGATAGCGAGTCTCTGATGGTATGGTGGGGGGTGGTGCTGTGGTATCACAAGCTGAAAATAGGATTTCATACTGCTGTGACTGGTTTTGATAGAGTGAGATTTGATAAGGCTGGAAGAAAGGCTGCTGTGATCCTCCAGCCTGACCTCTTCCTTTCATACAGCACAGACTCCCAGTAAACACCCAAATCAAAGTACCTCTCTTAGCATCCCGGGTCTGAGCCTCACCATCCAGGGATTTCACCAGAGCAGCCCTGATTTGCATCACCTGAGGATCTTGCCCAGGATCACACATTCACTTTTGCTCCATCTCTTTCTCTCCCACTCATGGACACGCAGTAGATTTATTCTTTACATTTAATTTATGCAAGCAAGGCACAGAATAGATTTCAGTAACGCCAATTAGATACGCACTAATTTCTTCTCTGTGAAATAGCAGTAAGTAATTAATCAGAATTTTGATCACAACTCAGTTGGCAATTCTAATTGCACTTGTCATTTCCACAGCAAATACAGAATCATTATCTTTTTCGCCAAGTCCTCTCTTCCTAATCATCCAGGGGTGCTAGAAGCAAAACATTTCCAAGAACTAGATATTGTCTCTATCAACTAGCAGCCTTAATACCTTTGGACTGAGGGTTAGTGGGTTCAGTCCACGGCTGTGTTTTATTTCAAGCTTCATCATAATTTTAAAGAGAATAGCTGGTGGCAGGCTGGCTGCTTGCCTGGGGGAGGGGGGATTCTGCCTCATGAAATTACCAGGAAGGATAAAAGCTAGCAGCTCACTCCATTAAAAACCTTCTGGGAGAGCACTGAAGACGCCTGACCTTTGCATGAGCATCCAGCAGGCATCCCAGGGACATATGGACGTTGGTCAGGTCTGTGCCATCAGAGCCCAGGCGACATCTCCCTGGCACCACACCCACCTCTCACCTCCAGGCAGTACCAGCCACCCTGGGAGCAGATAGGATGATCAGGGCAGATCAATACCCTGCATCTCACCAAAAAAGGGCTTCCATGACTGCTAGATTCTCCTGATGGTTTGTGCAAAGTGACAGCGCCAGTCTGGAGTGAGAACAGGTTAAGATTATCTGCCTGGATGGTGCTGTGGCCTGGGGTCTGTGGAGATAGCACTCCCCTTTGCTGTGCTCCAAAAAGCTGTCAGTGAGATCCTCCTCAGATGGCTTAAAGGAAGGAAGAGAGCAGGAAGGGAAAGGCAGATTTACATTTTAGGAGCTGAGCCCTACAGAGACCTACACCAGATTCAAACTCCAATTCCAGCATGGCAATTCACTTCCTCCTTCTGCTGGAAAAAAAGGGTTTCCAAGGACCTGACAGTTACAGTCCAGTTTTGTAATCAGATTCCTGATATAATCCAAGTTCAGATAGTTAATACTTTCCCAGGTAATCCCAAATCATACACAATAAATTTGGGAACAACCACTAAAACTCGAATCTCTATTCTGTCAACTTAAGTGAAAAAATGCTTTAGAGAAGTATAAAGGAACTTTACACAAGAAGTCTCTGCATAGACCTGTTGTGAACCAGGATAGTTCTGGCTCTACCCTTACATACAGTTTGAGCCAGCAGCATCAATGAAAACCACCAATTTGAAGGCTGTCCAAGCACCTCCTGTACTCTCCAAATTTTTCTCCTCCCTGTTCTAAGCAGCAGAAATCACTGAAAGAGCCAGAAGGCATCACTCAGCCCTTTCCTTTACTTCCTCAGGGTTTATTTTGCCAATGCTCTTGCTTTTATTCCATATTTGAGAGATCAGTAAGAAGGATTTGAGGGGAATAGCAACCTGTCAGTTCTTCTACTCACAGAGACCAAACTTCCCTCATAGAAGGGGGAATAACTCTCAACATTAGTGATGCCAGTGGGGACCAAAGAGGGTCAGAACACCTCAGAATTTAGCTATGGATATGGAAGCCAGGAAGGAACAATGTCTGAGATTTGGTGGGCTGAATTTCTTTCATAAAGGACAGAAAAAAAAGAAAAAAGAAAAAAAAGAAAAAAGAAAAAAGAAAAAAGAAAAAAGAAAAAAAGAAAAAAGAGAAAAAAAAAAGAAAAAAAGAAAAGAAAAAAGAAAAAAGAAAAAAGAAAAAAGAAAAAAAGAAAAAAGAGAAAAAAAAAGAAAAAAAGAAAAGAAAAAAGAAAAAAAAAAGAAAAAAGAAAAAAGAAAAAAGAAAAAAGAAAAAAGAAAAAAGAAAAAAGAAAAAAGAAAAAAAGAAAAAAGAAAAAAGAAAAAAGAAAAAAGAAAAAAAGAAAAAAGAAAAAAGAAAAAAGAAAAAAGAAAAAAAGAAAAAAGAAAAAAAAAACCCACAGAATAAACATCTGAACTGCCACAGAGACTTTTCTTTGTCTAGGATTGGGGTGGAGATGGCATGTTAAGCATACTGTCCATGATGAAAAGTCTCAAAAGCTTGAATCATACATTTTCCACCTTCTGGGACACAACGGGGCACAGACATTTTTCATTAGTCTTTAAAAGAGGTACACTGAGGCTATGTCTACACTTATGAAGGTTTATGCCTTAGACCTAGCACTCAATCACAAATATTTTACATTCCTAGAACAATGTTTGACATGTTTTTTATTTTTGTCTAGGTCAGCTGGCACTGACCAAAATTATGTCTAGGAACTGTCTGAGGCTCAATGTGATTTGTGACCATCCCTATTTGAATGCAACTAATCTGGTCTGGAGCAAAAGGGATTTTTAATGATTATGTAAATGGCCACACTAAGAGTTGGCCATGGGCTGGGATGCCTTCCACCAGGCCAGGTTGTTCAGAACCCTGTCCAACCTGATGTTGAACACGTCTAGGGCTGAGGATATGCCCAATTTCAAGTCACTCAGGAGCATGGGAGGCACTGATAGAGCTAAAAATGAGGTTGCCACCATCAGATTTTCCTTTACCAGTTCTCCATACACAAATAGAGTCAGCAATGACTTTGCTGACTATCTAAATAGAGATGAGATACCTTAAAAAGGCAAAAAAGAACAAAAACTATTCAGAAAACCTAACACATAAACTGAAAAAGAGAAAGGATGATTTTTAATTCACTACAGTCAGAGTTGCTTGATCACCTCAGAACTGGAAAATGAAAAAGAAACAGCAGCTCTTGGAACCTGAGCATCTTTGAAGACTGAGTAAACACAAGAGCACGGATTTATGAAGACAGCAGATCACTTCCCAGATTAGTTACAGCAGCCAAAAGGGAAAAATAAGATCTTTAAAACCAGAGGCAGTGGTATACAATCAGACTAGTGCAAAAAAAAAAAAAAAAAAAACAAAACAAAAAAAAAAAAAAAAAAAAAAAAAAAAAAAAAAAAAAAACAAAAAAAAAAAACAAAAAAACAGCTTCAACACAGACATTTCAGTAATGGACGGTTCTGAAGATTCTGGCTACTTCTTCACCAGTAAATTAAATGTGCCCAGGAATATTCCCAAACACCGAGGCCAACTGACATGATCCGATTGAAGTCATCTTCTAAACTAGCTCAGCTTCAAAAAGAGGATGGATTCATCCACCAGACCAGCTGGGAACATTCCTTGGCACACACAAACTCCCAAACTGCACCCAAGAACCCGAGAATTGTTTGGGAGAGTATTACTTGGCTAAGACTAAAGCATGTGGGGAGCTGTGGTAAACATTTTTGCAGGGCAGTGGATTGCATCTTTGTGTCACTTTATCTTAACATGGACATCACCCCTGTCCACCTGAACTTCTGCCCCTGGAGAGTGCTCCTGTGCCCACAATTTTACCTGAAAAATTTAGCAAAGGGCAGAGACCACACCAATCAGAGAGGTATCCCAAGCTTAAGGAAAGAGACAGAAAAACTTGCAGCCCAGATTATTTCTGGGCTTCTTTGAGAGTTCACACCCAGAGGAAAAGACCAAGTAGGTGTTGTGTGAAATATCCGGCATTTTTTTGGCATTGTTGAAAGTTGCTGGACATCATCAGGCTTTGGAAGTTCAGAGTCACACAATGGTTTGGTTTGAAGGGACCTTCAAATATTGTCAAGTTCCAGCCCCCTGCCATGGTCAGGGACAACTTCCATTAGACCACTGACATTTTCTTGTACTATAAAAATATTTAAAATTAAAAAAAAAAAAAACCAAGTATTTATTTTTTATTAAAATCACTACTAACGGGCAAGGAAACCAAGTTGTTGGTGTGTGCCTTCTGTTTATTGCTGGAGCAGGCTTTGAACTTGAGTGGAAGAGAAGGAAGGGACAACTTAGTCACCTCCTGGCTGTTATTCCCCCACTGGAAATAGGCAACAGATTGACAACAGCTGAGGAGAAACCTGCCTACCCACTGCAACCTTAATTAATACAAGGAGGATGGGCTTGGGAAGACTGGAGCCACCCCAGGAGCAAACCTGGGAATGATTTCCTGTCCCTACTCAGCTTGTGTCTCTGTAGGTTGACAAAGCTGGACTGAACTCTGGTCTTCAACAGTCAGTCTTAATCCATTAATTCAGTGAGGTTCTGGCCACAATTAACTGTGGGAAATAGTCTGATGTTTGATGGTGCCACCAAATCAGCTCATTACACATGGGCATCTCTCTAGCCCAGATGCTCTGGCAAACAATGGATGAAAAATTTGCCCCTAAAAATGTGTCACAATCACAAAAAAAGCTGTGTAAATCCTCTTACAGACACACTGAGCAAATGTAAGAGAAAGAGTGGGAGCAGGTGAGGACTCGCTGCATCACCAGGACTCTACCACCAGTGGTTTTTGAAGACAACTCTCTGTTGTGTGCCCTTGCCTTGGATGAGAACTGTGGCACTCAGTAAAACCTCTTGCTGTATATTTAACCATATGACACGGTGTGCAAAGAAAGATTTGCTCTGAGCACAGGTTCAGAGACACACAGGGCTGACCCACTGCAGAATCCATCAGTGCCAGGAGTCAGAAGTACAGGCTGGGGCTTTGTAAATGCAAATTTGTGTGAATGCACTCACACAGAGTAGGATAACAGGAACGTGAGGTTGGGCTCCTCAGGAGGACCCCAAGCATGTCCAGTGTCATGGACACCACCTCAGCCAACACCACCTGTGCATAGCACACAGGGGAAAGAACACAAACACATCATAGACTCGTAAAATCATAGAATTGTTGAATCATGGAATCACAGAACTGTTCAGGCTGGAAAAGACCTCCAGGATCATCAAGTATAACCTTCAACCCAACACCACCACGCTCAGTAAATCATATCATGAACCAGCTCCCAGCCGAGATGGAGACAAAGATGAGGAAAGAGGCAGACACTGCTGCTCAGTGAGAGACTTGCCCTCAGCAAGGACCAGGGATGTATTTTGCCTCTTTGTTTCAATCTTCCTTCCTATTTTGAGGTAATTCTTTTTCTTTTGTGAACAGGAATCCATTGCACATTCACAACAGAGAAGGCTAAAATTACTGTGGCTTCTCATTTGAGACTCTTTTTGCATCTCCTGTCCACAGTGCTCATACCAGTGTTTGGATTTTCAATGGCAAGTCACCTAGAACAGGCTCAGTATTACCCTTTGTCAGGAGTTGGGAGCAACACACACACCTTAAAAGGGAGTGGAGTGTTGAGCTGATGCCTCCTGGCCTGAAGACATGGGGACATCCAGGGGCACAACCAGCACCAGGCTGGGTGACTCCAGAGCACGGTGCCATTACAAATAGCACTTTTGCCTGGAGGCCCATCCAGTTGAATTAGAAAAAAACCCCCATTAATTAACTTGACTTAAGAGAGGGCTGATGCAGGGCAATGTGACCTTTTCTCTATGTCACATGCCACACGGATTTTAGCTTCCCTCTGACGCTTTGTCACTGCCAGTCCATGCTTTTTAGATCACTGGATTGCAGGCGGGTGACGGTGACCAAAAGGATTGTGGCAGCAGGAAGAAAGAAAGAGACAGCTCCACTATTCCATGGTATGTACACCAAAGGCAGCAGAATCTTGTCATGCATCTACTATCTATTATTATCTTGCAATCTAAATATATATATATATATATATATATATGCACATTTTATTTCAGGTATTATAAACACAACATGATGTGTACATTCATTTAAAATAAACATTTAAGGTATGTATTTAAGACTAAGGTTAAAATATTTTTTTACAGAAAAATTAAGACTGGTATTGGTTTTACAAAAATATTGTTTAATATTGTTCAATTTTTGCATAAATGTGTTGGCAACAGAAGGAGCTTTATGTAGTTTTCACCAATCAGCTCGATGCATTGCTAAAATAGTCCAATGTACCTATAATTTAATACTGAATTAGCCCAGGGATTGGAGGGAAAGTGGTAACAGTAAAATCATGGCGTCACAGACCGGTTTGGGTGAGGAGGGACCTTAAAGATGATTTTGCTTCAATCTCCTATCATGGGCAGGGACACTTTCCACTATCCCAGGTTGCTCCCAGCCCTGTCCAGACTGGTCTAGAACACTTCCAGGGATGGGGCAGCCACAGCTTCTCTGGTCAACCTCTGCCAGGGCCTCACCTCCCTCTCAGAGAAGAATTTCGTCCTAATATTTAATCTAAATGTCTCCCCTTTCTGTCAGAAAGAAGTGAGTCTCTCTTCCAGATCTCATCAGAAAATCCAACCCTGATCCCTTGTATTTCTACTCTGCCATCATCCTCAGAAGGCCATGATTTTGCAGAACTGCATTTTCACCAGCAAAATTATGATGGAGTCTTACAAAACCAATTCAGAGAACATCCTTATGCCCATGGGAAGTAGTCTCCATACAATGTTTTATTCTAGGTCTGGCTTTTTATCTAGTTTATGCATTTGTGTGTTTTGACATGAGTGCCTGAGCCTGAGCTTGGCTCCTTCAGCTGAGAGACATGATCACCTTACACAGGAAATTCATGTATCTCAGTAATCAGTTTAGGGAGAGAGAGATTATTTCAGGTAGGCAAGATGAATCTTTTGAGTTTACCCTGAATGTCTCTTTGGAAAAGCTTCTCCTTGGCACAGCGCAAGACCTGACCCACAGCCCACAGCAGCAATAAACCAGGAATTACAGGTCCTAGAAATAAGGCAAAACCACTTTTCAGAGCACATGTGATTCTCTGAGCTTCAGTTTGCTTGAAATCTTTGCCGATTGTGGAGGACCCATGGATCTGTTGTCAGTGTGTGACCTCAGGTATTTCTACTCTGCCATCATCTACCAGTGTGGTCTCTGTGGGGTGAAAGGTGGAAGGATCTGGGAGATCACCGAGTCCTGAGTTTCCCCACAGAACCTTCTTTGAGAGTTGTGTCAACACAGACATTGAGATCAGAGGTGCAGGGTTTCATCCTCTGACTTGGAGAGTTTTTTTGACCGCACTGTTGAAAAAGGAAATACAAGGAAAAAACTCTTCTCAAATTCCGTCGGATAACATTGGCAAAGAAAGGCTGGTCGATGTTATACCCACATATAGCTCATGTAGAGCAAAAAACCTCAGAACGGCTTTAAAAGTACTTTTCCGTGTCCCATTAAATCATGGTGGCTTAAAGTATTGAAGGTTGGTTTGGAAAATTCTCTTGACGAAATCTAAGCTTTTATCTCCGTGAAAACACTCCCAATCTTACTAAACAAACACGATGTGATCAGCAGTGGACCTCACAAAATCCTCTCACATCTCATTATCCCACAGTTTAGATTAGGGCTTTTATAGCTTGACTTTCTAATTCAACCACAGGATCAGCTCTGCCTCAGTGCTAGTATATTATTTCTGTAACATGAAGAGCAGAGAAAAGGAGTAGAACATGCTTTCATGGCAACAAGTTAATTTTGGCTTAACCTGCAGTGCTTGCCATTGCAGCCATTAGTACTCTGGTTGGTTAAATAGCAACAACAACTAAACAAGAAACTTTTACTCAAGCAAAAAGCCTCCTAAAGGTGCTGGCTGCATCATTTCTTGCAACACAAAGGGTTCCCTTGTCATTCCTGTTGGCAAGATGCCCTTTCCATGTGAAGATGGACTCTGTTGGACCTATTTACCAAGAAATACCTGTGAAAAGTCATCTGCAACTGAATTATGAGGACTTTCACCCCGAGAGCACAGGAGGATGGAGAGGAAAGCCCTATGCTGGTTTGGAATTTTTGTCTTTTTAATTTCCTTCCTCTCCAAACTCAAGCCCCAGCCTCTCAAAAAAAGACACCAGAAAGAAGATATTTTGCTTTTCGAAAAACCTTCAGCCCTCTGAATCCCACTGCAGCAATATTATTTCCCTAAGCAGCTCCCAAACTGTGAACATAAAAGGATACAAATTCAACACCCTCAAAATAAGAAGAATAAGATAATAACCCTGGACAATGAGAAAATTGCACAAGTTCACTTTCCATGTCAGTATGTATTTCCCTTTAAGAATTTCCATTTCCCTTTAAGCCATTCTATTATTCACACATAGCATTTCTAATCATTCTTTCAAGTGTTTCTATGTAACTTATCAGGGTTTAATGAATGCCAGAATAAGCACTAGAGGGAAAATCCACATAACTGGACACTAACCCAAAGGTTTTAACAAGACCTCTACATTTTTCTCTTTTTAATATAATCTTTATTCAAGCACTTGCTGCTTTGATCAGAAATATGGCTTTTTTATTGGTATTATTATTGACTTTTTCCCACCCACCTTCTTTTCTAAACCGCCATCCCATAACTTGTGAGCCTTCCAGGGCTGCACTGAAGAGTTGTTAGTTACAAAGGACTTCTTTGAAAACAACATCTACATAAAATCAGTAAAAGTTAACAAATAAACTTCTATACTACTTTCTATTGAGTGGGGACCCATACTCATTTTGTAGAGAGTGGTAAAAAAAAACAAACAACCAAAAAAACCCCAAAAACAAAACAAACAAAAAAACCCAACCATACCACCAACCAGAAAACATTCAAAACCTGAATATGTTAGAGAACACAAGTGACTTGTTCAGACTGCAATAATATGTGGAGGTACTCACTATCAGTCAGAATGCCTAAGGATCACCTCGTGCCCAGAAGTTGTCAGTCACACAAATTCTGGGACACTTTGCCATTGGAGGTTTGAATGGCTAAAAGATTGGGTAGGACAGGATACATAAACAAATAGTAAGGGCATTTGTTTTACCTTCAGGTCAAACTATCTTGAATTAATGGCTGCTTTGGAAAATGGGGTATGAGAAAAGAAATCAGTCTATAAATGCTGATTATTCTTCCCAAAGCAACCACTGCCTCCAACATTACACTAAAAACATGCTAAAATTTGAATCTGATTTTTTAAACCATTCTTGGAGTTCTGTAGGATTTCTGTCTGCAGGACACTGTTGTAGACAGCCCTGCACTTATATTTCATCTCTGACTTGTTTGGGGTTCTTTTTTTTTTTTGGAGTGCTCTTCAGGCATACATGGAGTCAGAGGTTTTTCCAGAGAGACTCAGCCTTTCCAAGAACAAGGGATGTTTTCTGTTATGTGTGGTCACTGATGTCCACTGGGCTTCCTTCTTCCTTCAGACACAAATTTGAGTGGCTGAGGAAGTTTGTAGCCTTGGGGTCTGGAGACAGAAAGGAGAAAGCAAATTTCCCTCCATTCACAAGGATCCAAAGCAACCACTTGAAGCTGGTTGCACAGGTATCTGGGCAGAATAGTTTCTCTAAAGCTAATTTAGATGTCTTATTCTGTGGTTTCAAAGAGTAAGGGGGATATAATAGCATTTTTCTGCAATGAAAAAATTATTTCAACTGATTTTACCTACAGCTCTAAAAATTTATAATAAATTTTAGGAAAACCTAATAACAGCCTTCCAGTATCAAATGGGGATTAGGAGAAGGACTTTTTACAAGAGCATATAGAGATAGGACAAGGGGAAATGTCTCTAAGATGGAGAAGAGTAGATTTAGATTAGATACTAGGAAGAAATTGTTTCTTTAGAGGCTGGTGAGACCCTGGCACAGGCTGTCCAGAGAAGCTGTGGCTGCCCCATCCCTGGAAGTCTCCAAGGCCAGGTTGGATGGGAATTGGAGCAACCTGGGATAGTGGAAGGTGTCCCTGCCCATGGCAGTGGCTGGAACTGGATGATCTTTAAGGTCCCTTCTAACCCAGATCATTATTCAAAGAACTGGAAAATTCTCAGCAAGTGGCACAGCCTATTCCTCCACCCCTAACCAAGGCAGGTTAATCCAGCTTCATTCCTGACTCCCCCTGCTGTTGCTTTATCTCTAAGCTCCCTCTCCAGAGAAGAAAGCAGTTATGTCCATCTCCTAAGGCACAGAGACGAAGGACGCCCCAGCCCTGCTCCAATGTGAGCTGTGCTTCTAATTGTGCTCAATCCTCAGAGAGAGACATGGACAGAAAATTTAATTATTTATCACTAATTGCATCAAGAGGTCCAAGAAGATCCAAGGACTCTCACAGCTATTAGGGAAATTTTTGCCAAGTATTTCCTCCGACTATTTATCCAATAGAGCTGTATCTTCTATTCCCTCCACTTTTATTTTTGGTGCAACCTTGAAACTACTTGGTGCTTTTGATCAGCTAATTCTATAATCTGTCAAAGAAACCATTTCTTCATTGAAAGGGTCAGGCATTGGAAAAGGCTGGCCAGGGAGTGATGGAATCATCATCCTTGAAAGTGTTCAGCATTTGGGACATGGTGTAGTGGTGGATTTGGCAGTGCTGGTTGGACTCAATGACCTTAGAGGACTTTTCCAATCTAAAGGATTCTGTGATTCTGAGAGTCCCATGGAGGAGAAGAAAATATTGCTTTTTCAATATGGAACTTATAGGGACATAACTTCATTTTCAGTCCAGTAACTGTTGCATCCTGGTGAGCATGGGAAGCAAACAATGAGACAGGCTTACCCTGGTTTTGCAATGTGCTTATTAATTTCAGAAAAAACACCGCAGGAACAAAGTTTATTAGTGAGTAGGAGGATGTTTCATGAACAGAGCCCGACTGAAAATAATCGGCTCCCTTTAATTAATTACATACAGTTTTATTGCATAACTGATGGTTTTAAACCTTAGCCAATTAGCTTGTCAAACATAGAAGTTAAATTCTATATTGGTTTCTTAAGAAAGACCTGTGCCAAAGTTTTAATTCAAGTTGCCTTATCCAAGCAACCAGAAAAATAGGGCCTTTTGAAACTAGAACTATTGGGCAGTTACCCAGATTTGAAAAAGGAATAGGAAAGATAAATGAAAAAAAAAAAAAAGAAAAAAAAGAAAAAATAAAGAAAAAAAAAAAAAAAAAGAAGCAATGACACAGAAGTCCTATATATTGCACAGGTCCCTGACTTCCATTGTGTGGCAAATTGAAGTTGCAAGGTTACCTTGTCGTGACAACTTATTTTCTAAGACGAGATGCTGCCGTCAATTTAGCATGCTTAAAACAAAGAAAAAATAAAAAGGAAAAAAACCCCAATTTTTTTCATTGAAAAGTTCTTCAAAAGCAGCTTGTGATGCTGTGGTAGCTGCCTCACTGGTTGTGTGTCTCTTTTCCCAGCAACAGGAGAATGTGGAATGATTTTATAATTACATATATTCATAAATATATTTATATTTATCATAACATACTTATGCGTTTGTATATTGAAATGAATATAAATTTTTACATGTTAAGTTAATAAACATGTTCTTGGCATGATCTAAAACTGAGTATTCAACGTAACTACCCCAGATGAAAATATTTATTTCCAGTTTCTTACACACAGTGTCAGTTAATAACTTTTCTTTTTTCCAAAGCACTGAGCTGTTTTTCCAAAAATTCACTAGGAAATGAATATGTTCTTTTCAACTAATTATTTTAACTAAGCATTATATTATTACTCATGCTATGTATCCTGAAAACCCCATGGTGCACATAGTGTCAACCCCATGTGCTTTGAACTTTAGTAGAGTGATGACATCTATATCAAAGCTATGCTTTATAAATGAAGATTTCGCATGTTTTGTCTCAGTAATTATTTTGTGAAATGAAACCTTTGTGTGTAGCAACCTCTTGGCCCAAGCTTTCAACACTTTTAGCTTCATTAAGCTAAAGTGCTCTATTAAGTTATTGTCCTGAGTGCGCTAGGGTTGAAACTGGGATGGATAGCTGTGCACTTCCTGCTGATTTGTGGTGTGCATGTCACAGAATTCTAGAATCCTAGAATCCTAGAATGCTTTGGATTAGAAGGGATATAAAAGATCATCCTGTTCCACCTCCTGCCATGGGCAGGGACACCTTCCACTATCCCAGGTTGCTCCAATTCCCATCCAACCTGGCCTTGGACCCTTCCAGGGATGGGGCAACCACAGCTTTGCTGGGCAACCTTGGCCAGGGCCTTACCACCTCCAGGGTTGAAGAATATCATCCAGAGACCACCTACACCAGGGCCCTGTCCAACCTTACCTTGAATGTCTCCAGTGATGAAGCAGCCACTACCTCTCTGGACAGCCTCTTGCCAGTGTTTCACCATCCTCATTGTAAAAACTTCTCCCTCATATCTAATCTAAGTTGACCATCCTCCTATTTAAAACCATCAACCCTTGTCCAACTGCAGCGGGACCTGCTAAAATTATCTGCCCCCATCTTTCTTAAAAGCTTACTTTTAGTACCAAAAGGCCAAAATAAGGCCTCCCCATAGCCTTCTCTATCATACAAACATGTGGTAGCACACAGCTCTGAGCCATCTCCAGAGCAACTACATTTTGGGCCAAATGAGTCAAAGCTGCTTGCTTCTTAGTGTGACCATGAAAGCTGTCAAAGCAGAGAAAGGCTGTCAAAATTTAAAAGCACGAAGAGGAGAGCAAGCCAAGCTAAGGTCACACAGGCAACGTCTAAGTGCTTGCCTGATTTAGTAATGCCACTGGAACACTGGTAATTACCAGTTTGTAATTTTTCCCAGTGTTTCATAGGGGACTCAGAGTAGTTTGGAATCACACCATACCAGATGCCACATAGAAACTTCTGTAGTTCCTGACACTGAAATGTCAAGAGTCATTACAAACTAGTGAGTGGGGGGAAAAAGAAGAATTAGCCTCCTTTCACAGGGTAATCCAGTGACTTCCTTACTGTGAGGGTGCTGAGGCCCTGCCACAGGTTGCCCAGCAAAGCTGTGGCTGCCCCATCCCTGGAAGTGCCCAAGGCCAGGTTGGATGGGGCTTGGAACAACCTGGGATAGTGGAAGGTGTCCCTGCCCACGGCAGGGGGTGGAAAGAGCTGGTCTTAAAAGTCCCTTCCAGCACAAACCATTCTATGATTCCACTCATTATCTGGAACCTCTCCTCAAAACTCAGCTGCTCAGACATCTTTAGCAGTCCTGCTCTTGCCTGTCACAGTGACACTGCTCCTGGTTCAGAGTTGACTCCTGTCCTGCCAGCCCAGAACACAGACAGAAAAGTGAGAATTTGCTTGGAAGAGGCCATGTCAACAGGACCAAGGTGTGATGGTCCCCACAAGAACCTGTCTTTTAGTTATACTTTTCCATCCCTGACATCAAAGCGCAGGGCGATAATTCCCCTGCTCTTCTTGCAGTCCTTTTAGAGCGCTGATCCAGCATGGAAAAATTAAAGATGCTTTATCTGAAACATCCACAAAGGAAATCCTGTGTTTCTGATGAACCTGACTTCCTCAATTTCCTGTTTGCTGCACAGCTGTCTGCATTGGATGGGTCTCAGGGACATTTTTTTGGACATATTTGTGTACCTCAGTTGGAAGCCAGGTTCCTTGAGCTGGAACATAAGGGTCTATAATCTTCCTTAAAAAAATTAAAAATCACAGTGAAAACAGAAAGAATGAAAAGAAAACAAACCAATAAAGAATCTATCCTGTCATAACATTTGAGGTCCTGGTATTTGCTGGCCTTGGAGTAGGTTCAAGATAAATGAAGGAAATGTGTATTTCATTAAATGCTAATATTTGGAAGATAAGAGGAAAAAATGATGAAATGCTCCCACGAACAGTTGTGAGGACAGTGCCTGTGTGTGTATAAACACAAATGTTTGCATACACACAAACAGACTGTCGTGATTTGCTCTGAATCAGAGCAGGGCTACATAGGAAGAATTATAGGGAAAGGAAAAAATACACCTATTTTCCCAGGTCATTGTCATTGCTTTTCATATTAATGACAAGGGATTTTGCACTTCTCATTCTCCATCTGTTTTCTGAACTGCAATTAAAACTTTCCACAAAGCAGTTTTTGTTTTGTTTTGGTTGGCTGTTTTTTGGGTTTGTTTGTTGTTTTGGGGTTTTTTTGGGGGGGGAGGGGTTTGGTTTTTTGGGTTTTTTTTTGCAAGTGAAACTTGATCTTATAAATAGTCATTGAGTCACACATAGGCACACACAAAAATCTCAATCCTACACAAGTTAAATTGTGCTAGGTGTTTTAATAATAAGGCTGGTGAATCAACACCCAACCAGCTTTTTTCCCAGTGGATGCCACGCTTGTTGCTGGTCAAACTCTGAGGTCTCTTCTCCATTCCACCCCAGAGGACTCTGTGTAATCCCTTGGCTCCTGCCCAGCCCAGTCTGTAAAATCAGGACACAACACATGTTTGCCTCCTGGGGACACAGCCCTTGGGCAGCAACAAGGGTCAGAAGTGCCCAGAATTCTTTTGTTAATTAGCAGATGCAATGCAAGGGGCCTAGAATGTGGGATTTGAGGCTCCAAATACTCAGGAAAGCATTTGAAGTCTGTGCTTCAAACAATGCAGCAGAACGGGAACTGAAATTTTCACAAGCCAGAGACAAGCCTTAGATCTTTCAAAGAACATGAAAAGATAATGAATCTAAGCAATTTATTTTCATAAATAGTTCTGGACACAGCTCTTCACAAGGACTGTGGATAGAAAATAATTCACTGACCTCAGAGTTTTTCCCTTGATAACCCTCAACCTCTACTGCAAGGCCATAGATTCTAGAGTTTTGAGATTTGTTTTTAACACACACCGAAAGAAAGCTTCGTTTTGTTCATTGCAGCTGAACCATTTCTGAGCAAACTTTCAGACAAAATCTTTCCCCAGGCATAAATCTATCAGGGGAAAAGAAAGGCATCTAGTGTAGCAAATAACATAAAAGTATGGGCTATGAAATAGAATAAAATATAAAAGTAGAAGCAACTGAAAAGCAGGTAATATGATGAAATGTTATATTGTGGGCTGTCAAACTGTGATTGCATGAAACCAGTGGTACTTTCAGATCAAGGCCATTGATCCATGGCAACTTCCTTGCAGCTGGACAACACCTGCCAAAGAACTGATGAAATGCCTTGTTCTAGGTTTCAGGTAAGGCCAAACGACAGCAAGGGGACAGATTGGGAAGGCTCTGGAGGTTTGGCTTTGGAAAAGGCTTCTGAGATCAAGTGCAACTGTAAATGTAACGTGGCAAAGTCCCTCTAAACCATGTCTCTCAGTGCCACATCGACACCTCTGTCAATGACCCAGCAGGGGAGAATCAGGAGGTAAAAAAACCAGCTCCACACCAAGTGGAACCAGTGCTATACCTCACAGCTGTGGCTGGATTCCCAGCCCTGCACCAGCGTGCAAAAGTTTTTTCCTTCAGCTGAGATACAAAACTGGAGTTTCCCTCCAGAGAAGATTTCTTGGCAGCCAAAGGACTCCAAACAGATAACCCACTCTGGGGGGACAGAGAGAACCAAAACTCATAGAGTTTTTCTTCACAGACTCAAACTTTTTTAAACCTGTAGGAATCTGTTACCTTGAGGACTTATCGCTCTACTACTTTTGTTTAAATTTAAAAATGTGTTTAAAAGGACTGGGAGGGAAATAGCACACAGATATATCTGCATGCACACAGCATGATTACATAAATCTCATGCTTGAAGGAAGCCAGTTAAAAAAAAAAAAAAAAAAAAAGACAGAAACCCGATGTATAAACACCAATAAATTGACTGTTTGCTAGATTTCCTGATACGTTCTGCAAAACTCAGGAATGTGATCCACTGGGTGCCAATCCAGTGGATCTCTGTGGTGTTCATTCACAAAATGTGTCCCCCACAGGCTGCCCAACACCCTCTAAAATGGGTGAGAAAGATGCTTTTCCATCCACGGGTCTTCATCAGTCCCACAAAGAGAGGAAAAAGAGGAAAAGAGAGAGATATCCCTTGGTGTTTGTGGCTGCTTCTCTTTCAAATGGAATTAATGGTGGTTTAATGGGGTATGAAAGGATGTTTTACTGGAAAGAATGAGGAACAATTGTCTAGCTCACGTTTCATTTCACAGGTCATTATTGCATTAAGAAGTAAATCGACCAAGTCCGGTAAATAACAGTCTGTGTTTTGCCCAAAGCTTCAAACCAACAATCTTAGCAGTCACCAACTAATATCTTTGTCATTTTTAACCCTTGCAGGGATCTGCTGGGGGCTAAACAATTATAGTCTTCACCCACCCCTAGCAGGTAAGCATTATTCATTTTATTTCTCATCCCTTCTTCCTGCAAACCCCACGAGACTTTTTTTTTTTGGTGGTTTTTTTTTTGGTTTGTTGGTTTTTTTTCTTTTTTTTCATTGTTGTTTTGTTTATTAGCCAACCTAGCCAACTGTGTGTCTGGTGGCCTTGAAAAACAACACATATTTTAGTGACTGCTGCAGGCATCTTTAAACAGGCTGCTTCCTCTGCAAAATTAATTGTTGCAAAATGCGGTGCTTCCCCTGTAAACCCCTGCAAACTCCCACTCAGCAGTTTAGTTGGATTACAGATATGTCTCTAAGATCTAAAGGAAATAATATAGTTATGCTTGCAGGATGAAATTCATTTTTTATTATTGTTTTTTGTTTTGTTTTGTTTTTTTAGTTGCATAAACACAACCATCTTACTTCCTTAAAGGTAGCAGCCAGCAATGCTGGAGAGGGTGTTCCGTGTAGATGCTGGTTTTTGGATCCATCACTGCTTCACTGGAGCAACTCACCTTTCCACTTCCCTCTGCTTCTCCTGACACATTCTGGCTTGAGTTTTAATATCAGCATCTTCTGCAGCAGCTGCACCAAAGGCAGCATGGGCAGCAGGTCAAGGGAAGTGACTCTGCCCCTCTGCCTTGCTCAGGTGAGACCTCACCTGCAGAGCTGCTTCCAGCCCTGGATTTCCAGCACAGGAAGGACCTGGAGTTGCTGAAGCAAGTCCAGAGGAGGCACCAGGATGATCAGAGGGATGGAGCAGCTCTGCTATGAGGAAAGGCTGAGAGAATTGTTATTGTTCAGCCAGGAGAACAGAAGGCTTTGGGATGATCTAATTGTGGCCTTCTAGTATTTGTAGTGAGTCAAAAAGAAAGAGGGAGAGAGAATATTTACAAGAGCATGGCTTGACAAGACAAGGGGAAATAGATTGAAAGAGCAGGTTTAGATTGGGTATCAGGAAGAAATTCTTCCCTGTGAGAGTGGGGAGACCCTGGCACAGGTTTCCCAGAGAAGCTGTGGCTGTCCCTGGATCCCTGGCAGTGTCCAAGGCCAGGTTGGACGGGGCTTGGAGCAACCTTGGATAATGGAAGGTGTCCCTGTCCATGGAAGGGGGTGGATGAGATGATTTTTAAGGTCTCTTCCACCCCAAATTGTTCTGTGATTCTGTGATTCTTCCAGAAGGTGCTGGAAAATTTCTAGGTGGTATATTGTAGGAAGAAAACCCAGCAACAGACTCAGATGTGTTGGCATCACCAAAGCAGGAATGATAAATAAGAACAAAACAGATCCTTGGGAGAGGATGAAGGATGTCTGAGCTTTGAGGAGAGGTCTCATATAAGGAATAGATTCATAGAATGTTTTGAGTTGGGACTTTAAAGATCAGCTCGTTCCAACCCCCTGCCATGGTCAGGGACACCTTCCACTATCCCAGGTTGCTCCCAGCTTTATCCATTCTGGCCTTGAACATTTCCAGGGATGGGGCAGCCACAACTTCTCTGGGAAACCTGTGTCAGTTTTGGTTCCCTGGTGCTGGAAACTCCACTCAGACCCTGGACACCATTTTCTATGGGACTCATCTCTACACTTACATATTGCACAACCGTTCAAGCTCATTGGCATTCCACAAGACTGGATGACCAGGACCAAGCACATGGGTTGAGCGACAATCTGTATTTCTTCCCCAGTAGTCACTCTTTGTCTTCATCAGAAGCATTTAGAAAGCCCTAATTACCAAACCTTGCTCCTACAACACCCTGGCCTTTGGACCCATATATCACTGTCAGACCTCAAAGATTCCTGCAGGCCAGGAACAGCCTTTCAGAATTTTTTAAATAAGTGCTGAAAGGGCCATTTGAATTTATTTGATCCATCTTCCACCTGCTCAGGAAAAGATCAGCTCTATCTGATTATCTAAGGATATTACCACTGATAAGGAGTCTGCAACGCAGGCAAGCTATGACCATGTTTCTCTGTCTTTATTCCAACATTTCCTCCCAACACATAAAATTATCCTGGTGATACTTCAGACCATTATTTCTGATTCCACAGACTTTGAGAGCAGTTTATTTCTCTCCAATGCCCAGCAGTGTCATGTTCTTGAAGGCTGTTCATAAACCTCTCTTCCACCTTTTCTCAAGACCAAGCCACCCAGCTTTTCCAGACATTCCTCATATCTCCTGTTTTCCACATGCCTAATAATTCTTTTCACCCTTAACTGTCAGTCTCCTAAATAAATCCATGAGTGGTGCATCCATGAGTTATTCAGGTTTCATGGACCACCAATGCTTTATGAATCACAGTTTAAGAAACACTACACTGAAACAGAAGCCTCATCATGTCAATGATAAAGAAAAAAATTTGCTGGTGTTACAGACAACATTTAAATACATAAAGGGAGAGAGGTGGGTTTCAAATCCATAACTAGAATCCTAAATGAAGGTGACATCATGTTTTGGGGGTACTGAGCCCCCAGGGAAGCAAAACAGACTCCGTGAGATTTCACAAACTCTGAAAATGGTGGTGTTTTTCTAAATAGCTCCTTAAATACAAAAGTTGAGTTTGAAAAATTAAAAACCTGTTCTTTTATCCTCAGGGTTTAAGGCTAAAAGGAGAAGCCAAGAATTGCTGATAGCAAGAGTAGGCACAAACTATTTGTTGGCACATCTTCAAAAAGGATTGCTATCCTAAGGGGCAAGGTTATCTCCCATTGTCAGGGACCTGACTTCATAATCAGTTTTTCCAAAATTCATTTGGATAATCATTCCTAATAGATATGTACACATATTTTACATTTTATGCCGCTCAACACCAGTGCATGACTGTTTGAAAGAACCTGAGGAATTTAAAAAAGAAGCAGAAAGGGTGGTACAAAAAGCTAAACTCCATTTACAGCAATAAATGTGCAAAATGGCTGGGTTTGCCCAAGGTTTTTTTGGCTTCATCAGGAGAGAAGAATTTGATACCCCTGTTTGATGGGAAAAAGGGAATAAGGTTTGATAGGCTTATACAGTTGTACATGTACAGATATATAATCTGTGTGTGTATATACATTGCTCTGTGCTGATCACATAGAAAATGAACAATGGCATTCATCTCACATATCCTGGCTTCAGAATTAAGGAAAAAGCAGCCCTGAGAAAGGAGAATAGCTGATCACTAGAGTCTGAAATGCAGACTCTAATAAAGGAAAATCAATTTATATCATTTCACAATGGATATGTGGCATGGCCACCTCAGCCCCAATGTTGACCTTGTTGCTACATCCCCAACAGTGCCCAGTTCCTCCATGATTAACCAAAAGAAATCATGCAGAGGAGTGGTTTTCCTTGGCAGAGCTGTCCCCTAAGGAAGTGGACTGGCTTGTGCTGGAAGACACCAAAAAGTTCATCTTGTTCCATCCCCTGCCATGGGCAGGGACACCTTCCACTATCCCACGTTGCTCCAAGCCTCATCCAGCCTGGCCTTGGACACTTCCAGGGAGGGGGAGGCCACAGCTTCTCTGGGCAACTTGTGCCAGGGCCTCCCTACTGTCACAGGGAAGAATTTTTTTCCAAATTAAACCTTCCTTCTATCAGTTTAAAGCCCTTCCTTGTTCTACCTTCTTTCCCAACAGGTGGGTTCTCCACCCACAGAATTGTTCCTCATTCTGCTGTACAGCAGCTGACAGAGCTGATTAATTCAGTGTGTTCAACCATCTCACCCCTGAAGAGCCACCACACAGACATCAAAGATATAAAAATAACTTAATTTCCCTTTGGATTACTTTAAACTTTGTTCTCCCATGAGCATTACAAAAATCCTCCCAACTTTACTCTCTGTTTTGGTCTCAGCTTAATTAAGGTCTGCTGAAATCTTTACCAGAGAAGTATTTTCAGGAAAATTAAGAATTACAAGCATTTTCTGATCATATTAGGTTTGGTTTTTATGAAAGAATAGTTTAAAAAGAGCTCTTTTAATGTCCTCCATTGCTACTTCCAACCCATTTTGCATGGGCCATTTATTGCAGAAAGAGCAAATTTCTATTTGTGAACAGCAACAACAAAAAAGCTCCAGAGGAAAACAATCCTGGTATTGTGTTGTTTCATTCCTTGCAGATCTACCAAACCTGCATTTTATTCTCAGACTTCTTTAATTACTGAATATGATTATGCATAGCTAGTGTGGCTAATCATATTCCTTGGAATATTAAATATTTATGGTGCAACATTTCTACCCAGCTTTAGCCCCAACTTATACTGCCAGCCTGTGTCTCAAAATTCTATGCTTTCCCAACTATTATTTGAAAATTTTATTCAATAATTAAAATTACCAGAAGAAAGAAAATTGTACAAAAATCTTTGACTCATAACCCAAGTTATTCTGGACTGTTTTTACCTACATCTGACATTTTGTCATATTTCTGAAGAAATTAGCAAACTTCTGCATATTCATTTATGACTTTTAACTTCAATGTTACAACTCAGAGGGGTTTTGACAATAGTTTCTGATAAAATTGGGTGTTTAGTGTCTGCATAACTTGCTTCACACAAACATTTACATATTAAAGACTTTCCTCTTTATGATTTAGAAAATGTACTGATTACCTCTAGAGAGTAAGCAAGGTTACTGAGCAATTTCACAGCTTTAGATTAGTCTAGATTGAAAATGACACAGAAAAACATAATCTCAATGATTTGCTGGTCAGATAAAAAGTTCAGTTGCCCACAACACACTGATCATCACGCCAAATAGATTAACACTAAAGCTGAGTAAACAAAAAATTCTCTGTTTTTTTTTAAGGATAATTGAAAAAAAACTAAAACCCCCCCCCCACAACTGCAATTTTTGTTTATTCGTTTGTTTGTTTATGATTGTAGTCAGAATTTAAATGTTCAGTAATGTCCCAAAATACAGTCCAGGAATATTATTTTAGTAAAAAGTGTTATGTAAAATACACTCTGGGCTGATTCTAGTCAATGCAACCATAAAGTTCCACCTGCGTTAACAGGGCGAGGTGTTTTTAGATTCAGAGTCTGGCTGTCTGGGTTCTGGAAGGATAATTTTTAATTCAATGACTGACCTTGGGCAAGTCACAAATTTTCTCCTCTTTTTGGAAAACTAGTGCCAAAATAAATGTCCATCCCACAGGGGTATTACAGACCTAAATTTCACTGAATTCTTCTACTGTATCCAAAGCACTTACAAGGAGTTGTCAAGTTTGATTGTGTAAAGTAGAAAATAAATTCAGTTATTCACACAAAATGCATGGAGCACATGTTTACAACAGAAAGAAAAAGTTGCATGAATATACACCACATAGCCCAGAGCTTCATCATTCCCCAGTAAACCAGAATTGGAGAGGACTGAAGGAAAGACACAAAGTTGGTAAGAAGGCTGGGGAACCTCTCCTGTGGGGAAAAGCTGAAGGATTAATTGTGTTCTCCCTGGAGAAGACAAGGCTCAGGCAGGAATTCTGTCACAATATTCCAGTACTTACAGGGAAGCTACAAGGAGGATGGGTCTTTCTCTTCACAAGGAGACACATGGGGAAGACAATGGGCTACAGGTACTGCTTGCACCACAAAAGGTCTCATCTCAATATAAGAAATAAGGTTTTTTCACAGTGATAGCAATCACTGGGTTTTGTAGTTGTCCCATCCCTGGAAGTGTCCCAAGCCAGGTTGGACAGGACTTGGAGCAACCTGGGATGGTGGAAGGTGTCCCTGCCCATGGCAGGGGGAAGGAACAAGGTCATCTTTAAGGTCCCTTCCAAGCCAAACCATTCTGTGATTTATTGGAAAAACCTCCACAGGGACATGGTGGAGTCTCCATCACATTGTCATTTTGAGGTTTTCAAAATGCACTTGGACAGGGTGACAGATAATGTTCCTTTCCCACAAAAGGGTGGACCGGATGAGCTTTTGAGTCCATTTCCAACCTGATCTGCTTTATGACTCTATGATTATTCAGTCCAAATTGCCTTAAATTATATCTAGAATGTATCTGTCAGTGGGAAGAAAATATATGTCTGCAGACTCAAGGCTAAAGCCTGAAAGACTTGGTTTCATCTCTCCAATTCTGTGTATTACCCATGTCATGACTCAATCTCTCTTTGCTCACTGGAGGGGACATTACTAAACTCTAGTGGAAGGTGTCCTTGCCCATGACAAGAGATGGAATGAGATGACTTTGAGGTCCTTTCAAAACCAAACCACTCCAGAATTCTATGGTTCTACGACGCTGGAGACAACAGAAATGGGGACAGCTGGATCTTCTACTAGCTCCAGGTCCTCAGCTACATCTCCACCAAGGGAAGAAAATGAACTTTGATATCTCTGGAAGTCATCCCAGATTACAGACATGAGGAACTGTGATAACAGTCCTGTGAACACAGCAGAAAGCCAGCAACTGGCTGATTCTTTAAACAAGGTTGGTTGTACCAGCTGGCCTTCGTGGAGCTGGGGTTTTAACCTGGGCATAGGAATCAGTTGAATAACACATTGTTCACTTATCCTTAATTCCCCAAGAAGATGCTCCTTTTTATAGCTGATTCTGCTGTACAGCTTATGATCCTGGTATTTCCTGTATCGTGGAACCATTTAGTGCTTCAGGCCTGGCCCCAAGCTCTTTTGCAAGAGGCTTGCTCTAGACATGAGTTTTAGGAGAAAAACATTTTGTCATCCAAAAATGGCAGCTCAAAGAGATTTAAATAATTACAAATTCATGTTAAACTCATTAAATTGTTTTGGATAATTCAAAAAATGGTGCTTTGAAAGTTCCTCATAAATTATTTAGGGAGGAGGGTGTTGGAAAACATTTAATTTTAAACTTTTGCAGCATTATATTTAAAAGACAAAAAAAAGACTAAAAAGGACTTTCATATTAAAAAGTAATTATGCTTTGTTGGACTCAAATCCACTTTTGTTGTTACTCCTTTTTCTTGCAGTAGAAATAATAGCAACAAAAATCTTGGATCTGTTCCCTCCTGTTTTGTTCTCTTTTTTTCTGAAATCTGTGTTTTATCCAGAAAACTAAAACTTTGTTTTGAAGTGAACAATTCTGCTTCTTCAGAGAGTCACAATAAAAAAGCTTGGTCTATGAGCAAAGAGCAAACTCAGCAGGTAAAAGTTCAGGAAAACAAAGGGGGGAAGTGTGGGTATAGAAATAATAAATTTCATAAAATCTATACCAATTTCATCTTCAATAAAAGACATCATGTCAATCCAGGAGCATTAATATCATTCTGAATGATCCCTTGTGCTCCAGTTATGGCTCTCACAGCCTCTTCCCTGTGATATTCCCTATTCTGATAAAACACCTCCATGGCTTTTTTGTCCCTGAAGTCTACTGAGTGTTTTGGTTTGCTCCCCACAGAGTAATCAGAGTATCTAAAAATGGCTGAGGGACAGC
This sequence comes from Phylloscopus collybita, assembly GCA_027886175.1. Lineage (NCBI taxonomy): Eukaryota > Metazoa > Chordata > Aves > Passeriformes > Phylloscopidae > Phylloscopus > Phylloscopus collybita. The sequence continues at coordinate 54,159,981 of JAJNNQ010000026.1, forward strand.
AATTTCAATCTGATTGGCCAAAGTAGAAGCTTGAAGTGAACATAAATATCAACGTGAATCGTAGAATCGTACAATCATAGACTTTGGTTTGGGTTGGAAGGGAAATTAAAAATTATCCTGTTCCAGCGCCCCTTCCAAGCCATTCTGTGGTTTTATAATTCTATGACAAAACCACCATCTTCAGAGGCCGTGAAGCGTGGTCACATCAAAGGGGAATCTGGCCCTTCAGAATCAATAAGGTTGGAAAAGACCTCCAAGGTCATCAAGCCCAGACTGAATGAATGCCACCACGCCCATTAAACCATATCACAAAGGGCCACATCTCCTTGGCTTTCTTAATGCTTCCAGGGATGGTGGCCTCACCCCTGTCCTGGGAGGCCTATTCCAATGGCTGACCACCCTTTCTGGCAAGAATTTTTTTCTGATATCCAACCTGAGCTTTCCCTGGTGCAACTTGAGGCTATTTCTCCTTGACCTATCACTAATTTCCTGGGTGAGGAGGCCAATCCTTCTTTTCAGGGAGTTGTAGAGAGTCCCTCTGAGTCTTCTTTTCTCCAGATTAAGGAACTGAGCTCCCTCAGCTGCTCCTTATGGGATTTATATCCCAGACCCTTCCTCAGCTCCTTTTCCTTCTGTGGACACACTCCAGCCCCTCAGTCTTTCTTGCAGTGAGGAGCTCAAAACTGAACACAAGACTCAAGGTTTGGCCACACCAGCACCCAGCACAGGGGGATGGTAATTCCTCTGGTCCTGCTGGCAGGAGATCAGTGGGAGCAGGAAAGTTGAGTTTTTTCTCTGATTTATCTATCCTGGGAGCCTGCATTGCATTGTGAAAAATACTCAGTGCTACAACTTTCCAGAAGGAGAAGTAAAGAAGGGAAGAAGACAACCACGAATTCACCTCCCCATCAAGTTGTGCCTTTCCAAATATCAACTTCAAGACAAAAGGAACCGTCAGAACGAGAGTCTCGTCAGAACAAGAAATGCAGAGGACATGCATTTTTGTGCAGGGAAAGGGAAAAAAACACCATTCAGATTTGGGCAGCAAAAAGAAAACACAGCAATTTTGTCACAGCTTCAGAGGGAGGCAACATTTATCATATGCTGTTACCTCCATTTCACAAGGAGATGAACCCTGTGGAGTGAAGGTTGTACCCTCAGTGCACTTTAGATGCTGAGGATTCCTCTTACACCTATGACTGTGCTCTAGGATGTGCTAAAAATGGTGGGAATTTGAATAAAATCCAGGTTCTGTATGCAAATATATTCAGTAATATGCAGGTGATAAGTGGTAATAGCACCAGAGCATTAGTGCTTGGATGTGATTCATAATTAGGGTGGAAAAGGTACAGTAAAAATCAGTGTTTGCATCTAGACAACACATTAATCAAGCCTGTAAGCAGCCAGCTAGAGTGGGATCCTTAGAGGAAAAGCCTTACACATTTTGTTTAAAGATTAAAGTTCTTGTTGTGTTTAATCAGTTTTAGAGTGTGAAGGAAAACAGGATTAATTACAGTCCCTCCCATCAGTCTCCCATACCGGCAGAGTCACAAACGATGCGTCTCTACAGCAAAATGGCCGCCATCAGCAGCAGGCACAGGGAATGTTAATTGTAATTAAAGAGTTTATTTGGAATCAGGGAGCTCAGTTTTAATCAGGGTGAGAATGGAGCCTTGCTGTGGGAGCCTTCAGAAAGTGGTTACTGAGCAGAATGGGCCTTTTTTTTTAAACAGAGAGGGGTCGTCAAACTTCTGGAGTGGGTTTTCAGCTTATCTCCTCAGTGGGATGTGGATGAAAATCCTTGTGGGGCCAATTATTGGTATTATTTTGCAGTTTTGTGGTGTTTTTGTGAAATGTGCCCCTTAATGCTCTCAGAGGAGTTTCAAGGGACAGGTAGAATCACCAGTCATGGAATGGTTTGGGTTGAAAGGGACCTTAAAGGTCATCTCATTCCAACCCCTGCCATGGGCAGGGACACCTTCCACTATCCCAGGTTGCTCCAAGCCCCATCCAGCCTGGCCTTGGACACTTCCAGGGATCCAGGGGCAGCCAGAGCTTTTCTGTAAAACCTGTGCCAGGGCCTCACCACCCTCACAGGAAAGAATTTCTTTTTACCATCCAACCTAGTGGATCAGACCCTAAAAGGGCTAAGGATGAGGGTGAAATGACACTGCCAGAGTCCAGAGTGGCACTGGTGGGCACACAGCTGCACAAGGAGTCACCCCAGACTCCTACAGCACAATTCACTGCATCCCACCTGGCAAGGAATCACAGACATTGGGACCACCATGACCTCAACCTCAGCTAGAGATCTCAGTGAAAGTCACATCTCATGGCTCAAATGTCTGCATGGCTTTGCAAACACTTCTGGCAGCACATGCACTTACCAGCTTCTGCGTACAGCTGTGTCCACTCAAATTCTGACTTTGGGAAAACAGAGACAGGTGGCTCCAGATGCAGGACACCTCCATCCAAATCCTTGAAAAGGGCTTTCCTTGAGCCTTTGCATCTTTTTTCGGGGAGCATGGCATCTTCAGAGGTTTGTGCACTGGTAGGTAGGGAAGGTGACATTGTTATTAGTGTCTTGGAAAAGCCAGAAAAGCCTATAAATTTCTGTGCAAGCCATTAACTACTGGCTGCCACAGAGGAAGGTACCTGTAACAGGAGAGGTGTATTAGGGGGAACTCATCTCACTGAGACAAATATCACACAGTTGAGATGAATCATTTCCTAGACGGGGGTCTATATTGACTGCAGAAGGAGGTCTGTGTGTTTCAACAACATGCCTAATCTTTGGCTCACTAATGTGTAGTGAGCTGAATTGCTTTAAATTGCAGATTGACTAGAAGTTCAACACAGCTTAAAGGAACTGGTGAGCTGAGCATCTCCCACCCATGGCAGAATTCAATACGATAAAAAGACTTGTACTCCAGTGAAGTCCATGGAGACATTTTCAGATTGCTGCATGGACTCACATCAAATCTTGAAGAAAATGGAGAATATTTTGGTCTCAGGCTGAGAAAACCCAATTGGTGGTACCTTGAATGGGACAAACAGGTATAGGCAGAGATTTCCAGTAAGGGTAGAGGAACAAAAAGGCCAATTCCTCCAGTCAACCCAGCTCAAAAGAGGTGGAGAACAAAGACTCCTCTGATCCTGACTCTTCAGTTCTTGACCATCTCTCAGTAGATCCAACATTTCTGCTAGTTAGGTCTACCAATGGGATAAGCAAAGTGATTCATGGATTTGCTATATTCCCTATATTCCCTGATGTTTCTATTTCCCCTCTTGCTCCAAGGCAATACTCATCTTCTCTTTGACAGGACATATCCATCAAGATATCCCTTCAGGATGCTAAAGCAGAACAATGCAGACACAACTTGGATCAAGCTCAGCAGCTGCAAAGGTGGATTAAATATTAAATAAATGAATGCAGATACTGCATGAGGAGCACTGGGAGATGCAGCCACCCTCAGAGGCTCAGCAGCCTCCCAGGGAAGCATTCAGTAATCCATGTGAATTCCTCACATTTGAAAACCACCAGCTCTCGCACTGGGTATTCAGCAGCTCACTACCAGCAGGATATTGTGGGATGGATACAAGAGTGAAACATAATGGGAGCTGACAAGCTGGACAGGCCTCAGAAATCTACACGCAAACTAATGCCCAGAGCAAAAAGCAAAAATATAGAATAAAATAAGAAATTCTGGCAGAAGGCTGGAGGGGCTCTAAACATAGCAGTGTGGGACACCTCCAATTATTTTTGACTGGCAAGTGGAGTCCATGCTGGAATTTTTTTTTTTTTTTTTTTGCTATTTCAAGGCTTTCCTGACATAGCCTCTGCATTGTGTTCAGTGACTGCCAGAAATAAATAGGCATGTGGCTTCCATTGGATGTGGTATGTCTAAAACACTGCAACCAGCAGTGACTTAAGGTTACAGAAGAAGTTCTCCCCTCCCTCCTCAACACTCACAGATGATATTCTCCCTGGGCAGGAGCAATTCTGGCAATCATTTGACATCTCACAGCCTGCCTTGTACTGATCAACATTTCTGATGTGATCTCGCAGGCACAAATCAAGCCACGCTTCCCCGACCAAAAGGACATTCCCTGTCTCAGGGTTTTTTCCTGGAGGTCCTGACATTTTCTGAAGCCTGAGGCTGAGAAGTCAGAGATGCTCAGGGTGGAGGGTTAAGGAATGGGATATGTGAGGCTTGTTTTGCTACACAAATGTCAGGAAAATGAGAAATCCAAGAGGATTCGTCTGGAGATGCACCTTGATGGAATTCAAAACTCAAATTGTAAAAGATTGCCCTTAACTAAATTTGGTGGTGTTTTTCCTTTTTTTTTTTTTCCCTGTATTTGAGTTTTTCTGTGCATGTTTGTTTGATGTCGAAGCTTGTTCATTTTTGTCAGACAGAAGCAGTACAAGAGCAGAGATGAGGGGAGGGTAGTTCCAAAGCTGTAGGTGTTTGGGGGTTTTTTTGTTGGTTTTTTTTTTTTGAAAAGAGATAGTTCAGGATGAAGCATTTTACCTTGTTGGATGAAAGTAGAACTTGTCCTTTTCACTGACATGTAACATCCTTGATGTCTCTGCTGTGATGAGAGGCATGATGCCTAAATGATCAGCATTTGACATGATACAGACATCCCTGTCTTCATTGTAGCAGCTCTTCGTAAAACCAGTAAAGGTGACTTCTGCCAGGGATTAAGAGAAGATCAAGCAAGGAAAAGTGGTTAAAGGAGTGCCATAACTAGAGATAAGAAAGTTGTGGGGTTTTTTCCTGTGATTTTTCCATGTTAAATTGCTCCCATATATATCTGTACAAATTATTTTTAAGTCAGACTACTAGCATTTTTCATATATCTTCATGTGGCTGTAGAATACTCTGTAACTGAGTTATATCTTATGTTGACACAAACCAAGTTGTAACCATAGGAAATGAAATCAAAGAAATAGTAACTGAGAAAGAAAAAAAAAAGGGGGCAAAAGTATTAAATGCATTTTTATTTGATTAAGTAAGAACCAGTTAAATAACAACCTGCCTTGGATGGTTTTTCTACTTGCTAGAGATTAATATAAGACAAGCAGGGTGTGATGACATATACTTGGCTCTGGCACTCAACCCTTGTGCAGCTCCAAAATCCATATTTTGCTACGAATTTTTTGTGAGACTCTCTGCAAGTCTGTTTTTCTTTCCCTATCTCTCGTATTCTTCAGTAAAAAGGGGACAATAAATTTTCTTGCAAAAATAAGTAGCAGTGAGGGATAAAGTCATGAAAAGCAGTGAGGTATTTAGATCCCACCATTGCAACCAGCTATCAGGGTTCTGCTATATTCAAATATTACTCTGGAGACTGAAAAATTCATTTCAAACAAAGATCCAGGATACATAAAAGACTTCTATTCCTCTTGTGCAATCTCTTATACCAATAAAGGTCATAACTGCTTCTGTGAGTTGTTGTTCCTATGTTTTGTGACAATTCTATCCAAAGTGCGATATTCACTTCTCAGATTTGGCGTCTATTTAGATGGAGGTAACTGTGGGTAAGAGAGATTAATCAATTGGAAAAGTAACACAGAATGAAGGTATGTGTGAGGTAGAATCTATACATTAGCATGGGACATAATTATCATGGAATCATAGAATCCAAGAATGGTTTGGGTTGGAAGGGACCTTAAAGATCATCTCATTCCAACCCTCTGTTATGGGCAGGGATACCTTCCACATCTCAGGTTGCTTCAAGCCCTGTCCAACCTGACCCTAAACACCTCCAGAAATGGGGCAGCCAGAGCTTCTAGGGTCAACAATTATCCTGCAGTAGATTGAGGAAGTGAAAAATACCAAATAGTATCTTTTTCTTAATTAAACCTGTATCACGATGTGGAAGAATTCTGTTACCAGTTTCACTGAGGATCTGATTTCTCCAACATGTCCGTTTATGGGAGGCTGCAACTTCAACTGGAAAAATGGAAATAGTGAAGAAAAACAGTGACAGAACACTGTGGTGAATAGAGACAGAAGACCAACCTTTCAGCTTCATGATTCCCAGGGCTTTTGGACAATGCCCAGTTTTGTGCCAGGGATCCTCTGGCCTTTGGCTGGCAATGGTGGTAAATGTGGGCCATAAAATCCCAACACGGCCTCTTAGAGGGTAGCGTGGGGGTCGGTCCTGGGCTGTTGGATCAGCTGAGTGAGGCCTGACCCTGTCTCTGAGGCAGTCAAAAGTCGAGCTTGTTGCGACAATGAGGGAGTTTTTAAGTTCTATGAATGTTTTCCCCGTGTAGCATTGCTCGGCGTAGACACAGTGCACCACTGCCAGGAGTCCCACGGTGTTGTCCACCAGCACCATGTTCTCCACGATGACGCTGCCTCCAAGGTGGAGCATGACACCATAGTCATAATTCTTATAGGACAGAAAGCCTGTGACTCTAGTGCAGGTCTGAAATCCGTCTCCCTGGTACAGGTGAACACCATGGAGACTCGAATGGGCCACATTTCCACTGCAATATTCTCCACCTGACAAACACTCTCGGCCCCGGATATGGAAGCCAATTCTCTCGCATCCTGCCACAGCATTGCCATGGAGGGAGACACTGGTGGCCAGGTTCACCTTGATGCCAGCAACCCAGTTTAATGAACCTGCTGGCTGCCTGCTCAGAATAACAAGGCTCCTGAGGAGAGAGTGATTTTTCCCTTCCAAATCAATGCCAGGTCCGGTGGTGTTGAACACCACGTTATTGTGCAACAAGGTCCCACTGCTCTGGACTGCTCTAATGCCAGCTCCGCAGCTGCCACTAATGCTGGACGACACCACTGAGGACTCTTGGGATACATTCCTGAATTCAATGGCAGAAAGCTGAGGAGGCCCAAAGTTCAAAAATTGAACATTTAGGAGTTGAAGAGAACCTGCAATGAGATAACTGGAATGAGATAAAAGCTTATATTACATAAGAACAGGTAATGAAAACCATATTAACAACAGTCAGACATATAACTTTGTCAGTGTATTGTAGTGATAGGTATTTGTTTATAAATATATACAAAGTCATAGTAAAACCTTACAAAATACAAGCAGCCCCATGGAGGATATTTTAAAATATATTTTAATATTTAATTTTTATATTTATAAATTTTTTGTTGTGCTCAATTTTCATACTTGCTGACAGTCAGTTTGTTTGGCTTTCATAGCACATGTGAATGGATACACACCGTACTGTGCCTCTTTCTTGGGCAAAACCATTGCAGTTTCACCCAAGATGATGAGGCCAGGTGATTTTTTTCCAGCTGCTTGATGAGGGCAGGTGAATCTCAACTACCTTCAAACTCCATCCCGCTGGAGTCTGTGAAGTGTCCCACCAGCATCCTCCCAGCACAAGCCACATCCGACTGGATCCGCACGTTCCGCGTGAGGAGCCCAACCTCCGCGGCCAAAGGGATGCGCCTGCCGTCGTCTGTGTCATGGGCACGCCCTGGGGAGTTTCAAGAAAGCAAATGTGATAAGTGTCTATCATACCTCTAAACCAGTGCTTTGAGGGACATGAATCCTGACAGCTCCCCTGCAGAATCTGCACTGACATTCAGGTGTGCTTCACCCCCAGCACAATCTGCATGCGTCAACACAAAACTAGAAAGGCCACCTGCCCATCAAATATTCACTGTGCGCTTATATTTTACCAAGATATCTCATTTTTAGAACAAGAAGGTGCTAAACCTTTCCCCTGCGATGTGCAGGTGCCAAAGCAATGAACAGGTTCACACTTCATTTTTTCCAAGCTCTGTGTGCTGGAGTTACTCTTCAGCATACTGCAGAGTTGATCTCCATGAATTTTCCTCAGGATCAGACTAATGTCAATGCCAAAACCCTCTCTGCTACAGAGTCTTGCTTGTGTGTGTTTTCTAACAGGATTTTAAAACACTTTTTTTCAATGCTTTTCTGAAGGAGACTTTTGCTCAAGTTTAGGCAGCTGTCTAGCTTGGATTAATCTCAGGTGACTTTAGACATATTCAGATGTGATTTAGTTATCCAAACTGGCTTTATGCATGATGGAGAGCAATAGGCAAATCTCAAGTGCAATTTGTTGTGTGTTTTATGTACCTGCTTTAGGGGCAGATAAGACACGAGTGAGAAGTATGTATTGTATGTATTTTTCTGCTTTAATTATCAGGGGTGCTGAGAGTGACTAGCTCATGTGTGAACATTTACTGCAGATATCTACATTTGCCAAGGTGAAATTCAGTATTTACCCCTTAATTGTCCCATCAGTCCTTTTTTTTTCAGCTGTATCTAACAACTGCTGCATTACTCAGGGGGTAAGCAGTAATTTCCCCTCATAATACATTTATTATATCTACACTAGATAAAAAGAAAGGCCTAAAATGCATAAACTACTGGAAAGGAAGTCTAGATGTGCTATGCTTTCAGTGGTACATTTTGTTTGAAAAATGCAATTGGCATAAAAAACTGTGCCATCGAGGCTACTGTTGATTAACACTGTGGATAATTGCAGCTCAGATCTCAGTTCCAAGTGAAGCTTTGATTACTGGCTCAGACATTTAAACATTCACCATTTAAAACACGATATTTCTGGATCTTTTTATCCATTACACTAATTTCTGTGCCTACTGGCTGGAATAAAGATCAAATTTAAAAAGTATTGATATGCACAAGAAAGATCCTTGGTTTGAAGGTTCCGAATTTGACCTGTTAATAAAATCCTTTTGCTTTTGTTAAATAGATGGTAATAAATGTATTTTATAAGCTGAAATAAAAGTAAATAAGTGTTAACACTGCATCCCTTTTGCCACAAAAATATAGATCCTATGCAATCTACACAGAAAATAGAGATACATGCAGATTTTATGTTTATTTAGATATTAGTTTATAAATACATTATTTTCATGCCACAGAATTGAAAAGGTTTTGTACTTTAAACTTTAGAATATAATTATTTTGAAATTTGAAAAAAGGGCGAGTTTAATTATTTTCTAGGCTTTTGACATTCCATAGAAATTGTGCAAAGGGCCTAAAATCCTACACTTCTTTTTTCCTTTAAAAAAAGGAAAAATTTCTTTCTCTCTCTGTGAACCAGCTCAACTTGAAACACTGGAAAATTTTCCCAAACAGTTCAGCACTGAACTGATCTTTTTCACAGAAATTCATGTTAGAATCAGCAAGCTAAAAGTATATGGAGAAAGAAAGGAAGACACCACGAGAAAGTAGAATTGATCCTGTTGAGATATGAAATGGAAAGTCAATACTTCAGAAGAAAACTCTCAAAAAAGGAAAAAAAAATTCCTTACCAATGTGCCTGTGCAGAAGATGTTCATGAATTCTTATATTATGACCATGGACTTCTTTAAGTGAGACTACTTCAGCTTGGTGGGCTTCATAGGAGGAAGAACTGATCACAATATCCCCACCTTGATCCCAATCTACTTCATCCTCCACAAAAATCCTGTAATGCCATGATACAAACTTAATGTCATTACACTTACGAGAGTTAGAGAGTTAGGCTCACAAATTTCATTAAAAATGAACAGTTTTGCTCAGGGAGATCTCAAAAAAAAAAAAAAAAAAAAAAAAAAAAAAAGTCCACAGGCTATGCTGTAGGAGAAGCCCCTTTAGGGCTTTCCTCAAAAACAGATGTCTGAAATATGTGGGAGGAAATTAATCCTGAAGCATCTATTTCACACCATTGATTAAAAACATATACAGTTCCAGTATAGCATTTCAGAGCTAAAATTGCCTCCAAAAGACATATCAGATCATTTTTGGTGCCAGGAGTATTCTATAGAGCTGAAAGTTAGCTTTGGATTTAGACAACAATCATGTGCAGGGCCGTGTGGCTGTCTGCACTTGGTACCTAAGCTTCCACTAGAGCTTTTTTGGAGCAGTCAGTAGGCAATTCAGTTCTCTGAATTGGGAATTTTGGGCAGGATTTGATTCCCTTAACAAGAGCACCCTGTTGCCATCTGAGGTATCCCAGGGTATCTAAAACATCAGCTGGCAGATGTGGCAGGACTGGTTCCTGGAGTGTTCCTAGAGACAAATGTGCAAGCCATGGAGGGAGCCCAAAAGCATCTCATATGAGCCCAAAGACACCTCAAATGGGCCCAAACCATCTCTTTGGGAGCCTGAATCCCACCCTTGGTAGCTGAACACCCTCTAGGCACCACCACATAAAACTCTGCTGGCTACTGAACATTGCACAGAGTCCTGCATTTATTTGTTTTAATCTTGAACTGAAGATTCCCTTTTACAGTCAAAGTTGTATTAGTAGTTCAGGGGATTTTTAGCTTCACATAAGAAAAACAAAAGCATTTAGTGACAGCAGAATGGACAATGATTAGTGTTTATCTCTACTTGATAAACACCTTGTCCTGTTACAGGATGACTGCTTCTGGCCAGGTGATGATCTAAACTCCTCAGGGAATTATTGAGGAAAAACGGGCACTGAGTGAATTCAGACAATGCCTCACATGCAGTCAAGTTTTTCCAGTCTCTTCCCCAATATTTTTTAAATATGAGTAGCTTCCAGATGAGCACTTGCAGTATACAACACCTGTGAATATTCAGTAGAGAAATCCATCAAAAAAATTATTACTTTTTTTTTTTTTTTTTTTTTTTTTCTTTTTTTTTTTCTTTTTTTTGGAGGAATCACCACATACCTTCTGAAATGGCAGGAAAGTCCTTCCTGAACTTATGACCTCATCCATACTGTAAAAGGATATAGAGCAGTTCCTCTCCTTCAATAAAATCCACTCCTTCAACTTTCATTTTCCTTCAGCTTTCATATTCCAGCACTGATTTACCTCTTTCCTGTATCCAACCACATTAACTCTTAGCTGACTATTGGTAGACTTTTAACGAAAAGTAGGCGGTTTTGTTTGTTGCTTTTTTTTGCCCCTGTATTTTAACAACTGAAACAACTCTTTGTGCTGCATTAATGTGCATGCATCAACTCCAAACACTTGTATCTTAGCACCTCATGATATTTCATATAAAATATCTGGGCACCAACCCAGATCTAGCCTGGATCCATTTCATCCAAGTGTTTAACTGGCATGCTTCAGTCAAGAATCTGGTTATTCTGATCTTCCATCTTCGTCAGGGAAGGAGAATAATTTCCAGAGGGTGATTCTAAAATTGCAGGGTTTGGATCAGGATCAGCTACACAGCAATTCCTAAGAAGTTAATCTACACTCTGAGAGAGCTCACACACAACTCTGAGAGAGTTCACAACAGATGAGCCCTACTGGTGAGGTCCTTGTGCTTCCACTGCCCATCTTCAAAATAATTTCACAAATTATTCTCTTCTTAAATGCTGACAACCTCTACCCTGTTGGGAACTCTTCCAATGAGGCTTTGGTAGGCCTGGCTAAAAGAGAAAAAAAGGAGGGAAGGAAGGAAGGAAGGAAGGAAGGAAGGAAGGAAGGAAGGAAGGAAGGAAGGAAGGAAGGAAGGAAGGAAGGAAGGAAGGAAGGAAGGAAGGAAGGAAGAAGAAAGAAAGAAAGAAAGAAAGAAAGAAAGAAAGAAAGAAAGAAAGAAAGAAAGAAAGAAAGAAAGAAAGAAAGAAAGAAAGAAAGAAAGAAAGAAAGAAAGAAAGAAAGAAAGAAAGGAAGAAAGAAAGAAAGGAAGAAAGAAAGAAAGAAGAGTCTCAGCTTGATTCACCCTTGGAAATTAGACTTCTTTAGAATTAAAGTCAATCTGGGTTGGAAGGGACATTAAAGCTCACCAGCTTCCCCATCATGGTGCAATTTTCTGTTACCTAGGTTGTTTTGGTTTGGTTTTTTTTTTCTATCTAAACAGAATTCAAACAGAGCCCATCACAAAGGAAAAGAATAATGCAACTCACAGGAATATTAAATACAAGTCATAGGAACAGGAGCCAAAATTTAATATTTGAAAGCATATTTGAGAAAAATACCACCTTTCATTGCCAGGAGCAACATTAGTTCCCAGATGTGTCCAAGGCATCTTAGGATAAGCACTATAAATTTGCACCTGTCCATAAACTCCTGGGGAAAAAAAAAAAAAAAAAAAAAAAGAACAGAAGGAGGATTTCAAAGGTTAAAGGAAAAAAAGGCTTGAGAAGAACTGAAGCAATAACAAAATATATGGAAATCTTTGTATTTATTAAAGTATGTTTCTATATTTTATGAGAGGTGTAAGAACAGCACAAAGCCTCCACTCAAAATACAAAGTGAAGGAGCAATAAATCCTCAATAAAGTAAAATGATCATCACATGTACAGGAAAGAGAGGGGATTTTATCACAGAAGTTTCATTGACACAAATTAGAACTAAAGGAATTGCAGACAACGATACATACCATTAAAAAAAAATTATCTAAGTAAACAAATTAAGTAAAAACTCCAGGAATGAAAGATACAAATATTATGCACCTATTATTAATCTTTCTCAACAATGAAATTTATTTTTTCCCCCTCTGGAAAAGGGATCCAAAACCAAAGGACAAATCCAAAACACGGGAACTTTTCATATAGATGATATGTCCCAGAAGATCAAAGGTTAGCTCTAAAATATGTGTACTTTTGTTTGAGGTTTATCTGTACAACATAATAACAGCCTCAACAGTGGTAGGTTTGGATATTACCAAAAATTAGTTTCCTGTGAAAAGAGGAATTCATGTTTCCTACCAATGCTCCCTGGGTGGACATTTATATCCTCCAGACAATTGCAGTAAATCCCTTCAGATGCCCGAAGAAGGAGCAGCAGCTCTAAATCCCTTTCCAGGGGATGTTGGGAAGAACCTGCAATAAAGACAAAACAGCATCAGAAGTATCCATGGCTTCTGTGATGCTGAAAATGGGAGGGAAACTGGGGGAGAGATGGGGACATAGGTGTGAATCTGATTTTAAAGAAATATCTAAATTTTAATTAATATCTAATATTTTAAAAAAATATCTAAGTGTCTCATTTAGATCTAAATATCTGTCTAATACTGAATTAGTATTTCCTTTCTCAACCAGTTTTTGCCTTTTTGCTCCTTCACAATGTCACCAGTTCCAGGGTAATTGTGCAGCAAGGATGGGAAACATGGAAAGACTGAGGGGGAAAAAGCAGGGGAAAAGCAAGTGCCCAAGAAGTCTTGGTGTGTGCAACGTTGATAAGTCTCCACAGTACACTGTATTCCAACTTTGCCTTCTTTTCTTTCACCAAGGGTAGTTTACAGTTTCAGAGGAAAATGGCCCAGCACTAAACAGATACTAAGGAGGAAAAAGTAGGACAGTTTTTGCCCCGGAGAAATGTATGCGGAGTCCAGTAAAGGAGTTCAGCGTTCCTTTAAAATTAGAGATTAAATCAATTATGCAACAGAAAATTGCAGCAGATGTAGAACTAAAATATATATACGTATCTGTACAAAATTAGCTGCCCTGTCATGTTCTTTTAATATTTAAGAATTACTAGTTTGGAAAAGAGAGCTGATTTTGTATCCTAAAGAAACACTTTGCTTTAAGAGGCTTTTTTTATTTAAGTGAAATCAATAAAACAATTCATTGTTCCCCAGCAGCGTCTGACTGATAGCTGAGGATATTTAAATTCTCTGTATAGTTTTTTAATGGGTAAAAGGCAAAGACTATAAGACTTGAATGTTCCCTATCTAATATATCTCCCACCAGTGAGCTCGTATATTCTCTGGGGACATGGAGGGAATTATCTTTCAGTGTCCATCACCCACCCAAACCAGCTTTGATTTCCTTGTTTAAACTCCCATAACTATGGCTTGAACAGAGGAAAACCAGGAATTAGGGGGTGTCCAAATATGCTTTCACAATTTCTCATATTTTTTACTCCTGGTTACAAAGCATTTACTACTCTAGTTAAGTCAGTTAAAACCATCTCATATATCCAATTCTCAGCTCAGTTTTAAAATCATTTTTAAGTAGGGTTCCAGACTTAACAGTCACGTACAGAGGATTGGAAATGGAGATTCTATAGGATGAACTGAAAAATTTCCCTCCCTTAAAAGAATTACATCTACGTTTAACTAAAAATCATAAATTTTAGTCCATAAAAGCATGACATATTAAGAAATGTTGCCCTTGTTAAAAGAATCCAAAACCATGCAAATAAAAATACAGTCAGAGTGAGAAACAAAGGTCATAATAAAACTATTTTAAAATAAAATAAAATAAAATAAAATAAAATAAAATAAAATAACATAAAATAAAATAAAATAAAGTGGGTTTAAATCAATGGATTTCAGTAACTTGAATGCAAATGCTAGCAGAGAGTTTTCCAGGAAACCCTTTGGACTATTAAGGTGGACTCTTCAATAATTTTGGGATTACTCACAATATCTGAGAGCCCTTGAAGAAAGCTAATATTGTGCCAATATTTCAAACAAAGATTAAAGTAAGAGCCCCAGGTAATTACAGGCCTGTCAACTTGACACTGATTCTAGGGGAAAAATAAATAAAAATGGAATGTCCAACTCCGAACACAATTAATAAATCATTAAAGGTGGATGATATAATTAATGCCAATCAACCTGCTTTTATAGAAAAAAAAAGGTCCTGTGAAACTTCCTAGTTATCATCTCCTAATGAGATTACGGGTCTAGTTGATAAAGATAATAGCTTTGATATCGTATAATTGGCTTCTCCAAGGCACTTGGCTTAGTAGCACAAAACTTTGTGATTAACAAACTACAGGAGTACAGCAGTAACATGGCACACACTAATTTACTGCCTGAGTGACTCGAGTGGGGACATGGACTCAGCCAGGTCTGGTCCTGCAAACCCTGTGGAACTCAGGGTTTTATTAGGGACCCAAACTTGTGTGAAGATACTGAAAGCAAGCAGATAAACTGACACAAATGGAGAGAAACAACTGCAGGGATGGTCTAGGAAAGTCAGCAGGGATTCTGAGGTGATGAATTAGGAAAAAAAGTGAATAATGCTCTAAGGGACCCTTCTTGAGCAGAGTGGTTGGATTAGGTGACCTGCAGCAATCCATTCCAACTTTACCCATTCTGTGATTCTCTCATATTGAACATAATAAAGCAAGAGGTCTTGAAAAGGTAAGAATCTCTCTGGGAATGAATGGTGAAGAGTGAAAAAAAACAAAAAAGGGAGAAGCTGAGTAAGGTGTCAGATACACACTTTGGCTAAGACTAAATAGACTCCAGCAGAATGGCCCATGAAAAGGGAGATATTGAAGCAGCAGCTACCTCAGCTTACTTGTAAGGGGAATCAAAAATAGTTGATTCACAAAAATCACAAGGACTGGGTAAGTTTCAGAACCTTATGAAATAACTGGCTATGAATGCTCCTGTAATCAGCAATTTTGCTGGATACAGCAACTTGCCATAAACAACAGGAATCATGGTTTCTGCAACATGTAAGTGAATGATCTGGGCTTTAAGTATCCCTCTTTGGGCTTTGGTTGTGAAAACCTCAGATTTCTTGTGTCAGTTTTCTGTGGTGAGCTAGTTCTACATAACTGTCACACCAAACTGCCCAATTCCCCATCCTGCATGAGGTGAGAGGAAATGGATCCCCTCTCATGCTCCTGCTCCAGCTGGAAGACCTGGCAATTTGATGAGCAACCTGATTTATCATAAAATGAAATAATAATATGCTGCTGGCAGAGAACCAGGAAAAAAGGATACTTGCAACCTGGAAATTACCAAAAGCTGGTGGAAATGTCTGGTGAGATATGCAGAAAAAGTCAGGAGGCACTAAGACAGAGGCACTGCTCCCTCAAACATGTGTTCTTCCAACTGCACTGCACAGTGCAAAAACCCCCAGCCATGTATGATAATCCTGTGTTAATAAACAACCTGAGGTGTTAATAAATTCACCTCTGATTACACACTGTCCTGAAGAAGCGTGAGATCCAAATACTGAGATTGTAACACAGATCTGTTAGCACAATGGTTTCAGCTGGTTCATAATCCTTCATCAGGTCTAACCCCAGGAGAGGAGAAAACCTACTATGAGAAAAAAGGAGGGAATAAAAAGGAAAACATAAATAGAGATGTATTTTTTCTATCCAGATTTTCATTTATTCTGGGCCGTGGTCTGGATCTAGTTTGTTGAGTTTTAAAAGCATTTTCCATTGTTTTCTTATTTCAGTTCTGTTCCAGATGTTCCTCCTGACAGATTTTTGCTGTATTGTTTTGAGTTTTGTTCCATAGCAAAACCCATTCTATTCTTTCCTAGAATAGTGGGTGTTTCCTCCCTTCTAGCCTTGTCCTTTTTTTCATAACATAACATAACACTCTGCAACAGCTGTTGCATATAAGAGCAACAAAATCTCTGAGATAAGGTCTCCTCCCTTCACCTGGCAAAACAGACTTTGCTGAGTATCTTGCTGGGACCATCCCCTCTATCTCTGTTTCCTGAATCCAAAACTTCTTTGACTCAAAGTACCCAGCTATTTTGAAAACTGTGTCCTATCGTCACCAGAAAGTCTGAGGAGCTTCTTATTCATGGTCAATACACAGCCGGACAGCACCTATTGTTGGTTCATCTTCTGGAGCTTCCTTCAGGTGTTCAGGATGCACTCTGGAAAGCTGCCTGGAAAAGCAGCCAGACAAGGAGACCTCACTTGGTTGCCTCTTTCTGCCAGATATACAGAAGATTTCAGAAATCCTCAGCTTCCCATCTCCACAGCTGTGGAGTAGGAATCAACAGCCAGAAGTGGGGGATGAATGAGGAATAAGGGGTGAGACATGTAGGATGGGATCTGAGAGTCCCAGTGCCCTCCAAATCCTCTCTGGAGCCTGGCAGATACAACTCAGGGTTCAATGACTGAAGACTGAGGTTTTTAAGCAGAAGTTGAAGGCAGGGGGAGATACCTGAGGGTGCCCAGAATGATAAAAAAATCCTTATAATTAGGCAACTGAACCATGTTTCCAGGGAGGATCATATACCTATACTCAGGTTTCTTAATGAAGATTTTTTTCTGGATACCTGTATCAACCAGTCCCACGGACTGCAGGGGCTCCACTGGTTATGTTGGATAGATCTCTACTGGAACAGCAGCTCATGTGCTGATGTCCACATTACACCTAAATTTGGGTGTCTTGAACATGTGAACCACATCCCTTCCCTACATGGAACAATCAGTTGAAAGAAATGGAGTGGTTCAGAAGGGGTAAAAAGCCAGACCTGAGGCTGAGGAGTTCATAAACTTTTCAAACCACTATTTTTTCTGTGATCTGGAATGAAAATACCTCTTGTTACACCAACAGAGTCCCTTCTTCATAAAAGTTGGAGAGGGGTGCAGGCATGATATGTGACTGCAGGGTGGGACTCAGCCGACAGCTAAAGATGGGACCCACACAACAGAGGTGCTGGAGAAGTTGGAAAAGACAGAAAATTGGTGAAACCCACGGGTGCCCTAATTATTGTTCTTTATTTACTGCTAACACATGGCCACTTAATGAAGTACACTGATTTACCCTTTGACAAGTTAGTATGGGGATTCCTCCTGGAAAAGAAGGGGATTAAATGCATTAGAGCTCTTACCACAAGCAAGATAAGAGGCATTAGAATTGTCTGAGGTTCCCTCTCCAGACAATCAAGCCATGAGCTAATGATGACCTTAGGCTTCTTGCCTCCAATGAGTGACATGACTGACAAGCAGCCATCAGGAGATATGTGAAGGAAAGAATGTGACAAGTTGAAACTAAAAAGAGAAATTCTATCTGGATAATTACTTGGCGAGCTCCACTATAAAATGCAAAAGCAGCCTGCCAGCAAAGAGCAGCTGAGTGCAGTTTAGTTCAGGATGAGTCCAACGGATCAATGTGTGCCAAGTGAACTTCAGCATTTTCTTCAGCTTTATTGGGAGCTAAGGGCTTTGTTCAGCAATGGAACATTGGGCATTTTCTGTACATATCATCTGAGTTTTAATGCTTGTGGGTTAAAATGAAATTCATCCTAGCTGAGAATGGAAAAACAACTGTGAGATGTTGAACTCATCATTTCTTATCTTGTTCTGACATGGATGTGCCAATGATATTTAGCATTTTGTTTTCTCTCTGAACCTCAAACTCTCCCTTTATAAGCTGGAAAAATAGCTATTTTTTACAGTATCATAGTGCAGAGAAATAGAAATCAATGGTGTAGCTAAAATTCTATTGCAGGCATCACCATTAAATTAAAGACTTTGAAGGATAAAGTGAAAAAGAGAAACTCCTTATCTTAGAGGTAGGACTATGAAAATAGAAATAAGAAGAAAGTTTCCCTAGATCCACTGAAGGGCTAGGAACAGCCAGAGAAATTCCTGTGGGGTTAGATCCACACATTTTCCTTTGGGCTTTCCAAGGGTTCTGATACAGTTCTTTGTGGATCTTAAATCATCTCATGTCTTCCGAGGATCATAATTCACATGAACTGTGATCATACATTAAAGAGAAAAGTGATAATTGACCCTGCACGGTCAAGGGTGTTCCAAAAATTCTGATTTCCCAACCATCACTATTTCCTCATCCCAATTTGCCTGCAAATTATCGTTTCAATAAAATTAATTAGGTTCTTGTTATGGTAGATAAACTCCAATTTTACCCCTTTTTTTCCTCCCCCTTTGTTGCATTTTTCCCATCATCATTTAGTTCCTATGCACTTATGGTCATGATTTAACCTTCTGACTTCATTTTTTCTCTGTGGAGAAGAAGGCAAGTGCTCTGGAGGACATGAAACCCAAATAAGATGAATTTCTAGACTGATCATTGTTCTCTAGGAGTTTAAGGGAACAAAATACTCAAGCTTTACCAGAATGTCTTTGTCCCAGGCCACAAATTAGAAAGAACAGCATGTGGCCAGAGATGGCTACGCTGAAAACAAGGCATGGAGAAATTACACAACAGGCAGGACCTGGGGATTTGGCTCACATGATGCCAACCTGAGATCCTGCTCAGGCAATGCTGAACGCTGATGTCCACATCTATTAAATCTGTTTACTAAACTGTCTCATTATCTGTTTTGTGTCAGGATTTCTTTAGGGCGTGGTGGAGTCAGACAGATGGGCTTCAAAACCCTTCCTTCAGGCATGGAACAGGCAGGATTGGACAGATGGGCTCCAAGACATTACCGTAAGGCCTTGAACACATGGGAGGAGAAAGGGGAAGGGAGGAAAAAAAAACAGGCACTCCCAGCTCTGTATGCAGGCAGAGAAGCCAGGATGAGACGTGGGAAACCTGCAGAGCCTCTACCTACCCATCATCTCACAGCTGAAACAAGGACAGCTCTCCAGGAGATGCTGGACTGCGACTCAACAGCTGCAAATACCTGTTTGGTTTTTAATATCATTACTACTCACAGATGTGCTGGAGGGGAGTTTGTGCAGCAAAGTGCCTCAATGTTTTTTTAATAAGTGTTTTTAGCAATGAACACATGCTTTTTCTTAAAACCAATATGAAACCATATTTAAAGTGCAAAGGACTCTAAGGAAGAAATGACTGACATTCTTTTAAGATATATATCTTTTAACCTCCCAGATTAAGCTTTCCAACCTCTTTTTCCAAAGAAAAACACAGGACAGCAAAATAACTTTTTTAGCCAGTACTATATTAACTAAACAGTCCCTTGAGATCGACAACAAACAAATATTGAAGCAGACTTCCTCAGGAGGTGATTACACAAACAAATTCTCTTTTTAAAGTTCATGAAACCAATCTTGAGAAAGGTCAAGCAATGATCAACAATGTGATCCCAGCATCCTAAGGATTCCTGTAAGTAAATATAATGCCTGGCTTTAGAAACCTTAATATTTAAAGGGAATTATGTGAGTAATTACTTCACAGTGGAAAAACACCAGTCCTGTCTGTTGTAAATAACATGGAACAGCCCCGGTGACTTTGGGGACTGTAAGACAGCTGGAAGTAGGGGCAAGGTGGTACCCTATGTGGTCCTGGTGCTCATCTGTACAGAGGGATGAGAGGAACAAGTGTGCTGAATCCAGCTGTTTCATACCACAGCAGGATTTCCAGGCATTCAGGGAATTCTCTGTGACTCTGTTTATGTTGGCTTTAAATATTTCTGTGTCACCAAGAGTGTCCAATTAATGCCCATAGGCAGAAGGCATTGCCTGAACACTAGGGCAGACCCTGCCCTGAGGAACTACTGTCTCATAAAGCAACCCCACAGGAAGTAGGGAGGACTGTTACACATATCAGATAAAATCTCTGCCCTTGTGAAACCAGGAGGGAGGTGCAGATTGCAGTATTTGTAATGTGTTGCTATTTAAGGAGTAGGTAATTAGCTCCAGTGGATAATCACCGTGCTCCACACGGATTCTGGGTGTCCAAACTGCAGATTTCCAGACAGCCAGGGGCATTAGGTTGGACAGCATGTTTATGGTGACACTCTATGTCGTTCTCCACAGGTTGTTTTTTTCCTATCAAGAGCAGAAATAAACCCCAGGCATCCCAAAGATCAGCTGTTCACTCACCCACTCTCAGCACACCCCCCAGCACCACGACACAGGCTGCGCTCAGGACGTTGCTGGAGTTGCTGGGGAACTCCAGGGTCCCCAGGATGTACAGTCCTCTCAGAGGGGGAAGAGCCACATCCACCAGGATGGTCCTGTCTAGGAAACAAAGCAGAGGGTTGCTTAGGTCAATGGCAGCCAGACAACACTTGTCAAAAAAGTGTGGTGAGCTGGTGAGGAATATCAGCTTGGCCCAAGCTTTGCGTAATTCAGATTGGTTTTTGTAGAATCATGCAATGGCCTGGGTTGAAAGGGATCTTAAACATCTTCTTGTTCCAACCACCTGCCATGGACAGGGACACCTTCCATTATCCCATGTTTCTCCAAGCCCTGTCCAACCTGGCCTTGGAGACTTCCAGGGATGCAGTCACAGCTTCTCTGGGCAACCTGTGCCACGGCCTCATCACTCTCACAGGGTAGAATTTCTTCCTAATATTTATGAAACCTACTCTTTTTCAGCTTGAAGCCATTAGCCCTTGTCCTGTCACTCCAGACCCTTGTAAATAGTCTCTCCCCATCTTTCCCATTTTTGCCTCATGGAACGGAAGAGGACAAGAGAGTTCTTTTGAAGAGAAAAAGAAGGATAAAATGCTTCATCCCTGGAAGTGTTCAAGGCCAGGTTGGACAGGGGCTGGAGCAACCTGGTCTAGTGGAAGGTGTCCCTGCCCATGGCAGGAGGTTGGAACAAGGTGAGATTTAAGGTCCCTTCAAATACAAACCCTTCTGGGATTCTAGGAATGATGAAACCAGAAGAATATCCAATAGCATCACCGAGGTGCATCATGGTGTAAAGGGCCTGCAAGTCCCCACCCTGTCACAGCAGTGATCAGGGTGACAAACTGCAGCCACACACCATGACTCTCCACTGACTCTCTGTCATCATTTTTCCCTCTTTTCATTTTCTCTTTGCTCTCCCAGGTTTAGTGTATGAAAACTCCCTCACCATCCAAGAGGAAAACTTTGCTTACAGAAACACAACGTGCAGGAAGCCACAGCTCATAGAACCACAGAATCATTAAGGTTGGAAAAGAACTCTGAGATCATCAGATTGCCAGGTCCACCATGAGTTCCTCCATTCCGCATTCATATTCCGCTCTAAAAATCAGATAACAATGACCAAGACAAAGCACCATTCCCTCAGATCCATAAGGAGAAAGCAAGGGGGATATTTTATATTTCAGAACAGAGCAGAAACTGTTGTGGTTTAAGCCCAATGACAGCACCACTCCTGCTTCCTAAAGCTGCAAGTCTGCAGCCTGGGAACCTCTAAAATGCCTCCTAAGTGTTCCAAGTAGGACATGAGCAAGAATGTAAATGGTGGATCATTTAGAGGTAGCTCGCTGCACAGAGGTGAATTCCACCCTCAGGGCCCATCTAATGCTCTTGGATGTCACTGAGAGCTTCTCAGTTGATTGCACTGGAAAATAGCTCAGGCCCTGAGACTGTGGTTTCCATCCCCTTTCATTATTGACAAGAGTAACAGTATGGTGCACCTCTCAGTCAGTGGGTGTTCCTGGAAGAAGGAAAAGTAAGGTGTTTCCCTAACAAAGGGCTCAATAATATGATGTAATAATGACTTTGATAAAAGATTGCAGAAAAAAAAAAAAAAGCCTTCAACATAATGACAGCCTTACCCTACACAGAGATTTTCTATGACTCTTGTTCTCAGAAGCATTTATTGCAAGGCATAGATCTAGAAAACAGGAGAGATTAAGGAACAGACATATTTTTCTGGTGGATTTTGACAGAGTGGTGAGAATGGGACACTTGAAACTGGTTTTGTGTGGAATGTAAGAACTATGAAGTGTCTTGGGAAGTAGTTCAGCTACTTAACAAGTTTCACTTCTGCCTGTGGACATTGGCAACTGCTCTGGATGGAAACACAAATGACCACACGATGGGTAGCACAGAGAAAGTCCTTGCCAAAAATCATGTAATCAGGGGCTGGCTCAAACTATTTAGCACACATGTTTAAGAAAATTTCCAAGCCCTGTTTGCAGGAAACATAATTAATATGATTCTGTGAAAACTTACATGAAGTACACTCAGAAGTGGACTGAAATAAGATATTAGTAGGTTGTCTTTAATAGTACCATTTCCTAGGGTTTTTTTACTTCTTAGCTTTGTTACCCTGAAGTTTCACAGCCTCCAGGGAAAGGAAAATTTTATTTCAGGTTCTGTTTTCAGGCTTGGAGGTCTGGCTCTGCCTACAGACTTGTTTGTCTCCTACCTACAAGTTCCTGTTACCCCTTTGAATCAATTATCCCATCTCTTCCTTTTCTCCTCTGTCTTTTTTCTCTCTGGCCATGAGCACCCTGAAAGCCCAGGATGCTGTTCTCAAGGACTACTCCAAGTACAGGAGCAAGCCATGGCTAATCTGAGCCCCTCATCCCAAAACAAATTCTCTGCATCCTTGGGCTGAAACATTTTTCAAGCATGCAAAATTTTCACAGCATTCAGATGAACTAAGTCTCTAGGGAGCAAGTGCATTTTTCCCCCTAAATCTTATGCTGTTAGTACTTAATATATTTTTACAGGCATGAAGAGAGTCCTGTTATAATCTCTTTACAGGACAGGTACAGTCCCATGCCCTGCAGAGCTGTGAAGGGGAGGCTCAGGATGTGAGGATATGAAACAGAGAGGAGAATAAGGGGGGAGATGTTGTTAAAATGGTCTCTCTCTCAGACAGAAGGGGAATCTAGTTTGTGAAATCACAGCTCAAGAATGTGGCAAAAAGCTGCAGTTGACAAAGGCCATAAGTATATTCATCAAACACAGGCTGAAACATTTTTACAAGGAAAAGAAGCAGCGCTCCCAGGCATGCCATTTATATGTCACATTTCAGTCTAGAACAGAGATTTTTTGCTGAGTTGCACATCTTTCTAAAAAAGGTTTTATAAAGGAAATGCTGACTGCTCTGTAACTGTGGCATCATGTGTGTGAGCCTTGAAACACAGGAGTGAGAAATTCCCACTCAGAGATATCTCTGCAAACTTAGACTTTCCTCAGTTTAAAAGGACAACACTCTGGGGTGTGATGCTTGGGGTGTGAAGTCCTCAGAGGGTGAAATGTTGCTCTGTAGAAACAACAGAACACTCCTCTGAGGGGGGAAAAAAGTCTTTCCACACTTGAGGAGGAAAGCAAACAGATTCAAAGGCAACTCCCTAACAGAATACACTCATTTACCTCATAGAGGGAGCTATGACTTAGCAGTTAAAATAATAAACTTTAGGTCACTGAGCTCAAAGGATTTACCTTCAGAGAAAGACAAACTGGAACTGTTTTCCCACCACGAAAATATTCATATAACGAATATAACCACTTTCAGCAAATCGTAGTTTGAGCTTGAAAACAGGGCAATATTTCATTGTACATACATTTTCTTCAGACAAAAACCTCACAGGTATGCCAGAGTCTTAATGTTCAGATGTACAATACTGAGAAGTCACTAATGACTCCAGCAGTGACACAAAATGCCTTTGATCAGCCACACTGCTGTATAAAACACCATAGCATGCCATTGAATGGAAATCAGGCACAACAGAGGAGCTATTATACGGGATACAGTACTCCAGCATTCATCTCTTCAAACAGAAATACTTCAAAGAAAATCAAAATCAGAAAATGAAGAACAGAGTGAATTCCACCACTGGAGAGGGGAAAAAAAAAAGGAAGATAGAAATTGCCAGAGGCTACATGATATCATATCAATACCCTTCAAAACAGCATTCCTTTGCTTGGAATTATAACACATTCTCCTTCCACCCAGAGCACGCTGCATCAGGAGTGTGTCACACTAAAAACCATAAACCAAAGCCCTGAAAATCCCAGGGCTTTGGGAAGTTAATGCCACTGCTGGCTGCTGGAATGGCATGACTAAACTCCTCCAGCTTGCTTTCCAAGGTGGTGTGGCTGCTGAAGCCTGATGCACGTGAGAGGTCCTTGTGGGATGGATGTGGCTCTGGAGGATGAACCTCCAGGGATAAATGCACAAGTTGTGGCAGCCTGAGCTGAGGATTTCCAGATCAGGCTGGAAGAGACTCATATCCACTGGGGAGACAGACACTGATGAGAACTGTAGCAACACACCAACACTAAAAGTCACTTTTACATGAGGAATCCACCTTTTTCCAAGTGTGAGTCATCCTTTTACTAAGTCTGTGAAGTCAAACAGGGCAAAAAAAGAAATAATTTAGTGCACAACCCCAATTTCCAAGCTTGCCATATCGTTGGATGTCAAGCAGATACCAAGCAAGAACACAAAAATCTGGTTTCTAACGTGTATATTTTGCTAGTAGAGGTATTTTCTACTTTTTCAAACCTTGCTGAGACCAACTCATGAGGTAGCCCTAATGTTGCAATTCTGCTTATTTTGTTAAATAAGCAAATTGAATCCTTCAACAGCTAAATTTAGGCAGTGCCCCAGTTCTCCAGTGAGCTCTAGGAATCCACATTGAGTCAAAGATTTCAACAGTGTCAGACCAAAGTCTTTCCCTGTACTTCTTCACACTAGAAATGAGCACTAAGCTTCTATCACTTGTTTTTATGACTCTAAAACTGTTCTTTGGGGGCTGAAAGGACTAAGCCAGTGATGCACAGCATACCAGAAGCAGACTCATGTCTTGGCTGTCAACCAGAAAATTGTTGTAGATGGCTCCCAGAAGAGAATTTAAAGTAACTAGAAGACAGCGAAGAGTAAGACACAGATGCATCTTGCCAGGAGTGAATCACAAAAACTTATTTTTGTGTGCATAGCAGCACAAAGTTTGGATGGTTTGTAGAATATTTGTTCTCTTGAGAACAAACTCTCACTTTTTTGAAGCTGTCTGGAGTCATTCTGAGTTTAGCAGGGTCTGCACAAGCCAGTGGAAATGGGAACAGAAATGTCCATAAAATGCACAATTAAAGATACATTTTAAAATAGTTGATTTCATTTGAGATTTTGGATCTAAGCAAGGGGCTGATTTCATTTAAAGTAGAAACTGAAACAGTTGTGGCAGCAAAGCATGAGAAATGGAGAGAAAACTCCTCTTGCCTAATTTGAGCAACAAATCCAGTTCTCTTATCACCCTGGTGAGGACCATGACTCTGTTGATTCCTATACCAGTGAGTGTCTCAACACCTGCAAGCCAGCAGGAATGAAGAGGGAGAGCAGAAATAAAATAGAGAGAGGATGATCAGAAAAGGCAGACATGCAACAAAGTAGATGGTGTGATAGACACCCTGTGTTTGTGTTTGTGTTTGTGTTTGTGTTTGTGTTCTCAGGATAAAATCAAAGGAGGATTCCAGAAGGGCACTGGAGACAAGGATAGTTTCTGCACATCAACCAGCACACACATTTACTCTGGCAGTGGGAGTGAAGAGATTTTTATAGAACCATAGAATCATGGAATAACCTGGGTTGGAAGGGACTCACAAGAATCACCAAGTTCAGCTCCTGACCCTAAGAATAGCCTGAAGAATCCCACCCTGTGTCTCTGAGTGTGATCCAGACCCTTCCCCAGCATCACTGCCCTTCTCTGGATGCGCTCCAGCCCCTCACCTTTGCAGGAAACACAGAGGAGTTTTATTCATTGTGCATCACAAACTCTCCATTCATCTTCTGCTCTTGATCTGATTCTAAACGACAGAACTCCAAACCTTCAGCCAAATCTATTTACTTATTCATTTGTTATCTTCTGCTTCTGTGTAAGTTGTGATTTACCTCTGTGCCTCCTCATGTCTGCATCTGACATGTGATGGAAGAGACTGGAATGTTCTGGTCTTTTTACAGTCATGGTCTGATATTGATGAACTGGCTATTACAGAATCACAGAATCGTTAAGGCTGGAAAAGACCTTTGAGACCACTGAGTCCAACCTGTGCCTGATCCCCACCTTGTCGCCCAGCCCAGAGCACTGAGTGCCACAGCCAGACCTTTCATGGGCACCCCCAGGGATGGGGACTCCAAACCTCCCTGGGCAGCCCCTTCCAATGCCCAACCATCTTTTCCATGAGAAAATTCTCCCTGAACTCCAACTTCATCTACTCTTCAATGTAAGCTGCCCCCCAAACTGAAGAAAAGTAATACTTTAAAAAGCATAGAACTGAGGGTTTTTTTTTTCATATTTATCAGAAAATTGAAGATTAAACTAAATATATATTGAAGGTAGATCATAATTCTTAATGTAATCTGCAATTATATATATATATATTAAAGATATATATATATAATCTTTAATGGCACAGGTCAGAGAAGCCCTAACCATGACTGAACCTCCATGCCCAACTACCAACACAAACATTTCCTTAACAAAAGCTGTAAACCAAAACCATGTGGGAGAGAAATAGACATGAAGCAGAGTTATCCACACTTCCAGAAGTAGAGCTGTGGTGGGTAGAGTGACTTAACTGGTTTCAAACAAATGAGAAAGAGACAGAATCAGGTTCTAGAACATTTCAGGTACATATCAAAGAATATTGATTGGATAATTCAATAATTATGTCTGGAAAGGACTCAGGACCTCATGTACTCTAACTTCCTGGTAAAAGCAGGGTCTGGTCTTCTATAAAATGGTTATCACAAGTTTTTTTCTTCAGATTTTATTGCAAATTCCCTAATACATTTACTAAAATCCAGTTTTCATGCAGTAATGTTGTAAGATGAGCAGAGATTTAAAATGTAACTAAAATTTAAATACAAGTTGAAATACAGGGCTAAGCTAAAATGTCTAGGAGGCATCCACAGCAAATGGTTTGAGAGACTACCATTGATAGGGAGAAATTGCAACAGGAAAATAAAATGGAAGGTGATGCAATTTCAGAAATGTTAAATATGATCCTTGCTCAAAACACAGAGAGAGACGGGTCAAGAGATGATCCCTTTGTGAGCTGTGGTTCTGGGTATTACAAATTCTCTTCTGAATTCAGGGCCCTGTACCTACTTCAGCTTGCAAGTCAGTATAAGTAAGTGCTTGAGTTCGTGTGCATGTGAAAGTGGAAAAGAATTATCATTCTCTTCCAAAAACTACATCTTTGTACTGCAGTCTGTGTGACAAGGAACAAATGTGGGGTCCTGCACACACTGGAATGGTCACCAGGGCCAAGGAGCCCATACTGGAACACAAATGTAAACCCCAGCATCGGCAGAGCCCAGCACCTCCAGAGAAATTAAACACCTTTCCTTCCTCACGTACTTGGCAAGATGATGACGTCTTCCCCAGGGCCTGGGATGCTGCCATTGGATCCACCCCAGCCTTCTCCCACACCATTCCACGTCTCTGGGTGTGACCATTTCAAGACAGCACCAGAAGGAGCTACAAAACAGGACACATAAAGACAGGATTATCATTTTCTGTAGCTGAGAGAATTACCATTTCTTTGATAGCCAAGAATCTGTGGTGTCAACATCCTACTTTTGTCACTGATGAAGCAACACTAACTGCTCTTTGTTATTTTCCATACTTAAAGAAAACTGCTTGATTGAATTCCCAGGGCATGGGAATTTCCATACTTTCCCAAAGTATGAAAAATTTTAAATAATTAGTGATCAACTCTTACAAGCTTGTTAACACCCAGAAAAGCAGGAGTCTTCCTATTTCAAGAGATGACCAAGACTTTGAAAAGCAGCTTGACCAAGACATATGGAAACTCTTACTCTTTTTTTTTTTTTTTTTTTTTTTTTTTAGGTCAATCCAAAAGAAAATTCCTGAGCCTGAGGAAAATATTGGGGGAAACTAAGTGCAAAAAATGCAGGTGCTTGACTTGCACTTGTATTTTAGAGAGCTAATGAGCCAGGCTCCATGAATTCATGGTCCCTAAGTTTGTTCTGCCACAGCAGAAGAAGGGAAGCCTACAAGGGAAAATCCTGCATGCTAAGTTTAGTAAATCCTAGACTAATGCAGGCAGGGCCTCCCTCTGGAGGCCTCTGGAGGCACCTACTTCTGTCTTTCCATTGTAAAGGGAATTCTGTTTTTTTTTCTTGAGGAAAGCTTCTTTGGGGATTGGAAATATGGGAGCAAACACATGCCTAGGTTTTGGGGGCTAGACCCGGTTCAGTAAAGTTGTGGTGTACAGAATATCTCTGTTGTCAGCACAGGGAAACACAGAAATTAAATCCATGTCAAGTTCCTTAGGTTTGGGTCTGTCTCTCCAATCACTTGTTTGTTCTGGGAGAAGCACCCTGCCAAAATGTCTCTAAACCCTTTTCCCACATAAGTGATTACTGTTAATACACAACATAGCAAGGCAGTTAATATCCAAAAATATCAAAATTTAGAGGTCTGTCCTGTCTCTCTCTGGTATATTTTTTTTTTCTGTCTGATTCAACTTGAAACTGAGCAGTAATATCAGACTATGGAACACTAAAATACTCTATAGTCTTACATTCTCCATGACCTTCCTGATCTGCTGTTATTTCCCAGCAGAAGTCTATAGTGTTTTATGCTGTGGAATCACATATTTATCTTGAGCAATGGTAGATAAGGCTCAATGAAATGCCTAAATGAATACCAAAAGCCTCTGTTGGCTTGATAGGTGTACAAAATATTGAAGTGAAAAATAGCAATTTACTCCTGAAAAAGCCATAAAAAAATAAATGGTGTGACTCCCAGACCAAGGTTTTCTGACACAGACTGTCACATACCTGGGGTAGGTAAAGCCACTCTTTCCTTCTCTCTCAGTGTGACCTGAATTAAGTCAGCTCCTGTGACTGAACACAGAGAATTTTAGGGAGTTACAGCAAGGCCTTTCAAATTAACACAAAAAAATTTTAGTAAATCAATTTCCACAAATGAATTCCTGACAACATTATACATTTCTTACAAAAACATTTTCTTTAAGAGCAACTATGCATGTTTTCTAAGCATTTTTTGTCTTTTTTTTTTTTTTTTTTTTGTGCTTTGAGAAAGGATTAAACAAACACATTTTAATTTACAGATGCGGAAGGTCTCAAGACAACTCATTAGAAACAGCTAAAAAGAAAACATTCAACAATCAGAAATTCTAGGCTGGAACTCAAATCTCATTTATTCCACTATAAATCCACAGCAGTTCCACTCATACAAGCAATATCACACCATTGAATGCATAATATATTAACTGGCTCAAACAGCGAAATACAGCTTTTGTTTTGTAGCTCAGTTTTGATTTTTTTTTTTATTTTTTTTCCCAAAATCTGGTATCTGAAAGAGATGCTTTAATTAGTCAGACTTTATAGACTGGAGACAGGGACCCTGTGTTCTCTGCTGTGAAAAGGGGTCAGCAGCAATTATCACAGTGGTAACCTTTGTGCCCGTGTATTGTCAGCAGGAGAAGGGCCAGAATAATGCAAATCAAAGAGGAGCAGGAGAAAGCTGCTTCAGACCCAGCTAAAATCCCACCTCCTCTTCATCTCCAGTGGCATATAAAGGCACTTCCTTTCAGTCACCAGACTGGAACAACTGTAGGTTAAAATAGAAACACTCTGACAAACAAATCTCCTGTCCTCTGCCCAGCCCCTTATGGTGACCCTAAAGTGTTGTTGGAAGAATTTTTTTGGGGGGTAGAAGAATTGTATCAATGAAGCCATTGTCAGAACTTTCCTCAGTTCCAGAGCATGCCTGGAACTTTCCTCTGTGTGCATCAACCCACCGATGGGAATTCATGCCATATTGTAATTTACTTATTTTATCTTTAAACAAGTCTCTGCACTTTTAAATTGCAAGACCCATCCCTCCCTACCTCCCTCCTTTTCTCCCAGTGCAACTGAGCAAATTTAAAATAACTGAGGTTCATTAATTTTAAGTGTTCAATAAATTAGTATGAATAATCAAAAAACTTGATTCTTTCTGATAATTACTATTTGATGTCAGTTGAAAGCACTCGATTGAGTTAGCAGCATATGCTCCTATGCCAAATGAGGCTTCCATAATTAAATAGAAACTGATTCCATGAGGTTTTTCTCATGTCTGATTAATTAGTAATCAGGTGCCTCGGCCCTGTTCTTCAGTGACACCTTCACTCCCAATGGTAGCTGGGATCTGATCCATGTATCAGTCAAGTCAATCTGCCCCAAACCATCACATGGAGCTCACACTGAACAGCAGCACGCCTTGAGTGGCCACAAGGTGAACATTTGAGAGGAAAAAAATGTCAGGAAACTGCTAATTTAAAGCCTCTGACACAGCTCTTGTGGCTTTCAGACAATACATTTGTGTGTACTTTTATGGTTATGGTGTTTTTCCTTCTCACACAGGGCAAAACATTTGCCAAAGCTGATTCAACAGGCTTAGGAAAAACAAGACAACCAAGCTCTGATGCCATCTTTTTCACCTAAATATATTTTGTGAGGTTTGTTAGGGGTTTTTTTGGTGATTTTTTTTTTTTTTTTTTTTTTTTTTTTTTTTTTTTTTTGCTTACTTTTGCAGGCACTAGAGTGAAATCATCTAATTAAGGATGTTTGTATTTTTTAGAGAAAAGCTGTTCTAATTAAATCCTGAGGGGATATAAAACTTGATCAATATGGTGCATAGGCCTCATAATGGGGTTCAATCCTGTTACATGGTGAAGAAGGGAGCCATTAAGACCTAATTCAGTACAGAGTTTTATCATTGCCCTGTCCAGGATCAGGGCAATAATAAAAGTTTCTCGTATTTGAGGTGATATCCTACGAGAGAGCATGACAATTCAAACCCTTGTAAGTTGTTTATACCCTTGACAGGAGCACAAGAGTCAGGAACAGAATTCTCCCCAGAACATTCCACCTCCTTGTAACTTGCACAATTATTTATACTGAGGGGGTGTAAAGTGCAAGGGTTGTGAATCAGCAGCGTTTTGTTGCCTTTTCCCACAAACACTCCTAAAAACTGATCCAGAAAGATAAAGGCCTTGGGGATTAATCAAGGCAACAGTGATACAGTCCTTCTGGTGGTTTTGTTTTGCTGCTGAGTGCGTTGTCACTGGGTCTTGCAGGACAGGAAGAGATACAGGCACTACAGATGAAGGACATCATTAGTAAACATTGAATTAAGGTGACTCTTGGCAAAATGTAGTTATAAGGCTCCAGGGTTCAGTTGTATAAAACCTTTATAAGCCTCATCAATTTTCTGCCTTATTACAGTTCCTCCTGGATGTTTGGGCTGTGAATCATAAATATAGGCCTTCTGGATGATACTGCTGGTAACTTTTCCTGGTTCAGGGCTCCTTGAGTGAACATGAAGGAGGAGCAACTCAGTCTTTTATCAGCTTTGCAGTGACTCGGAATTTTGCCTGTGGATATTAGGAAGGGCTGAAACTAGGATAAATGGCTCCAATAGCCTGACTTACAAATAACAAGCAGCCCCATGCTATTTAACATCAATTGGGCTAACATCCATCAGCAGGAAATCAAAACTTTTTAGACAGCACAATCAACAACACAGTGAGACACACCTCTAGAAACTGGAGAACCTGGGAGAGGGTGTTTTGTCATCCCCTGTAAGGATCTGCTGCAGGAGATACCCAGAAGTATGATACAGTGAGGACAATGAAGTAGGGAGAAGAGGTGTAAAAACAGATTTTATATACATATAAACAGATGGATACAATTTTATTGTTATTTATATACACACACACACAAATATATATATGTATATTTGTCTTTGGGTTTACGGACACAGATTCTTGCTTACAGCAGATTGGCATTTGCGTGAAATTCCTCCTGAAGACATCACATAATCAAAAAGTCAACCCTGACATGATTATAATGCCATTTCATCATCTCATTTCTGTAACTGCTGCACTCTCTGGTTTCTGTGCTTCCATGCCAGAAGGACGGGAGCTCACCCACCAGGAGAAGTTTGTTTTGTCTCTCTTTGTGTCTATTACAAAAATTGATCAGCTGAGGGAATGGGGTGGGGGGATGTCAGCCTGGAGAAAAAGAGTCCCAGGGAGGATGCTGTGGCTCTCTGACACTCCCTGGAGTGAGGTCATAGCCAGGTGGGTATTGGTCACTTCTCCCAGGTAATTAGCAAAAGGAGAAGAGGAAATGGTCTCAAGCTGCACCAGGGGAAGTTCAGGTTGGACATCAGGAAGATTTTCTTTTTGGAATGGGTGGTTAAGCATTTCTACAGAGTGCCCTGGAAGTTGGAAGAGTCACCAGGCCTGGAACTGTTAAAAAAATTGCTGGATGTGTCACTCAGTGCTCTGGTCTGGGTGACAAGGTGGGGATGGGTCACAGGTTGGACCTGGTGACCTTGAAGTTCTTTTTCAACGTAAACTATTTTATGATTCTATGATTACAAGGGGCACCTCTTTGCAAAGAACTGACTTTCATTCCATGGAGGTCACTGAGCAGCCCACATCTGAAACAACTGATATGGGTGAGTTTTATCTGGCTGGAAGAAAAGGCTCATCCTTGTACAATCAGTCCTCTGTAAAAAATCAACTCCAGTTCTTCATGTCTTTCACCTAGGATTCTCCTTTACCCCCAAGCAATACGGCTGCAGAAAAATCTGTGTTTATTTATTTTCTGTATTTTAATATTAGAAACAAACATTCTTAAGAGTGTTTTTCCTCCTATACAAAGCAATTGCAGAAACCCACAGAGCCTAATGGAAGTGAGATCATTCTTTAGGAATCTAGAAAAGACACTAAGTATAATCAAATTATTTTTTTTAAGAACTATGGAAATTGTAAACCTGCTTCTGACACAGCAGTAATGTGAGGTTGAGCCTCAGGCCCTCTTAACAACTCACACATGAGCAGTCTGAGCAAATTCAGCAGGATGACCCATCTCCATAAAAGTTGTGTCTACTGAAAAATGTATTTAGGATAAATAAAAAGTTTGATAATCCTTTCAGTGATGTTTTGAATAATGTTTCTGTCCAGCACTTCAATTTTAGGGAAAAAAAAAAAGCCAAGAGAAATCTGGAGGTGAAGGAAGCCAACAGTTTGTTTCATTCCAAAAGAAAACTGTTTAAACTTTTCAAAAGTGAACAAAAAGGAAACAACATCTCTCTGGTTTTCAGCCAGTTCCAGTATTGCCCAGAGACCTTAACCAAGGAGCAGTACCACACTGTGGCACCATATGCTGAAATTTGTAACAGACTTAAAAAGCTCATAATGTTATTATTGCAATTTACAAAGGATATTTCTCCTAAAAAATATCCCAGATGTCCCAGTGGGATGTTTCTTCCCACCACCCTTGTTACAATAAGCGTTCTCTTTTTTTTTGATTCAGCATGGTCATATCATGCTTCACTCCCCTGAAATGTGGTTGAGCCACAGGCCATGAGTGTTTCAGTCACACCACAATTGCAGGCCCACAGTGACCTTTGAGGATCACTTCTCTTAACACATAGGGTGCCCCAGAGAAACTCAGGGTGATGCTATGAATCATGTCAAAGCAAAGCTGGCGAGGTAGAAATGACTGGCATGGGATGCTTCAAGCTCACTAAGCCTCCCCTTCACCCAGTATCCAGAAGAAGGGACAAGGGGTTACCTCTCCTTTGAAATGGTCTGAAAAGGTGATTTTTTAAAGTGGCTTAGAGGGTGGTTAATAGAGTTTCATGTATGTAGGTAGTAGTGACTATCTTTGTTAATAGGATCATTGCCCATATAACAGAAACATTCTCTATTACAATTATTTCTCCCCATTCAGCACCCCCTGCATTCATTCTCCTGCTCCCAAGCCTAATTCACAAGACTCCAACCATCAGTGCAACTTAACTCCTTTAATCCCCTCCATACGGTCCATTTTCTTGCCTTTTGTGTGAGACAGACTTTTTTTTTTTTTTCCTCTCCCCCAAAGATAAACAAACACTTGCATGACGCCAGGCAATTTCAGATGGAAGAGGGCATGGAGAAAGCCTGAGCCCAGTGCGAACTCCTGGCCAAGGTGGCTTCATTCGGCTGCCTGCTTCGTTTGAATAACAATATCCTCTCAGTCACGGGGTTTCCCTTCCCCTTCTCCCCATTCTATCCCCCACGCAGGCCTGAGTAAAAGGCTGTGTGAATTCAGGAGCCTGCTCATTAATGAGCTGGCATCTGATCCGTATTTACCAACGTTAATTTTGGAAGTAATGCACCCCTGCCACTTCCCCACCGTTTGCCCCAAAAAGGCTTTCTGAGGGGCACAAAAGCAGAGGGTCAAAAGTGAGTTGACCCCTGCCAGAATGTACAATTATTGCCAAGAGGAGGCACACCAGCAGCTGTCGAAACCCCACCGAAGCGCTTCCAAAAGTCGGGGGATGACTAATACGCTGGAGCTCTCCCCCTCCGCCCCGCCAGAGCCGCCGACTTCGGGCAGGAAGAGTTATGGCCCTCCCGAGCAGCTGCAATAATTGTCTTGCCATTGTCCCCCGGCCCTCCCTCCGCCACCCCCTACAAGTGCCCATTGTGGCCGCGGAGTCAAGTGATTTTATGCTCGGGCTGATGCTGTTTGCGCCCAGCTGCCCGAGCGCTGACACACGAGCCTGCAGAGGGGGGACCCGCGTCTGCTAGACGGGGCTGCGACATACCAGACCTTTTACATAAGTCAAACAGGAACAAATGACTCTTTATCAGCCCCTTCTCCCTTTGAAGTGGCGGCTGCTCATAGGCCCTCACAGCTTTTCCTCCTTAGCCCGAGCAAACATCCTCCTTTTGATATGCTACATGCTCATTATCTCTGCCCCATTTAATGATTTTTGATTGAAGGGTGGCAGCGCAGTTGCCAAGAGGGTAGTTAAAGAGGCTCCACGCAGTCAGGACAACAAGAAAGG
Source organism: Phylloscopus collybita (assembly GCA_027886175.1). Lineage (NCBI taxonomy): Eukaryota > Metazoa > Chordata > Aves > Passeriformes > Phylloscopidae > Phylloscopus > Phylloscopus collybita. The sequence continues at coordinate 54,195,151 of JAJNNQ010000026.1, forward strand.
CTTTCCTTGTGCAGCAGCCTAAATTTGGAGTTTCTTAACAGTGTGTTCTTGTTCTTAGCAGCAGATAAGGGCTGAGCGTGAAATTCTTAATTAAGCAGTAAATAGGGAGTGGGGTGTCAGCAGATGCAGCCTGTAGCCATGGAGACCAAGTCTGATGAAGGAGGGGAGCTAAGACTCAGCGCCGGCCCCGGGCTCGGGCATGACTGACAGCTGAAGAATCCGACAAAGCTTGTAAACGGGATTAATTAATTGGCTAATTATTTCATAGAGTTAAATGTAAATAAAATATTTAAAAAAAAAAAAAAATCTAGAAGAGCCAGCTTGCAGAGTTAGGCGGGAAGATGTTTTGAAGGCCAGACCTTCCAGCCTTGTCCTCTCCAGGTGGGTGGTGGGGTTTTAAGGCCAGAAGGGACTATTGTGGCAGCTTTCTTTGACCTCCTCCAGAGCATGAATCTCCCCTCATGAGGTTTCTAATAGCTTCTTGCAGAGCTGGAGCATATTTCCCTAAAAAGACGGCCAAGCATCTTCTAAGAACCCTGAGTGATGGAAAGTCCACCACATGCCATGAATCTGTTCTGCTGGCTAATTATCCTCACACCTCAGCCTGCACAGTGCAGAGAATGAGAGAAATTAAATCCCACACCGAGGCCAGGAATCTGCTTGCTTTGTTTCAGACTTTTACCCTACACCAACAGCACGGATATTAGATACCTGACACTGAATTATTGATCTCACTCCTAAAGAAGTCCTCACAGAAAATCTTCACAGCATGAATTATACATGTTAGGTGTTTTCATAAATTTCCCCTCCTGTACTTTGGATGATTGTTTCTCTCTCTATTATAATGAGGAACCACAACGAGCTCTTCAATTAATAAAAATCAAGATGAAAGTAAGGCAAGAGAAGGAGAAGAAAGTATCTGTGGTGCAAGAGTGACATATGCCGGCCAGACCACTTTTGTCCCAGTCTTCTCAAGACTGTCATCTCCTCTGTTTTCAACAGCAGAGGCCAAGCTACAGATGCCATCCTCTGAGCTTTCCCATGCTGCTCTGACAGTGCAATTCAGGATATGCAAACTGAAATGCAGTCATATTTTATATTTGAAGGAATAAATTTATGTTGTTAGTAAAAAGAAATAATAAAACATTTTTCTTCTTTAAGTAAATACTCAATCTCTGGCAAGGCTTACACACAACAGCTAAATTTATAGTAGCCAATCTACACCTGAACTGTATCTAAACAGTGCCAGGACACAGAACTAAGACCAGGATCCCAATAATCTACATGGTTATAATGCTGGCCAAATTCCTGGCATGGCTTTGGTCTAGACTCCCAGGCAGACTCCCAGATGGTGACCAGTACAGTTTGGGATTTAGCAAGCAAAGGGATCTTGTATAATTTGAAGCCTCCATACATCCAGCCCATTTTTAGAGCTAAAATGTTAAACACAAGCTATTGTGGCAGTTGCTGGAGGACCAGAGGTGGGCACAGCACCTGTAGTCCCCAGACTGAGGTTAAGGTTTGGGCTTCCCCACTTCTCCACAAATGTGATTTTCCACTCTGGTTGATTTTCAGTACTGCCAGACCAAGCTCAGTGGATTGTCTGCCCTCACTCCAGGTGTGTTTTCCTCTCCACTGTCACAATGATTGTTCTAAAGGTATCCTACATGAGAAAACCATTTGCATGCCATCTCAGTAGTGCAAAATCAAGAGAAATTCATTAAACTTAATGTAACAGAAGAGTGAAAAATAATCTGTTATAATGAAAATCATCATCTTTACTTTTCTGGTGTGAGCCATGAAGGAGAAGTTAATCTTCTCAAAGACACCAAAACGTATTCGTGGTTCCTAGTTCTGCTGCTATTAATAAAGGCAACAATCACTACCTTGCTTATGACATACAGAGCATAGACATTTATAAAATTATTTGCTTGAGAATGGAAATTAAGGAAAATGTCCTTTTCTTAAGAAAAAATAAAAGACCAGCACACTCCATGATTTCATGTACAAAGTCACATAGCAAAAGTCTAAGATGTCATTGGAAGTTTCCACATCTACAAAAAATTCTTTTCCAGTAATCTTACTGCCCTTAGTGGGCTCAGCCTAGCAAGATGACCATGATTTATTCATGATACCTGTGACATAGGACCAGATGACAACAGAGGCCATTAGTGGAATTTAATGCCTTTACCACTCCAAAAAACCAATTCAGATACAACTGATGTCACATCACCCACTATCTATTGCACATTCCTTTTGTTGCCAGGTCAGGCATCAGATAGATCAGTTAGGGATGGACCTGATATGACCTTACCTATTTGATCAACATTTTGAAGGACCTCTCCCTTACTGAAGGGATGTTGAAAGTCGGCCTTGAGTAGATTTGGTGTTTAAATTAAAGAGACATCAGCTCTGCCACCATTCTTCATCACAAATGTATATTGCAACCCCCACACTGCACTTACCCAAGTAGGTAAACTTCCCCAGTGTGCTGTCAAGATGCCAGTCACAGCTCCTGTGGTGTCTGTACGAAGGTAGCAACTGGAGTGGCTGTCCCCTCCTTGTCCCACAGGACACCACAGCCTCAAGATGGGCAGGAAGATCCTTGTGTTCCACCAGCAGGTAATTCCCAGCCTTGAAGTTGCTGAATGTCACTGAATACTGGAGAAGAGGGAACCAAAAGAAACATGTCTGGGTCTGTAGAGGTCCATGGAGTGCAGCATAAAGATGTAAAGAGGATGGTGCTCCTCACAGGCAAATAAGTGTTGAAAACATGAAAAGAGGTGTAAAACTAAGCAGGAGGGGATGGTAAATGCAGAAAAAAAATCAACTCGCCTCATCACCTTTGGAAAGTGAGGGTGAGCAATGTCTTCTGAACACTTTGCTTCACCATGACTTAAGGCAGTAAAAATCCTGTTGGTTCCTAAGCACCACTCTGAACTTTCACCTAAAATATCCAAAATCATTGAGTGTCCAAGGCCAGGTGGGATGGGGCTTGGAGCAACCTGGTCTAGTGGAAGGTGCCCCTGCCTATGGCAGGGCTTGGAACTGGATGAGCTTTCCAACCCAAGCCATTCCATGATTCCATGACCTCCCTGGTCCAGATGACTACTGAGAGCTTATCTAAGCGATAAGAGAGAGCTTATCAGTCATCTTATCTAAGCCTATAAATACAGAGAGAATTTCTCAGTGCAGTTAACTCTATTTTTTATTCTCTCTGTTCATCCAAGGAGATGAAAGAGTGATTATCTCTTCCAGATATAATTTTGAAATTATAAAACCTTCCTGTGTTACCTGAAGCTGTTTGCTGACCAAAGGGTTGTCAAATGTCAACGTGTAAGTCTCTTTATCCAAGAGAAGAGCCATCCAGCCATACAGGTTTGATAAAGTATCAGGGACATAATTGACTGTGTTTGTCTTATTCCTACTGTCAGTCACATTTAAATTATAGGGAATATCTGGAGCCTCTTTTCTGCAGGAAAAAAAAAAAAAAAAAGTAATTACATTTTTGCACTGAACTCTCTCATTTTGCAACCTTTACAGTTCTATTTTTATTTTAATTACGATAGCTGTGCTGGATCTCCCTTAGAATGTGTCTACATTTTTGTAATTCCTTACAAACACCATAAGAAACAATATTTTGCCTCAAGTGCTGCAAGAAGAGAAAGAGGAAAAGAGAGGCACAGTACAGAGGAATAAAGGAAGAGGAAGAAAGCAGAGAAGTGCTAACACCCAGGGTACCAACTTCTACATTGACACAGTATTTTCCCTCCACCAGACTCATGGGCCTCAGGTTCCACTTTCAGGATCTTCAATAAATTTTATAGAGTTTTGTTATTAGCCTCATCCCAGGCTGGGTGGGATTTGGAACAACCTGGTCTGGTGGAAGGTGTCCCTTCCCATGGCAGCGAATGAGGTGGAATTAGATGATCTTTAGGGTCCCTTCCAACCCAAACCATTCTGAGGTTCTGTGATTACTCACTCCCATTTGAGTGGTCAAAAGTTCCCCTGAGCCTGAAAATACAAAAAACCCGTGTAATGCAGTCAAAGTTGGGGCTGTAGACTGATTAAATCCCACACAAAATGGGTAAACTTTTAGCACAGCAGTTCTTCTGAGCACCCAAATGAGAATTCAACCCCCCATTTTCACTAGAACTTTGCACTCCTAATTTATGACCAGTCTAGTCAAGAGAAAAAGCCCTTATTGAACAGATCAATATTAGCCCTGATATCTTGAGAGGTCATATACCTTTTAGATTTAAAGTTGCAATAGAGTACCCTCAGTTTTGACATTTAAGCTGACACTTAGCTTAAAAAATCACCTCTTCTAAACATCCCTTGAATAATTTTTCTCAATATTTGAAGCACTGCCTTACAACTACACATCTCAGCATATTATCTAACCTCTCAGACTGGATATGGCTTACTAACCCAAGACACTGCAAAACTCATGTCATCCTGCAATTTGCCTGTATTTTCAATTTTTAGTTGGTTTGGTTTTTTCTTTCCCCCTAGTGCTTTGGAGATGACACAAAATCACCAAAGTAATCAACCCAGATATATTTTCTTTTCTCTTTTAAAATCAGTTTAGGGATTTTTAATTTTTGTTGTTTTTGTTGCTTTGTTTGGTTGGTTTTTGTTTCGTTGGTTGGGTTTTTGTGTGGTTTTTGTTTGTTTGTGGTGTGGTTTTTTGGGGTTTTTTTCAGTTTTGTTTGGGGTTTTTTTTGTTTGGTTTGGGTTTTTTTTTGGTTTTGGTTTTGTTTTCGTTTTTGTTTTTGTTATTCTAGTGTCTGTCACTTTGTCAAAGTGCTTTCTGGTTACCCAGAAACATTCAGCTGAGAAACAGCAGTGGCAAAGCAAAGTGTGAATCAGCAAAGAATCACTCAACCAGAAGATATTGGCAGACCAATGAAACTAGAAGGAGTTTATAAGGCTTAAACAGCTTTTGTACCACTAATAAACCTCCTCTTATGGGCATTAACTGGACCAGGATATTAGGCTGCTAATTAAGCAAGTAAATGACAACAAGCACATTATTGCCAGTTATCAGCACCTGCACAGGTATTCAGGAGAATGTTTCTAGCAGCAGAAGAACACTACACACAATGAAAAGCTCTCTTGCACATCAGGAGGTGCCTTACTGGGTCCCAGTGTCACAGCAAGTGACAGAGATTCACACCCATCGTTTCTGCAGGATAAATTCACATGGTTTTACTCCTTACTTATTTTAATTTTCATCGCTGGAGGATTCTGAAGAGAACAGCTTGGATCACTTTTATTGGGGGACTCTCCCCAGTACTGCCAGGAGAAGTAAATATGGAGAAGAAAGCCTGGGAGGGGCAATCCTGCTGGGACACAAGTCTGACCTGTCAGAAGTTTAGGTGGGAATTCCACACCAGCCACATAGATACAACAGCTAGTGACTGGGAATGTGAATTCACTAACTAGTGATTTAATTGTGAATCCATTTATGTTGGAGACCAATATTTAGAAGACCCCAAATAAATATCTTAACCTGCATAGCGAACTTCCAGATGGCTAACAGTTAAGTGAAATGTATCTTCTCCTGTGTGTCTACTTATAACCGACAAGTTATAGAATTACAGAATTGTTTAAGTTTGAAAAGACCTCTGAGATCATCAGGTCCAACCATTAACCCAACACTGCCAAGGCCACCTCTAAACCATGTCCCAAAGTGCCACATTTACATGTGTTTTAAATCCCTCCAGCCATGGAGACTTAACTATTTTTAGAGAGCCATGAGCACCACTGCCCCATGAAGCCCATTTCAATGCCTGACCTCATTTCCCATGAGGAAATTTTTTCTAATATTAAATCTAAACCTCTCCTGGTGCATCTTAGGGCCGTGTACTCTTGCCCTGTCCCTTGTTCCCTGGGAGCAAAGCCTGACCACCCCTGCCCCCGGCTGTCCCCTCCTGTCAGGGAGTTGTGCAGAGCCAGAAGATTCGCCCTGACCTTCCTTTTCTCCAGGCTGAGCCCCTTTCCCAGCTCCCTCAGCCACTCCTGATGCTCCAGCCCCTTCCCCAGCTCTCCTCCCTTCCCTGGACACACTCCAGCCTCTCAATGTCCCTCTTGTCAGGAGGATCCCAGAGCTGTCCCCAGGGCTGGAGGTGCCCCTGCAGTGCCAGCACAGGGGATGGACACTGCCCTGGTCCTGCTGGACACACCAGTGCTGGGACAGCCCAAGGGCCTCTTGCCCACCTGGGCACACTTGGCTTATGTTCAGCTGAAAGCCTGTTCATGACCCAGGAAGGAAAAAGGAGCAGGAGATACCTTATGGCCTGGAATCTCTGAGGTTTTCTTGACCTGGAATGTTTTGTCCTGATCTTTTACATGTGTTGCTTGAGGTTTTGCCACCCAAAAATTCCAACTCTGACAGACTGCCCACAACCAAACCAAAAAATTTGGGGTACCTAGAAAGCTTCTCAGCTCTGTGTAAAGTTGTCTGGTGCAAGGACACGATAAGCCTGAGATACATTCCCCTTGAAAGGATGTCAGTGTGTTGTTTTTTTCACCTCCATGCCAAAAAGGCACCAGAATGGAAGTACCCTACTAATGGAATTGCCAGCCACAATTAGCACCGTTTCCATTTGCCCTAAATAGCCAGTGATTTCACTGTGCCCTAAATAGCCACCAATCTACCTCTCTTTAATGCTAATGAAGTAGAAGAGCTGGCCTACACGAGTATTTCTAATTCAGAGGATCCGAGGGAGCCTGCATGCATCATTAACGTGGAGATCTTCATTATCAGAGGAAAGAGCTTTCCTCTGAAATTCTCCTGGCTTTATTTGAAAGAAACTAGGAGGCAACGGTCTTAATGCAAAATTAACCCTCTCTTTAAACTGCTGGAAGCCTTTACAAACTGTAAGGGGGAAAAAAAGGATGACTCATTGTAAAGGCTGTATTTTTATATCAAGGCAGGTTTCAATTAAGGAGCAATTTGCTTTAGAAATATGGCAGGATTACAGGATAGCGCTTTACAGTCTGAGACACAATTCACCAATTGTGACTGTATAAACTGTTATGTAATTTAGCTGAAATGCATTGTGCAGAACTGCTCGACAGATATGGGCCACAAAGGATTTGTTAAGCCAATCAACAACATGGAGTAGAACAAATATTAACTCTCCTGTTTATGTTTACCATTAACTTATTTATCCTAAGGGTCCATATCTGTGTGTATGAAGGCAGGCACTCTGTTCAGCTCTAAATGCTTTCTGTTTGTGTAATAATCCATTATGATTATCCCTCTTCAAAAACAGGAAACAATTTAGCATTGAACTTCAAATGGGACACCAAATGTTTATATCAAGAGTGCTTGTTTATTGTTGGCCAAAGGGAGGCTAATTCCAAATTATGACCATATCAAACACTTTACAGGTTTTATCTTGGGCCCCAGACCAGTTCACTTTATTTTAATTGCCAAGAACTAAGAATTTTCAGCTGTTTTCAGTAAAAGTGTGTATCTTTGTTGAGATATCAAGCTCATTATTCAAACCTGTCTTTTATTATGAATCCTTAGTAGCAGTGATTTTTTTTTCATGCATGAGTCTTTTAGGAAATAACCAGATCTTTGACCCTGATCCTGAGTCACCACCACAGGCTGAACTTTAAGTAAAAGAAGAATTGAGATGGTTTCCCAGGAATAGAAAGCGTTGTGACTGACAAGCCAACATTCAGAGTAGAATTTCAGCTTGCTACCCCTGACTTCCAAAATCCCCTGTGTCCTTAAAACATTTCCCCAGATCCTACAGTTTACAAGATGATGTTTTCAGGAAAACTAAAATTAGACAGAAATCCTGAGCTGGAAGGTGGTTGGTAAACAAACAGTTGAAATGTCTGCAGTGTGAGCATAGCAAAGACCAGAGGAGGACCATTTGGTCACTCTGCTTTTCCCACATCAAGTAGAGATCTGGAAAGTCCCTGGAAGTGTCCAAGGCCAGGCTGGATGGGGCTTGGAGCAACCTGGGATAGTGGAAGTTGTCCCTGGTCATGACAGGGAGTGGAATGATATAATCTTTGAGATCCCTTCTAACCCAAACCGTTCTGTGATTTTAGGATCAATATGTTGGTTACTACAGGGAGTCCCAGCTGATGCACCTGGTTCTGGTCTATCCAGGCCATAAGAAGAATCCAACAGACTTGCCAGATTTCTCCTTGCAAGGAAAGAAAGCTTAGGGCCAGCCAGCAAATGTTGCCTCAATGTTAAATTTATCTCCCTGAACTTAGAAATACCTCATATGATGGTCAAGCTGAGGTGACCACACACCAAACACTCATAAGACTGTGCGGGATCTGGCTTTGCTGCCCATACCCCTCACTGCAGGGTGAATAGAAAGGTGTCCTCCACTGGGAAACAAATTTCTCTTGGTGGGATGTCTGGAATGCCAGAAATGCAGCAGAGTAAAAGCTGGCTCTCTGAAGCTGAGCTGATGAGTTGGTAACTGAACAGTCTCTAATTTAATATTTGCCTTCCATGTTACATCACAGGAGCCCTCAGAGCACAGGTTATGGGGACAAGTGACCATGTAAGCTGCCCCCTGTGTGGGTGCAATCATGGACACATGGCCAGAGAGTGACTGAGGACACTGAGAGAAGAATCCTGGTTGTCAGGGTGTTTTGTCAGGGTGTTTCACAGCAGGGGGATGTTCAGCTGAAGGCACCACAGACAGTAAATATCAAAGGAAAAGCAAATCTAGAGCAACCATCTGAACTCTCTTCAAGACTCAAAGACACAGAGGTAGGGGGGATACTGTTCCATCAGCAGTGGGTGGGTTTGAGCAGAAATGCATCACACCAGAGAGGATGTTAGAGCCGATTTAGGAACTAAACCTCAAGAGTTAATCTTGCTCTGCAGGAGAAGAGGGAGACAATAAAAGATTTGAACTACAAGACTGGTGCTGAGCAAGTCCAAGGCTTTCCCAGTGACTAAAAGAAAGCAAATTTGAGGGACCAAGAGGGAAACTCCCTTTTGGCAGGCGCAGCCACCGAGTGTTTGGAGTCCCCTCTGCCGCGAGGTGCTGCCAGGCTGCAGATTATTCTAATGCTCTCCTCTTGTAAAAATTATGCATAATGTGAAGAAACTTTGAAAGTCACTTAATCATGTTATGACAATTTTTTAATGAAAATTTGTTTTAATATTAATAGAGATTCATAGTTTCATGATAATATGGGTAGCGGTGGCATTTGGAGCAGCCGTTTCTAGCCTGCAGCCATGCTGTGCTGTGCCACAGCATAAGCTGTGCTTCAGACTACTCAATAACTTTCTCACATATAAATTTATAAAGACTTTTATAAGCTCCAATTACATTTTTAAAAGACATAAAACCCCTCTTTAAAGTGTGCTTACGTGACACATTAGTTTAACTTTCAACTGGACTTTGTGAAGAAGGGTTTTGTTAACAGCGGTGCAAGCTTGGAAATGGATCCCCATTTCTCTGGAAGTTGTTGAGTGGAGTAGTTCAGGACAGAGAGTCACAAAATGTTCAAGATAGTAGTTTTCCTTTTCACAAAAGAGCTTCTATAATTTTTCTTTAAAAAAACACTCCTTTTCTTCCAAACACGTAGTTTATTTTGGGGGAAAAGTGTCAATATAACACATGCATTCTGGTAAATAAAACAGCACAAAGATAAAGAGTCAATTGCCCACATTTTATAATAAATAATTAATATTTTAGCTGGAACCAAACAGCCCTATCCCTGACAGCTCTCAGGCAGGAGATCTTTCCTAAAGGTTCGTGCTGCTGCAACATCCCCCATGTTTTGGAGACTGAGATAGTTAAAAATATGGCCATATCCAATCCTTGCCAGTTGCCCTCAGGGTCAGGGAATGATCCTGAGGTTGCTGAGATAGAGGTTGCCATACTAGGTCTCCCCTCTTAAAATCCATTATATGTCTCAACCTTCAAGATTTTTGGAGCTGGAATCCCATCCCTGAAATTCAGGATAAGCAATAAAACCCACCATCTCATGCCTTTCATAGATTTTTTGAGGAACTCAGAAAATTCAAGCTGCAGATCTGACAGGTCTCATATTCCATGGCCTGGTAGAGCATGATAGAAAGATTTCTTCCAGAGAGATTTTTATCTCTTTTCTGTCAGAAACTAAAGACAGCCAACCAACAGTGCTTTTGTCTTTTCATTGAGATGAGATGGATCCAAGAGGAACTTGTGAGGAATCTTTTTCCTGTCACCCATTTATCTTTATTCTCTTTACTCAGCCTCTGCCAATTGCTCCTAGTCATGTTTTGCTGTATTAATCCTAAACTATTCCCTTTTTATTGCAAACACTCTCCAAATACATCTGGATAAAATTCACCCATTCTCCTTCTCCCACCCCCTCATCCTCTGGTCATGCTGTAGATATTTTATTAATTGACTTTTACTCTTCATCCCCTCCAGCTCCTTTTATTCCCCATCCTGGTCCTCTCCCGGGTTCCCTTTGGAGCTCTGTCCAACTGAACAAGTCTCCCTGACTCACCACACTCATCTGGCTGGATCTGACAATCTTGCAACTTAACATGATGGTGATTTGGCTGCTGGAAGCTGCTCAGGAGAGAGATTCTGGAAGCAGCACAGAGAGGATGCTCATGGTCTCTGGGGTTACTCTGCTGAGCACACAGTCCTCAGGAGGACAGCTAACAGCTGGCTTCTTCTTCTCAGACTGCCAAGGATCTTTGATGTAAATTGACTCCCAGATCATGCAGATGAATAATAAAGAAGCCAAATAAAGGGTACTTGCTTGAAATAAAACCTAAATTGAGAAGTCTGTGAAGGTATGACTAATCATCAAATCCTGGAATGATTTAGATTGGAAGGGAACTTAAAGCTCATTTAGTTCCAACCTCCTGCCATGGGGAGACACCTTCTACTAGACCAGGTTGCTCCAATCCCTGCCTAACCTAGTCTTGAGCACTTCCAGGGAAATTCTCAAGCAGTTTACTGGGAAGACAAAATTTAGGTCAGGTTAAGTCTTCCAGAGATAACAGCAATGGCACAGATGAACTCCTGCCTGTTCTTGCTCCTTACCCACCTTTTGATGCCAGGAGAAACAAGGTGTATTAAATATATTAACTGTTGTGAATTATTAACAGTTTCATTGTGGCAGTACCCAAATGGACCCAAATCCCTCTACAGGCATCATTTAGAGAAGTTCCATCCACCCACACGGTATCAGCCCAAAGATCCTGGAAGTCCATTTCATCAAGGTAAACACAGACTAGAAAGGAAATTAATTTCCTCCAGACCTCATGGTTAACTGCTTAGGGAAAGTACCAAGAACATTTTTATTTTGCCTTCTACCCAGTATCCTTTTAGTTAAATCAGAATGACTCCAAGCTCTTAAATTTTTGCAGACTTTTGATTTCATTACAAGACACAGTGATCACATGCAAAGCCTGCATTTTTAGTAGCTCAAAGTCTTATAGTTTTCTCCTTCAATGGAAAAACAGATTAGTTTTTTTCCTATTTGGGAAGGGGTTGGTGTTTTCCCCCTCCTTCTTCTAAAACATGAAATATAAGGCAGACATGAATAATTGACAGCCCTCTGACAGAGCACTTCAGGATTTCTGCCCATGTACTACTAACCTGAGACAGCAGAAAATGGATAATTGTTCAGATTTGTACTTCAAAAGGAGAGTGAAACGCTGAGCAGGGGACTAGGAAGGGAAGATGTGCATGGGAAGAAAAGCAGGAGTGATGTTTAGATCTCTAAAATACTTTTTCACCCTTTATCTCAGAAATTTGCAAGTGTCCTCGCTGGGTGATAGAAGTGATGGCAGTTCCTGGCTGAACAGCATTTCTCCACTGGATCCCCTTGGCTGCCAGCTGGTGAAAGGCAGGGACAATTCCAGCTTGGGGAGACAAGTGAACTGGAACAGAACTGGGAGCTGTTCAGCCACCAAAGCTGATGGGAATGACCTGGCTGTACCCCAGGACTGGATCATTATTAAAGCTCTTCCTAATTTCCCAAGCTATCAAAAGCTTCAGTGTGAGATGCCAGATCTGACACAGCAGCTCCAGAAGATCCTTGTCCTTCTGCCATGGAGTGACAGGCCATGGGAGATAGCACAGCAGACTAAGAGATGCCAATGCTCAGGCTTTAGACCTAGTTTAGGTCCAAGCAGAGAGGCAGCAGTCCTGGGGCTGAGCTCAGACCCAGAAGCAATCTCAGCATAAAAAAACAGAAGCAAAACTCACGCTGTATTTTGGGAGGTGGAACAACTACTTACAAATGAAGAGCCATATGGTGGAAAATAAGGTCACTGTCACAGACACTGCCACCAGAAGCTTGGCTGAAGTTGGCACTGGCTGTGCAAGATGCTGGCAGGATATCTGTGGAAGGCAGGACATGACTTCCCTTCTGTCCCGTGGTGGAGCCATCAAGATCCTCAAGGATGGCAGAGTGAGGAAAAGGGAAGGACACTTGGAAAGGAGAATTGGTGAAGGTCAGATGTTCAGCTGTCACTGTAAACCCACCTGTGGGTGACAAGAAGCATTTCAAAAAACAGAATGGTCACCTCATGTAATAGGCCTGAATACAACTCTCTGGGGGAAAAGAGACAAACTTCATTCTGCCTTGCCTTTGGAAAAATGTCTGATGGGTCAAAAAAATTGGGAGATCTACAAAAATAAGCAGAGATGGTTGTAGGAAAAGCTATTGCTGTGCTATGGACAGACCAAACTTGCCCAGTACCCTGCTGTGACTGTGGTTCAGATTCACCTGATCCAGGTTCTGCTCCTGGCCCTACCAGCATCTCCTCAGTGACTCCAAACACTTCCTCACAGGCCCAACAGCCAGAATTACAGTGATTCTTATTCTTATATAGATCCTGTCTGCCTTTCTTTGAAGGTAAATGTTTTAGAGGTAAGTACATTGTGTAAATGTACTTGACTCTTCTGCATTTGTGCGACACCTGGCAGAATAAAGCCTTGGCTGAAAAGTGAGTCTGGAGGATTTTTTCACAAACTGAAACACAGATAGATACAAAAAAGATGAATATGCATGCAGGCTAAAGTTTATGAGAGCATTAATATTTACAGAAATGTCAGAAAATCATTGCCCCATGGACTGTAACAAATCAGCTTCAGCAGGAGTGTCCATACAACACATGGGTTACTATTTGACTGTCCTATTCCCAGTTTTAGCCTGACTAAGCCAGATTTTGCTATTCCTTCTGTCCTTTGATCTTATCTCCTGAAATCTTTTTCTCTTCTATGCTATTGTAGGGCAGTCTTCATTTTTATATAAATACATTTTATTACAATACAAGAGGCAATTTCAGCTGGAACATTCTTCAAAGAGCCTTTGCATGCCTCTTCAAAGCTCAGAAGGATGCTTAGTTTACACATTATCTTAGGCAAATTCACCTCAGGTTTAGGCTGGCCTGAGGTAGCAGCTCAGTGAAATCCTGCAAGGTTGTGTCACAGCTTTTAAAGAAATCATCACTCTTGAAATTTTACCTCCCAAAAAGAAGATGCAGAAACAAGGCAGTATAAAACCCATTTCCACTGAGAAAACTGTATCAGTGCAAAAATCAGGCTACATTTATCTTAAAATAAACACAATATGTAGCTTCAACTGAGTGATTAAGCCATATCGAGAAAGACTGGGGAGAACCAGAAATCTCAGCCCATGCAGAGGAGTTATCAATGGTCATCTGTGGAAACTATGAACTTGTAATGGGAGGAGAAGCTGGGATTTGGGAATCCTGAGAAATAAATATAAATCAGACTCACCCTGCCCTCGGTAACAGCCAGAACAAGTCCTGATGGCTGTGCAAGTGTTCACATCAAAGTTCCTGAAAACTGTCTTGGAGATGAAGAGCTGGTATCTCTTGGGAGTCTTTAGTCCTGCAGACATACATGTCCCATCCTGAAATGAAGGAAACATCACCATGTGAATCAGAGTCCTAAAATGGTTTGGGTTGAAAGGGACCTTAAAAGTCACCTCGTTCCGATCCATGCCATGGGCAGGGGCATCTTCTAAAAGACCAGGTTGCTGCAAGTCCTGTCTAACCTGGCCATGAATATTTCCAGGAATGGAGCATCCAGGATGCAGCAGCTGGGAATGCAAGAGTGTGATTGCCCAGAGATATGGGGTTTAAAGGACAGATGTCAGCTACTGTTTGGTAAATTCTGACCACATCCATCTAATTCCCCACTTGAAGTCGGTGACAGCATCACTTTAAAGGGCAGCTTGTTGCCCTTTGCTTGAGTTGTTGCATAGTAGTTATGATTGGACATTTGAAGGGAGAAGAAAATGTACATTCCCTGGGGAGAAAGAATCCACCTAAAAGCCACAGTGAGTGTATTTTTACAGCCCCATTTTCCTTTACCCTTTTTGCCCAGCAAGTGGGAATTTTTCCTACTCTGCAAAGATGACCATTCCTATTTCTGTTCTAAGAAAAATCTGAGCACTGAGATTCAAAGGCATTTTGTGTGATTTGGGATGGGGACACCCTTAAGTCAAGCTCTCTGAAAAGCTCTAGAGGATTTCAGGGTCTATTAAAGAACCAGAAAAGAAGAGCAGAGGTGAAAAACAGAATGGACAAACTGGATTTTGGGGTGATTGCAGTCCATGACATAGTAGAACTGTACTTCTACACTCTACACTCCAACACTCTGCCAAATTGTCTCGGAACTGGGCTGGAAATAAAGATATACTTAGAGTTAGTGAGCAGCCTGGAGGAGGGAGGGCTGGCAGGAGCCTGTGATACTGTTTCTGAGATCAATGAATACTTGCAGAATCTATCTCAAAAGTCATAGTAAAGAATCAATCAAGAAATTCACCCCATGTGAAAACACCTGAAATTGAAAAAAAAGAATGTAATGGGCTCTTATAAGTAGATTATTACTTGAAAGAGAAGGTGCTGTCTTCAGTCATTGTAAGACACAGTAGTTACCATCAGCTGTTTTATTCTGAGGTCAAAACATCAGGAGTGATAGTCCTGGTCCTTGGACCATCCTATTCCAAGTCACTGCTAAGCAGAAATCCCCTGGTTTTTGGTAACAAATTTCTCAGAAAATCTCTACTGGCTTCTTTCTTACACTTCTGGTTCTTCCATCCCACCTAATTTTCTATATTTTTAATTAATTTTATTTAAACAAATAGCAGCAAATAGACCACTGTGAGACAATAATTCCTCCCTTGTGTGTCTCAGAAATCTTGCTTTTTCTAGGAAAAAATGCTTCTTCTTAAATGGTCCCACAAAGACAATGAGTTGCTTAATGAGAACATGGAGGAGGCTTTCCGAGTGTCTAGGAAGTTAACAAAAAATCTTTAATTTGGCTTTTTCAGGTCCTGAATTTAGCCCCTGTCACTAATCTTTCAAAACACTAATTTTTCAATGCCCTGATGTTTCCAGAAAACAATTTCTTGTTTTAAAAATATCTTTTTCCAAAAAGTGGAAGGGCTAACAGAGAGGAATATCCAAGGTTCCCATTAAATTAATGTCATAAAGTTTTAATTGATATTAAAGAGAGATCATTATTAAAGTGAGAATTACATACATTAAGATGTAAATTATGACAAGGAGGCTCTTATCATGAGATAAACAAAGATAATCACTCCCCTGAGGTACTGCAAGAAACAGGGCACAGCCTGAGTGCCTCTAAATCTCTTAGCAAGTACAACATTGGAGTCCTTCCATCGGTCCTGCAAAGCAAAAACAAAGACATCCACCCCTTGGTGTCAGAGAAATTCACTGGGACATCACTGGGACACTTCAAAGTTGGACAGGTGAAGCCAGGATTTTATCAGAACTATCTACTTAGAATAGACCTGGTAAGGAGGTTTCTTTCTGTGAGCTTCTAAAGAAAACTCATTTAAAATACTTTTTTTTTCCTGCCAGTCAGAGAGGAAATTAATTTAATAAACAACAATAAAAAACAGAGCAGGGAAAAAAAAAAGACCTCAAAATCATGAACAAGCAGCTGTGGCCAGTTGTAACTAAAACTCCATTGTTATCCATGTTATTAATCTGTTAACAACCTGGTAGCACCCAAAGGACTTTGTCCAGCTGCCTAAAGAAATAGTGGAAGAAGAACATATTTACTGCATAAATAAAATTACATTTTGTCAGTATTTTTCATTCTCAAGTAAAAAATGTAACACTCTTGTGTTCCAGGTGGACCAGTGATGCTGAGAGAAAGCAGAGGAAACCAAAGTGTTAACAAGGGCTGAAACCAAAGCTGATGTTCCCCTGCAGTATTCTCAAAACACTAAACTAAACCCCTTTGCGCATGGTTAAATGGTTCTAAATGCAATAGGAATTTGTGTTAGAAAAGCTTGATTAAAGAAAAATCATGATTTCCCTCAAAAAATCAGGTTTGCTGAAATTCCAAGATTTTTCTGAGACCATATCAATCCTAGAAAAAAAAAATATGAGTAGGAAAAGAATTGCACTTATCTTGCTAAGATCCTTCAGCTTTTTGTGTTTGTGATTTTGCTTTCACTTTTGAATGCTGTTTTAGAAAGAATATACAGGATTATGCCTTATAATGTGAAATCTTGCAGTAATTTCTAATGAAAATAGAAAAAGCAGAGTCCTTGCTTCAAATTTGTTAAAAAAAAAAAAAAAATCTTAAAAACCTCCATGCTGAAATGAAAAGATATTTGGGAAAAAAAATAGAACCATAAAACCATTTTGGTTGGAAAAGCCCTCTAAGATCATGGAGTCCAACCATCAACCCAGCACTGCCAAGGCCGATACTAAACAATGTCCCAAGGTGCCAACATTCACATGGTTTTTAAAACCCTCCAAGTGATTCCACTACTGCCCAAGGCAATCTGTCCCAGCACTTGAAAACCTTTCAGTGAAGATATTTTTCCCAAAATCCAGCCTAAACCTCCACTGGTGCAACTTGAGTGCATTCCTGTATAACTTATTTAAAATCCAAGCTTCTCCCAAGCAGCCATGGAGCAGGGGCTGTTCTCCAGGTTGCTTTCTTATTTCTCCAGAATTCCTACTGAAAGGTTGCTGTGAGACTTAAGAGACATTGAAATATTCCCTGCAGTACTTACCTTTTGCCCAAGGTGTCCATTTAAAACACTATCAGAAACAGAGATGTTTCCCAGGCTTTCCATGATGTCAATGCCAAAGTCTTTGCAAGAAGAAATCCAAAAATGCTGCAGTTCAAGGTTTCTGCTACTGAAAATCTACATAAAATGAAAATAAAATAATAATATATATCATAATCAAATAATAGAATGGTTTAGATTAGAAGGAAGCTTAAAGACCATCTCATTCCAACCCCTGCCATGGGCACTAACACCTTCTAGTATCCCAGGTTGCTCCAAGCCCCATCCAACCCAACCTTGAACATTTCCAGAATGGCACACCTAAAAGAAAGAAGATTGCTTCTAAAGATAGCCCATGGAAAGAAGCAGAATAAACTTGGTTATTTGTGTATTCTAGGTCAGTCACATACAAAGAAATTACAAGTTATGCAGAGAAAACAAACAACAACAAAGCTGCAAATCACCCTTTTATTTCTTTTCATACAAATCACCTTTTGTATGAAAAATCACACAGAAAAATTGGACACTTCAGAGGAAGAGTTCTAGGGATAGGTGAGGCTATAAAATTTTACAGAGAAACAAATATAAACTGTTCAGGTCATCAGACACGAATTAATAGGATCACAGGCTCCAAATGGTGAGTATGAGAAAAAAAGTATGACATAATAAAGGGTGGATTGGCTTTTGAAAATCAGATTAATTAATAGGGAGCTGTATTAGCTGGAGAACAAAGCTAGATAAATTCAAATAAATAAAAAGTGCAAAATTTTAAGAAGAATAAAAAAAAAGAGATCCCATGGAAGTCATCAGTTCTATAAAGGTAACATATCTACCTATTAAAATCTTCATTAACAGCTCAGATCCACTTGGAGGATTTTTTATTTGGCAACATGATTTAGTGGAAAGTGTCCCTGCCCATTGCAGGGAGATTGGAATGAGATGGTTTTTAAGGTCCCTTCCAACCCAAAACATTCTAAAATTCCATGATTAAAGTAGCAGACAGATTCTAGATGATTACAGAGAACACCAGCTGGTGAAAGTAGCACTGATTCTGCGGCAAAAAGAATTCACACAAATCAAGTTTCTGCCTCTTTCATTAAAACAGGAGCCTCCAGGTGGGGGACATGGACATACAGGCACAAGAGCTTTTAGTCAGTGAGGAGGTGAGGTGCTTGGAAAGATCCTGAGCATGACAGTGGGCAGTGGGGACAAACATACCTGTGCTCCCCCGTGGCAGCTCCAGGCTGTGAAGTTGTTGAACTGGACACGAGTGTCCGGCAAATACTCTGGGTACACCAGCAACCCATGCCTGTTCAGGAGAGAAAGCCATGGAGACTGTTCCTCTACAGTGCATGTACTGCTGAGCAGATGTTTCTATTCATCATTTTGATATCTTAAATCTGCAACTGTTGTCTGCATGAGACTTTATTTCTTAAAACCAAAGTCCGAAGTTTCCAGTGTTAGATCTATCAGAGCTAAACAGAAGTGTGCAGTGGCACTGAGAGTTTCTCACTACAAAACAGCCTCCCATGCTCAAGAGTTTCCAGCCAGCATTACCTTCAGATAAGCCTGACATGAATCCAGACAGATAAGGCTTTTCTTTATCTTGGATTCAGCTAACTTGGTTTACAGCCCAAATGTATGCATTCCTGAATGCAGCACTTGGTTTGACCTTCTCAGAGATTTAAAATCCAGATTAATATCCAGATTAACTCAAAATTCAGGTAGCTTTATTTGTTGATTTTCAGTACAACGTCATTTTTTGATACTCTTACTGTTTTAGGGAAGAACTGGTTAAAACTTTTGTCAATAGCTGTTCCTGGATACTAAAGGAACAATTGTTGCATAAAATGTCACAGAACCATGGAATCCTGGAGTGCTGGAAGGGACCTTAGAGATCATCTCATTCCACTGCCCTGCCATGGGCAGGGACACCTCCCACACCAATTCTGCTCTGCTCCAGAACAGTCAGCTTGCAAGAGAGGAGGACCTGAAAGGGTACAAAACTGGGGGGCAAAGTTCTGAAAAGAGGGGCAAGGTCTTTTCTGCCCTCCACTGCAGCTATAGATGGCACATCCATCCACTGAAGGAAAATCTCTTTAACCAAACTCCCCAAGTACCTTGTGCAGGAGTGAGCTGTGTTCTCAGTGAAGGACAGGACAGGCACTTGGGATGGTCCCTCAGGGGAGAGATGAAATAAATAGCCATACCCAGCACCACACACTGTGTTACCCTGTAGAGAGGAGCATGTGACTATGAAAATAATATTACCACAGATTTCTGGAAATTAAAATCAATTCAAGGAACATGCAAATTAAAATCCCAGCTGAAGTCCATTCAAATTCTGGTAAACTGGCTGGTGGAGAATGGTACCTTGTTTCTGTATCCCCAGTCTTTTTCTGTTTTCACTTTGACCTTGGGCCAGTTGTAAAAATATTTGTTTTTAAAACAGACAAGGATTGGCCAAGCAATAGAGATGGCAGAAAGAAGGTGTTGTCACAACTCTTCAACAAGGAAGTAAGAAAAAATGTTTTGAAAACTTACATCTATAAACTGCTTTCTATATAAGAAAATATCAGGAAGGAAAAGTAAATCACAAATTAATCACATAGGTAAATCACAAATTAATCAAGTTTGTTGATTTCCTTCTCAGTCTGGATATTTCTCTTATCTCCCAAAGAAAACATGGGATAAGGAAATATAGGAAATATTTGCTCTGAAAAAGTGAAACTCCTAAAAGTCAAGAGAAAGCAAAGAACAACATCTTCAGGATATAACTGAACAATTAAACTTCCTTACACCTGGGGTAAATTATGGAATTTAGATCATTTTTTTACAGAGTAAGTGAATAACCATAGGAAGATGTACTGTGAGTTATTGTCCTTTTATATCTCTTCAAGAAATTGCATTCTGAATTTTGCCCTTTAGTTAGATTATTTGTGTTGCAAGAGGTAAAAAATAAGTGGACATAAGGTCCAACTGGCCTTAAAATTAGGAGTTTGGCACTTACAGAATCTGCGTCAAGTGGGTTATATGAGTTGTATTGGTGTGTTCTGAACTTTTCTGCTCTGGGACAAAAAACCTGCTCCTGTCAGATTAATTTGGAGAGCAGACAAGCCTAACTGGATTTGTGTCTGTATAGCAATGTCTTCATGTGTGCACCTGTGCATGATCTCTCTCTCCTGCCTTAGGTGTGTGAAAATATGAAGTCCAGGCTGGTAGACTTTTGATCCCTTTCTAGGAAAAGAAATATAAGACACAGGCATGTGCAGAAGGCAGTGCTTTTGGTCTGTCCTTAGACAAAATTAATTGCTCTCTGGAGGTATGTGGCTCTCTCAGGGGGGCCTGAGATGACCTTTCTTGCAGCTCTGAGAAGGGCTTGTTCTCTAAGGTCAGGTCTGACACCACCACTCCCATTCATAAGTCACCGGACAGTGTTAAAATACTAATGACTTTCTGCTCCCTGATGGTCCAAATCAAAGCTGAGCCTGGTGACCTCAAGGTGAAACCCTCCATATACCAATTACTTTCTTCTGGCCCATCCAAGTGTGCTCCCAGCAGTCCTGATCTCTGGCATCTGTCAAGGAATAAAGTACTGAGACCCAAAGCTCTGCTCTCTCTATCCCCGGGTAAAACTGCTGCTTCTTATGAAAGTGCAGCCACAGACCCTTTTTCTTTAACAAAACACTTCTGCAGTCCAGTCACATCATTTCCAGGATATTTTACTTGCGACTCCAATCGTGCGTTCTACAGATGATTCATAAGGAAAAAAAAACCCTGCATATTTATTCAGCCAGCTCGTGGCTGGAGGGCAGGGGTTTTAGGCAAGCAGGGAATTTTGTGTGGAAATCAATTCTTTGTGGAAGTCAGTATATTACGAATGTCCGTGCAACCAAAATTCCAGAGAGAAATTACCTTCCTGAGCATGCCAAATACCTGGAGGTATGCACTGCAAGTCAGTAAAATCAAGTGGCTGACGGTTTAAGTGTCTCTTAACCACACAACTCTGCTGCTGTAAATATTTCATGAATTTCTTTTAGATAGCTGGGACTCAAGCTGTTGACCTTAAAGAGGACATTAAAGCTCTGGATGGTGCTCCCAGCACCACTCCCACAGTTTCAGAGCTGGGCAGGATGTGAGGAGCACCCACAATGTGCTTGCTTTAGTGTGGGTCCACTTTGCAGGAAAGGGTTTGGAGAAGATCTCAGCAGGGATAGAAGGTTGGGAAAATGGTGCCAAACAGATGCAGCCTCACCTCTTTGGTGCGTGGAGAATGTCTGGAGGAAATAAATGTATTTACCAACAGTGTGACAATCAGTCACTCCTCTGACATGGAGACACCAGCTGAGCTCCACCCCGTTCATTCATCTGAGCTGTTTCCCAGCCCTCAACACCAAGGTAAGAAAAGAAAGGGAGGTTCTTCCTGGATTTCTGAAGCCAAGTCCATATGTTGCTATGTATGAGCATGGCATGCTGGCTCTGGGATTTCAGGGCACTGAATGTTTATGGATTGGAACAACTAAAACGGCAAAGCTCACTAGAGAGCCAAGAGAAGAAGATAAAATCCTACGTGTTAAATGATTTTTCCCTGCACACAGGAAGAAATCTAAGGACACAGGGCAGATGTTTCAGTAAGAAAAAAGCCAATATCACAAAGGAGCATCTTCAGTTCCTTCCACTGATAGCATTTAAAAGGCAAGAAACCAGCCTGCTAATGAGATTGTCTGTGACTCTAAAAAGTGATAACCTGGGCTTACACACTGTGTTTAAAAAAAAAATCACACTAACCTTGTAATAATCAGTTTGCACTCATACTGTTTGAGTATAAAATTTCATCTAACAGCCTGATTTACCAGTGCACTTAAGAGCTTAAGTCAAAATGGAAATCAGTGGGAATTGGGTCTCCAAATGTCTTTGTAGGCTCAGGTTTGAGTGACTGCTCTGTCCCAATTTCCACACCATTTAGGCTACCACTGAATTTCAAGGAAATTTAAGCTCTTCAGCCACCAATGTAAATTTAGGCTCCCAAGTAAATTGAGTAGTTATGAAAATATTACTGCAGGTCTCACTGTGGAAAGGCTTAACCCATCATGCACAGAAGATGTCACACAGTTTGGACCTAGAGCTCTCTGCAGTCCCTGCCATACGGATTGCAGCCAATAAGTTTGAAACTAGAAACTTAAAGATGGAAATCTGAAAATAAACAAAAAAAAAAAAAACAAAAAAACAAAAAACACCACCAACAACAACAAAAAAATACTGACAAACACTTAAGTTCTAAACTGGGAAAATTTCAAAATTTCGATTGCATGTTCTGGCTTGGGAACCAGGCAGGTGGAAGATGAGTCTTTCCCATTATATTCTTCAAACTTCCCCAATAAACTAGGATTATAAATACCTAAAAAGCTTGAGTCATTTGATCTGAGAATTTTCATGAGAGAAAAGTTGCTAAGATTACAGCATCATAATGCTGGTGCTGGACCACCACCCCTGAAGTTTAGTGATTATTATTTCACTAAGAAAAAGTCCACGGTTCTTTTTCTGGGGAGAAATGTGACTTTCTCTTCATATCCCTGTGTTTTGCTATCCTCCTGAGCACTGCTTGGTCCTGTTGTACAGTAAGTGCAGTTAGTAACAATTTTAAACTGGGCAACTTCTTCGAGTTTTCCTTTTGCAGCTGTGACTCCTCAAAAATTCCCCTCCTCAAGATGATGAGGGTTATCAGAAACCATTTGAGAGCCATCTGCTCCCCTGCCTGGAGCAGCACATCTCTGGAGAGCAGAAAGGACACCCTGATATTGGGGTACAGAGCCACAGCTGTAGCTTTTTATCTGTAAACTCACATGAACAGAAAGGGATAAATATATAAATGTGCTGAAAACCCAGCACAGCCAGTTCCCAGGAACCCATGGAGGTAATTGCAGCAAACCTTTTCAAAAGCTGAGCCAGTGGCAATGGAGTGAACAGCTCCAGGGTAAGTCAGTGCATGACAGTACAAAACTCTCTGTTTAGTGGAGCTGAAATTCTCATGATCCTGCCTAGCTGTTGTATTTTTAAACCATATTTGATGGCCTTAAAAATGATAAATATGGCCTCGAGGGAACTGCAGAAAAGTTCTCTCCTCCTTCCTCGGTGCTCCTGTCTTCATAAAAACACAGGGAATGTGTTGGTCTCTTTTTCACCTTCAAATTTAGGTGCAAATCTTTCCTCATGGAGCAGAAGCCCCGGGGGTGATTAGGTCTTCACAAACAGTAATTGGTTTGGTTACTGGGGGTTAACAATAGAACAGGTTAAGATTATTTTTAAATGAAAATATGCATTTTTCACTACTGAAAGTGTGGTAAGAAAGGTCAGTCTCAATGTAATTCCTTAAAATAGTTGGGAAGGAAAAGTGGTTTGAAGTTGATGAAAATCATATTTTTCCATGAAACACATAAAAGTGACTCTTTATTCTGAAATATAAGACCAAAAAAGAGTACGAACTAAGAGAAAGCATCAGAGAATTAGTGAATAAAAGTTTTTTTTTTTTTTTTTGAGCTCAGCTTTTTGATGTATGGCTGTTAAGCTGTTAGCTCTCTAAAAATCTGGTGTTTTGTTACCATTTAGAATAAAGAAGCTTTATTTCTTTCAAAATCAATGTCATTTTCATAGGACAGGGAACACATTCTCACCCTGGAATGCAAATCTTCAGCTGTATGTTTGATGTGATTTTAAATCCAAACAGAGGTGCAATTGATGCACTGAATTTTAGTGTTTTTGTAGTCAATCCTTTAAAATTGATGGGTTTTTTTTAATAATGGCAGAAATTCTAGAGAAGCTGAGATTAAACTTTTTCCAAGTTTTCTGAATCTGTGAGCATTATAAAATAAAACAAATTTTCAAAGTACCTCAGGATGAATTATCTCACTGTAATATTCCATTCCATTCAAACACAGCAAAATTCTCAGTAATAGATTTACCCAGGAACATAATTTATTTTGTAATATGCACTTGTTTCAATATCCCATCACAAGCACAGGTTCTGACAGCTCAGCCAAGAAACAAATATTGTGTATGTGATCTCCCAGATAAATGAGGCTCTGTGTCTTTCTGATACCTCTGATTAGAAAGGAAATGTTATGTCTTATACCAGAACTTCTTACCCTGATGTGGCTGGCAGGAGCCCTGACGTAGATCCCTGCTGGTGACAGTGTCTCAATATTGGATAAACCATCAGTTACAGAAAGGCCAATCACTATGTTGTTACTGATTTTGTTCTCCTCTTCCAGTCCCTTGCCTTTAAAGGGAAAAAATATGAAGAAAAAGAAAAAAAAATATAAAAAAAGTAAAAAATGAGAGGAAGAAAAGATAAAAATACACATAAATGTACATATAACTGGAAACCTTCTATTACCATCATTCTCATTTCAATATACACAAGTCCAGGTGTTATGTATAATCTGAGATATTATACGTGACTATACCACAAGTCATATGTTCTGGACTGCAAGTTTATGGTGAAAATAAATAAAATATATGTTATAAAGCAGATTTACAGTTGGGAAAAGAGATTCAGAGTGGTTCAGAGTGGGAAAGAGGCTTACCTATGCACACACAGGCATGCTCCTGGCAGTACTAGAATTCAAAGTCTTCTTTATCTCCTGTCTCTGTTCACTGCCCTACTTATTTGTAAGAAAATTTCTAACCAGGCTAAAAACACCGTGTGCACCTCTGCACAAAAGTGGGGGTTTGGCCCCCTAAGCAATGGAGTAGGAGAAGAGAAAGAGAAAAATCAATCGACCAATTGATCAGACAACACAGACTCTTGGGGTGCCCCAGATCTAGTTACAGTACAGAAGTCGAAAGAAAAAAACAAAATAAATATTTTTTTAAACTACATTTTAAAGAAACGGATCACCCAATGGCAAGGAGGTACAGTCCCATACAAGCCAAGTTCAAATAAAGCCACATTGATAGGATAAGGGGAAATGGCCTCAAGTTGCTCCAGGGGAGGTTAAGGATGGATATTAGGAAAGATTTCTTCACCTAAAGGGTAGTCAGGCATTGGAACAGGCTGCCCAGGGAAGAGGTGGAGTCACCATCCCTAGAAGTGTTTGCAGCCATGGAGATATGGCACTTGGGGACAGGGTTTAGTGGTGGACTTGGCAGGGTCAGTTTAATGGTTGAACTTCTAGAACCAGGAAGACCTTGAAGGTCTTTTCCAAGCTTAATAACTCCATGAGTCTATGATCAGCACTGCTGCTCTTTTGGAAGTAGAATACAAAGTGGAATCTTGTGTGAAATGGCATGGGCCATTCTCTCTGGCCTGTATTAGGAGCAAACCACATCCATTTAGTTTTGTTTATCCAACAGAAGTCATCATCCTCAAATACACCTGCTCAAGTTCTATTCATAATACAGATCCTTTCCCAAATCATTACTACCCCAAATCTAAGCCACTTCACAAGAAAACCTATGCCCTTAGGTTTTTGGGATAGCAATAAATACTTTTAGCCTTCCCTCATCTTTTGAAGGAATCAGCTTTCTCAATTTTTTCCAGTCTGTATGTACTACAAACAATTCTACTACCAGAGTACTACTAAAGAAGTCCTTTTGACAGCCATACAGGATTTTGAGGTTTTGGCTTTCAAGCTTAGACCTCATGTGTCAAAAATTTTAAGCCCAGAGTGAAGTTTTGTGATGGCCTTGAAAACCATCTGAAAATAAGGACTTTAGGTGAAATCACTGAGAGAATCCAATTCCAGAGCTGCAAAGAGCCAGCTACAATAAATATTCTTTCAGAGGCAACAAAATTATATATAAATTGATCCATCAGACCCTCTGAAGCTGCTGACAGTGATGCCATTAAAAGCATCTTGAGGATAAGGTGTATCCAGGCTGAAACTTCAGCTCAGCTCAGAGTCCTTTAACTCAGACACAGATCTCAACATGAGTCAGCCAAGAGATGCCAGCAGCTTGGAGGTCCTGTTCTGCTTCCCCATGGCTGCAAGGGCTCTGTACATCAGCTTGGGCCAGTCCTTGCATCTCTCTGAGCCAGCTCTCCTCATCTGCAAGGTGTGTATAACCACCCTGGGTTTATAATCTTCCCTGTTTAAACCATGATATATCACTCATTATGTTTATACACAGCACTCAGCACAGGGATTTGCTGTGTGTGGGGAACTGCAGGATCAGAACTGAAGGCTTTCTTTTTTTCCCCTCTGTTTGTCTCATAATTGGTCATTTTCATCCCATCTCTTATGGAAAACAAAAATCCAGCTATATCTTTAGGTATTCAGGCAACAGGAGATCCCAGCAGAAGATGCTTCAAGTCAGTCTCCTGATGGTTAGTTAGGAGAAATCTTTTGTTGTTTAACATTTTTGTTGCTCCAAGCTCCGATTTATTTAAGTGCTAAATCCTCTGGTTAACTTTTAACATATGCTTTCATTCCATTATCTCCGACATCAAATGACTGAAGTTAAAGGTAATATGCTCTTAAATGCTTCACTGAGCTGTGGTCTTAAATCTTGCATAATGACACTTTTCCAAAGACAGATGAATCAATCCCCTAAAAAAAAATTTACTATTCTTACACTAAAAAATAATTGATAAGTGAAGACTGACCTGAAGAAAGAGGGCTGGTCAAATGGAAGTAGCTGCTGGAGTTGTGTGTGGAATTGTGGGAGCTTTATTCCAAATTCCCTGACACCATAAACTGCAGAAGGCGTGATAAAAGTTCTCAGAGTGCAGTTAAAGACCTGCCATTCTTTCCTCCAAAGGCATTTTCATGCAAATGGGAACCAGCACAAGTTGCTGTTGTATGCAATGTAGGTCCTTGCCTGCTTCACTTACCCAGGAGAAGTCCATGGCCTGAAATGTTGTAGAAAATATTGCTGTCCACACTGAGGTTGGAGATCCCAGTCAGACGGAGGCCTTGGCCAAAGGAGTCCAGAACACAACAACCATGGATGTAAGAGTCTGGAAAGAAGTGAATGGTGTGGGCAAAAATCACTCTGCAGATTGAGGGCAGATATTTTATACCCCTTCTCTAGCCAGGCATGGTGACCTTCCCATCATCCAGATCCTGGCCAGTGCTGCCTTCTGCCACCAGGAAGCCCTGACCCTCGCTCAGTGATGAAGATAGCACAGGAAACAGTTCTCCCTGTCCATGGCAGAGGGGCTGGAATTAGATGATTTTTCAGGTCCCTTCCTAGTCAAACCATTCTATGATTCTGTGAGAGGTGTTAATGTAGCTTATCTGGAAGGGAAAACCCATCCAGTTTTTTATCTAGCAAAAAACTTTAAAAGTTTTTTGAGCCCACCTAACTCGCCCTACCACCACCAGTCTTCAGAGCCTTCCCTGACACTTCCACAGAGATGAATTTGCCACTTAACTGTGTCAAAGTCGAAAGAACTTAATATGTTCCTTAACCTCTGGGTGATAAAATCAAATGCTGGACCCTCACGCTAGCCAGCCCTGAGCCATTTTAGGGCTCTCTCATAGTGTACTATGGGGCTCTCTCATAGTGCATTCATTTCTAGAGCTACTCTCTTCTACAAAATAAGGGCAGTGTAGCATTTTTTACATATATATATATATATATTATTTTAGGAAGAAGCAGAGATATGAAGGAAGCGAAGCAGGTGAAACCACTCTGTCACTTGGGCTTAGACTAGAGGTGAAGGGGTTTTTTCACATTTAACAATCCAATTTGTCAACTGACTCAAGAGCCGAGCAGGTTTTGAGGGTGCCTGCCCCAGCTTTGGGCAGGAGAAGCTGGGCATCTCCAGTGCAGGCTGTTGGAAATGAGATAGAAATCTCCCAGGACCCTGTGCACAACAGGCTTAGAGGCAGAAAAGAATGCAGGGGTTGGTTTGAAACCCTCAGAGAAACTGAGATACATGAAGTCTCACAGACATGAAGTGGGAACATAAGTTTTAGTTTTAGGTAAGTAAAAATATGCCTTAAGTTCCTTAAGCAAATAAGAGACTGTATTAGTTAATAGAAAATTCCAGTTTAAAGTTCAGTAGCATTACCTTTTACAAAGTTAACAAAGTCCTAGACATAAGATAAACATACCATAGCACTGCTAACATTGCTAGACAGAATAGACAGGCTATAGGCATGGGCCTTGTGTAAGAAATGAGCATTGTCACACAACTGTGTTGGACCAGGATAGGTGCAAAAAGACAGGAATAGCATCGTGCTTGTGGCTGAATGGATGATCTATGAATAGAATGCATTGTATCAGGGGTGCTGCTGCTGCTGCTTGGGACTTGGGGGCTCTGTGCTAGAAGGCTTTTGCACGATGGCATGGGCTGTAACACCCTGACCTTTCTGAGACTGATCCAGCCATGCCATAAACTATTTTACACCAAGCAGCAGCCTCTCTTGTTCCTCGGCTGGCCTGCCCAACCTGACAGCAGGCAACTCACCTGCCATCCAGGTGTTGCCAGCAACAGTCAGGGCGCTGCGGTGATGCCGGAACGCTTGGCCCAGGCGGCGGAATTGGACCCCCTGCAGCTGGAGCCGACTGGCCTGCCCCTGGAAGGCCTCCACAACCACGGCAGCTCCCAGGTCCCGGGAGCCCAGCTGCCTCTCACTTCTCTCATACAAACACCCCGAGAGACCTAGGGAACAACCCAGTGAGAGCTGTGAGGGGCACCCTGACGCTGTTCAAGATTAACAACGACACGGACTCCCGAGGTCAGAAGGCTGAAATTACTCCAAATCAATTTTTATTCCCTGGGAAATTCTTCCCTTTATACTATTTCACAAAGAACCCACCCAAGGGGTGGAAGAAAGACAAACTTCTTCAACTGCATCGGTCAAGTCAGAGGGACATCAAGAAAAGGTCCCTCCTAGGGAAAGGAATGCAAAACATAAGGTACAGTTAGAAAAACATGTCTCTTGTTGACAGAACAGTGCCTGGGAAAGAGTTTCAGAGAAACCAAAACATCACAGCACGAACCATGACTACAGCACCCTCTCCGTGGAGTGGGATGTGCAAAGGGAGATCCTCCCCACTGACCCAGTGAGACTCCACCTCCAGCAGGGATCTGAAACATGGGCCCAAAGACAACACAGGGAAACATTTTTGATGCTCCCTTGAAATACTGTTATGGTTCTTTCCCTAAAGTCTGGAAATTTTGGAGAGAAATGTATCAAAACAAGAAGGACGCTGTAGTTTTGTGTCTTGGACAGTTCCTTGGAGTTAATTTTAGATAACTGTATTCATGAGGAAGAGGGATTTGACATTGATTTCCCTTGGGTGAGGTTCTTGAAAAAGAGATTGGGCGTGGATGTATAGAACTAAATTGAAATGAGACATTTTGGTCAAAACTCTTGGTTCAAAACAGTTTGGTTCAAACTCTGCTCTCCTGACTCTCCCTGCAGATGGATGGGGAACTGTTACTAGCCACAGTCTCAAGACAGGAATAGGGATTAGGTAGAAATTCTTCCCTGTGAGGGTGGTGAGGATCTGGCACAGGTTGCCCACAGAAGCTGTGGATGCCCCTGGGTCCCTGGAAGTGTCCAAGGCCAGGTTAGACAGGGCTTGCAGCAACCTGGGATAGTGGAAGTTGTCCCTGGCCATGGCAGGAGGGTGGAATGAGATGAGCTTTAACTTCCCTTTGAACCCATCCGTTCTTGGATTCCATGACACAACAAAAAATTAAATCATAGGGCTGGGTAAAATTCCTGGAAGACCCTTCCATGGGTGTGAGATATTTTGGTATGAGATTCAGACTATGAATATGCTACTTGGGTTTGTTCAGTGGAAGAGCAGATTCAAATTCCAGCACTGCCTGCTAATGCCCAGTAATGCTCATTTTTCTTTCAAAGAAGGTAAATTTACCACAAAAAACACTGCTCACTCCTCTTCTGGTGACTCCTCTGAGAAATCCTCCTATCCTTTAACTCAAATAAAAACCTCAAACGGCTAGTGCATTTCAGAGCCTATATTTATGAGTTCCACACAAAATGGACCATAAATCCATGAGTAATATAAGCAGTTGGCTGCTGGATATCAAATGAAGTCTTGTGCCACAGTCTGAAAGCCCAAGGCACTTTTTTTTTTAAAGGAAACCTTATACCTGGGCTGCCAGATAACCTAACTCTCCTCACATTATAATCACTGTGTCTGATTCTGCTTCCTGAATAGATGGTGTAAATCATGATTCCACCTGTCAAATTCTGTGGCATTTCATACAGGTAAAACTAAAGGAGAACTGAGATATTTAACATTTCTTCACCAGTGATACTTTATGCATCACCTGTTATTTTTTCCTTGGCAACACCAAACACTAAACAACGTCTCAATATTTTACGCTAAAGAGTACAAACAGCATTGGGCTGTTTTGTTTTTACTTCTTCTTAAAGTGACTAAATAGTAAACACAATTAAAAATTTAATATATTATGTACACTGAAACATGTTTTCAGAAGATACTTTCTTTTCTACACCCTTAGGCTCAGGCAAAACTAAAGGGCCTTTCCCAAGATGGCTTGAAACAACAATGTGAAAATAATACATCTGAGATATTACAATGAAGTGCAGCTCAACTCCCAAGACTTCACACTTCAATGTCAAACAATGTTTGGAAAGACAAACTCTCTTTCCTGGCATTGGAATGTCTCAAAGTTATCCTAGGAAGAAAGAGTTCTAACACACAGTGATGCTGCCACAATGGGATTTCAGTGGAGCAGTTTTCCTCCCCAGTACATTTCTGGAAGAAAAGACCTCCTCACCTGCACTTGCACACTGCCTGAGGTGGGACATCCTCTCCAGTGTGACATTTCCTTGAACAACAACCCTTCTGCTGATCAGGGCCACCACAGCACTCGAAGGCAGACCTTGGCCTTTGCCCCATCCCTCTCCAACACTGTGGGGGTACCTAATGAAGGACAAAAAATAGTATCTGCACCTGCCAGATGGAGAGAATTACATTTATGATTTCTTGTTATTTATATTTATACCATAAGCTCCCAAATTCAGAGCTGGTTTCAGTCCTTTTCTCGGTAGGGACAGTGGTACATCCAGTGCTAGATAGGCTTTCCTTGTCTGGTGTTTGCTTTCATCTTTTTGTTTCACAAGCACTCAAACCTTCCTTAGATTGTGTATATAATATCATATTTTGTTGTCTTATCAGGAAAAGGCTTTTCATCCAGAGGGTGGTTGGGCACTGAAACAGACACCCCAGGGAAGTGGTTACAGCCCCAAGGCTGCCAGGGCTCAAAAAGACATTTGGACAACACTTCCGGGCACATGTGGAGATTTTGGAATTTCCCTATGCAGGGCCAACAACTGGATTCAATGATCCTTGTGGGTCCCTTCCAATTTAGGATGTTCTATGATTCTAGGACATTTACAACAATATATTTCAGCTTTTGAATTCTCTTCCCAAAACATGTTTGGATGAAAACCATCAGGACTTCTTTCCTCAAACCCAAATTATTTATGGAAATAATACCCTTCATCTTCCTGGGCACTGGAGTTAGGTTATCACTAGATAGATAATGTGTTTCAACACATTGGAGATGATAAGAAGTGCAGTTTTCAGTCTGTCCAAGATCTCCATGCACAGTAGATGAAGAGTGTGAAAGGCAGTGAAATCAACACTCACTGGAAATATGCAAGCAGATTTCCATAGTGAAAAAATTCACTTTGAGTGTATTACTTAAGAAAATCAATCAAAAAGAGATTGTCTTTTTTACACAAGTCATATTTCTTGTGAAAAAAAAAATGCACTTTCTCAAGAAATCGACTATGCAGGAAATTTCTTTGTAATTCCTATACTGACTCCACTGAACTTTACTGGCCATCAGTGTTTTCTGCTTCAAAGGTTTTCTGACTTCAAGAGCATGATACAAAATTTAAACACAGAATTTGAACATTCAGGATTGGGTGTGCACTACCTTTAGGGGGAGTGAGGAACTGAAATATCACTGGCTACCTTTGTTAAAGGGATTTATATAGTTATTATATCCCACAGGAAACGGCAAATCCTGACTTTGATCAAATTTTCTCCTTGTTTAGCTCTCTGCTATAAAAATCTCCTTGGCTCCTGAAAGGGTACCTGAGCGGTGATCTAAGGTGCAGCTCAGTGTTGTTCACAGAATGGATAACAACCACTTCCTCCTGCTGCTGGGCATCTCCAAGGCCTGAGCTTCCCACCAGGATTTCATCACCAGGTTGCCAGTCCACAGGTTCCTGGAGCACTAATCGTGTGTCACTAGCATTAGCTGATGATTTCAAGTGTGTGAAAATTACTTTGGGCATCCAGCCTGAAAAGAATAAGGAAAAAAAAGTTGAAAAAGCAGGTCAATCAACTTAAACAAACAAACAAACACAAGAGGAGTAGCATGCTCCTGGTTCAAAGCTGGGATGGACAGGGCTCAGAGCAACCTGGCCTAATGGGAGGTGTCCCTGTCAATCACAGGGGGGTGGAATGAGATGGTCTTTAAGGTTCCTTCCAACCAAAACCTTTCCATAATTCAATGATTCTATGAAATCTGTGTATAACCAGCCCCAGCAATGAAAAATCTTGCCCTATAACCCTCCTTTCTTGACTTAATAAAGTTTGTTTTAACTTTTGACATTTCCTTTTCCCTCTCAGGCTTTGGAACAGATTGGTCCACTGAGGTCCAACACACTGAACACCATCAGGGGAGAGCGTGTGCCTCACACACCCATCTTTAGAACACTTTCCCTTCCCTCCCTTGCAATAGACCATCATTTACCTTTAGCCCACAGCAAGTTACTGTCCTCCCTGGTCATAGTGCAGGAAAGTAATAATAGCAGAAATAATGTCTGAGTGTAGAGGTTGCATCCAATAAATCATTTTGAAATTATTTTAAGCAAACTTCTCTGTCCATATCCTGTTTCACTTTCTTGTTCCTTATATAAGTAATGTCTTCATTACTTATATTCTAGTGTCCCAACAATTCCCTTTATGAATATGGAAATAAGAAGTAGCACGTCCAAGAGAATAAATCCACAACAGAATCACAGAAGAATCAAATCTTTATATACTTTCATCTTGAAGTATACATGAGCACCTGCTCTGTGTGTCGATGACAGGCATCTAAACCTGACATATTACATTTTCTTAAATGAAACTTGGTATTTCTCAACTTCCTGCTAAGAAAATTTCCCAAACATCCTTCATTTGGAGTATTTCAGTTCACATTAAAAATTGTTTTGAAAGGCATCAAACAGATCTCCTGCTGTTCAGCTCAGCTGTGTGAGGTGCCCCTGGATTTCTGTGTCCTGTTCTGGGCTCCTCGACAAGAGAGACATGGAGCTCCTTGGAGTGTATCCAGTGCTGGGTGGCAAAGATGATGAAGGGTCTGGAGCATCTCCCTGCCCAGGACAGGCTGAGGGAGCTGGGGCTGTTCAGCCCCGAGAGGATCCCCAGCTGAGAGGGGCCCTCAGCCCTGTGTGTCCCTGTGTGCAGGGAGGGTCAGAGCAGGGCCCAGGCTCTGCTCCAGGGGCTCAGCAATGGCACCAGAGGAACGAGCAGGGACTGATCCCAGCAAGTTCCACCTGGACAGGAGGAAGAACTTTCCTGTGCAGTGACTGAGCACTGAACAGATTGTCCAGAGCGGGTCTGGAGTCTCCTCACTGGGGATATTCCAGAACTGTCTGGACACAATCCTGTGCTCTGGGATGACCCTGCTTGAGCAGGGAGGAGGGACCAGGTGAGCCACTGTGGTCCCTTCCAATCTGACCCATCCTGGGATTCTGTGAAATCACTGCAGAAGCTGAAATGCAGTAGGACACAGAGGACTCTGGAGGTGACAGTGGAACCAGACTGGAATGACTTTGCAGTAGCCCCCAGAACATGTGGACCCTTCAGCACATACATCATTCACCCTACAGTTCTGCTTCTATAGGGCCACACTGTTTTCTAAAAACCCACCTTCCACCATTCACAGGCACAAACATCAAAGACCTCATCCTCAATACAGCTCAAAAAACCCCTCTTAATATCATCCTATGTGCACTTCTACCAGCAGCACTCTGTTCATCTTTATTCATTTATCTTCTTCCACTGAGCGATTCTCGTGGAATTTTAGGAGTGGTATAAAAGCCAACGACTGGCAGCAGCCATCTGCATGTGGAGCACAGCAAAATTTCTCTCCAGCTCTGGACATTTTGTTTATGGTGTTGATTTGTGTGCCTGTGCTAATGTGTGTTCTGGTGCATCTGTGTCCAGGCACACAACTGACCCCTGTGGAGTTCATCTGTCGCTCGCACTCTACAGCAGCACTGCTGGGCAGCAGCTCTTGTCACCGAGGAGGGGGAAACACCATTCTGCATTCAGAACATGCTCCAATGGAAAAGGCTTTTCTCAGGTTTTTTTTTTCCCACTTTTGACTCCCATTTTCCCACTCTAACTCAAAAATTCTTAAGGAAAATGTTCTCAATTGGTTGGGTTTTTTTCTTCTAAAAGAATATGCAAGGCATCCAAACATTCCCCCATTTCCTTTATTTCCTTTTTCTTGTTTTCACCTCTTTCTGTGTTCAGCTACCTGTCTCCCAATCCACAGTTTGTTGTACCTTTTTTTCCTGATGATCTAGGTGGGGTGGGATATTTCTCTGCATGTTCAATATCTACTTCCATTTTCCAATAAGTTCAGTATATATATTCTTTTTTAGGGAAAACCAAACCAAACAAACAAACAAGTCTAATAGATCCCCCTTTCACAGAATCATAAAACCATTAAGATTAAAAGAGACCTGTGAGACCATAAAGTCCAACCACTAACTCAGCTTTTCCCTGTCTACCACCAAACTGTGTCCCTAAGCACCACATTTATCCATTTCTTTGCTTCCCATTTATATTCCCATGTACAACACATCCAGGTTAGAATCTCTTCTACTTCCAGCAGCACGAGTGACACACAAGATATGGTCAGTGACACCTTTCTGGTGTCAATGAGGGACCATAATTGAGGCTTCTTTGCCCTAATTATAATATATTCCCCTTGAAAACAAACTCTAGTTTGGATAAAACAAGCAAAGTTCACAAAATAACCTTGAGTGCCTGGGTTTGGGCTGTGCAACAGGTAAACAAATTACCTGTTTGAGGGGAAAATGTTTAAAAGACCAACAGCTGTGGTGTATTTAAATTATTTCTTCCCCCAAAATGTACTGTGAGCAAGAACACTCCAAATGCTGAAAAATAGATGAATCTGTATAACTCCTTAATTATTGAACTCATTTTTAATAATTAACTAAGCACGAGTTGGGGAAAAAACCACATCTTGGGATCTAAAGCAGAAGTGACTTAGTGTTAAAGGTACAGGACAGAGCCTTTAGACTCAAAAAGCTGTTGCAGGCAATACAGGAATTGAACACTTTACTAAATAACAGAACACCCTTAATATGGAGCAGAGCAGAATGGTGCAGCCTAGAAGTGCAAGGGACTTGAAAATTAATTCCAAATTAATTAATCACAAATGTTAAGATTGGGAACATCTTGGCACCAGGACCATGGTTATGCTTCCTGTTAAAAGCATTGATGTGAAGTTGCAGTCTTGTATGAACCTGGTAAAATTATTAAGAATGAGACGATTCTGATGTGTACAATGCCACACTTGAGGAAGTTTTTAAAAAATTTCCTTTTTTGTCATGGAGCAGCAGGGTTTGAACCTTTCTCCTCTGACACCCAGGACCCTGTTGCATCTCATCTTTGCTTCTATTTACCACAAATTAATTAACTCAGTTATGAACACACAGTTGTTTGTGGTGTTGACAAACTGTAAAGCTCTTTTACACCTTCTGACTGTTTATAGGCATTTTAAAGTTGAGGTAATGAGATCCCTTTATTTCACAAAAGGAATTTCCGACAACTGCAGGGCTCAGACACAAAATCTACTTACTGGGAATGTACAAATTACACTGCAGATAATCTGCCAATCTCTTGTAGCTGTACTGTCAATCTTTAGTGTAAATGGGAATAGGAGCTTTCAATTTCCAGGAACAAAGTGAAAAGAAAGCTGATTTCCCACTCCCACTAAAAACAAAAGAAAAAAACCCACAAAAAACATTTCAAGAGAAGTTAATAATATAACTCAAATGATTATAACTGGTTTGTTTTTTGGTCTTTTGGGGTTATTTTTTTAAGAATATAGAAAACCTCCCACTTATGGCAGGGAGTTGAAACTAGAAGACTTTTAAGGTCTCTTCTAGCTCACTATTCTGAAATTTATGACTGTTTCTGGTAAAATGCAACACACTTTCCTGCAGCTTTTCAAGTGTTTGACTATTTTAGGAATATAGTTTCCTTTTCATCGTCATAATCCCTTATTATTATTCCCTTTTCCTGACCCAAAATGCACTTCCTAATCAAACTTAGCTTGATTAGATTGAAACTTAGCATTTTCAAATGTCAAAGTGATAACTGGCAGTACAGTTATTGGAAACTGGTGCTTCAGGAAAAAGATGATATATTTTTTTAAATATATTTTTAGATCCATGACAAAGACATTTTGCTACTTTTCTTCAGTTAATAAAACAAACCATAAAAATAATAATGGATAAAATTCCTTAAGTTAATAGGAATAGAAAACCTTTTCCAGAAAGCCTCTTTAATCAGGATAACACACAGATG
This sequence comes from Phylloscopus collybita, assembly GCA_027886175.1. Taxonomy (NCBI): domain Eukaryota; kingdom Metazoa; phylum Chordata; class Aves; order Passeriformes; family Phylloscopidae; genus Phylloscopus; species Phylloscopus collybita. Next base: position 54,231,790 of record JAJNNQ010000026.1, read on the forward strand.
TGCTGCTACAGTTCTCTAGGGCCAAATGGATCTTCAACTGACAGATCCTTATTTAAGGAAGAGGAAAAAATATTTTATGAACCTGGATTTTATAAATTTTTTTTTTTTAATGTCAGAGCTATCTCAGCTCTTGCTGTGACTAGTCCAGCCACTGGCCATAAAGGGTAAGGGATCAAAAAAGAAGAATGAAAGCTGCTTTCCTATCTTTTCAAATGTGTTAAAAAACATTTGCTTGTACTGTGAGCTGTCAACCCTCCGGACTTGAACATTTCCAGCTATTTTTAATAGCTCTGGTAATTCCAGTCTTAAGTATATTCCCTAAACATTTGCATGTTTTTAGCTTGTTTTGCAACGAGTGGAGTTTGTTAGGGATTTTTTTATTATTTTTTTTTTTACCTGCTGCACATCTTGGAAAGTCAGAGATATCTATGCCTGAAACTTGGAGCTGCCTTTCCACCCCCGTGCAGTCCTGCAGGACTCACTGCTGTGTGTGGGCAGCTCCTGGGGAGATGCAGAGCAGCTTTCCTGCTTTCCTGCCCCTTCCTGCCACAGCCACTGCACTGAGCTCTTCATTCCCGCCCCGAGGTGAAATAGAAGGTCCTTTCTGATTTATTACTGCTCATTAACCCTTAGGACACCCAAGAGTTTAGCAGCTCTTTGACAAGAAGCTGCAGCAGGACCACGCCAGGTATTTTAGGTGGGCTCAAATCGTAATTTGGAATCAGAGTCAGAGAATGGTTTGGTTGGGTTGGAGGGGACCTTTAAAGGTCATTGAGTCCAGCTCTCCGCCTCCTGTTGAAGGAGCAGGAACACCAGCTAGATCCTGATCTTGAATCTTCTCTCAGTAGGCAAAAATAAAAAATCTGACATCATCCAGACAAGAAGACAAACTGATTAACTTTTATTTTCTCCACTGGGAAATATCCTTGAAAGTGACCTAGTCCTGCTGAAAGTTTCCTATTCATGAAACTGCAGTTTTCACTTTGAGCATTTCCACCTGAATATCTTTCAACAGCACCCTGGAGAAAGCAAGGATTACCACTTCCTTTTCCTAGAAGTGTTCAAGGTGATGTTGGATGGAGCTTGGAGCAACCTGGTCTAGTGGAAAGTGTCCCTGTCATGGCAGGGGTTTGGAATGAAATGAGTTTATGGACCCTTCCAATACACAAACCACTCCATGATTCTAGGATCTTACAGAGGATGGGAAGGCTTTTGTGATTAAATAGATTTATAGAAACTCTCATTGCCTCTCTTTTCTGACAATTTAGATTGCAGAAAATGTATCTTCCCTGCATGCTGTCCCACAAATGCACAAATTTCCAAACATTCCCTTTAATCAGAGATCCCCCAGCCACTTTGCTAAGTCACATCAAACAAAGGGAACAAGGGGAAAGATATTCCTGTAATGCCATTGCATGAACCAAAATCCATGCTCCACACCTAGAACGAGCTCACAGCCAAAGATGCCACAGGGGAAAAGGTCTTTAGACAGAGCCCAGGAGCAAAGAGCTCCAGCTGTGGCAGCCAAGGACAGTGGATCCTGCAGGGAGCTGCAGACAGCTGGTGACACTTAGTGTGATTGCCACTTCATCTCCTGTGCTGCTGTGGAATGAGACAGGGAATATCTCCTTGCAGGAGTGGGAATGTGGGGCAGCACGAGCACTGCCAGGCTAAGATCAGCTTCCTGAGTCCCCAAAATGTGATGGAAGAGAATTGGGCACCAGGAAAAGTGAGGATGAGCCCAAAAGGAGGGTCCCTGCCTGGCTCAGTCTGTAGCTCTGTGGAAAGCCAGGCCTGGGTCCAGGCCTCTCAGTTGGCCAGACTTCACAGAATCACAGAGTCACTCAGGTTGGAAAAGACCTCCAAGGCTGAGCCCAACCTGTGACCAATCCCAGCCTTGTCAACTAAACAGGAGCACTGAGTGCCATGTCCAGTTGTTGAATACCTCTCCAGGAAGCCCAAACTCCTCAGCCTTTCTCCTATCTAGGGTGGAAATTAACCCTGAATTTGCTGCTTGGTGCTCTCTTCCTCCAGCCAATAACCTGGGTTTTGTTGGCACTAGAATTGGAAGCAGTATTTTGATGTTATATTTGAAAGTCTGAAGGAGGACATTATTTAATATATAATATGCCTCCACATTTGTAACAACCTGCACACTGTCAGGAATCACAAGATAATATATCAGCTATGGTCTATTTATATATTCTATTCTATCACATTTTATTCTATTCCTTTCCAGTATATAGTGTGTGTTGTATTATATTGTATTAATATCTTTACTACCTATATAGTATCTTTATTATATAATATATATTAGTGTCCACCTCTCTGTCCCCACTGCCTCATGTTTTTCTCACTAAGATCAGCACCAACACACAAATCAACTGATTTAAGCTTAAATCAAAGATAATAGATGCATTTCTGTTAGAAAGAAGGGTAAACTGTGAAAGACGCAGCAGCTTGCCCTGAACCCAACTCTTTTTTTTTTCTCCCCCATCTGCTAGGTCTTTAAAATCTAATGGTCATCTTATATTTGTGAATAGGAAAGTGAAGGCACAAGTCATTGTACATTAGTTACTCCATGGGAAGTGCCTAAGTACAGCTTCTTACCCCTGGTGAACACGAGGGGATTCAAGGCAGCTCAGCCTTCTGTTCCAGAGCCATCTGTTTTAATGCATCGTGTTAAAGTCAAGGTCTTGGAAAGGAAAAACTCTGTCACAGGAGGCAAAAAGACTCCTGCAACCCCCCCACAGAATAGCTGGCACCTAAGGAAATCCAACCTATGGAAGCAAGCTCAGGAAATCAGGAAGTTCAGCTAGTGAGAAATAACATTTACTGAATAGATACATTTCAGTAGAGTGAAAAAAATGTCTATTCTAACAGATCTCTGCACCCTATCTTGAATCCCCCTGCTACGGATTTTTTTTTCCCTTTTTTTTTCCCCTGGGAAGCTTTTCTTTTTAATATATGAGTAAAGCAGAACAAATTCTCTCATGTTGTCTATGATCTCTTAATCTCAAACTCAGCACAGATACATAACACTGCCTAATGGAGGCAAAGCAAGAGGCATTTGATTAAATGTTTGATCTCTGGAGGAATGCACAGGCTCTGTAGAGCACAGTGCACAGCTCACAAATATTTTGTGTTTTATTATTGATTAAAAGCAATTAAAATTAATAATTGGTTCAACTGATAAAAAATACTTTATTTTTCCTGAGCTAACCCTGAAAAAGTATCAGATTGCTTTGGATGCAGAGAAATCTGGGATAGAAGTCATGCAGATTTACCTCTAAAATATTATTTTCTCCATTGCAAATGCAGGGACATTTTTTGCAGCAGGACAAGCCATGATTTTAGAGCATTGAAATGACTGCTGACACCTCTTTTTAAATTATCCTGATTATAAATAAGTAAGTTATTAAGCCAAAACTCTCAGGACATTGTTTTTTCTTTACCACACACCTTTCATAGTTTGGACAAAATGACTGCAGCGTGTTTTTAATCTGAAGTGTAACATTTCATGTAATGAGGGGACACGTATTATGAGTTAAAATTCAGGCTCATGGAATCACAGAATCACAGAAAGCTTTGTGTTGGAAGAGACCTTAAAGGTCATCCAGTTCCAGCCCCCTGCCATGGGGGGGGACACCCTCCACTAGAATAGGTTGCTCGCAGCTCATATCCTTTCCCACCAGACTGCTGACACCAAGTTTTAGATAAATGCCAGACAAAACTGCTGGTCTATTTTGGAAAGAGTCACAGTCTGTTTCAAGGGGACACAATGGAATAACAAAATCACCTACACAGGGCTTTGAAAATGGAAAAAACCTTTAAGTTTTTTTCAGTTGTGGCAATATTTCTGCTCTGGAGCCAGGCTGGGAGAGCTGGGGCTGTTCCACCTGGGGAAGAGAAGGCTCCAGGGAGATCTCAGAGCCCCTTTCAGTGCCTAAAGGGACCCCACAAGAGCTGGAGAGGGACTTGGGACAAGGGCCTGGAAGGACAGGACAAAAATAAATGGTCTTAAGCTGAAGGAGGGTGGGTTTAGATGAGATATTGGAAAGAAATTCTTCCCTGTGAGGGTGGGGAGGCCCTGGCACAGGTTTCCCAGAGAAGCTGTGGCTGCTCCTGGATCCCTGGAAGTGTCCAAGGCCGAGTTGGATGGGACTTGGAGCAACCTGGGAGAGTGGAAGGTGTCCCTGCTGACGGCAGGGAATGGAACTGGATGGTCTTTAAAGTCCCTTCCAACTCAAACCATTCTGGGATTCCATGTTAACTGTGTTAGGACCACAAGATCAGCTGCCACAAGGACAGGCTGGGTGTTCTTGTCTTGGTGCAGCATCTCCCCTCTGCACCCAGTTCCTGCCTCCACTCAGCATCCACTGGTGTCTCCAGTTTCCCTGGGAAGGACAAAGGCACAAGAACAGCCAAGGCCACCATGCTGAACTTCTCTCCCGACGCTTGTCAGGAGGCTTTCTCAGGGAATAGAGTGCGAATGGAGCTGGAGACAGTGATAAATTTCCCTTCTGAACAATCAATAAAACTCTCTCAGCCCTGCTCAGGCCCCTACTGCAGATGCAAGGGCCATAATTACATTGTCAAAAAGTCAGGTTGCCCTGGCTGACTGAAGCCCCCTCTCAGAGTGACGGGTGATTGACAGGCAGTTTATGGGTGGCACGCTCTGACTGGCAGGGGAGTTGGCTAAAGCCAAAGGCAACAGTGAAATTTCCCAGTCTGCTACAACTACAGGAGCAAAGGACTGCCACTCATGAGGGAATTGTGGGAAACCCTTAGTCATATTAACATATCAAAGTGAGGAGCTGACAGCACTTACTAAACAATCTGAACTCAACCAGAGCTGCAGAGCATCCCCCAACATTCCCAGCCTGAAAGAGAAAAGGAATTAAAATGTGCTTGGTCCTGTCTTTGCCAGGACAGCCAAGAATTTGAAAACCTGCTTATTTAATGATTTTGATCTCAGATAACATGTATATTCGTGTATATAAATGTATTTCACAAATGTATATTGCAGAGCATGTCAGCCTCTCTCACATATATATATAAAAGGGGTTGTCATGCTCCACAATATGTTCTATACCACAGACCAGACTGATGCTAAATTGAAGACAGAGAAGCAGATTTTTTTTTCCATGCAAGCAATATGAACCCAATAAAAGACCCCACTACTTTCTGTCATGTTTTCTAGCAGGCTCCTACTGCTTCAATGTTAAATTGCAGATTACATGGTTTGAATGGACAATAATTGCAGCCATGCACTGGGGCTGCATGTTATGCAGAACTTAAAAGTGACTTCACAGCTACTCTGGATCTGTTGAATAAGAAATTGGTATGACTTCTTGAATAAGAATTGGTTTTGAATAATAATGATAATAGAATAAAGGTTGGTGTTGTTCAGCCTGTTCAGCCTGAAGAAGAGAAGGATCAAGGGAGCCCTCAGAGCCCCTTCCAGGGCCTAAAGGAGCTCCAGGAGAGGGACTTGGGTACAAGGGATGGAAGGACAGGACCAGGGAAGTGTTTTCAAACTGCCAAAGGGCAGAGTTAAATGGGATATTGGGAAGGAAATCTTCCCTCTGAGGGTGCCGATGCCCTGGCACAGGTTGCCCTGAGAACAACTGGAAGTGATCAGCTGGAGCTGCCCCATCCCTGGAAGTGATCAAGGAGAGTTTAGATGGGACCCTGAGCAACCTGGGACAGTGGAAGGTATCCCTGCCCATGGAATGGGGGTAGGTGGTCTTTAACATCCCTTCCCACACAAGCTTTTCAATAATCCAGTAATTTACAAAAAATTGAAACCAAGAGTTTTTTCCACATGCCACTTTTGACTCTGTATATCTCCAACCAGGTTATACTTGGATTGCAGACCTCATCCTCTTGTTTTCCTAGGGAATGAAGGCCCACTGAGAATTATGGCACCGAGTAAAATGAATAAATTATCATTGAGAAAATACTCCAAGGTACTATTGTGGATGACTGGGTTTTCCTCCCTCCATCACTCAAGGTAAGACTGCAAAATGTGCTCTGCCCTGTTTGTCTTCAGTTTTGTGGGTGATGGAGTCACCAAGGCAGAGTTGATACAGGCTTGGAATGGAAAGCAGAAGCCTTACAAGAGGCACAGCTACCAGGAGTTGCTACTGGCTTTTCCTACATTGCTAGAAAAGAAAAAGCATGGAAAAGTGAAGGCTCATGCTGTAAAGTGCTGACAATCCAAGGACAAAATCCTGGCTTACAGGGGTCGAACCAAGAATAGAAGGACACTGCAAAGTGGCAGAAGACACAGAAAGTGAAGCGGCAAAAGCTGTTATGAGGCAAATTCAAATCACAATACTTTTCTTTAAAAAGCAGAAAAAAGAGGATGATTAACCAAATTAATCCCCTGGAAAACGCCCCTAAGGAAAAAGCTAGTTTCTGTCTCCCTTGACATCCTCAAAGACCAAGCCTTTCTGGAAGGCAAGCTTTAATCTAACAGGAATTACTGAGCTCAGGGCTGGGATAACTGTGTGAAACTCAATGGCCAGTAACAGACATTCAATTGAGCCAAGATGCTCTAATAGCCCTCCTTCACAGAGATCCTCCAGGAAATGGGGTAGAAACACTCTGCAGAGCCACTTCACTGAAACTACTGAAGCCTTTTACAGGCAGTAAATAATTGAGCCTTGCTGTGTCTCAATGAAGAGGTCAAGAGCACCTGACATGGAGCTGATTGCAGCCCCACCTCTCATGCCCCTGCCAGGAGCTCCTTCCCCAGCCCCTGCCCATCTCTCCTGATTCAGAAAAGCCTCTGTTCACTGACTCCCTCCAAACCCCACCTCTCCTGACCTTTTCCAGCTCTTGTGATCTGGCAGGAAGGTGACACAGAGGCACAACTCACTCTCTGCCGGTGCTCGGATGGTACCCTCGGTGCCTGACATCATTTTTGGCCAAGAGCCACATGTCTCTGTGCTCAGACAGCAACATTTCTGCCTGTAGGGCACAAGGTGGAAGTTCAAGGCCTGCTGGAGGGTGTGAATGCCCACCAGCAGGAAGGTTGACACACATGAACAGGGGGAAGGGAGATGAGACATTCACACGGCTTTTTTCTTTTTCTGTCTCCTCCTCTATGAGACGTGGAGCTTTTAAAAATAGCCCAGTAGAGAAGAACTTGAGAAATGTGCGTTGCACCAATGCTCTGAATCATGCTGAGTTTGGGCTTGAATTCCACGCCCCAACTCCTGCACCAAGAAATGGCCATTTTACACCTACATTCCATAGTCTCCAAGAAAAGCTCCACATCTAAATTCTTCTATGCCACAATCTAAGAATGGTGTGGAGTTGTGGGAAGGGGTCCAGAAGAGACCATGAAGATGCTCCAAGGCCTGGAGCCCCTCTGCTCTGGAGCCAGGTTGGGAGAGCTGGGGGTCTTCACCTGGAGAAGAGAAGGCTCCAGGGTGACCTCAGAGCCCCTTCCAGGGCCTAAAGGCGCTCCAGGAGAGCTGGAGAGGGACTTGGGACAAGGGATGGAGGGACAGGACACCGGGAATGGACTTCCCACTGCCAGAGGGCAGAGTTAGATGTGATATTGGGAAGAAACTCTTCCCTCTGAGGGTGATGGGGCCCTGGCACAGGTTTCCCAGAGAAGCTGTGGCTGCCCCTGGATCCCTGGAAGTGCCCAAGGCCAGGCTGGATGGGGCTTGGATCAAGCTGAGATAGTGGGAGGTGTCTCTGACCATGGAATGGGGGTTGGAACTAAATGGTCTTTAAAGTCTCTTCCAACACAACTCATACCATGATTCTATGAGAATCATGACCAAAGTTTTGTCAATTTATTTTTCTTCCAAAACCTTTTTTTTTTTTCATATTTTCTTTGTTTTGTTTTCTGTTATTCATTTCTCCTTTGCTTTTGACAACAAAAGAAATGTGCTCACCATGAATGGAAAGGGTCCCATTCCTCACTGCCAGGAATTTGACTCCATATGGAAATAATGGTGGAGAATGGAGACTTCCATAGAGATAGATATGTGCCTTGTGATGGAAAGGGGCCTCAGAGGATCCCACCTGGAGCTCTCCTCCATCAGACACCAGGATGTAATGAGCATGCAGTTCTACAGGTCCTGGTCCAGTAAACAGGAGTTTGCCACCTGAAGGAAAGAGAAGAACAAAATACAATCATTGACTCAGTCAGTCATTCTCTCACAGTCAAAGGAAATGTAAGAGAATAGTAAACAAGGGGATTTGCAATAAAACTACAAAATTAGGGCGAAAGTGTTATTGCATTCCGTGAAATTTCCACCTTGCTCTTTATTTCTCCCTATGGATTTATCAACACTTTACAGACCTGATTATCCAGTCCATTTTTTGATTCTACAACAGTCTGCATTTCTAGACTTGAGCAAGGCCAGTCAGCCTGAGCAGACTCTCCAACCACAGTTGAAGGAAGCTGTGTTTCAAAAAACCCAATTATAACTGACTAAAGTCACTTAATCTTGAAAAGAGATATTCCTACTTAATTTGTATTATGTTACTTTTTAGATTACAAACTATTGGTGACTGGGAGAGGGGAGAGGAAAACTGCTTTGGAACCTAAGAACTGGCAACTTGTTTAGATCAGTGGTTGATTTAATCCTGCAAACTCTTCCAGCTGCTGTTCAAAACCAGATGCTTCCAAATTCAGGGTGAGACACAACTCCCTCTTAGCTGGCTGTGGGTTGATTCCCCATCCCATAAAACCCTCATTTTAATCCCTAATTAGAGGTTAGTTTCACCTCAAAGCATAAGGTTTCAACTCCTTGCCAACATTTTCCCCCTACTATTAGTATAACTGGATGAGATTTGCCAGTAATAAAGAACTGGTCTTTGGAATCTCTGTGATATTTGGTCTTAACGACTTCTTGAAGCTATGAATTCTGTGGGTTAAATGCATAGTTAAATGGATGAAAAAACATTTCCATCCCTTTTCTTTTTTTGACTCAAGCTCTTCAGTTCTGTCAAATGCCTCCCTTGTTCTTGCCTCTCGTGAGCTGGAAATCCCAGTCTGTCACCTCAGGATGGTTTATTCCTTTATCTCCTTTTGTATTTCCTCTCCTGTGAAGGACGCTGTCACTTCCTTCACAATGGATGTGGACAGAGTGGATTCTCGTTCATTTTGTCACACTGCACGTGGGATATGCCTTCCTAGGTCAAGCTGTGTTTCCCAGGAGAGAGGAGGGAAATTCCCAAAGTCTGGAAATTTCACACCTCTTACAAGGAGTCTCCCACACTCCCTTTGAGTGAAGTAGATGATAACTGTACCAGCTCATCCCATGGCCAGTTCGCTACTGGTGGAAGAAGTTTTTAATGGTGATCTCTCTACCTACCACCCAGTTGCCTCTCCTGACTCACAAATTGTTCCCTGTGAGGGTGGTGAGGCCCTGGCACAGGGTGCCCAGAGAAGCTGTGGCTGCCCCTGGATCCCGAGAAGTGCTAAAGACCAGACTGGATGGGGCTTGGAGCAACCTGGGACAGTGAAAAGTGTCTGTGCCCAAAGCAGAGGATGGAACGAGGTGATCAGATGATCTTTAAGGTCCCTTCCCACCCAAACCATTCCATGATTCCATGATAACAATACCAATCCTTAGCAAGACACGAGATCAGACATCTGACTTAATTGCAGGGTTTAGACAGGGGAAAAAAAAAAAAAAAAAAAAAAAAAAAGAAAAAAAAAAAAAAAAAGAGAGAGAAGTTCTAATATAAAAAACAGATGAAGTACTATCTCAATCTTTGCTCACCATTGCTCATATTCTGCTTATCCTGATTTCGGTTTTTTTCTCCCATAGAGGGGCTTCTCTTGATTCATTGATTTCTTGAGCTAACAAAATTTTATAACTTAGTCCTTATTTCTTAGGCTTATATATAAAAAAAAAAGTATTTGAATAGGGGCCATTAAATATTTTCTTTCCAGATTTCATTTTTTTACATAATTTTTTTACAGAATATACTTACTTGAATAAAAAGATAAATCTCACATTTTCTTGCTTATAACCACTGGGAACCACAGGTTTGCACTCACAAACACCAATTCTCCTATGTGTAAATTGTCTCTATCCCTAGACATACTTTTCTATATACAAATGTATTCATGTTGATCCTTTATGTAGGGTTTTTGCAAATTATACTGCATGGATTGTGAAGAACCAGAACAAATTTCAGCTTGTTTCATATAAAACAACACAAGATGCCTGACTCCAGCAGCAGCTTTTAAGCTCTTGAATGAGACTAGACCTGTTGATTTTAAGGATGTGTATGAAAGAATATTTAATGTTTTCATTCTATTAGCATTATTTGGCAATAAATGGACTACTGGCCCATCTTCCTCTTATGATATAATTTACCATCCTGTTCTTTCCCATTCTGAGAACAGAAATATTAAATATTTTTGCCTTATAGCAGCAGTGTTAATAATTTTATCACCACAATCTATAAATGGAACTGTAAATCACTGTGATTTATTTTACTCCTAACATAAAAAAGACATCTTCCCTAAGGTCTTTATTGACTTCCTATGCTCTGTTCTCAGTGAAATACAGTCATTTATGTTTCCACTTCTCTTCATACAGTTTTTAATGAGTGTTTTAATTGCTGCCATGGTGTACCACTGAACCAGGAGGGCTGGTAGACAATTGTCTTATCCCTTGATTGTAAAATCACAATTCTGTCTCCAGCAAGATTTCCCAAGTTTCAGTCACTTATCACCCATTCAGAATTTTCAAGCTCTTGATCAAAGGTTTTTCCATATCTTTTGTGGACTTCTGAGTGTCTGAGAAGCTTGGCTGCTGCTGAGTGCTTTGGGTGCAAATATGATCAATAGTCCCACCACGTCCCAGGAGCAGCAGAAATTCCAGCAGGAGATGTGCATACCTGGCCTGCAAGTTTGACCCTTCCAGAGGGAAATCAGAGTCACTGAGGTTGAAAAAGACCCCTAAGATCACAGAGTCCAACCATTAACTCAGCACTGCCAAGTCCACCACTAAATCATGTCTCCAAGCATCAGGTCCATGCATTTTTTGAATACTTTCAGGGATGGTGAGCCAATCACTGCCCTGAAAAGTCTGTTACGCTGCTTGATCTCCCTTTCAGTAAAGAAATTCTTCCTAATATCCAATTTAAACCTCCCTCTGTGCAACTTGAACACCAGAAGTCCTTATTTTAGGAAGAAATTCCTCCCTGTGAGAGTGGTGAGGAATTAGAACAGGTTTCCCAGAGAAGCTCTGGCTGCCCCATCTCTGGAATTGTTCAAGACCAGCTTGGATGGGGCTTTAAGCAACTTGGGATAGTTTAAGGTGTCCTGCCCACAGCAGGGCGGTTGGAACAGGATGGTATTTAATGTCCCTTCCAACCAAACAACTCTATGATTGTGAGATTTGCTGTATGTGACTCTTTTACTTTCCCTTAGAAGCAGCAGTCAGACACAAAATTTTACCCTGGAAAAGGGACAAATCAGCTACACTCATGGTCAGTACACAATGCTGTTGTCCTCTGGATCTTTGCAAAGCTCCTGAAAACCTCCCAGGACAAATTCAAATGGTGCTTGGTCTTTGGGAGAAAATGCAGTGGAAAAGTAAAGTTCAGCTGCTGAGGATAAAAGAAGAGGAGAACCTCAGAACAGAAAAGAAAGCATTAGGAAGTACACATTTAACCATTTATCAAGTCTATTTCTAAAACAAACTCTGGCCAAACTTACAAATTCTTCTGTCCAAAAATTGCATATTGCCCCTCTACACCTCTGTGGTTTTCGTTAGGTCAGAATAAATATACAGCTGCTGCTTTACAAGGTTGTCTTCTCCTTTTTTTAAAAAAGAAAATAAAAGTTATGCTTCCTTCTTTTATTGCACTTGACCCCTTCTCTGAAAGCAGAAAGTAGGAATATTGCTCAACGGAGCCTTTGGCTGTGACCCTCAAATTGTTTGTTATGGCTGCACAGGAAAGCAAAGTCCTACACATGACCTTGAGGGTGATTTTATAAAAATCAATCAACCACTGTTATGATGGCCTCCCCACCAAGCAAAATAAATACAATTAAGCCCATAATCACTTCTTTACAGTAATGTGCAAATTCAATGAGTCTCTTTAGGTGGAGCGAGGGAGAGAGGGGAGAAATATGTTGAGGCTATTTGATACTTTGTGAGAACATCAGAAGCACTATTCTTCTCAATTAACCCAGCAATTAGCCTCCACCTCTGCATGAACAGAAAAGAAATCTTTCTTTATCTGTCTTTACCAAAGGGGGAAAAAAAGGAGGAAAAGAAAGAATAAAAACAACAAGGCAACTCCATATGTCCCACAGGAAGGGAGAAGCAGCCAGACCAAATAATTTTTTTAAAAAAGAAATATTAAAGAAAACAAACCAAATAATAAGGTGGGAAGTTTAATCTGCTGAAAGAATAATTACAACACCACTGGTTTTGTGAAAAGATATTTACCTCCTGAAGTTCCTGGGAAATGGTGGAGGACATGCTCAAAACTAAAGGATTTGGAAAGGGAATGTATTAACAATTCTCTCTGTCAGGTGTCCTGGACTGACTCATATAATGTCACAGCATAGGTATCCAAAACATTAACTATGAAAAGAGCCTGCATCACACACTTCGGAGAAAAAAAAATAAAATAAATGAAGTAGAAGATTGTGGTGAAGACTGGTGTGGGGAGTTTCTCCTTTTCTCTGTCAAGAAGATTCACACTTGCAGACAAAGCAGTTTATATCCCTTCTCAGAGACCTCATTTTAAATTTAAAAAAAATTCTAAATCACATATTCTCATATTAAATAAAAGCGATGTTACTATCTTTCATTTAAATTGTGATGTAGACTGTTTTAGAGATTTCCTGAAATTGGAAGGAAGCAAAGTCCCCATTCCAAAGTACACCTTTTGCATGGAGACATTTTCTATTACCACCTTTTGAGGCCACATATTGCACTCACTGTCAATATAAGATATTTTTCCTAATGAACAGCTCATTAGGGAGCTGGGATAAAAGTAACATATTTATATTTAGTTCAACTTCAGATACTCAGTTCTGCTTCAAATTTGGTTTAATTCTACTTCTTTATTTAAAGATTAATACAGTGCCAGCAAACTACAAGAACAGTGCTGGACAGTCTCAAGAATATATTTTATTTTTTTTAATAATCAAGTGGTAGAAGAGTATCAGCAAAATGGTCTTATGCATCACTACTGTGTCATAACCTTCAACTAGCAAGAAACTTTTCCTACATGGAAGGGTATTTGCAGGTTGAAATTTCATCCCCTCACCTGGAACTACCTCTTCCCATCATGGTGCAGGGGAGATCTGCTCTGGTTGTTCCATGACCAGGAATCACTCAGCCCCACAGCCTTCAGCTTCCTCTTACCAGCTCCTTCCACTTGGTGTTTCACAAGACAAAGCTACAGAATTCCCCATGAGACAGGCTCAGGCTCAGAAGTTCTATTCCTGGCATCCCTGTGTGGCAAACAGCAGGATGCCACTGCCAGAGCTGGAATAGCTTTGCCTAATCCTGTATAACCACAAGGCTTTAGTGTGCTGGCTGCCCCCTTACCAGGGTGTCCCTGGTAGGGCCTCCAAGATGGAAAAAAAAACCCCAAAGCAACTAAAATCTTGCTGTGCACAGAAAGAAAAATATAAAATTCATAGGCTTTAGAAAAGACAATTGATTATTTCATAGGTCTGTCTCCTGCACCCTGTTGACATGCTCACAGGACATTCCAGTGAGCCGTGAAAGTTGTTTGCAGCTTGGACCACAGCTGAACAAGATGGAAAGGGGAATTTTGCTATATTGGCCCCATCCAAAAGCCTGCTCAAACCAAGAGTCCAAAATTCATCCTGCACCTCCCTTAAAATGTTCCTCCATGTTCATAGCACACAGAGATCCCAGATTAGCTCTGAATTCAACTGCCTATGTATTTCCACCAGGACATCACTAACACACTCAAAAGTTAAGCTTGTATTCCAGCATTTTGTTGGATGGAGGCCTTAATCCATCCCTGGGAGAGGAATCAGCAGCTGCTTCACTACTCTCAGACAGAATTCATCTCGCCAGCTTGACAAGCCTTTGTTTTTTGGCTTGCTGTGCTCACAGCCATCTGTTCAGATGGCACGTGCTCCCTTGGAAACTGATCAGGCTCTTCCCTCAGAACTCAGGAGACAAGTAAAAGGCAATTCCAATCAGCATCCCAGGAGATGCTGCCATAGATGTATCTCCTTCAAAGGAATCTTTCTTTTTCTTCAGCTCTTAAGGGGCCTCTGAGATACTTAGCAACCCCTGGATGGATTTGGAAGAGGAGAGCTGACTTGGTGGGGAAGAGGTGCGGACACTCCAGGGTGTCTTTTAACACGTCTGACACCACCTGGGACCTAACTGAGGAGCTTCCAGGTGAGCCTTGGGAAAGCACCAGGTAAACACCACCCACAGAGGTGTGATGAAAACAAAGGTCCTTGGGCTGTCATTTCAAGTCCCCAAGTGACAGACATTCATTACATCACACATTTGGAAGTGAGGGTGCTGAGGCCCTGGCACAGGTTGCCCAGAGTGACTGCCCCATCCCTGGAAGTGTCCAAGGCCAGGCTGGGCGGGGCTTGGAGCACCCTGGGATAGTGGAAGATGTGCCTGCCCATGGTAGGGGGTGGAATGAGATGAGATTTAGGGTCCATTCCAACCCCAACCATTCTGTGGTTCTGTGATTCCCTCTTTCCATGACAGTGATTAGAGGAAAGAGATGGTGCTGCCTGGGGTTTCTGCTCAGTCTCTGCCAAAGCTGTGTTCTGTTCCTTGGCCAGGATTCGCTTCTACAGAACTGCTCACTGTGAAACATCCCACAGGAGTCTCAAGGGCTGCTGAAGTTGCAGCAAATCAATTTAATTGGCAGGTGAGAGTCCTGGGAGCCCAACGAACATCCTGTAAGCCCATATGAAATACGATGGCAAGAGAAACCTGCAGTCCCCACCCAAACATGAACCAGGGTTTGCAGCTGGGGGAGGATCTGAAAAGACCCACACCTCAAACTGCCACAGATTCAGAGCCTTAAAACCCTTCCTCCAGGAATGTCCACATCTGTGAGCTGCACTCTACTGGATAACACTGAATCCCTGCAGAAAAATATTCTGAAAAATAAAGAACTGATGCCTTTCACAGATTTTCATGAAATCAGAGAGGATTCTAAAGCTCTGAGACTAATTATTGAAGGCTCACCATAACAATGTAGGAAAATATCACACAGTGACAGAGAGAAATACAGCTGACTTTTCTTCCTTTTAAATCTCAATTAAAAAATACATTGGATGAAATTTCCCATTAGCTGGTACTATTTGTACATCCCATGTTCTTTCTTTAATTAAAAAACGTTCTTATTGCAATACTGCCAGAATCGCTTTTACGGTATTTTAATTGTAATGTCTCTGCCTGATTAAAAAAAGAAAATATGAACTGGAAACTATGTTAAAAAAAAAAAAAAAAAAAAAAAAAAAAAAAAAAAAAAAAAAAAAAAGTATCACAATGCATATCCCAAATGGATTGATCAAAATGGCACAGAAAACACCATGACAGGAACCGGTTCCAACTGTGCCTACTCACAAAGGATTTAGAAATTAGTTTAAGGACTGGTTTAAGCCATAGAGAAGAAAATAGAGGGAAACACTTTTTCTTTCTTTCAGTGTATTAAAGCCCAATTTTTATCAGCAGTTACTGAAGCACAGTTTATTTGACAACTATTGAAGTCGGTGTATCAGTGAATATTTGATGCTTGTTGCTAATAGCATCAAAGAGGAGGAAAAGACAAGCAGAATCAATATCTGTGTTTTCCCTGCTCTTGGATTTACTCACAGGATCCATTCTGGCCAAAGTCTGATCAAAGCGTGGATTACAAGAAATTCAAAATATTCACAGAATCAGGGAATCAAAGAAAACGTGAAAATGGCACTCAGTTCTCTGGTCTAGAGTGTGGTATTTGGTCAAAGGCTGCACTCCATGATCTTGGAGGTCTTTTCCAACCTAAATGATTCTTTAAGTGAAAATTATTCTTCTTCAGTACAAGGATCAAAGAAATCTTCTCCCTTATGCCTGCAAGAGTGGCTACCTCAAAATAGCCCTTGCAAGAGCAACTGCCCAGGTGAAGATCTTCACTTCCACTGGGGTGCACTGGGAGTCTAACCCCAAAATTCATCTCCAAGGAACTCCTGAAAGACCAGACAGCTTTTTTTGGGGGCGGTTTTTTGGTTGTTTTGGGGGGTTTTTTGGCTTTTTTTTTTCTTTTTTTTTTGTGTTTTGTTTTGTTTTTTTTTTGTCTCCAAACCTCCCTAGACCACCATAATTGCAGACAAAGGCAACAACACATGCCTGAGGTATCAACCCATCAAACACAAAGCTCCTCCAGTGTAAGCCCTGTGCAAAGGAAATTTCCATCTGTCCTGGGTTATCATAAATATTTCCATACTTGTGACGCTGGGATTACTAAAATAACTGCAATCTGCTGAACATACAGAATTATCTACAGTCTGTCTATCTTGTATCTCTTCCCCAATCAGTCTTGTCTGAGCCATTTCACAGCCTGACTATTAAACTTTCCACTCTCAAGATCCACATGTTCATGCTCTGTTTATTGAGGAGGAGGGAGAAACTGCTGAGGCCTCGTGGCAGTGAGCAGAACCCACCTGCCTAATCCTGTTTTTCTATTTTTTTGACCTTCAGATTCTCTGCCCAGATAGTCTGGTCATTCTCAGAACCACTGTGTGTTTGGGGCTACATGCTAATACAGCCAAAGAATGGTCAGTTTAAGGCTGCACGTGAAGTTGACGTCCTTGTTCTAACACTCTTCAAATAATTCCTGAAATGTTGAAATCATCAAAAGAAGAAAACACAGGGGCAGTATTTGAAATCCTCATGTGTCTTAAAAGAGAGGAATTTCAAGAAATGGGCCTGTAAACATGTGTTGGGTTTGTTGGATACAGCACCAGAAAATGGGCAGTGTAGCAGCAGTGGACTCAGTAGCATTGCAGCATTTTTCCATCCACAAAACCTTGTATTTTCAGTTTATGAGTGCACAGCCAGCCTGATGCTGAGTCATGAAAGCCAAAGGGAGCAGAGCTACAATTTATTCCCATTCTCCAGCTCCACCTAAGAAAATCTCTCCAGGTAGAATAGGAATGGGACGTTTAAATCGAAGCACATATTTACACCTACCTTAGGGGTTAGGGGTTTACTGTACTGCCATGCCCCTCTTGCACCTGGGGAAAGTGGTTGATTACTTGATGTGCCCATGGAGTTGGTAGTTGCTGCTCTGAGGGATCAGCTGTGATTCAGTTTGAGAAGGTTGTCTATAATTCCTGAGATGAACAGGTCTTTGTTAATGTGTGCTTCTATCAATACAGGAACCTGAACAACTCCCCTGAGCTGGACAGCTTAAAAAAGGGGAAGGTAAGGAAAGATAAATCTCAGCCTTGTTTCAGAGTAGATCTCAGCATTGATTGCTGATTCCAAACCTAACCAAGGCTACACAGCCAGAAAACCTATGGTAGTGGCAGTGTATGCAACAGGCGACTTCACAAAGCTTAGATAAAACATTCCTGCAGGTTATAATTCTAAAATGTTTTGTCCCTCTGATTGGCATGTAACAATGGAGAAAATAATCGCATCTAGAATATTCTAATGCTGCTTTTCTAACTGAATTGACATTATAAACCAGGCTTCTTGGAAAACACGATAAAGAGGAGGAAGGATTTGAATGTCAGATGAGCCAAAGCCATAAAAATACTACTCCAGACTTCATTAAATTCAATCAGAGCTATGGCAGCTTCATGAGGGCTGACTCACAGATCAAATGAGCCTTTGAATAGTTCCAAAGTTCAGAGGGTTTCTGCTCCAATATTTTGCCCCAATTCTTCACAATGTCAGTGACTGAGCCCCAAAATCTTCATCCAGATTTGCAGCCAAAAGAAATCTGGTGTTCTGACCTGTCTCCTCTAAAGTGTGGCGTAATCACAATGAGGTTAAGAAGAATCTGGAATCACAGATTTAGAATTTTCACTGGGGTAAAGAATTTTACCAAAGTGTTTCACCCTTTTTAATCTCAAAATTGTGGTTGATTTTTAATTTTGTTTTTAAATGGGAATGATGTTTGATGTAGCAATCCTTGAAAACCTCTGAGCCTAGACTGAGCAAGTTCAATCAGTTTTGGAATTGTTCTCAGGGATGAACTTGCAAACATTTTTCTTTATCAAATTATCATTTAAATTTAAAATAGAATATAATAGTCAAATGCATGAGTTTCACCATCATCTCAATGAAAAACTAGTACCTTTAATATCATTTTAGTATAAAAGCAATTTTACCAGCAACAATCCTGGTCTTTAAAGATATAAAAACTCCTGCTTTGATTTTTTGAGCCCTATTTCAGCAGAGACTTAACTTTGAGCAGGCAATTTCACCAGCACAACTCATTCCCACACCAGGCACGGGTACAGCAGTTTCCACAATCAGGACCTAACTTCCAAGGGGGAAGATTTCTGGCACGGAATTACAAGTCCTTTAAATTCCTACTTTGGCACCCACAGAGATATGCCTGTCTCACTCTTATTCTGGGTCTATGTACATAAACCCAGCAAATACAGGGTTTCCCATCTTAACTGTGCTCAGTTATTTACTTACTGAGGTAAGTACCAGCTGTGCTCTATTTAAATTTATTGCATTTGATAGTTGTGACCTGCAATTCTATAACGTCAATAATTTTGTAAAGGTGTTTGTGACATAGCTGCCTCAAAGATGCCAAACAGAACAGAGTTGATTTTTTGTTATCAGCAGTGCCATTATCATCAAACACTGCTCCATGACAGCAGCAATTTGGGTAGATTGGGGAAAGAAAAAAAGGGGGGGAAAGGGCCTTTTTGCTTATATTGTCAGTATGCCTCAAACAGCATAAACAATTCCTTCTGCACACAGAATATTGAAATTCTTGCCCCGTCCCCCAGCACTGCCCCCTTGCATCTACTGAGGGCAGGCTCAGGCTGCACAACCAGGTGTCTCCTCTGATGCTGGAGCTGGGGAATGGAAAGAGAGATCAGGGCCATGAAAAACCCCATCCCAGGAGGAGGAAGAGCAGCGAACCGCCCTCCCGCAGACCTTTGAGTTGCAGCAGGTTGAGGATGCTCGTGGTGGTCCCCAAGAGCAGGGTCCGGCCGCCTTCTATCGTGACGTTATCGCCATCTCGCGGCTGGTGGCCAGCAGGCCAGCTGGAGTCCTCGTCCCACCGGCCGCAGAACTGGAGGGCAATCTGGGGAGAGAAAGACCCAGAGAAGTTCAAAGCTCAGCCCTTCCCACCTTTCAAGAAGCCAGTTTGCTCAGAGAACAGTGGAGGAGACGCCAGTGCTGTGTCCAGCGTGGCATTAGCCAAGCTGACTTCCAGAAGGACCCTGTGTAAGGCAAAGGAATAGAAGGATATGGAGACTGGAGAGGCTCCTGGCCTTCAGGAATGCCTGTCACAATTTGGGGGTTGCCCCTTGTCTTGAGGGGAACGAGGGATTTGCTGCAGGTCTGGCTGCGGACCAGCCCCAGGTTTCCTGCTGTGTGTCTCTCTCTCCTGGGAAGCAGAACTGCACTGCTGTTTCCTGGCAATGTAATAAAAATTGCCTGAAGACCTTAAAATTAAAACATCCTGCTGGATGGGCAGCATTTTGCTTTAGAGGTTTTTTGGTTTTGGTTTCTTGGGTTTTTTTCCCAAGGGCTCTCCTGCCGCTCATCCTCATCTAGACAGACATTCCTCCTCTCAAATACCTTTTTAGCTTTCTCAGCTTATCTGGTGTTACTATTGCTTCCTCTCTGAGGGTGAGCACAGCAGTTCCAAACAAAGCCCTGAATAACTTGAAAACTGCTAATAGACCAACTCATGATGTGCAATAGCAAAATGATGCCTGAGCTTAAAGGCTCCTCCTCACCTGTAAACTTCCAGCACGTACTTTGCAGTGAAGATTTTATAGAATCACAGAATGGTTTGGGTTGTCTGGGCGTTTCATTCCAGCTCCCCTACCATGGGCAGTGACGCCTCCCACTAGACCAGGTTGTTTAGGGCCCAGATAGTAAATGTCTTGAAGGAAGTGTGGATATTTTTGCCTGGACATGTGTGCATAAGTGTGAACATCAAAATCCAAAACATATCATTTGATCTCATATGTGAGCCAGCAAGAACATCCTCAACTCATCTGAGGTTGGGGGGGAACCAGACATGGAAATATTTGTGGTCCTCACCAGGCTATGCTAATCCAAAACAGCAGTGGACAGAGTAACCTCAAGACAAAAGCAAAGCAGAGTTACTCCATTTTCAAACTGAGCACATTGAGTGCATTAAAGCTTTTGCTCGGGAGCTGCAGTTGAGGTGAATCAATAATGGGGGTGTTATGATCATTGTTCTCTTTTACTGTGCTGTTCTCAGGTTTACTTTTATGTGCCTGATGTTTTATAGAGTATTTCCCATAGTGCTGTCCCTGAGCAACCTGGTCCAGTGGAAGGTCCCTGCCCATGGACTTTTAGATGAGTTTTAAGGTCTTTCCAACTCAAACCAGTCTGTCTTTCTATGATTCTAATTATTTACACCAGGGAATGACTGATGGTTCCCAGGCTAAATGATACAACTGGCTGATATCCACCTTGGCTGGATGCTGGGATTTTCTACAACCCATTCTATGACTTCTCTACAAAGGGAGTTAACTTGGTTCAGTTTAGACTGAAGCCTGGGACTGCATTAACACACAGGCAGTGAAAAATCCTTGGGAACTAAAATTCTGGTGTCAGAGGGAGTGAACCACTTCATCATTACTGAAGTAAAATCATTGAATAGTTGCTAAGTGCAGTAGGACAAATTTAATTTTCATTAGTTGCAAATATATATTTATATAGTTCAGAGATTTAGGACAAATTTCCAGCTGAAAGAATAGATGCCTTTACCCACTATCTTCCCAGAGAGGCTGTGAATTACTCTTCATTGACAATGCTATGAAGGAGATTGTAAAAAAATACAACAGATCCTCTGAAAAACACTTAATTAAACTTGTTTTTATCTCAGAGGAGGGGACAGTTCATAGAAAGGTTCATACACTGCTTAACAAGCCAACTGTAGCATAAAATTACAAATTCCATAAATTCCTGTCTAGCACAAATGCTGCCAGCACAACACTGGAGGAGGCAGCTGTGAAAATGTGGGAAATGGTGGGATCCACAGGAGCATTTGGTTGAGAAGGTTTGCTGAATGCCTTTAAGTCACTCTGACCCTCTGAAATCTCTTAGAACCTTCCAGCTAACTCTAATGGCCAAGCAAGGCTGTAAGGAATGCACCAGACCTTCTTGCTAGCACCACTTGCTAGCACTTAGTGAGCTGTTGATAGAAGCCCTGCAAGAGTTAAGAAGAATAAATTCCTCTTCTAAATTTGCCCTTTTTTTTAAATTTATTTAAGATGGCAACTAGCAATTTCTAACTAGAAAACACTCTAGTTCTTCATTTAAGCTTCTCTATACCTAACGTCAGTGTTTGAGCTTGACTGGTTTCTGCTGCCACCTCTTAGAGGACTCAGGATCTGTTCAGTTCTACCAACACCATCTGGCACAAAAATCTCAGTGTTCATACATGACAGTGGAATCATCACAGAATCACAGAATCACAGAATCACAGAATCACAGAATCACAGAATGATTTGGGTTGGAAGGGACTTAAAAGATCACCTTGTTCCACCCCCCCTGCCATGGACAGGGACATCTTCCACTATCCCAGGTTGCTCCAAACCCCATCCAACCTGGCCTTGGATACTTCTAGGGGTGGGGCAGCTACAGCTTCTCTGGGCAACCTGTGCCAGGTCCTCTCCACCCTCATAGAGGGAGAAAATGAGTTAATCAAGGTAATAAAATTCTCAGTTTTTCCATTCGGTCCATGCCTAAATTTTCCAGTGAGAAAATGCCTGGCTTAGTCCATTTTCATGTGCATCACCTGCCTGTGTGTCTTTCAAGTGATTTCTGATTTGTATTTTTTCCTCTTTATAAATACAATTAAACAGATGAACATCAGCTAATAACACAAGACAAAGAGCAGTTTATAATCACTTGTACTATCCTTGCATTGCCACGGAGAGAACAAATCCAAAGAATTTGTTTTAGGAGGAGAAAAGGGGGTTTGCTCAAGGAACATACTTTAAATTACCACAGCACAGAGGAATGTACAGGGGGGTTAGAGGGAAGGCAGCTCTGTAGGGATTGAGGAAAGACATCAAACAATTTTGTTTGGTGACTCTTCTCTTGCAGTCCTGCACCCTTGCCTAAGATGAAAGAGCACCTCCTTAAGATCTTTGAGAGAAGAGGGTGTGGTCTAATGCAAGTTGCCAGGGACACCTGCCCTGAACCACCAGCACAGTTTTCCTCAACTTTGTGAATCCCATGTGATTATCCTCCCTGATTTCTGGGAGAAAAACACAGAGCAATCTCCAGCTGCAACAGAATTTTTAAGTTCCTTTGCTGAAGGGTGGTGGTGTTTATTTTGAAGCTTTAAGTAGCCCATGGTAAGATAACATGAACCAATACACAAACTAATTGCACATCTCTCATTAAGCAGGGTGGGCAACAGAGTCACAACATCCCTCTCACTGTTTTTTTTTTTTAGACAAGTAAAACTCTTTTTTTCTATTTTTTTCCCCTGCCTGGCACCCTGTATTTGACCTCTGGTGTTTAACTGAAGTACTTCTCAGTAAGCCTGAAGAGCAGCAGCAGCTGCAGGTGCCAGGGTTGTGGCTGAGTGCCCACCCCACATGTGAATGAACCAGAAGGAACCTGCAGAGCCAAGGAAAGCTGTGTGTCAGCAGCTGGTGCTGGGCATTTTCTTCCTGTGCTTTTTCCAGCTTCAGGAAAAATGGCAGGGAGCTGGAAAGTCAGGATGGGAGAAAGTGGAGCTGGCATGAAACAAAGCCTGAGCTGTGAAGCTGAAGCTGGCAGCAGCTGCTGCAGTGAGGTGGCAGCTCCACGCTCTGGCTTCAGTGTGTACCAGAGCTGGAAAGATGATTTGGAGGAAACAGAGCTTGTGAGACCATAACCTCTCTGCAGCCATCTGTGTCACTGTCAGAGCTCACACTTGGATGTGGCCAATCTCAACGAGGTTTAACAGGAGAAGCAAGACAACAAAGATGCTGCAATCCTGCAAAGTTTGTGACAGTCAGTAGATAAACTGGGGCATGATTTTCTTCTGGTTGTATATATTATACAATATAAATAGATAAATAAACAATTATAACCTGAACTGAGCACATAAAATCATCCCAGACTGTTGCAGGATGTGCCCTCACATCACACACCCATAGGAAACCCACTCTGTGGGTTTCACATTTTGAATCCAGCACAGCAGACAGCATTAACCCGGTAGGGAGCCAAACCTTCAAAATATGGGCAGAAACCACCTGTGGGTGGGAAATCACCAGCACTGGGAATCCCTAAGAACACCCAGTTGTTCTTCCTGGGGCATGTGCTTCCTGGAGCAGAAGGAGGTGGGGAGGGATCTGACCTCAAAATTTAATGAATAGAGTCCTGTAAGTGCTTTCCAGCTCTGACATGCATTTGGCATGTGTCATGCACACAGCAAATTTTGCTAGGGAAAGGCTTTTTACACAGAGGGAATTTGGGCACTGGAACAGGCTCCCCAGATCAGAGCCCCAAGCCAGATGGAGCTCAGAAGCATTTGGACAAAGCTCTCAGGCACATGATGGGATTTTAGGGTGTCTTTTGAGGGCCAGGAGTTGTACTGAATGATCTTTGTGGGCCCCTTCCAACTTGGAATATTCTGGGATTCTATGCACAACTGATACCAAGCCCAAACCTTGTGTACCAAGCCCACAGCTTGTTATAACACAGGTTAATTTGGTGGGGGTGTGTATCAACTCCTACCCAATCATATCTTCAAAATAATTAATGAATTATGTAAAAATAAAATAACATTTTTGTAGCATGCAATAAAAGGCACCCAACGTATTTGCAATTCAGCACCTTACCCTCTTTCCTGCCTACTGCACCTTCTTTTTTCATTTTTCAGGCAGATTTCTTTCCATTTTTTGGGTTTTAGCTGCTGCTGTTGTCAGCCAGGCTGGCATTGCCTCTCTGTCAGACTTTGGGGGCACAATCTCTCAGGATCAGTTTGTCACCTTGTGCCTGTGTCTACCAGGGCTCAGAAACAGCAGCAGTGACTGCAACAACTGAATAAATAACACTGGAAAACTTCTTTCCTACTCAGGCTGGTAAACAATTCACAAAGGGGAAGGATACCAAAATGCAAGGTTTGGGCTTTAAAGGGTTGAGAAACTCCTGTTTAGACACAGGAGAGATCATTTGATCACACTTTGGAATAAGTTTACAATTTCTTTAGTTAAGTGGGGTTTGTTTAGACTACAGTCCCAAAAAAGGACTGCAACAGTTACAGGCACAAAGATAAGAACTTTCATCCTCTCATCAGAAAGTAAATTCTAAAATAAAAGGAAGAAGCAGTGATGCAGTTAAACACAGACCCTGCTCTCTGGTGTGCTCACTATTCTCCCTTCCCTAGAGTTTAAGGAGAAATTCTTTACTGTGAGACCCTGGCACAGGTTTCCTAGAGGAGCTGTGGCTGCCCCATCCCTGGAAGTGTCCAAGGCCAGGCTGGACAGGGCTCGGAGCAGCCTGGGATAGTGGAAGGTGTCCTTGGCAGGGGTTTTGAAAGAATATGTTCTTGGATGTTACTCCCAACCCAAACCATTCTGTGATTCCAGGCTGTGGGTTCCAGCTGGGGGTTACCTGTGACATGGCCAGAGGGAGACACTTGAAAGCAGGAGGGTTTTCCCACCAACTCCACCCCCAGCAGACAGTTTCATCCTTTCCCCCAGACCCAGCTGAGAGGACAGGGAGCACAGTGTGGTTCCTGCAATCTTTAGCAAGAGGAGGTTTCCCCTGTCCCAGTGAGCACATCTGTGAATGAGCAAAGGTTTGGAGTGCTGCCCACACAGCAGAGATTGACACCCACGAGAGCAGCCTTTCCTTGGTGCTGACAGATTGCCATTTAACCAGTGAGCACGGAGAGCAAGTGTTCCTGTCCTCAGTCACCACGGAGAGACAAGGTTAACATTCCAAGTGATGGAGTGCAGCGCAGATTTCCCCACGCCACAGACCCAGGACTCCACACCACATCTGAAAACACTTTAATTTCAGTGATGGATACAGGGAGCTCACTTTCCAGGCTGTGAACTCTTAACAGCTCCTCAGTTTAATACATCATGAAAAGATTTACACCCCCTCACCCAACTCCCATCCACCTGAAGGAAAGAAAAACGTATATTTGGAGGAGACAAAAGAGGAGGGGAGGTATTTTATTATACTAGATGTCTTTTACAAGGGAAGTATTTTCAGCCATCTGCTCTAATTATTCCTCCTGTATTGGCCACCATCTTCATGCAACAATAGAAATAATTATCTCCTCAAGGGCAGAAAAAAAATATTTACAGAAACAAACAAAAGTTGATTATCTTTAGCTCCTAGGGAAAAAAAAAAAAGAAACAAGCTACTTCCTAATGAAGGAGCAATTAGGAAGGTGGGTAGAACATCTATAATTAAACCAGACAAATTGGTGAAGGCTCCTCCCTCCTACAAATACTTGAAAGGGATGCAAATGCAAGTTATTTGCTACAGTCAGTGGAATTAACAAGCAAAATGCTGCCCAGTGCCCGAAGAAGCTGAACCTGTCTCTTGGCATCAGTCCCTGCCTCTCCTGCTTGTCACACCCCTAACCTTTTGCCAAATTAACTGAAAAATACCCACCACAACTGCAAAGCAATGGAATTTCAATTGGAATGGGGAGGTCTTCCTCTGTGTAACAGCATCCCCAAGAGAGTTACAGGTTTCTCACTCATCCTGTTCTTTAAGAACAGACTCCTGCCTGCACTTCGCCACTCAGTGTAAAAGGAAGTGCTTTTTCTATATAAATCAAAACCAGAGGACCTTTGCAATTGCCTTTTCATTCCCTGCAGTGTATAAGAATTTTGCTCACTGAGAGAATGAAGGCATATATACAGCTTTGTGGGAAGGATGGAATGGGGCCATCCCAAAGAGAACAGAAAATATACTGGGCAAAAATAAGCCACACAAATAAATAAATGAAAATAAATGTAATATAAATATAAATAAATGAAATAATAAATAAAGCAGGGAAAAAAATCTCTCTACTAAGAGCAAAGCACAATGCCCCATTTGGTAGACAAATATATGGATTTTGACTTCCAAAAAGAAATTAGTAGAATTTAAGTGTCTGTGCTATGAAATCAATGAATGGCCAGACTGAAGCTGGTCAAAGAGCAGACTGATCAGGGAAGTGGTGGGATCATCATCCTCTGTAGTGTTCAAAAATCACATAGATGTGGCACCTGGGGACATGGCTTAGTGGTGGACCTGGCAGGGCTGGGGGAATGGTTGGACCTGATGATCTTGGAGATCTTTTCCAACATAAATTATTCTGTGATTTTTAAGGCTGAATTTCCCAAGGCTTCTCCAAGTCTCAAGACAGAGGGTATCACCTAATGCTTTTACAGGTGCAAACACCAACCAGGAAAGAGAGGAAAGAGCTGGAAGGGAATACTTCTTTAGGCAAACCCCATCCCCCCAGTTCCAAAAAGGCTAATTTTCACTAAAAACAAAAGAAAGAAAAAAAAAAAAAAAAAAAAAAAAAAAAAAAAAAAAAAAAAAAAAAGAGACAAACCAGAGATTAAGAACTACCATTATTTGTAGGGTTTCTCTTGACCATCCAGCAATTCAAGAGAAGCTACCTTGATATTTATAATATATATATTATATTATATATTTATATCTTGATATTTAAGTATCCTGAGTTCTCAGGAAATCAGAGTGCCAAAGGAGTCTAGTGGATCCTACAGTGTGTTCAGCAACACCATAAAGGACTTTTATTCATGTGCACACTACTACAGTGTACCAAATTTGCCATTGATTGAGGCATTTCCAAGCTGGATGTGAAGGAGAAGAAAGTTAAAGGAGCACCCCTGGAAAAGTTTGAAATGGAAATTCTACTTCCATCCTTTCAGTGAAACCATCACATTCTTCTTTATCACTTCTATTTCATAGAGTCATGGAATATCCAGGGTTGGAAGGTCTCACAAAGATCATTGAGTCCAAAGGACACCCCCAAAAATCCCATCCATGGGTAAGCTGAGCAGACACTGGTAACCATTCTGGTTACCAAAGGTAGGGAGATAATGGGACTGTCTTCTTCTGGTTTCTGAAATAAATGTTTCCAAAAATGGCAGAAATTGTTGTGCTCAAGTCACAAATCACTAAGGATGTAGCCTTAGACACATTCAAAAAAAAAAACAACAAATAAATAAATAACACCCCCTCAGAACAACAAACAAACAAACAAAAGCAGGAAAAATGCAAGATTTGAAGATATCTAGAGAACTATACACTGTGAAAAAATTTAGTCATTTGTGCCAAAAGACAATATTATCCCCAAGAAGACTGGAAGGAACTGTAGCTGTGAATAAACCAAGGATGGAAATGAGCAGAATGCTTCTGAATATACCTGCATGGAGAGACTGGAACAGGTTTCCTGAGAGAGTAGGAGACCAAGCTCAGTTTTCCCTTCTGACTTAGTGTTCTTGACACGACTGCCTGGGACAGAACAAGCCTGGAACACAACCCAGCAAACCAAGGCCACAAGGTGATATTTTTATCACTGCCTGCATCATCTGCTGCTGTGTAATTTCTCTTTACCCACTACTCCAGCTTTAAAATGCAGGTGGGATTATCCCACCAAGTCCCTTTTTAATTACTCCCAAAAGCATTGGTACAGCAAGGATCAGGGCTGGACATGTGATGCACTATCCAGTATCCTGATTTTTAGCTGAGGCTGCTTGTACCCTGAGTTTAAAAAGAAAGGATTATTTTTTCCTTTTTTTCTTATTTGCTTTGATTTTAGCTGTCCTGCAGAAATCTTTCTGACTTCTGCTGAGTTGCACAGGCACAAGAAGGGAAGAATCTGGCTGGGCATGTTCTCTATGGGACTGATGAATGACTCTAGTCTCTCCCAAACTATTAGAGGATAAATCTGTTTACACACAAAAAATTGACCTGGGCTGGTGAGGTGGGACTAGAACCAGGAAACTGGCACGTCCCAGAGGTAAAAATGCATTTGCAGCCAAGAGCATTAGTAACTCAAGACCATAAACAAGCCACAGCATCATTAATTACTCAGACAGGGGCAGCCACAGAAGCAGTGAGAAGACCCAAAAGCCAACTGTAAATAGTTCATCGAGCTGATTAGTTCAGGAAAAAAATGAATGGGCACTTTTGGAGGTCAGAGGCCATGGCACAAGTCAGTCTCAAGCCAGTTTGCAACTGGACAATGGCATGAGAAACAGCTTAATTCCTGTTAAAAAAAAAAATCCCAAACACAACCAGCAAAGCCACTTTAAAAACAACCACCAAAAAAAAAAATAAAAAGGTTTATTCAGCAGGGGAGTAATCACTGCAATTTTGAAGCACAGAAAGTAAGGCTCCTTGCTCCAGAAGTATTTAATTAAGGACACAGAGGATTAGTTAAATCTAATGGTGCTTTTATAGGAAGGGTACTGAGAAGACATTACTGTTCTTAGGGGGGGACATATCCCAGGTATAGATGAGCCATCTTCATACACACAGGCAACAAAACTCACCCAAATCCAACATAAAATACCAAATAATGGAGGGATATGAACACTATTAATCCACTCCATAATTAAACAAACCATGAGACCTCTGGGAAGGTCTCTGTCTCTTTACCACGCTCACATGAGGACCAAAGTGTTATTCTTAGGTCTCTCAGGGTCATGGTGGAAGGATGAGCCTAAAATCAGAAATCTCAGTTTCATGTATAAAAGAAAACATCCTGGGAAGCAGAGGAACTGTCTTGGAGCACATGAAGACCCTTGTTTCACAGAATGTGTGTTTTCTGCCTGGTAACTCCTTGTTAATTCACAAGAATCTTCCCAATGTTCATTTACAGCATGATATTCAGAAACAGATTATTTATTATAGTGGAAACTACCCTAGTGCAGAGTTTTAAGTCCAACTTGCTGAAAATCCTGTATGTGTAAACACATTGTGGAATTCAGTGCAACCTTCCAGTTTAGATACAACAGGACTGGATTTTCCTTTCCAGAACACCATTAAAGGGCACACATAATTTACACCTCTCTCTAAACCAGCCATTTTGCAAAGTATGGAGGCTTCTGAGACAAATTAAAAACAGCAATTTAATGGTAATGAGAAAATTAGAGCATCAAGTTGTTTACACAAGCAGGATAACCAAGCCTGGTGAATTGTGTCAGCCTTTGCACTGTGCAAATATTGTCTCCCAACTGAATGATCTTGAGTTAAACTTGCTAATCTGAGAGCAAATATTGCAAATGCAAAGATTAGCTCAACAATTTGCCGACCACTTGCAGGAAAAGTAACCAAATTATGTCCTTATGTGTCAGTGAGCAGGATTTCTGAATGAGTGCTACAGCAAATGAGGGAGTAAATGGAAGGAGTGAGGCTCATCCACCCCAACAGTGCCAGAGAGAGCTGTGGATGTTTTCTTGGATCAGGCAGGAAGATAAACAGAATTACAGAGACGTTTGGGATGGAAGGAATCTCTGGAGATCTTCTAGTCCTGTCCCTCTGCCAAGGCAGGGTCACCCAGAGCAGGTGGCACAGGAACACCTCCAGGTGGGTTTGGAATGTCTCCAGAGAGGGAACTCCAAACCTCCCTGGGCAGCTGTTCCAGTACTCTGACACTCTCAGTGTAAAGGAGTTCTTCCTCAATTTGAGGTGGAACTCCCTGTGTTTTAGAACTCCTTGCAAGAGTCCCAAGTCAGCTGTGAAGGTCAGGGCACTGGTGTAGGATCCAGCCTCTGACTTTCCCACAGCTCCCACGGAAGCATTAGGAACACAGGTGAGTTGATACACAAACCACCTCCACTACCAACACCTGGCTTGAAGGGGTTTGCAGTGATTTACCAGGCAAAGACTGAAAAGTGCTTGGAAGAGGGCAAACTCCAGGTGTTAGCTACAGCTTGGTCTGTCCTATGCAGAAAACAGAGAGCAACCAGACAGCAAAACCACACAATGCAAGGACAAACATTGATTCTGCCTTAATCCACATCTCCTCAGCCAAAGCATCGAGACCATTGGTTATTGCTGGACAGAACCTACCCAGGGTAGGATCTGATGCAGAGCAGCAGCATTCAGAATTATCACTGCATCACAGGGATAATTGCAGGTGTAATGAGGTGTAAAGGGCTTGGCCAGCAGCAGAGGCACAGTCACTTCTCTAAGACGCATCATAGAATAGGAATGGTTTGATTTGGAAGGGTCCTTGAAGGTCATCCTGTTCCACCCCTTGCAATGGGCAGGGACATCTTCCACTATCCCAGGTTTCTCTAAGCCCCATCCAACCTGACCTTGGTCACTTCCAGGGATTGAGCAGTGGCAGATACCTTGGGAAACCCATGCCAGGGCCTCATCACCCTTTAGCAGAGAATTTATTCACAATATCTGATCTAAAAATACTTTTAGCTTAAGACAATTACCCCTTGTCCTATGTGAATGTCCATGCCTTTATGAAAAATCCTTCTCCAGCCCTCCTCTGAACCTCCTTTAAGTCTTCAAAGAATCATTTCCTCTCACATTGTGCAATAGGGATGCAGGGTTTGGGACTCCCAGCAGCCACCAAGACCATCCTGATCCTGGGGAAGTGGGTGTCAGCGACAAACAGTGCTGGTGTCTGACTTCTGCCAGGGAGAAAATCCTGCACCTGCCCCTCAGGTAGAGAATTTCACCCTGCACAGCTGCTATGTCAGTAATGAGAGCTTTTGGAAGCTGCGAGCTTCCAGAGCCCACTCTCAAACTCGGTGTCCTGTTTAGCTTTAGCACATCAACAGCACGCTGCCCTCAGCCTATCTGTGTGCATTATCTGCTGCTCTAATGTATCGTGCACTGAACCACAGCATCATTACAGGTAAGTGCTCAGGTTTAAATGCAAGCATAATTGCATAATGTGGGAGAGCCAGGAAGAATAATGCAGGAAATAGAGCCAGCTCCATCTGATAGTGCAATCTGACTGGAGCGCCGGCCCTTCGGATCAAACGCGCAGCCCAGATGGGGCAACCAGGAGTAAAAGTGCTTCGTGGTATCTTTATTGTCATCATCAAAAACACTTATCCACCACAAAGGTAAAAAGGTGAAGATGTACATTTTTTTGTACAGAAAAGGTCACAGAAGCAACAGGGTATCACTGGGTTATGGGGCCAAGGGAGATGTCACACCCCAGAAAATGCCGCCTTTGCCCTGTCACTCCAAGCTGAATTTGCCAGTTCCTAATGGGAATCTGAGCACTGAGTGGCATTTAGAGCACTGGGAACACCCATGCCATTTTCCTGCAGTCAGTGGTGTCTCTTGGACTGTGGTAAATCCAGATGAAGCCTCCCATTCTACTGAGCAATGAGCTGCACAAAGAGGGGAGAACATTCCCAACACAAGACACCTTCAAAACGAAGACATGTCTGCAGCAGATATGTACACTTTAATGCATTTATTTTATGTAGCTAAAATTAGAATTGATTCTTGATGGAACAGTGCTTCCATCTATTTAATTTTAATTTTTTTTCAGTAGTTTGAGCTCATGGTGGCACACAATAGATGATTTCAGGGGTGCAGACAGTCCCACAACAGAGGCCAGAAGGCAGCTGAAGTTAATTTAATGCACTTTGAACCATTTGCCCTAAATGACAATGCCTCCACTGAAGGGAGCATCACACATGTCATGGGACAGTAACCACTCTTGGCATTTCAGGAGATTTTAGCCCAAACTTCACTCAAATCAGACAAGATGAGAGCCTATCGTGAGAGAGAACCTCTCCACCAACACACTGCCCTCTGAACTGAGAAGCCTTTGAGTTGAAAGCACAAACTGCTGCTGTTTGAGCTGTAAAGACATCCCTCTGTCTGCAACAGGGTTGTAACAGCTCATCTTTGTTGGGAATGCAGATCCCCTGCAATAATACACTTCATGGCTTTCACTCTCTGCCCTCCCACATACACACTTGTCTGCCTGTTAATCATTTGGCAGGATGTAGAACCCAGGGTCCTTCTACCCAAGGATCCCTGCTGGCACATCCTTACCCCAGAATCTGAATGCATTCAAGTGCTAAAAGATGCAGATGTGTGCTGAGTAATATTCCAAGGGTGAATTTCATTTTTGAGAGGGTTGAGTACCATCCTAGTGCACACACAGAAAAGAGGATTTAGGTTAAAATGGAAACGCCAGCTATCACCATCTGACACAGAGCTGCTACCCATGATACCTGTATTCAAATCCCTTCTGTACCTGACAATCCAGAAACTCCCTCCTCCAGACCTGCAATTGAACATTGGCTTGGGGCTGTGCCAGTGACCCAGCATCTTGAGTCCTTTCAGTATGGAAAAAACTCAATTTCTGCAACACTGTCTGGGCCATGTCAGCTTTGAAGCCACATTTTTAGATCAGTGGCTCCATCCCCTGACTCACCCCAACAGGGCTCCCAAAAAGTCACTGCAGAACAACACTGACTGCCTGCCCAACTTCTTCTGAGCCAATTTCAGAGAATTGTGCAATCACAGACTGGTTTGGGCAAGAAAGGACCTTAAAGATCATTTAGATCTAACTCTCTGCCAGGACAGGACACTGAAAGGGGCACTTTCCACCAGACCAGGTTGCTCCAAGCCCCATTCAATCTGGTGTTGAACACTTCCAAGAATGGGGTAGCCAAAGCTTCTCTAGGAAACTGTGCCAGAGTCTCCCTACCTTCACAGAGAAGGATTTCTCCCAAATATCTTACCTAAATCTACCACAGAATGGTCTGTGCTGCCTTCCTGTGCCTGCCCTCCTGGGTTTACTGGTGAGCTCAGGGAAAACTCCCCTCAACATTGAAAGCAAAAATTGCATCTTCTACTCACCAAACACAGATGAAGGCAGGAAGAAAAACTGCAAATAAAGGTGAGTTAGAGAATGAAAGCAAGAGAGTGTGTGTGAAAGAAGGAGCACTGTAACCCCTAAGTGGGTGAAGCTAAACCTGACCCTTGATCAGAATCCCAGACCCAGAGAAGATGTGTGAAAGCAGGAAAATAAATCAACAAGCAAAACAGCAACCTCTCTCCTCAATTTCATTGGAGGAAGTTAAAATTTACCCAGCTCCTCACGAACTGTCTTTGGCTAAAATCACCACTAACGAGCTCTGACATTTGAAGTTTAACTGAATATGAGCTAACAGCTCCCAGCCCTCCACCACCCAGGGAGCTGACCGGGAATATTTTGTTTAAGTCATAGACGGGGCTAAACTGAGCTTTATTGAGAAGACCCAGCGTTCAGGGGTAACTGTTTATAGCACCCACTTCACCTGACGCTTCCCTGCCCTGGCACGTCTGCTTTTCTTCACGGGGGACCACAGAGCTCTCAGTCCCCTCCTCTCCTCCCCGGCGTATTTATTTGCTGATTTTTACGAGGTCCCCTTACGATCCCTTAATGAAGTCCTTTGCTCTGCAGCAATTCACGGGGACAGATTGGACGCGAGGGGCTTCCACTTAGGGAGCTGCCAATCAGGGGATGGTACCCAGCACTTAGCGAGCAGTTGTTAAGCCAGTCTATCACCCGGCTATTACAGGCTCATCACGAAAACAGCTTGCTTTTACTGGCAACAACATCAAATTAACCCTTTCCTTAGACGGGGAAGCCTCGAGTAAATTCACCGTGGCAAAGAGCTCTGGTTTTCTCTCCTGCTACAGCAATTTTATTTTATTTTTAAGTTATTAATAAACACTCTCTGAACTGAAATCTCCCTACTTTAAATCTGTTTTTCCTCTAGCTGTACACCGCCTATGCTAAACGTTGTGATAGCAGTAACATTAGCAAAACCAGGAAAAAAAAATCAAACTTTAAAAAACCCCCTAAACAACAATTACTATTTGTCCTCTCTCTATTCCTCACTCTAAACCCTATGCACAGAAGAAATCATGATACAAAGTGATTGTCTCTCCATCACCACCAGAGATTTGCTACAAGACCAAATTTCCAGGCTTTTGTCATCCTCAGGATTGATTTTTTTTTTTCTCAAAGAAGTAAAACATAACTGTGTTCCCCTCCCACACACTTTATCCAAGGCTTCTTCTCACTTCTTACAGATGGGGTGGGACACCTGATCTTGCCCACATGGCAAGGCCCCCATGGGTAGGGTTACATCCATGGCCCAATCACATCAAGAATCCCTTCAATGATCCCATTCTGGCCAAGACTATGCCAATGAAATCTCCCAGATTTCAGGGGGACCACATGCCCAGTCCTTGCTGGGTGCTGAGCCAGACCCCAGAAATATTTGGGAAGGGGTTGTAGGTCAGCCAATGCCTCTGGTACATGGGAAACACCATTTGGAGCATCCAGCCCACAGTGCTGCTCTGTTTGGGACTGGGGAGAGGACACAAGTCAGAGGGTGACATAGTCCTCTGTTAGTGACACAAGGGGCTGAAAGGCCACATCTTTACCCAATGTCACATCACACAAAGGACAAGACCATCAGATACATTAAGCCATGCTCCAGTTCAGACTGAGCCTGGGCTAGGTGTGTCTCCAAGTTGCTCAGCCCTTTTCCCATCAAATTCAAGATGGACAGCTGGAGAAGGTGCAAGGTGTCCTCCAATTTCACGCAGAGCCCAAGGCTGGGCACTCCTGCACAGTCCCAGGCATACCACACTCCCACTCCTTTCCCCCAAGGACACAAAGCCAGATTGAACAGGGCTTTAGACACCCTATTTAGTGGAAGGACCTTCATCTTTAGGGACCTTTCCCACCCAAACCATTCTGTGAGACCACATCCCACAGATGGAGAACCAAAGCCCTGGTTTCAAACACAGAAAATCCTTCCCCCTCCAAAATGCTGAATTGCTGAAGGAGTCAATTAGAGTTTCAATCATAATTGAAGAGAAAAGTGGCAGCAGCACTCTGTGCAAGCACCTGGGATCAAGTGGAGAGGACACAAGCCCACAGTCACTCAGGGAGCTTATCCACACCCTCTTGACCAATATTGGAGCCTTCCTTTTGTACAGGAAGGGAAAGATTTGCCTTCTGTTCCCTGGAGCAGAACTTCCAAAATGCCACTTCTCACTCCAGATCTGTTTCTCTTCAGGGTTGTGAGCAGGCACGAATGGAGGGGGAAGAAGTAAAATAGTTCTCACTAAACTGTGCCATGTTCAGTTCTGATTTCACACAGGTTTGTTTAAATGCATATGGAAAAACTTTGAGGTGCTTTGGATTACAGGGACTGGCATCCCATCCTGGGGACTATGGCATTCCATCTTAGGATATCCTGGGGATAGTTCCCAACCCACCTCTCAGTGCAGCTGTATGAGTGGTGGGGAGAAGAGAGTTCCCTAGAAAGCCACTTACAATTCAGGAAGTCATCTCCTCAGAGATATTAGAAAGATGGTGGGATTGAAAATAAAAAGAGGTTTTTCACAATGAGGGGCAAAAAGAGAAAGTTACAGTTCAGGCCTTCATTTTCCACCTGACAGCAGGAGAGGAAACAGTTAAACCTCAAATCGGGAAGCAAAAAGTTAAAAGAAAATAAAACCACACCACAAGCACATCTCCTAAATTTTGCTTATCCTTTCCTCTCATACCTAGCAGCCCCTTTTTCCTATTATTTATTTATTTACCTTCCCCTTCCAGAGCAAGGCTCTTATTTTCTCATTTAGTCCAACAGAGATTGTCCTCCTGGAATGACCTTTTTTTTTTCCTTTCTCTCTCTCTCCTCCTCTCCTTCTTCCTCCCCCCACCCCCCTCCTCCCCACTGCCTCCAGGCCATTGCCCTCATGCCAGTAACTAGATAACACACTCTATCAGAGATTTTTTAAAAAATCATTGCAAAGGCACTGGGGCTGATAGTGGCATCAATCCTTGCCTGACACAGGCTCGGGTCAACCATTTATCTCTTCACATTGCCTGTGGTTACTGGGGAGCCCATCTTGGTTCTCTACGTCTTAACAGCCTTGCAGATGGTACCTCTCTGCTCCAGCAGCCTCTGCACCCCAAGACTGCTTTTGTGGGTTTGTTTTTATTAGGTTTTTTTATGGACTGTTCCGCTTCTTTTCTGTGAGGGTCAGGTGGGTTTTACTGCCGTCCCCACCTCCTTCTGAAAATAACACTGTGACCAAGGTAACAGCTTAAGGAAACAGGGAGTTTGGAGATGCAAGGATGGGCTTGCTGGGCTGCTAAAAGTGAATATTTGTGAAAACACGCACAAAAGATTGTAGAAGGGTTCCATCTAGTCCTACTCCTGATGTCCCATCCTGTGTGACATGGCTATTTTTGGCTGGTTGCACTGCCAAAAGGACCCAGGAGCTCTACTCACAGCCCAAGACAGACATAAAGTCAGGTTCTATCAGGATACTTGCTAAGAAATCCAAAAAACTATTCCCAAACCTCAGTAAGTGGTGATCCCCATGGCCAGACTGAGAGTCTTCCTTTGCATTCTCAAAATTGATACACAGGAATTAAATATGATATTGTATCCTGATTCTTCCTCAAGTGGAGAGGAGGGCGGCTGCTTTATTAACCCCTGCAAACAAACTCCATATCAAACTGGAATCTGCTCTGTTCTGGCAATGTTCAAGGCCAGGTTGCACAGGGCTTGGAGCAACCTGGTTTAGTAGAAGGTGTCCCTGCCCACAGCAGGGGGATTGGGACTAGATGATCTTTTTAAGATCCTTTCCAACCCAAACCATTTTGTGACTCTGTGATCCCTACCCTGCCTAACTACTCTCAGCCTGCTGTAGTGCTTTTTCTTATCGACTGCTAAGTACAAGCCCTTCACCCTAAAAAGTGCACCCATCAAACATTCAGACAGCAGGAAGACAGCTCTAAACTGAGAGTAAAAGAGAAAAGTCACTTCCCATCACTTGCAACCCTCACAGATGGAGAACCTGCTCAGGAGTTGTCCCTGCCAGTGCAGGGGGTTGGAATGAGATGATCCTAAAGGTCTCTTCCAACCCAAACCAATCTATGATCTTGCATCAGTCCTGCTGTGAGTAATAAAGCCTTTTATGTCCAGAGTGCCCTGGGCTTCCAGAGACCCCTCCATGCTCCCTGAAAGACTAGGTTTTGCCACCTTTGTGAATCACCAAATGTCTCCACCAGTTTAAACCATTTCATTGCTTCCCTCATCTCCAAATACTTTGGCATCAAGAGAGATGCCAAGTAGGGAAAAAAAAATAATAATAAAAAAAAAGCTGAAAAAGAAGGAAAGGAATGATTTTAAGATCTACAGAGGAATCCAAGAGATTTGAAGAGCTAGTCCTGACTATATTAAGTTAAAGTTGAACAGAAAGGATTTTTGAGGTGACTGTGCATATCTCAGACAAAGCCTTTGTGGGGTGTCTGTATTTTTTTCTTTCATGAGAAGTGAACAAAGCAGTTATCCCTGTGTCAGTCACCAAACCAGGAGTTCACAGATCCTCACTACTCTAAGCCACCCCTTAAATCTCAGGACCTTCCCTTAACACCCTGTTAAAAACAAACTCAAGGCAGGGCAGCACACCCAGGCAGAGCCATAACCCAGGGTGGCATTTTCATCTGGCAAGTTATTTTCTTTAAAAAAACCTCTCCCTCAGCAGGGGCCCCTTGAGGGTTGGGTTGCAGGGAATTCACTGGGATACCAGTTCGGCTTCCCTATGGCTGACTTAATGCATTGCATGGGCCCTCTGCCAAATATTCCATCAGCCATGTGGGCCAGCAGAGGAGGGGGAGTGGGAGCAGGGAAGAGCTGCTCCAGCAGTGTGTTTGCATCATGATTAGGTCTGGTCCAGTGATCCAGAATAATCATGGGAAGGCTCACTGAGCATAACAG
Source organism: Phylloscopus collybita (assembly GCA_027886175.1). NCBI lineage: Eukaryota > Metazoa > Chordata > Aves > Passeriformes > Phylloscopidae > Phylloscopus > Phylloscopus collybita. Next base: position 54,269,750 of record JAJNNQ010000026.1, read on the forward strand.
GTTCAGAGCCATCCCAGCCTGGCCAAACCCTCCCATGAGCATCCTCTGCTCCTGTTCTCAGGGTGTTTTGCACATCTCATCAGTGTCACCAGAGCTGACGTCTCATTATGCAGCCAAGGTGGAAGTGGACAGGTACTGAGTGAGCATTAGAAACTTTTCTTTTCCCTTTTTATTATTTAATTCATGTCTTCCCATTATCCAGCGCATTCTTGAAGCTGTGAACTAATTAAGTCCTGTGGGATATACAATCAGTGCTGGGGTTTTTCCCCTCCCTCTCTTTTCAGTAGGCTAAATTGCATTATATACTGAAATAAAAATAATTGTGAAACTCTTCTTAGATAATAGCAGAGCAAGTTACAAACACTAATGATGCTGAATGCAACAGTGGGGCACGGGCCTGCTGCTTACTTCTTGTGACCTAATTAAGTCATACAGGGCAAAATACTTCAAACACACAGTGAGGAAAGAACTTAAATCAGTTTCTAAAGAAAATCACAAAAAAATATTCTCTGGGGGTGGGGGGAGGAGTGGGACACAGACCAGACCCCATGAAAAACCCAAGTTGAACTGAAACTTCATTAAGTCTGCCATGAAAATCACAGATCTCCAGGTAGCACCTTGAAACTCCATGAAATTCTGGGAGTCCTCTAGATTCAGATCTCAGCCCAGCTCACATTGTAACCATGGACCTGATGTTCTTGAAGGTCTTTTCCAACCCCAAGGATTCTATGATTCATACAAGCAACAGCTAGGAGACCAGATTTGAAAGGACAAAAATTGAGTGATGGATTTTGCAGCACCTACCAGAAAATGCAGTTTTTAAATAATACAACTGATGAAAAAAATACCCTAAAAACTGTGTCATAGAATAATGGGCATATCATAGAATATCCTAAGTTGCAAGAAACCCACAAGTGTCATTGAGGCCAACTCCTGGCTCTGCAGAGAGCAACTCTAAAACCCCAATCTGTGCCTAAGAATGTTGTCCAAATGCTGCTTGAACTCTGGCAGGTTTAGTGATGTCACCATTTGTACCTCTCAGGCTCAAGTTACCAGTACCAACATTTTCCATTTAATTTAATTTTTTTTTTTTTTTTTTTTGCTCTCAACCAAGGCTGTTGTCTCTTCTTGCCAGTGCCCATTCATTCCGTGCCACAACCTTCTGTCAACCTTTCTACATTTTCACTTCCAACGCCATCCTGGAGCTAATCCTGCTCCACCATCATCATCAAATCATCTCTGAGCCAACCCTCCCACAGCACCCAGCTGGGCTGAGTTCTTGGCCTGCCTGGGCATCAGAGGAAGCAGAAAACAAACCACTGAGCAGTGCAGCTGTGCTGAGAACAGGATCATGCCCCTTTTTTTTTATGGAGTGCTTTAAGATCCTTGCATGAGCATGCAAGAGAAGTGCCAGATGTTATTATAAGAGAGATGCAGCCCCATTACTTGTACACAGAGTTGTGCTGCCTACTAATAGCACCATTATCCTAAGGCACGTGGTGCTATTAATGCATTTCACTGCTTAGTGCTGAACCTGGGGACCATTTTTTCCACTGGAAAGGTAAGGCCAGTTCACATGACATGATTTAAACCTCCACAGTGAAGCATGCATGCGCTGCACCAGGTCGTAAATCTTAACGGGATGCTGTCAGCCAGGAAGGGACCAAAATTGAAGCCATTTATCTGAACTCCCCACCCATCCACCTCTGCTCACCCAGGCCAGTTTTGGGAAGAGGGATAAAATGATTCCGAATGCCCACTGGGTTCATTAAGCAGCAGCAAATCCCAGATCTAAAGTGCTGCTGTTTTCATCCTGCTCTGAATGAATTTGTTCATTCAGGACATTTAGGACTTTCTTCGTTTTCCCTACTCTGAGCAGGAAAACCACAGCAGGGACAAACCTTGCAGCTTCTTCCTCTTCTTGCTCCCACCTGAGTCAAAAGACAAGCTGTCATCCTGCCATCAGTGGGGCTGCAGGACCTGTGACACAGCTGAGCTGCCCAGGTCACAGACAGCAGCAGGGAATCTCCCTCCAAGCTGCAGCCCAGGCTCTGGGGCTCTAGAGATGCCCTTATCCCATTTGGGAAGGAAAACAGGAATGTAAGGAGGAGCTACCATTTGATCTCATACTTGCCTGGGCACTTCACTCCTGTAGTCACCAACCAGCAATTTTGGGGAGTTGTTTTTCTCCTTAGCTGGGCATGTTTTAGGTACCATAACTAACAAGGTTGATGAGCAAATGAACCTTAATAGGTAACATTCTGCATCTGACATTCCTTCACAGACCCAGGACAGGCTTAACAGAAGCAAGGAATTGTAATTTAGGATACTCCACCACAATAGTAATATTCGTGTAAGGTAGATTTGCAAGAATTCAGAGACTCCTAAATATAGATCAGATATATAAAACTAAATATAGAATTCAGCACTAGAAATGCACCAAAATTACTCTGCCAGGAGTAATTTTCTGCCACTTCAGCTACTTTTTGGGGTGGCAAAGTAAATTTAAAGTCCCTAAACAAAATTTCTTTGCAGATAGAGTTAAAAATTATTATGGTAGCTTTAATACTGATGGTGAGCAAATGAACTTCATTTTCCTAAACTATGCTAAAAGATTGTGAAAATTTTATTTAATAGATTAAAAATAGCATTTGGTTTTTATCCTAAGTCAGGTGTGTAGCTATCCCCACTCACACATCCCTGTATTCAGGAGGTCCCCACCACATCTCAGGAGCTGCTCCTTTAGGAAAGAATAGTGAAAAAGGGATAATTGGTGTTCAACAATATCCAAACCCTCTAAATTTCTTCTTATAGGTGGCTAAACATCCCCTCTGCAAAACTGTGGGGACTCTAACAGGACATTTCACTTTGGCAATGACATTTACCTATCAAGTCTTAAAATGTATGCTGGTTCAGAATTATAGCTTTTTTGTCATGAACTCATGGCATATGTCTTCTTTTTTTGCTATACCTGCAGATAGTACTGGGAAGACTGTCCCATTTTCCTTCAGCTACTGAAAAGCAGCAGAAATCAAATATAACCAGGACTTCACTGAATGCTAAGTCTCTGCCAGAGAGCTGAAACTGTACCTCATGGCTAAGATTTCTACTCAACAGAAAATAACATTTTTAGAACAGAATTGAATTTATATTAAAAAAGGGGGGGAGAGAGTGTTAACAAATATATACATTGCTCAGAAAATAAGGTAAAGCTCATTTATGTCTCATAAAATACATGATTAGCCATAGTTAACCATTAATTCAGCTGTGCTGCATTAGAACTGCTATTCAAAGTTGGAAAGCATTTAATATTATATATTGCTGCTGCTCAGCCTAAATTGTTTTTTTTTCTTGCCCCCCTTTAAATGTACACAATATTACAAATTTAATTTTAAGCTGTTTGAATCAGTCTGTAAAAAAGATTTGATTATACCTGAGTGTTCTGGCCCCAGTTTTTCCATATCTCAGTAATCTTGGCAGTAATTGGCTGATTAGCTCCCTCACACTCCATCTCTGCCTCAGTTTCCATGGTAATGTTACAGGAGCTATTATAGATGAGAACTTCATCTCTTTCCACTTTAGGGCTGAAACGAGAAGGGAGGTTAAATGGGGTGTCATCAATCTTAATGAAATGCAATTATTTTTACTCTTATTAATCATTGCAAGCCATTAGCTTGTGGCAACTCCTGGCCACCATTTGTCAAACTTTGCAAATTTCGGTAATTTTGTTTCCATTCTTTTATTGTTTATTTGTTTTTCCCCCTTTTATCTGCACACACTCAGGATGAAAACACATGCAGTAAATATCTCTCAGTGATGCTTTTCTCCTTCCCCAAACCATCACAAGCAGGAATGAATGCCATTCTAGGGCCAAGGCAGGCAGACAAGTGCAGACAACAGGGAGGGAATCAGTGGTGTTGGGAGCAAAGATGGACTCCTACAAGGAGTAGGGTTTGTTTGTGTCTCCCCCCTCCCCATCTTACTCACACTTAGCAATGGGGAATGAATAACTTGCAACTCCCCTAGGGCAAGGGGAGAAATTGGAAAAACCACACAACTGGCTAACTGGTCCCTAATTCCAACTGTGAAAAAATGAGCTCATTTAGGGGTTCCAATTCCTGCTACCCAGCTGATTGCAATGATGCTTTGTTGCTAACACTGGAACATTAACTTAGTAAATTAATTAAACTTACTTAACAGCCCAGACTAAGCAGATTCGATATATGTGCCAGTTACACCAGCAGACATTTGCTCTAAAGCCTCCCCTTGCACAGGGGGAAGAAGTAATAGAAAACATGGTGGGAGAAAAGCATTTTTTTTCCCTTGGTTTTGCTGGTGACAGTTGCTGATTTTGGTAGTGTTTCATTGTGGGGAGCTATAGGATTCAACATATGGTTTAGTGGTGAGCAAAATGTGGTGCAGGGTTAATGGTTGGACTTGATCCCAGAGGTCTTTTCCAACTTAATTGATTCTGTGACTCTTGGCCATTTCTACCTCTTCCTCTCCTCCCCACCCCACCATCAGATTCACATTGGCAAGTTGCAGGAAGGTGAGGAGAGAGAAGAGGAGTTACAGAAACACCAATCCAGCCCAGAAATTACACAGCTTTTCTGAATAGCTAAGAAAGAACAGTGTTCACAGTGTGATTTACTCAACAAAACAGAGGATCAGATAGACAGGATCAGGAATTTTAAGAGGCCTTCAAGTTCCTGAAAATTCCATATAACAGGATTTTGGTAAAGTGTCTCTGGGATTAGAATCCCAGAATGGTTTGGACTGGAAGGACCTTAAAGCTCATCCAGTCCCACTCCCTGCCATAGTCAGGGACACCTTCCACTATCCCAGGTTATTCCAAGCCCAATCCAACCTGGCCTTGGACACTTCCAGGGATTCAGGGGCAGCCAAAGCTTCTCTGATGAACTTGTGCCAGGGACTCCCCACCCTCAAAAATTAGAATTAGAATTCCTTCCTAATAACTCACAAAAATCTACTTTCAGTCAGTTTGAAGACATTCCCCTGTCACTCCAGGCCCTTGTCCAAAGTCCCTCTCCAAATCTCATGGAGTCCCTTTAGGCATTGAAAGCTGTTCTAAGTTCTCCCTGCAGCCTCCTCTTCTCCAAGCTGAACAATCCAAATTTTCTCAGCCTTTCCTCACAGCAGAGCTGCTCCATCCCTCTGATCATCATTCTTCTTCCTCTGGACTCACTCCAATATCTCCATGTCCTTCCTATGCTGGGGACCCCAAGGCTGGACACTGCTCCAGGTGGGGTCTCATGAGAGTGGAGTAGAGAAGGTGAAGCACCTCCCTTGCCCAAAGCTCTCCCAAAATTGACCCAATTGAAAAGCCAGGACTGAGAGCTTTGTTGGGAGGGTGATGATTAGAGTGGTTTGATGACCCTGAAGATTTAAAAGTTCCCTGCTGGATGCGGCAGCTCATTCTGCAAACAAAGCTCTGCTCTGCTCTGCATTTAGGGGCTGTTTGTTTTGTTGCCCTTTTTCAGGGTTAAAGTGGTAAAGCAATCAGCCACATTAGGAACGACAAAAATACTAAAAAAAAAAAAAAAAAAAAAAAAAAAAAAAGCACACCTTTGCAAGTTGCCTAACCCTTTTAACAGCAAAATTTTATTTTTATATTTAATTGAACTTTTCCCTCTGCTGTATCAATAATCAAAAGCCAGCCTTGGGGAACTGTGCTTTCTTTTGATAGCAACACTTTGAGAATTAATCTTGTCCTGTACAATAATTCAGTGGACTGGGCTATCTTTTAAGACTGCAGAGTACTTTTTAAAGCTCCTAGAAAAAACTGCCTCTTTTAAATAACCAACAGTTTTAAAAGCAGAAGGGGTTGGTGGTCAGCTGGATGCAGGGCATGGACACAATTTCCCAAACATTCAAGTCAATCAATACAAGGACCTTTGAGTGGTTTTCACACTTTTTTTTTAGCAAAAAGTAAATAAGCTTTGCTTGCAAGAAGAGCCAGTTCCTTTCTGTCCTCATGCAAGCACATTCTGAAGCACTGCTTACAAATCACAATGTTTAAAGGTAATGCAAGAAAAGGAGTGAATTATTAACTGGAATTCAGGAATGTACCTTGATACAAGTGTTGCTAATAAAACTTAAAACTCTTTTAAGGAATATGCTTTTGCCATTAAGAGCTGATAAGGGATGGGCTGTGGTACAGACTGCATAAAGAAAATATTTATTTAAACCATTGAAAAACATTGTCCAGGTGGCTGCCCCACCCATGGAAGTGTCCAAGGCAAGATTGGATGGGACTTGGAGCATCCTGGGGTAGTGGAAGGTGCCCCTGGCTGCGGCAGGGGGTGGAATGAGATGAGATTTAAGGTTCTTTCAAACTCAAACTATTCTGCCATTCCATAAAATTAGTAAGAAAAACAGGAGAGATTCAATGTGCACTTAAGCCAGGAACTACTTCAATAGTTTTGTCTCTATCCTAGGAGAAATGTCTTAACTCTTGAGCAGTTACACAGAACTAAAATCCCTTTATAGTTTTATTACTTTTATTTATTTTTATTAATCAAAACAATCAATCTGTATTATTTCAGGAATCCTCAAAATAGTTCTTTTCTGGTGGAAACATTTAAATTTTCTAAGACTTTCCTATAAATTCCATTAATACTTTAAAATTAAATATTTTTCTGAATTGAAATGTAGAAAACAGTTTTCAGAAGTCCTGAAGTAAGTTAATTTGTGTGAATCAAACTTCTCAATTTTATGCTTCTATTTTTTCTCAGATTTCTCAAATCAGGAAACTTTTCTGAAAACAAACAATCTTTGCTCTTACTTCCCTTTAGCAAGAAATAAACTTCCCTTTAAATTAGAAATAAACTCAGTAGAAAAAAATATCAGCCCAGGTTTTAATTTTGAACTAAAACATGAGCGTGAGCACAATAGGGTGAAAAATTAAGACAATAAGTAAGATGCTGAAGAAGTAGGGAAAATGGAAAAATAGTAGGTAAAAAAAAAGTTGATTTGATCTGATTCAGAAATCTCTCCCTGATAAGACTCCCAGGAGGAATAATAAACCCTGTCTTTGGGGCATTCACAGTTAAATTGGACTAAAAACCACAGTGAAAACAATAAGCAAAGAGTCAGTAAAAGGATTTTGTGACTTTCTCCACAGTGGCAACCCAAATCAAGAAAAGGAGCAAGAAAAAAAGTAATCATAGGACTATATTATTATTGTTATTGTTATTGTTGTAATTATTATTATTATTATTATTATCATCATCATCATCATCATCTCACTGAAGATGCATTTTTTAATCAGTGAAGAGCTGAGCACAGTTTTGATACTCATGGAAAAAGAAGCAGGAAAGAAACACATATGGGGCTGTCCTGTCCCTCTCAAGTTTGTAGGTTTGGGGTTACACAGATGTGAGGAAAAGCAAAGCAAAGTTCATACCAAGCAAGGCAAGGCTCCTGGAGTTTCTTGATTTGAAACAAGTCATTCTGAGAGCAGTAAAAGTAATTACATTAGTTTCATTTTACTGTTTTTCTAAGTGTCCTTACTTTTGTCTCCTCCAAAAGATCTTTCCTCCTCATCTCCTGGGGACATTACCAATGCACAGTGTGGCTTTGGACACTTGGCCAGTTGTACAGATCAGGGCAGAATTCTGCCCTCTGCCTCCTCAGCAGGAAAATAATTTCTTTCTTCCTAACACTGATTTTCTCAAAACTAGGGAAAATTTTCTTTACAAGTCCAGGCCTGATGAAATCTAGATCAAATTAAAAAACTGGTGAGGAAGAAGTGACAGACCCACAGAGAGGTGTTGCAACTGTGTAAACTTTTTTTTAATTAATTTTAGTTGGAAAAGTCTATTTTTGTGCTTTTAAACAAGTTTAAAAATTTGTGCAAATCATGTCTTGCTGTCTTTGTACAGTAAGTGTCAGTTGGGGAATTTTTGCCCTCAATTCAGGGTATCCAGAGCTCCCTCTGGTGAATCAACACCAGATATGATGTAAGGATCAGGTCAGGACGAGGATCAAATCTCTGCAACTCCACTCAAATACCTGAACTGTGGCAAGATGCAGCAGCCAGAAGTGGGTTCATCACGTACAGCAGATCATGGGCAATGCATTGCAATACTAATTCACTTTTTACTAAATAACTTCTGGAAAGCTTGTTCAGCTTGTGCCAGTATCTAAAGGGGAGTTACAAGAAGCCTGGAGAGGAAGTTTTCACAAGGCTCCAAATTGAAGGAGAGGAGATTTAGGTTAGAGATTAGGCAGAAATTCTTCCCTGTGAGGGTGGTGAGGCCCTGACACAGGTTGCCCAGAAAAGCTGTGGCTGCCCCGGATCCCTGGAAGTGTCCAAGGCCAGGTTGGATTGGGTTTGGCGCAGCCTGGGATAGTGGAAGTTGCCCCTGCCCATGGGGTTGGAACAAGATAACCTTTGAGGTCCCTTCCAAACCAAATCCTTCATTCATTCTGTTTATTCACCTGTTTATTCCTTAACCCAGACATCCCACTTACCCCTAGAAATAAATGCTGTGCAGGAATGAATCTTGACTGCTCCACCAAAGACAACAGCTCCAAGTTATACTCCTGGACAGCTTGGCCTCAGATTTGCAAAGCATTAGCACCCTTGTGCACCCTGCTGAATTTACTCCATGACTTTTTACTCATGAAAGTGCTTGGAGAAAGGCAGAATGGGGAAAAAATATGAAAAAAGAAAGAAGAAGAAGAAAAAAAAAAAAACCTTCTGCTTTTCATAATGCCTAATCTTTTTTCCCATTGGCATCCACCAGATGTTGCTTTGGATCAGAAGATAAATATTAAAACCTAAGAATGAACAAAGCAGGCTGTTTACGAAATGGGTTTTTTGATGTCTCTCAAACACTTTAAAAAGGCAGGAGGGAAGGAGTGGGGAATGGAGATGCTTTGATAGGCACAGAGAATGAATTCCACAACCCAGCGGAGCTCTCTAGTGGTCTCAAGGCTCAACTGCTCTATTGGCATCAATGTGAGAATCAAGGATTGGTTCCTTCAGTCCATCATTTGGAACAACTCTGCAAAAGGTGGAAAACCATGGGGGGGGATGTTATCTGTGGATGGACCCACTGGGCTGATGGAGAGATGGGGCACTAACCTGGCAAAGAGTCCAGCAAAGTGGCCCTGGGGCGAGGTGTCCCCGCAGATGTAGAGGTAGGACACAGATCTTGTCTGCTGGGAGGAGCTCACTGTGACTTGGATGTCACATACAATGAAGGTGGCTCTGTCCTCTTGGCAGCTGGCAGAAGAATGTGTCAGACCACAGAGAACGGCCAAAGAGGCTGCAAGACAGGAGAGGAAAAAATCACCCAAAGCAGCCTAAACACCACTGACATTGAGCATGTTTTAACTGCTGAGAGGTGTCACTGCAGGAGGTGTCCCTGCCCATGGAACTAAACGAACTTTAAGGTCCTTTCCAACCCAAACCACTCCATGATCCTTTGGCTCCTGATGCACACCCAGCCTCTCTTTGGGTGCACCCTTTTTGAGGATAATTAGGTCTCCATGCAGCTCCTTCTGCCCCATTTGCTTTGTGTGAGCAAAACGTGACCTCCTTTGTGCCCTGGGCATCAGGATGGTCTTTGTGATCAAACTGCTCTGTCCAGAAGGGGATAACATAAGGGATCAAATACAGGCATGGACATTTCTTCTGGGAGAGATAGAACATGGTTTACAATTCAAGAATATGACACAAAACTTTTACCAAGGAGATGTGACAACTTAACATATAAGTTTGAAATCCAGAAACAGTTTTTGAGGAAATTATGACACAGCTTGGAAGACTCCTGGGGAACAGGTGAGAGCTGGGATTTCCCACCTTGCTTTATAGCTGAGTGTGACTTGAGATGTGGTCCAAGTTTGCCTCCATGGATGAGGTAAAATTTGTAATGGGAGCAGCTGTTTTGAGGTTTATTTAAAGAACAAGTGGCGTGAACATCTGGAAGAAATTTTTTCATGGAAAGGGTTGTTCAGCACTGGAATGCAGTGCCCTTGGAAGTGGTGGAGTCACCAACCTTGGAAGTGTTCAGGGAAGGCCTGGACATGGCACTCAGTGCTCTGGGCTAAGTGACAAGGTGGGGATTAGTCACAGGTTGGACTTGATGATCTTGGAAGGGTTTTTTTTCCCAACCTAAGTGGTTTAGTGTGATTCTGTGAGCAGAAATTAGATTTTTTTGTATTCTAAATCCAGACAGAAAATGCTGAAAAAAAGTATTATGAACTGTCATTGAAGTTCAGATTCAGTTGAAATATTTGGGTTTAACAATTTTAGAGAGGAGTCCTTTAAGCATTAAACCATGACAGACATTAAATCTGTTTCTCTCAAAGCCCTGACTTTTGGAGAACATTCATTAATTCTGAACTAAACAAAGAGTTGTAATGAACTCCTGAAGAGGTCTGTGGACAGTATAACAGACTGCACTGTAACATCCAAGGGTATTCCTTAAGCATCAGAAATCCAAACAATAGGAATTTATCAAGAAAGGGGGTTTTCCTATTTGCTTTTGTAAGTTCTGATTTGCTCAAAAGGTACTTTGCTCAAGAAGTGTCATTGTCAATTAATGTCTTGTCTCCTAAGAAATCCTAAAAAATGGGGGTTGAAATTGTAAAAATATGGAAATGTTCTATTTCCTATACTAAAATATTTAGCACATTTTTCTAAAACTTATTATTTCATATGGGGTATTTCTGAAGAGTTTATAACTCTTTAATTTTTCAGGTATTTTTGAAATATTAAAACCTATCAGTTCATCTGCTCTGAACTTTAGAGAGAGAGTTTACAATTCTTCTCTATTTTCCTTCTCTGCATTTAGAATGAGAAAATAAAGTTACCCACACACTTATAGGTTTTGTAATATGCTTAATCCCTTTCCTTCCCAAAATCCAGGGGCAACTTTCTTCCTTGGCATCCAAAGAGAGCCAGACACAATCCGTGCTTTGAAGACCTACATCTAAGACAAGTAATAGGTAGAGAAGCCTAAAAGAATAATAGATTTTGCTTTTATTTTCCAAAAAATTGTGTCTAGAGATATTTCAGGTATTCTATTACTACAACAAAAGTCTTACGTCTTTCCTGGCATTCCAAGGGCATCTTAAGCAGCACTAAATATCTGTATTTTGACAAATAAATAACACCCAAGAGGACTGCAAAGATCTTGCATTTGCAACAACCTACAGCAGAACCAATTCATTACAGGAGGGCTTTGGTTTTCTTTTGTTGTCTTTAACAGAACATGGCAGGGTTTTCCTATGTGGAAAACCACTTGAACTCTATTTTGGGACGAACGTTGGAAATTACTTGTGGAATGTCAGGACTGTTCTCCTCGAGATTTTGGTGCTGTCAGAGAACTTGTCTGGCTCACGTAGGTCAGCAGAACGTGTTTTCCCCACTGCCCTGAGAGCTCAGCATGAGAAGAGCCTGGCACTTGCTAAACAATGCCAAAATGTGTTGTACTCCACTACCCTCATCCCAAAATTATCATGCCTGTAGGAACAGGAGGCCTTATATCCTACCAACAGCTGAAATAATTTTTAACTCAAACCAGGCAAACAAAGGTATTAATTCATAAAACCTAAGTTTTAGACTATGACTACATAGGATTGAAAAGAGATCAGAGGAAGCAAAATCCCAGCAAACCCTACTTAATCTGTACACCCCAAAATCAAAGTTAAAATTGCATTCTCTCTCTCTAGTGGAAGGAGGGAAAAATCTCACCTCCACACCCCACATCTCCTGTCCATTGGATGGAGATATCACTTTTAGAGGTGAGGTTCTTTTCCCATTCCTTCCTTGGAATGAGTTCTTTCCCCATTCCTTCCTTGGCTCTCCAAGGTCCTCCTATTTCCCTCTTCTCAGAGGTTTTAATATCTTTATTCATTTAGGAGGAAGTCTTGGCCTTTTGCTTCCCATTCCTCTGACCATGAAACACAAGTAGCCCTTGGTACTGTTGGTGCCATTATCTCCTACCACAACTGCAGCAAAAAATATCAACTAATGATTTCAACACACTTTTGGCACGTCCTAAAAGGATATTCTGCCTGTTCTGGGACACAGTTCTTCTCCCTGCTTAATTGGTTAGTGTTCAAACCCCAGGATGAAGCTGCTTTAGGCTTTATACTCCCTGTAAAGATCAAACCTGCATTCCCATGGCTGGGATGAATGCACTCAGCTCCTTACAGCTTCTCTTTTGAGATCAGACACTACGGCAGCCAAATCTCTGTGTGGTGGTAATGGCTTAGGGACTGGCTACCCCCAGCCCTGGCTTTGAGGGATACTCTGGTTTAATCCAGGATCCCGGGATGCTCAGCACAAGGGCTTTGTCCTGGGTCACTGTTTAATAACAACTGCTGGACATGTGATGAGGCTCAAACCTACAGGATGCTCCAAGGGCGGCTGGGGATTGATTGAAGAACTGCCCAAGGAGTCCCAGTGCCAAAACTCACATCCCTGGTTATCCACTCCACTCGCAAAATGGACTGTGGAGCAGCAACATATGCTTAGCAGGGAAGAAAAAGAATTTTTAAAAAATAAGTTAATAAAGGGAAGAGGGTAATGAGACCTTTTAAGGTCATCGAGTCCAACCTTTGCCTGTGAAGAAATGCTCCCTGTGAGACATTCATTTCACACAGAAGGGTTTCAGAAGTCCCAAGAGGTGTCTTTCAAGCATCTATTCCACTGCCTGGTAGATCTCACTGTCAGGACATTTCTGCCATGTAATTAATATTCTTTATTTCCCCCTCTTCACTTCATTTCTGGATTTGGAAGGTAGAATGGACCATTTGGATCCTTTGGTTTGGTCTCCACAATAAACATCAGAGGTCTTGGCTTCTACTGAGTTTCCAATTGCCACAACATCACAACAGCTCCTCTTCATATCTTCTGCATCTGCTTATACAAATCCCCAAATTTATCTGTCTCTAGTCACCATTGTCCTGGCTCAGTGTATCTCCTTGTTAGAACCGAAACTCATTTCCCTCTCCTCTTGCCCCATTCAAAGAGCTCCATGGAACCACATACCTCATTCTATTAAATCAGTTTCATTTCTAGCCTCTCATCAAAATCCTCCTCCCCAAATATCCACTTTTACCAGCAGAGTCTGGTTAATGGCAGGTCCAGCATCCTCCAACAAAGATCCCAAGAAGTGTTACATCAAAACCCTAAACTCAGACCTGTTATTCCAAGCATGCTGATGCAACCAGGGAAATCAGGCTCAGCTTTTACCCTGATGCATCCTCTTATCAGTTCACCTCCTTTTAAAGATGTCTTCCTTATCCTCACCTTAATGTAAAACATAAAATCTCAGGGTCTGGCTTACGCAAAATTATATATGGTATGTACCCTAATATCACCTTAGAGGAACAACCAGTTATTTTCTCACCTGTCTCAAGCTTCCTGCCAGTTTTCTCATCTTTCACAGGAGCACAACTCTGCCCCACAAACATTAACCACATGTTCTGTAAATTTAACCTGAGCTGAACAGAATCTGCATTTTCACTTGTGCAGCGGCACGAGCTACAAAGCAAGAACCAGAGAAGGGGGAGAGTTTTCAGGATCATAGAATAATTTTGGTTGGAAAAGCCCTCTAAGATTAAGCCAAAACATTCCCCCAGCACTGCCATACGCACCACTAAATCATGTCCCCAGTTGCCACATCTACATGGCTTTTGAACCCTTCCAGGCATGGTGATCAAGCCAGTTATACCTTTACCTTTAAAGACTCATGGGTTAGCTTGGGCATTTTTCTTTTGGTTTTGTTTTTCCTTGAAGGCAGTGAGGTTTTGTTAATTTTATTTACTTTTGTTAATTTTTTTTTTAAGCTTTAAGGCTGAAAATCAAATTTTAGCTCTGTCCTGAATTGATTTTTCTGCATGTTGCAAAAGACAATGGTTTTCATAAAAGAGTCTAGTCCTGCATTCCCATTCCTTCTGCTCTGGGTGAGCATATCTCAGTAACATGCCCAGCTCCTGCCAGTGATCAAACTAAAACCTTGCTGATCAACACTCGTTACTAAGGAAAGCCCCATGGAGAAGGCTTATGGATGGATCCTGCTGAGCCTGACAATTCCTCATCTCTTAGAAAACTTCCTGCTCAAAGGGAAAGAAGGAAAGAAGTCACATTTTCTACCTGCGGAGCCTTGCCCTATGGATTGGATCACATGACAGAGCTGCATGGACTGGCTGGGGATTCCCATGTGGACATCTCTAATCTCAAGCAAGCCAGACACAACATGACCCAGCACTGAGACCCGGGGCAACCACTGCCACCTGACATCCCACAGTGCCAGAAGAGAGGGGGTTCTGCTTCACAGCCCTCGGTAACAGAAGAAATGCAGCTTAAACCCTTCACATCAGCCAGTTCGGCGAGCGGAGCTGGGAAAGATCAGACAAATATCCAACTTGGACACAACACTGAGGGATCCTGGGGCACCACAGACCTCCCCTTCCCATTCCTTCACAGTCCTGAATCCCTGGCATCTCTTTGCCACCTCTCCCACGTGGATGAGGCAGTGCAAGAAAGGTCTGAGCACTGGATGGGCCAGCGCCAAGTGGCAAAACTCCTCAGGCAAACAGCATGATGTAAACCAGGAGGTGAGACTGGAGATGCTGAACTTAAACCACCCTAAATGTGGAGAGGGGTAGGGTTAAAACCCTAAATATTTAAAAAAAAAAAAAAAAGTCTTAAAATATTGAGGTGGAAGAGTACCTGGAAAGCATCTTGCTCTGTATTCACCCATGCCAGATGTAGGTGTGCACAAGATGAATACAACTGTCTCAGGGAGCACAAGGAGCCTGACAAAAACAGATTTGAGCAGCCTGCCAAAGGATTTTTATTTTTTTAAGAAAAAAAATGGGGTGTTTTTGTAAGTATTTAATTAGCAAATATTTTGCAGCTCGACTGGTGAAACTGGCAAGGCTGCAAAACCTGGGGCAGGAGAGAGAGGGTGAGGCAGTGCTTCCTTTGCACTTTCTCTCCAGACACATCCAGCTATCAGCATTCACTTGCTGACATCTAGTGACAGGAACAAGCATCGTAGTCCTGCCTGTAAGGTTGTTTTCCCAGGCTCCCTCTGCCACCAACCACTCGGTGAGTTCTGAACACAGTTTGGATCAATATCAATGGGACTAAATTTTAGTATGCTATTCTCCCTGCAATATCCAGGGTGCCCCGTTTTGTGGCTTATTTTTTTTTTTTCAGCACTCCAGCACGATGTCTTTTTCTATTTAAAATAACAAGCAGTTTTCTGGACTGTGCCTGGGCCTTGTTTAAAACAAAGAAAACCAAGCTCTTTATGCCCTCTTGGTGTCTCTTTTTGAGCTTTTGTGGTTGGGTTTTAAAGCCCTTTTTCTTTCTCCCTTCCATTTTTCTTAGTATTCCTCGTGGCACTGGGGTTGGAACTAGAGGAGCTTTAAGGTTCCTTCAACCAAAATCTTTCAGGGATTCTTTGAAAGGAACCATTCAAAATGACAGGAGTAAATTTAGAATTTGGGAATAAGTGAGGCTGAAGAGAACACCTCAATGCCTCTTGTCCCAGCCCTTATTGAAAATAATAGTAAATTTCACATTGGTGTGGTTTCTTGGCAAATAATTTATTCAATTTCTATTTCGGAGAATGGTTATTCCACACACCTTTGAACAAACCCCTGTAAATTTACCCTGATGGACACTCTAACTTGCCACCATTTTTCACATCCACAAAGAACCAGAGGTCATGGATCTCTGGTCACCTGGATACTGGATGTCTGAACAGCCTCAGAACAGCAAATATTTCTGCAGACCTCCAGATGTTCTCCAACTTCAGAGCTATGAGTGGGCTGAAATGTTAAGCTTCCGAGTGTTGGAATCCCTGAATCACAGCACCATTTAGGTTGGAAAAGATCTCCAAGATTGCAGAGTCCAAGCTTTGAATGATCCCCATCTTGTCACCCAGACCAGAGCACTGAGTGCCATATCCAGTCGTTCCTTGGACAACTCCAGGGATGGGGACTCCACCAAGGAGTGAAGCACCGAGGTGAATACTCTATGTTTAGAATTTGGAGAAATGGTACATGGCTCAGAGGTGAGATTTAAAAGTCTTAAATTCTACCTTTTGCAGATCTGAGAAGCCTAATTCTGAGCCTCCAGTGGGAAATGGAGGAAACATATCTTGTCCCAGAAATTCAGCTCCAAAATTCAGGCAGGGTTATTTCTCTCTTTGAGAGACATGGAAATATCAAGTCTCTCTGCAGTTAAGGAAGATGCTCTGGTCATGATGGATGATCCCATCCTCCTCTCAAGGAAGTCAAATCGTCATCTCCAGCTTCCCAAAGGTACGAACTGGCCATGGTTTGTCATTTGCTCATCCTTCCAGTCATCTGACCTTTTCCTTCCACACCTTTACCTCACTGAGACCATCCCACCATGTAACCAAAACACAAAATGTGTTCGGCCACAGAATCAAAGAATTGTTAAAGTTGGGAAAGAACTTTAAGATCATTGTCTCCAACCATCATCTCACCAACACTGTGTTCACCACTAAACCATATCCTCAATGCCACATCCACACATTTTTTTAACTCTTTCAAGAATGATGACCCCACCACTTCCTTGGGCACTGACTTCCAAAGCTTGAAAACACTTTATGAGAAAAATTCTTTTTTAATATCTAAACTGAAACTTCCCTGTGCAAACTGAGACTGTTTCCTCTGAAGAAAAGACATTTAGGGGAGCTTAATTCATTAATATGGTCATGATGGCTAAGAGGTGCTTGGGTACCCAACCCTGCAGTCCATATGCACATTTTACATGGGACAGCTTTCCCAAGGAATAACTCCTCTGAGGAAATATTGATGTCATGCAAGTGTGGCCACAGGCACATGCTGTATCTAGTCCAACGTCCACAGCCACTGACACAGAAACTCACCCTGACACCATTTGTCCTCAGACTGAGTTCAAAAAACAGGACTCATAGATTCATGGAATCATTACAATTGGAAAAGACCTCCAAGATCATCAAGTTCAAACTTTGTTGGTGTTAATTCCTCTCCTCCCTCCAGGGCTGCTCTTTGTTCCCCTAGGATGAGATATACTAGGACTCCCCATTTTGGGTCAAGATTTTAGGGGATATTTTTATCACAATCACAGTTTCTGAGTTTTAACTGACCTTGTAGGCGTGGGGCAAGGCAGCTCAGCTCAGTCACTGTTGTGTTGCCCAAGAGTTCACAGCTGGTGCCACAGACTGTGACCAAACTCTTCCCTGGGGAAAACCCAGTCCCTTGCAGGTAAACTTGTCCTCCATTCAAGCCACCTTAGAAAAGAACAGAAAATAGAATTTAAGACAGAGCCTGACAGCCAGCTGTCAACAAAGGCATTTTTTTTTAATTCATAATTTTTTCTTTCATGACTAAAAGCCCCCATCTCTGCAGTGCCTCACACAAAACCCTGTGGGGGAACTGCAGCAGCCCTCCATGACTTACCCCAGTTGTGACGTGCAGCTGTCACTGTCAGATGAGAAGTGAATGTCAGGTTGGAGGATGCCCATCCCCTGGGAATATCCAGGCCCAACACAGGGTACTGGCCCACAGGGAGCAGAGGAGCTGTGCACTGCAACATGGAGTGAGTGATGGTGATATTGCTGCAAGGAAAATCTCCAATGAACACATGGATAATGTCCCTCTCTGTGATCTGTGATACTGTCAAAGTTAGAAGGAGACCAGTGGAAACAGCTGAAAGGAAAGCTGGGGTAAATTCCTCACTGTAACTTATTGTTCCAAGGTAATAGGAGTGTCCATCTACTTTCAGACTCAGAGCCCTTGTGCCTTTCCCCAGAGGCACCGTGCACTGGATGAACACACAGGTGATGTTGAGAATGAGGCAAGGACGATGGTCTATGAGGACTGAAGTCATCCTCTTTCCCTTCAGAGCCAACCCAGCTAAGCTGAGCAGGCCTCCCCCATTGGTGCTGAAATTCCGTGGGTAAAACTGGTACACCCAAGGCAGGATGGTGAGAATGCTGGATGTCCCTCTGAAACAAGCACGGCCACTTTTCCTGCTGGATATGGAAATGTTGTGCTCCCCTGGGGCCAGGCAGGCTGTCTGGCACTTGATGATGGTCTCGTTCCAGAAAGTCACCTTGCAGGCAGTGCTGTTATCCACATGTACCACGGGGCTGTCACCCTGCCACGCCAGCCTCTGTCCTTTGATTGTCATGTAGGTGAGTGTCCCATTGGTCCTCCAAGTCACCAGATGTACCAGGGGGGTCCAGTGCTCATGCAGGTGGAGTGTACAGTCCCCTAGGCACACACTGGGGACCCCATTGACAACCACTGTGACATTGAGAGCCCGAGATGCCACAGCCAGCCACTGAGAGTGCAAAGAGTGGGCCCCTGGTAGGACAACACAACTGATGGAGTCACTATCAGACTTCTGGATATCACAGGAGTAATTGCTCTCCAGTCTGACCTGTACCGAATTCCTCCTGGATTTCAAAGCAACACCAGATATAGTGAGCAACATCCCACCACAGATTGATCCTCGTGATGGGAATATGGAGGTTATCTGTGGAGTTATTGTGAGGGTCTGCTGCCTTGCTGTCACTTGAGCATATCCCAGCTGCCTCTGGATGACCTGGATGGGGAAAGTCCCAGGCTCCAGGCTGTTCAGTGGCAAAGAGCACTGATTAGACATTGCAGACTGGTTGCCACGTTGAAACTCAAGCTGACATTCACTGCTTCCAAGCTTGGCCATAGATCCAGTGATGTTTATTCCCTGAACCCTCAAGAGCAGGCTGTCGTCTGTGATTTCTGTTTCAACAGCAGTAACAAGGGGAGTCAAAGCTCTTTGGTAGTTAAAGGTGGTGGTCCTATTTGCAAAGAGAGCTTGCTGAAGTGACCCACTGCTGATGGCTACATTTACTCTGACAGAGATGTCACGTGAATCTTCATTAGACAAATTAACAGCTGGCGGGGTCAGACACCAAAGTGTCTCTTCTTCCAGGTGAGTGACTGTACAGGTTTGATTGTCCATTGACACAGAAACCAGGGCAGGATTTTGGCTGAAGCCCACCCCAGAGATTGTGAGCAGTGTTCCACCTAGGAGCAAAACAACATAAGAAAGAAGAGTATTATATGCAGAAGAGGGATTCATTACTATTTCTGAACATCTCAAACCATGATCTTTAAGGTCCTTTCCACCACAAATCTTTCATGATAAAGTTGATAAGCATTATCAGGCTGAAGGAAAGAAGAAATAAAATCCTTTTTTTGGACAAGACAGCTAGAGATAATAGCAGCCATATATCAGGATAATGCTACATGGAAAAGAAGCTAAGGTAACAAGTAGCCAGGGACCTTTGTGGCAGTAAATGACTGCAGAAAGCCACCACAGAAATGGAGGAAGCTGCTGTGAAAGACCCCTGAGAGTAAACAGAGGCTGAACTCTTCATGGAATGGGATTATTTGTACAGGTTGGTGGGGAGGTAGTTTGTTCCTGCTCACGGGGAAGAAGAATGCAGTTGTGAATATCTTCAAACTCAGGCAGCATCAGATTTCATAGAATCACCAAATGGTTTGGGTTGTAAGGGGCCTTACAGACCATCTCCTTCCAGGGAGAGTGCCATGGGCAGGGACACCTCCCACTATCCCAGGTTGCTCCAAAGCCCATCCAGCCTGGCCCTGAACACTTCCAGAGATGGGGCAGCCACAGCTTCTCTGGGCAGCCTGTGCTGCCCCCACCCTCACAGGGAAAAGCCCACCCAAAGGGCTCTGTCCATGTTCCTTTTGTTTGTAGTACTTGTACTCCCAGTGGCCTGACTTGCTTCAACCTCTTTATCCATTAAGCCCATTCTCTTTCTTTTCCCATGATCTAGCTGAAAAAATAAGTTGGTTTATGATGAGGTTTCTTTTTAAGTGAGCCCAAATCCTTAACCCAGATGCACACACAAGTGTTAGAGACAACAAAAGATTACAGGTAAGGGGGGAGGAACTGGTGATTTTTGCAACAAAGAGAATTTAATTCAGCTTAAGCCACGCATAAAATCACAACCAAAGAGTTAATCAGTTCTTATTTAATTTTCAATTTGCCTTGAAATATAAAAAGAAGGGTAAAACTTTTATTATTTTTTGTACTATGGCTTAATCTTCAAAACTGATAGGATTTGCTCTCCAAGCTCTATCCACTCTCTCATCTTTCAAGGCTTGAGCACTTCACAAACTATTGAACTAATCACAAAGCCTCTGAATTTTTGTGTCTTTAAATGTGTTGTGAGCCTGGGAGAGCAATCTGTGGAAGACCTGAGGTTTTAGCACAATTTCTCTGTCTTCTATAAAAGCATTTCTAAGGGCTCATGTAAAATTCACTACAGGGATTCAACTCTCCTCCACCACCAGCCAAATGACAAAATAAATCAACCACCCCAAATCTGCGTTTTAAGATTTAAAGTAAAACTTTTCTTTTTAACTTGGCGATGTTCTGCTCAGAAACACACTTAAATTATTTCCAATGTCTAAAAGCTTAGAACGGGATTAATAAATATTTCCCTTTTGATTAAAATTAACATTGAAAAAGGGCTTTTTTTATTTTGTCTTCCCAACATAACAAAAATGAACATCCCTTTTGGGATCACTTGAAATTATTGTTTGCTTCAAACCACAATTGTACTCTGCTTTCCAGCTAACTTTCACATGGAAAACCTTGAAAGATGGGGGCAAAATGACTGAAAGAAACAGCACAGATGAGCCAGGTGTGGGCGTGCTTTGTTTTCCCAACGGAAACATGCAAGGATACATGAGCAAACACTTGAGGAAATCAGATTCAAAGCACAGGGAGCCCTGAGCCAGCCAACCAGATGGAGGGATGCTCACTACAATCCCACATTTCCAGACCGCTCCTGTCTGCCTGTTGGTGTCTGCACAATAAAGGGTCGCAGATTCAAAACCCTCTCATTTAAACAGATGTGAAATGGGATGCACTTTCCATTCCTGCAGGAAAACTGTGCCCTTGATCCCTTTAACCTCCATAAGTGGCTGCAGATGTACCAATGCTGTTTACCCAGAATGGAGCCACAGCACGGCTCGATGCTGAAGATCTCGGAGAGGTACTGGATGGACGGCTCAACCCTGCAAAACACGACCAACACAGCAAGGATTTGGGGCAGTTAGAGGTATTCTTTCATGTTTCCTTCCTGTTGCAGTGCTTTTCTTTCTTATGACTCCCATAAAGCCAAGCACCCACCTGGCACACCCCCTTTGTTTGATGTCACAGTGACAAGACCACCTCACATTTTTCCATGGGGTTTAGAATTGCAGAATGGTTTGGTTTTAAAGACGATCTCATTCCAACCTCCACTGCCCACCCACCCCACCCCTGGTCCCTGGGCAGGGACACATTTGAGCTACATCTATCACCAACACTCTCTTTATCAACTTTTTATTTTATTGCTATTTTATTTGGCAACTTGTGGGCCAAATTTAGTCCAACTGAATTGCCCATCAAAGAAAGCATGAATAAGGAATTTTTTAGCAAGCAGATACCACTGCAGCTATGCCCAATAGAAGTGCATTGAAAAGGCATCACAGCTGCCCTCTCTCCTCACACCCTCCTATGAGAGAGTGGAGTAAACTGAAGAGGAAACCCAGAAGTGAGCTCCTGAAGCCCACCCAGATAAAGTTATAGCTTTATTTTTGTCCCATCTACATCTATTTTTCTTCAACACCCTGCTTTTAAAAACACCTCCTTCCCTGAAAAGTAGAGAAGGGATCTTCCCAATCCTGCAATCCAGCCCCCAGAGATTAGAGACGTCTCCTGGGATGACCCATCTCTTTCCAATCTATCCCTGGAGATGAAGTGATGGTGCTGCTAACAGACTCCAGCACCAGGTGGGATGAATCCCTGTGTGCCATCCCACCAACCACAATTTTTCTCCTTCTGGGGTTCATTAACATTACAAGCAGTTTAAGCTGGTTTGTGAGGAATAAAAACACCTAATTTCTCCCCAGTATTGTCATTTCAGGATCATGCCTGGCAGCTGCCATGGCTGAGGAACAAAACTGTGTAGCTTGTAAATACATTCCTATATCCCAATTTCAGGTCAGCTTTCCCCCACGTTTTAATTCGTTTATATTACATTTATCGAGGCATGAACTTGAAGTGTCACCTCAGGAGATGGAAATAGCATCATTTAAAAATTCCCCAAACAAAGCATTTTTGTATTGTTCAAACTAGCTTTTGTTTTTCTGATGAAAAGTGTTTCTTTTCTTCTGCTGTTTTCCTACAGCAGGATTTATCTGCATTTGACCTGAATCTGCGAATACCTTTGTTTGCCTGAATATGCATTTTTCATCAAATCAACTGTTTTTTCCTAAAATGTTTCTCTCCTGCCTCCTACTGATCCAAGGGAAGTTAATTGACTAGCATTAGCAGTTTGCTGACTTGGGCTCCACAGATAAATAAATGCCTTAATAATTATTCATCATTTCATACCACACTGCAGCATTCACTGTTAGGTATGGAATTTGAGAAAAAACTCAAACCTTCCTTTCCAGATTAACCCTCAAACAGCAAATAGGTTGGAGAATGAAGCTTCTAAGGAAAATACACACCTGCTTGAAGTGACAGCAATGCCATTGATGAGGACAGAAATATTGTACCACCCTGCAGGCAGGGCTGGAAGTGTCACATTAACCCCACACTCTGTCTGCACCTGGATCTGTGGCCATGAGTCCCCAATTTGGACCTTGACATCTGAGCCCTGGTAGCTGGCAAACTGGGATATTCCAATGTGAAGCTCCTCACCTCCTGCAGAGAAAGGAAGGGAACTTTTCCAGTGTTTCTGGCAATGGTTATTTTAGCACACGTGGCCATTGCCTGAGGAAGAGCAGAGTCCCATCGTGCCAGAACAGTCCAGCCATGCCCATCAGCCCAAAAACTCAAAATGTTGAAGGGTGCAGGGGTTCTGTATCCTACTCAATCTCTCCTGCATGAGCTCAGCAGCTGTCAAGGTTGTCTTGAGACATCAGCACAGTGAACTTGGTTATGATCACCAATAGCCACTCTCAGGAGAGGATTCATGACCCACTTAGCATAAATGTCTGTCCTATAAATATCTGAACCTGACAAAAACCATCTCCATTTTTTAAAAAACTCTGGAGCTGAGGGGTTCTGGGACTTTTCTTAAATCTCTGATAAATTATCTAGAGCCTGTTTTTCAGAATTATGGATCCATGTAATAGTAATAGGAGCCTTCCACAATAAAACAAAAAATTTCCTTGGGCACATAAAGTCAGATGTTCTTGCATAGTTTAGCCCCAGATGGCATCTCAGCCCCACACAGCTGCCTACTCCCTCCCCTGCAGTGGGATCGGGGAGAGAATTGGAAGCATAAAAGGGAGAAAACTTGTGGGTGGAGATAAAATCAGTTCAATGGGTAAAGCAAAAGTTATGTGTGCAAAGCAAAACAAAGACATCACTCTCTGCTTCCCATGGGCAGGCAGGTGTTCAGCCATCCCAGCAGGGCTCCAACATGTGGAATGGTGACTTGGGAAGACAAAATGCCATCACTCTATCTCCCTCTTCCTCCCTTAGCTTTATAAACTGAACATGAGCAACATGGTCTGGAAAATTCCTTGGGTCTGTTGGGATCAGCTGTCTTGGCTGTGCCCCCTCCCAAATCCTTGCCCACCCCCAGCCCATGCACTGGTGGGGTGAGGAACAGAAACGTCCCTGACTCTGTATAAGCCCTGCTCAGCAATAACAAAACATCCCTGTGTTATCCACACCATTTTCAGCATGAGCCCAAAACACAGGCCCTCATGACTCACTATGAAAAATATTAACTCAGTTCCAGGGAAAACCAGCTCTGTTCCAAAGCACCTCATTGTCAGCAATCATGACTCTCCTGTGTAAGCTGCTGTGTGTCAAACTGTGTTCAGATGATAGAGGATACTTTTCTTTATTTGTGCACAGTGCAGTAACAGGAAAGGACAAAGCCAAGAGACAAGGGATTTTCATAACTTAATTTTTTTCTGAAATAGCTTAAAAGAATAAGGTGGTATCCATCAGTCCAAATAAAGGCATTTTCACTGATAGCCCTATCTGTGGTCAGTGAAGAGAAAAGAGTTCATGCCATGATTCATCCTATTGTAAGACACAAAAGAGCTGTGGCAAATCCCACCACAGAACCATCTATTTATTTTCAATGACCAGCAAACATCTAAAACATCTAAACATTGAGCACAGGGATGTGTTTAGTAGGTGAATCTCATCCTCCTGTCTCCCCTGAAAGGATGAAGGAGGGAGGAAGGAGCTCCTAAGAAGCAGGAGAGCCTGTACAAAACCTCCCTCAACCACCTGCTCCTCTAGGCAGGTCTTGGAGCTGGTACTTTTCAATTCTGCCTTCACAAAGACTCAAATAAAGTTTGAAAGCCTGAGAAGTTGAATATGTTAATAATGTGAACTCTTTGGACTCTTGGTCAATTGTCAGCTTAATCCCAGATGCCTGGAAGGCATCCATGTAATTTATTTATTCTTTTTATTATATAGAAGGAAAATTATATTAAAAGAGGAAGTCGTGGAGGTTCTGAATAGGAGATTGAACTCAGCCCCACCACAGCTCATGAGACACTGTAACATTAAGGAATTCCTTGCACCTGAGGTGCCCGCGGCTACAAAAACCTCCCCTTGGTGCTGTGGTATCTGAATAATATTCAGATGATAAAGGACGTTTTCTCTTATTTATGCATTCTGGAGTAATAGAAAATGACAAGGGCATTTGGGGAAAAATGAATAGAAATGCTGGGAGTGCACAAGGAATTTTGGCACTGGCAGTCATCTAACCCATAATTCCCTAAATTCCCTCTGCCCTCCACCAATTCCAACCAAGCTTGGGAGCTGTGGATAGCTTTAGGGTGTTCACTGGTGGGGTGTCAAAAATAGAGAAAAAATTCAGATTATTATATTCTTGGAGGAATGAGAGTGAGACAGGTAAGAAAACAGGGATATTTCTGTCTTCCTCTCATCTTCCTTTCTCACTGTCTCAGATACCAAGTAACTGGTGTCAGTTTGCCATGCAGAAATGTGCTAAACGTTCCTGAAAGGCTTGTTTATAAGTGGACATCATTCACAATTTATGCTTTCTATTCCCCACACACAATTGAAATCCTGGAGGGAAAATGAGGGAAATGTGGGGGGGGGAACAAACAAACAAACAAACCCAAATAGAAACTTTCAAAAGAGAGGAATGCCAAACATTCCATCTAATCTAATTAGGATTTTGCCCCCATGAATTCTGTGAGGTCTATCCTCATATTCTAAAGTAATACATCACAAGGTCAAAAAGGAAGGAACAGTTTGGCTTGGAAATGGGAACTAGGTGAAAGCAGTGTTGCCTATGCTCTGCTTTCAGTAACCCAAAATGCACGTGAGGCTCTTTATGGTCAGCCCTTGGGGATCCTGGAGAAGGACACTCTCCAGAGCTCATTTTCTCCTCTCATGGATGAATCTCTGATTAAGAAACACAGAATCTTGGAATATCCTGAGTTGGAAGGGGCCCACAAGGATCATCAAAGAGCAACTCCTGACCCTGCACAGGACAGTCCTGAGAATCCCACCCTGTACCTGAGAGAGTTGTACAAACATTAAGTTGAACTCTGGCAGCCTTGGGGCTGTGACCATTCACTGGGGAGCTTCTCTAGTGCCCAGCCACCCTCTGGGTGAAAAACCATTTCCTCATAGCCAGCCTAAACCTTCCCTGACACAGCTTCATGCCATCCCATTGGCTGCCATCACTGCATGAATGGATGGAATCATTTCAGAGCAGAGTTAGAGACACCTGGCACATAAGCAGGACTATACTGAACCTGACATCCTGTGGACATTATCCATACCAGCCTAGGGCAAGCAACTCATTACCTCATGTATGCTAGTGAAAAACCAATAAAAAAACCAACCAGGACTGATCAGGACTAGCAGGAAATATGGGAACTAAAATTTAAAAGAAAACAAACAAAAAGTGTCAGATCAAACTTTATAGACTTAAATTCCCTCTGCCCCACCACCATCAGCACTAACAACCCTTCTCCAGAAGATGCCCAATGCACATCTGCATTTTCACCTGCAATGCCACTTCTGTTCCTGCTCAGGGATACAAGTGCAGGGTTTAAGGAAGGATCATACTGGAACAAGTTGGTTACTGTTGTTGACTGGTACCCAGAAATCAGTGTCACATGGACAGCAGCATCCTCTGTCCCCTAGAAAAAGAGAGAAGGAAAATGTCAGAGATAAGAATGAACCAATTAAAAAAAAAAGTTATTTCCTATATTCCTATATGTCCCATATGTAAGTCAGGCTCATGGCACTTTTGAAACTTTCACATACACCAGACTCTACTTAAACATTTACAGTTATGTTGACTTTAAAGAGCATCTGTGGAGATTTAGAAACCTTAAAACAATCCCAGACTATGCAGATTTGGATTTGCTATATCCATACAAGTACATTTAACAAGTAAATAAAATCCCAGTCTAACTATGCAGTTTTTCATGTGCAATATTCTTACTAAATTGAGGAGCTTGATTTTTCCACTGGTATTCATAAATCTCCTATTGATCTATTTTTAATTAAGCTGGTCTAATCTGTAGAGTCCACAGTAAACTGCCCCACGGCCAAGACTTGGCTGAGGGGCAGGATTTTTTCCCTTCTCCTAGTGTAGCTCAGACCAGGAAAACATAGGAAGGCACATTGGCTTCTTATTGCCCCCCAAAATGTGGTTTCTTACCCGAGAAGGAACTTGACACTGAATTCTTGTTGAATTTCTGTCCTCCTCCAAAACTGGGCAAGGCTGGGATCCAAACAACACTGCATTTACCCCTTCCAGATTGGTCCCCCTGAGAGTCACTCTAAGTCCTCCTAAAACAAATAATTATTCCATGATATTTAATATGTAGGATATTTTATTATGCAAAGAATTCTTTGTTTATAGATGACAACAAGAGGCAGTAGAGTCTCTCAGCTGAGCTGATGATGATCTGTTCCACCTTGCTGTGCCTGGCTTCCTCTCTTGCACCAGAGATCCTTCTTGCCTCATTTGAATTATTTGAATTCGAATTATTTCAATTCTCCTCCACGATACAGGACAACTGGGTTTGTTTCTCGGTTTATTTTTTAATGATATACTTATTTAAACCAGCAAGCCCTGGCCTGTGATCTCCCCCTCAGACACATCCCCAGCCTGAAAACAAAATAAGGAAGGAAGGAAGAAGCACTAAGAATGGAAAATGAGCTTAACGCAGCAGGTGCTCTCACAGTTCAAACAGCTGCCAAGCTCCCTGCTGTCAGAAAAGCCTGTAGCATGTGTCTAGGAAACTTGGGATAGAAAGGGGACTTGGCAGGGCTGGAGACTCGGAGCTGTGAGGGAAGTCACGGAGGGGTCTGTCCCGTGGAGCGCTGAGCAAGCTCAGCCAGACCGAGCCGCTCCCGCCCCACGCGGGATCACGCCCGACACAAGTCAGGCTTGTGCTTGATCTTTCTTCAGCATCCAGTTCCAAAGAGTCAAGGTGCCCCTTTGCTTTTCCAAGCGATTAGAAGGCTCAGGGATATTTCAAAGAGAAGCAGGAAAGAGAACAGGAGTGGGCATTAATGGCAATTCTAAGCTGGAGTTTGTGCTTTGAAGCTATTAAGAGAAACTTTTTTTAAAAAAAGGGAAATGTTGCTTGAATTGTAGAGCTTTTTTCTCTTGTTCTCAGCAGTGCAGAGTTTTAGGATTAGGGCTGAACAGACTGCTAAGACAGGCACTAATTAATGCAGTGTTTATTTGTATTTATTAGCGTGGCTATATTGTAAACCGACTGAGCTTTTATCCCTCTTTTCAAGTGTGACGTAAGCAATCCTCTACATTAAGGTAATTGTATATTAAATTCCATTGTATATTGTATATTAAATTAATTAAAGGCCAAATTCCTTTATATACTTTCCTAAAATTACCTATTCCCGCAAATTCTTTAAACCACCAGAGAATTATAGAAGTTTAGTCTTGATTTCCTGTGGCTGGCAGCAAACCCAGGCCAACAAGAGCAATCAGATACATTAACAGCAAGCTTCTGCTATTCACTGGAACACGGGAGTATCTTTAGAAAGGCATTCCATGCTTCTAGAGTTAGGTCATGGGGATCTCCCAGCATGGCACCACTGAGACCGGGGATATTTTGACAAGAGGGAGATGAAGCAGCAAAGTACAAGGTGCTTCATTGCCTTGATGTCCTGCAACATTAAATTTGCAGAGGCAGAAAGAGCAAGAAATGAAAACTGAAGCCACTTGAGTTGTCAGCTAAGGAGCTTCAGATTTAGAGTTCAGGATCCACGAGTGTTGTGTAAAGACTGACGCTGTTAAGTTTTGATATCTGCATTATATCTATATGCAGTGAAATACTGCCTGTGTGCACTTTACAATGAGATTGAAGAGAGGTATTTGAAATGGGAGAAATTAAAAACACAGATGGAAGCTGTAATTCTTTCCAATTATAAGCGTTCCAGGCACATGTAATGTAAGATAGCATTATACTTGCTCTCTTTTTAATGAGTGACAGATCACTGTAATTGGGAGGAGTGGATTTGGCAGCAAAGGAAAGGAGAAGGAAGGCCCAAGCACTAAAATTTGCCATTGCTGGATTGTTTTTAGAGTTCTTTGGAGATGTTTGGGGTTTCTATGAATTAAAAGTGATTCTTAAACTTAGTGTGCCATGACCCTCTCATTAGGGAAAAAAAAATGGTAAAAGAGTTAGAATAGTTTTCTTCCCATGCAACAGAAAAAAAATTAAAAAAAAACACACAACAAAAACCAAACAATCCAAAAAAAATCAACAGCGGAAAAAAAAATACGAAAAATGCTCCTCCCCTGAAAAAAACCCCAAAAATACAAAAAAAAACCCAAAAAACCCCACAAAAAAAACCCAACAAAAACAAAACACACAAAAAAAATCCCACCAAAAAAACAATAAAACCAAACAAAAAAAATCCCCAAAACCAAAAGGAGAGAAAAATGTGGCCATAATTTCCAGCTTAGGAAACCTGTGTTATTCCAAGTCCATCCCATGCTCATCCATGGAGAGGTTTACAGGCCATCATTCCTTTTCTCTGGCTACTCCAAAGTGGCCAAGCACGGCACAGTCAGATCTCCAAGCCACGTGCCTGAGCTGCACCAAGGCCAGTACTGCTCTCAGTGGTGATTGTTACCATGATCTCAAAAATAAAATGAGGAGATTTAAAGGAAAATGACTGGGTTACTTTACTGCCAGAGTAGGCATGGTTCATGCTGTTTCTGCTGCATTCCTTGCTGCTTGAAAACAAGGGATAATCTGAGACTGTCCTTCCCTCCACAGCCCAGGTGTATCAAGAGTGTTTGAAGAGTTTGTGCCACATTTTTCATTGGGGTGAGGAGACTCCTCTCAAAAAAAAAAAAAAAAAAAAATAAATAGTTTCCAGCTCTTTCCTTCGGGTATGGAATTTATCACTCTTTGTTTCCTCTTCTGTTTCAAGGAGAGGAGGTATAATGGGAATGGAAGGAGATTTAGTTTCACTTTAGTTTCTCTAAGTTCCTTAGCTTTGTACCAAAACACAGTTTTGGGTGAGTTTTCCATTTTATTCCTCAGAACATGAATTTGCTTCAATGGGGCTGGGATTAACCAGAGTTCAGCCATTTCACAGTTATAGAATCATAGGACCATTTAGTTTGAAAAAAAAACAAACCTCTAAGATCAGTAAGTCTAGCCAGTAACCCAACACTGCCAGGACCACCACTAACCCATGTCCCCAAATGCCTATGGTGACTGGCAACCATTCCAAATGAAGAAATTTTCCCTAATACTCATTCTAATTAGGCCAGATTAATTCAAATACTACAAAGCTATGTGTCAAATGAATATGGGAGGATGAGTATGAAACACTAATGATTTGCTGAAATGAATATATGTGCACTTAAAAATATAATTCCCAAAGAAAACTGCTCAGGAATCTGGTTGATTGCACAAGGAGCCAAAGAGAGTTTGTCAGTCTTTAGGTCATTTTTGACTGTGCTTTGGGGCACACACACTGTGTCCAGCCATAAAATTTCTTCTTCACCAGGTGAAAATCTTGGTAGTGAAAGTACAGAAGAGCCAAAACATGCCATGACAAGGTGTTGGAACCCTGGGCACTGAGAATTTTAGACTTTCTGTGCTGACAGGCACCGACTCCCAAGAAAACACTGCATTTGACCTGAGACCTCAGATTGAATAATAGCACTGGGATTATGAGTGTGTAGTTTGAATAAAGGTGTGTAATATCACATGGTGGAAAACTTGGAGTTTAAGGTTTTAGAGTATCATTATATATATATATATATATATATATATATATATATATATATCAAGATGAAGGTTATAGGGTGTAGGTTAGTCCCTTTTTTTTCGACCTTCTTCATGGGTTTAGGTGGTATTTTGTAATTGGATAGAAAAATCCACATTGCGGACCACAGATGGTCGGTTAATGGATTAAAAGTAAAAATAATGTAGGTGTCATTTCTCAGTTGGACAATTTATTCTTAAAAGGCCTTGCAGAGAAAGAGATAGGGGCCATTGTTTAGTTTGCTAGCTAGAAGTGCTGTACAACTCACAGCTTGTGAGACTAATATAGATAAGAATTAATAAACATCTGAGTCCAAACACAAAATACCATCTCCAACATTTAATCCCAACTCTGGCAGAAAAAGGAGATAAAAAGCAACAACAAGGAAGAAGCAGGAAGCAGCTCCCTTGGAGGGTTCACACCTACCCATCTCCGACGTCGAAGGAGGTTCCACAGCTGCCAGCACTGGCTGGACTGTGAGGAAGATCCCTTGTCCTGTGGTGGCCCTGAGAGCGAAGCCGTGAGGTGTCACCAGCAGCGTCACCGGGTGGGTCCCCACCGGCAGCCTCGGCACCTGGCAAACCACTCGGGTTTGGTGCAGAGCCGTGACACGGCAGCTCCTCGTGTCCACCTCCACCCGCAGGGCCGCCTGCTCCTCACCAAAGCCAGCTCCCCTGAGGACCACTGTGGCCTGGGGCCCTTCACCTGCAGGAATATAATCATCAAGGTGAATTTTGGCCTAGCAAGGCCTGTGGGAAATCAAGGCACAAAAAATTCTCAAAACCCTGGGCATGCAGGCCCAAAGATCGAAATGAATACAGGCTTTGACTTGAGGCCTTGGCTTCCAGCTTTAGAGACCATGACTGTTGCATTCCTCTGGGGAAATGTTTTTTCCCCAGAACCCCCTAAAGCCTGTAACTACTTAGTTTGACCCTACCTTCCCTTATTGATATCCAATCGGCTTAGTGCCAGCTATCTGTCCTGAGACAGAGAGTCTAGATAAACCCGTGCTCCTTCCTCTTTCGCCCTCTTTGCCCTTGGACCCCTTTGAGTATAAAGCCTTGGAATAATCCTGAGGTAAGAGCCTCTTTTGAATCTTTTATCCTATCCCCTGAGGTATTTCCCCCAAAGCTCCCCAGAAGACTGAGCTAGAACAGAAGCCCAGGGGAGCAGGCAAGGGGGGAGTACATCACATGACCAAGAATGTGAGTTTGTAATACAGATAGAGACATATTGAGCTAGGTAGTGGAGAGTTTTAAGGTTTTAAAGTTAAGATATAGAAGTAGTTATAAAGGTAATAAGAAGTTTTAAGGTGTAGTTCTGTAGGATTGTGTGTCACTACATGATTAGATAAAAAAGATCCGCATTTAGGTAAGATGTGAGATATAGTTTAATTAGCAATTGGTGTGAAAGTTAAAACAATATGTGTGGCAGTAGTTTATTGGCTAATAAACCTTTAAAACCCCTTGCAACCTGTGGCTCTTGTGACCACTGAAAACTGACCTCTAACTTAGGCGGTGAAGACATTCTCACCCTTCATGAGACTGAGGCAATAAATCATGCTTTAAACATCTCTCAGTGGTCCTGTCTCTCTTAAAATCCTGACAAATGCCCAGCCAACAGTTAAAAAGCTTTTACCAGCTTCAACAGGACATCCTAAAAACTACAGCCCTGGCGATATCTCATTATTCCACATAACAGCAATTCCTGCCTGTCCCTGTCCAGCAGTCACATTTTTCCTTAAATTTTTATCAAAAATAACTTGAGCCAAGAGCTGGTTTTTGCTTTAGGCATCAAACGTGCCATTGTTTCTCTCCCCTTTATACCTCTGCCATAGAATCACAGAATAGTTAAGGCTGAAAAAAACCTCTGAGATCACCTCTGTGTTCACCACAAACCATGTCTCCAAATGCCACCTCCATGAGACTTCTGAACCCTTCCAGGGGTGGTGACTCCACCACTGCCTTGAGCAGCCTGTTCCAGAGCCTGACAACCAAGTCAATGAGGACTTATTAAATTTCCTAATAACCATTCTAAACTTTTCCTGATGCACGTAAAGGCCATTTCCTATCATCCTATTTCCTCATCCTTGGAAGAAGAGACCAAGCCTCACCCAACTGCACCCTCCTATCAGGGAGTTGTGGAGAGTGAGAAGGTCACCCTGATCCTCCTTTTCTCCAGGCTGAGCTTCCCCAGTTGCTCCTGCTCAGACCTGTGCTCCAGACCTTCCCAGCTCTACTGCCCTTTTCAGGACAAAGTTGTACACTCTGGAACTGGAGCTGATCAGATAAACTGCACATAAAAGTGCGGTTTCCATAAAATCAAAAATTTATGAAAGGATGCACACCTACATCAAATCACCAGCACCTGGCAAAGCTTTTTCACAGAATTTTTGCCGCAGTGTTCAGACCCCAAGCCCCGTTACCTGATGAATACTCCACATCTCTGACTATGGGTGTCAATTCCTGGCTGAACTGGAAAGAGCACGAGCCAGAACAGTTTGCAGGGACATCATTCACCATCACCACCACCTGGGGACAGACCAGAGGGTTACCTCAAAGCTGGTAAGGGAGCAGAGGTGTTTTCTAGAGCCCACAACTGACTGATAGATGCTGTTAGCCACCCTGAGCTACTGAGAGCACTCACTGCTAGAACAGGGTACAAACAGAGAGCTCTTGACCCTGCTGCAGTCCCATTGCAAATTTAAATAGCAAATTGCTAGGGCTCATCCAAGGCACAGCAGAGCACAGCTTTGGACACTGCATCTCCAGCTTATCTCCCAATCTTCTGGGACCCACACTTCCTTAAACTCCTGTTCTCCCAGTCACCCACTGAAGACTGTTCTTGCCTTTCCTCAGTTCTTTCCACTTTGTCTTGGGAATAAATTCATTATGTTTAAAGAGCCCTGGAAGACTAACTGAAATGAAACCTACAATGCATCTTCTCAACACGCAGCCCTCAATTTTATTTTTTGTTGTTCATGCTGAAGGAAAAATACTGGGCTTAATTATCTAAATATTACCTTAATTATCTAAAAGACATATCAAGAAATATCGCTCCTGAGACCTTGATATCTTTGAAGAGTCAACTGGCAAAGGATAGGACATAAAAGAGCCTCTCTTTATCTCTCTCCAGGTGTTAATGCTGTGCCAGGAGACAACAATGAGTGTACACCAATGAGAGTACACCAATGCCTGCAAAGAGCAAAGCATCTGTCCCAAAGAAATGCAAGGAGCACACAGTTGCTTAGACAGAGACACAATAATTAGAGGGGCACTTTTACACTGCCAGAATAAAGCTCCAGAAACTACCAGAAAATCTATTTGCTGGTGCTGGTCTTGTTTCACTTGGGCTATTTGAGGGTTTGAGGGTTTGTGTAGCACGGATGGAAAAGATGTCTGAGGTGGCTGAGTCACTGGAAGAGCAATTCTCATGGCTGGTCTCGTGAAGAAGGCAGGATGGCTTGGCCCCAGATGTTGCACAGCTGGGCTTGGAGCACATCCAGCATCACCCTGTTATGGCCAGCATGCCTGTGAGTCTGCTGGAAACAAAGCCAGCAATAGCCAAAGTTCTGCAACATCTGAGAGCAGAGCTGGAAACACATTTGTCCATCCAGCAGACTGGAATGATTCCTCCTTCAGCCTGAAGCTCTCCCATTTCTCCCTTCCCCTTTGGGGAACTGAGATCCAGAGAGGTTCAGGACTTGCCTAACTCACAGATGAGTATCCCAGCCACCAACTCATTTGTTTTGCCCATCAGTGTAACAGAGTGTTGCAGGTGAATTTTGTAATTCCCAGTTTGGTGTCCAGCACCACAGGACCCACCAAGGATGGCAGTTCAGAGATTTTCATCCCTTGGTCACTGCTTGCAAAAAAGAAAAGATACTGTCTTTCATCATCCATGATCACCATTCTCCCTACCTCCAACAGCTCTTGAAGGAAAGTTCTGCTCCACATACCAGGCAGCAGAATATGAGAAATTTAGGGCACAGAACATCAGATTCCTGAAAGGATTTATCGGCAGAACAAGATACTCAAATACATGTGAGACTCCTGGAGTCTCACAACCTAAACAGCCCTGCTGAATCCGTGAAAAGTGTGAGAGCACATCAACTCACCTGTGTTTGGTTATGGAGGGTGGCAAGCATGTCCCCAAATATTGGTCCAATAAACACACCCCCATCATAAACCACGCGAGTAGAAACACTTGGCTTCAGGCCAGTGAGGTTTTCAGCAGAGACCTGGCAAAGATCAAGGAATTTAAGTTTCTCATCCTTTTTGACCTGTGATTTTAAATTCAAACAGAATCTTTACAAGCAAATAACTCCTGGAAACTTCTCACCCCTCTTTCACGAATCATATCTCCAGCTCTAAATCTTCATTACTTCACAATACCTCCCTGCTCCCACCTTCACCTTGCAGGCAAAGAGATGACAAAGAAATTCAGGAGTCAAGTTTGTAAATAAACTTCTAATACCCAATAATACCCAATAATGGGAAGATCTTCTCAAAGACATGACTTTAGGTGAAACAAGGGCCTGTGCAAGAGCTGAAGATGCAACTCAAACTGTTTTCACCCTTCAGGCCAACATCTTTAGCACTGGAATTTGTTGAAAATAACATCACACTTTTAGGAGCTGAATGTGAAAAGAAATACTTTCCTTTTTTTCCTTTTGAGGTAGGAAGCATTTCAGTCTGAGTCCTTACTCAAAAAGACCCTTCTGCTTGAAGCAAAACTAACATGACAAATCTTGGGATGAGAGAGTGTAAAGTGAACCTTCACATGAGACTTATGAGAATCAGATACGAAACCAGACAAAACAGTTCTCAGAAAAATGCCTTCCTGGCAAATAAATGATGCCACAAATCTGTGATGAGCTTCAGTTACTGTACTGAAACCTCAATACAGGTATAATTAATGAAGGTTTTGAATACTCAATATAATTTCTTTTCCTACAGATGGTTTTTTGGGGGTTTTGGTTGTTTTGGTTTGGTTTGGTGTTTTTTGTTTTGTTTTGGTTTTTTGGGTTTGGTTTTTTTTTTTTGTGTGTGGTTTTTTGTTTTGTTTTGGTTTGGTTGTTTTAATAATTTAATCTGGAATTTGCTTAAGGTTCTGTTCCAACTAGGAAGATTGCCTAAATGTCCATGGTGTCTTCATAAAAACAACAAATTGTGAGAGTGAATCAGCCAAGACCAAAGATATCAAATGAGGATCAAAGTGGGGATTAGTAAAAGAAATTACTTACACTGATAACGTTGGGCAAGTCCCCAGCTGTTTTTTCCCAAGTCAGTGTCCAGACAGTTTCATAGCACGAGCTGGAGTCTCTGGTCACAGTGAAGTCACTGGTGTTGAAGAAGGGAGCTGTGAAATTATCCACATGG
Source organism: Phylloscopus collybita (assembly GCA_027886175.1). Taxonomy (NCBI): domain Eukaryota; kingdom Metazoa; phylum Chordata; class Aves; order Passeriformes; family Phylloscopidae; genus Phylloscopus; species Phylloscopus collybita. Next base: position 54,305,492 of record JAJNNQ010000026.1, read on the forward strand.
TCCTGCAAAAGCCTGCGGAGCTGGTGGGCAGAGATGTTCACTGAAACATCTGCAAAAGACATGAGGGAGCAGTGGATGTCTCCATTTCCAGGAGAGCACATCTGCCTGCTCCTAAGAAAGGAAGGGGTTAATGCAAGTCTGTCATGGCTCAAACCTCTGCAGTTGCCAGAAGAGTGAAATTTATTGGACCCTAAGCACCAAAAAAAATCACAGAATTATAGAATAGAATCATAGAAATGTTTGGGCTAGAAAGGGCCTTTAAAGGTCATCTAATCCCAGCAATGAACTCTAGACCAGGTTGCTCAAAGCCCCATCCAACCTGACCTCAAAAGTTTCCAGGGATGGGGTATCCACCACCTCTCTGGGCAATCTCTGCCACTGTTTCCCCAACTTCATCATAAAAAAAAAATTTCCTTATGTCTTATCTGAAGATCATCCACAATATTTAATAACAACAAACCTGGCCTTGAGCACACCCAGGGATGGGGCAGCCAAAACTTCTCTGGCAATTGATTCTTCCATTATCTTCCTGCTCAGGAAATCCAGGCCCTGACCTGCATCTTCCCTTACCTGGTATCACTGTGTTGGCCAAGTGGATGTGGAAGGTTCCTCCAAGAGGTGGGGATGACTTCTGCAGCCTCTGGATGGTGAGGCTGACTCTCACATCCTCCGTAGAGACGTACAGGTGTCCATATTCCTTAGAGCCCTCCCCAAGCACTGCACCTCTGTGGGACAGAGAGGGGGTCACAGGAAGGAATCAGCAGTGGAGACCCACACTCCTGACACTCCCACATCAACCAACAGCTGAGGAACACCTATGGGAACAACACTCCTGGGGGATTTAAGGGAGAGATGCCCAGAGCTCAAACAAAACTGTGTATTTCCAACTGCAAACTTCTTATCACTCTCTACAGCTTCCTGAAAAGTGGCTGCAGTCAGGTGGGAGTTGGTCACTTTCTCCAGGCAGCAACTGACAGGAGAGAACACAGTCTCAAGCTGTGTCAAGGGAAATTTAGGTTAGATATTAGGAAAAAGTTTTTTAAGGAAAGAATGATAAAGTACTGGAATGGTCTGCCCAGGGAGGTGGTGGAGTCACCATCCCTGGATGTGTTTAAAAGAAGACTGGATGTGGCACTCGGTGCCATGGTTTAGTTGAGGTGTTAGGGCATGGGCTGGACTCAATGATCTTGAAGTTCTCTTCCAATCTAGTGATTCTGTGAATTCTGTGAATTATGCAGGCAACACACACAGAAAATTATGGAATATGACCTTTTCAAATAAAAGAAACAATTTATACACCATCAAGCACCACAGAGTGCTACCCCAGTACTGGTGTTTCTAAAGAACCAGTTCAATGCAGCCTGCACAGCATCTGAAACAGCAAAACAAAAATATTTCCTGCTTCACACTGTAATCTCCTCGAGCCCATGAAAATCTTAAGTGCCCTGGATTACAGAGAGATTTCATATTGTACAATCATTTAGTCTGGAAGAGACCCCTAAGATCGAGCCCAATCCTTAACCCAGCATTACCAGGTCCATCATTAAACCATGCCCCCAGACACCACATCTGTATTGGAGTAATTCAAGTTCACCCAAAGTCCAATTTCTAAAAGTTAAAGTGCCTTTTCTCCTTTGCCACTACAATTCTCGTGCTCCAGAGGAGAAGGAGCCTCTCTGTGGAACAACGATGCCATCGTGTGTTCAGTGTCCAGATAACAAGTGGCGTCTGCGGAGCAGATTTCCACAAAACAAAACCAAAAGGATCACTGAGCCCTTTGTACAGCTGGAACAAGATTTTAGCCGATATTCCTGCTCTGACAGGAGTAGGAGTTGTATTGGATTAAATCACAGCCCGTGTTCAGCAAAGAGAAAGAGACAGGTTTATTTTGAAGGTGTCCGAAGGCAGTGCTCAGCCCACCCATTTTTAAAGCTTGTGCTGATTCCTACTTTTCTCTGATACCTTCCTCTGTGAGATGGAAAAGCCCACCTGTGCCAAGCACATTTTTTTATCCTGATGAGAGGTAATGTGATCAAACCACCTCTTAATCCTTTTTTAGTACTATTAATATTAGCTAAACAGGTGGAACTTTATAAATCTTCCTCTCCTACGCATTTTCCTCAGCTCCATAATGATGCTCATGGCAATGCTTTCCCCAATTTTTTCTAAATTTATTCAAAAAATATAGCCATCAGTGTTAGTTGCAGCATTTCAATGTCAGTTTTTAGGCTCCACACAGGAGTAAAAGTTTTCTCTCTTCCTATTAGTTACACCTCTGGTTATGCATCTCAACCACCACAAACATCCCCCTGTATTCTCATTCCTGCCCTTACCCTTGGTGGTTTATGTTAAGATACTACATTTGACTCAGCTGGATACAATCCAACTTTTACAGGACTTATTTTCTGCCAGTACAAACCTTTAATGTTACAGTCTCTGATCTAGTTATAGCCCACGGCTCCCATTCCTCTGACATCATTGGGAGGAACAGAAACCTCATCTCAACAAACAAGGACACCCAAGGTGGACTTCCAGTGCCTAATGTGGGAACTGGTGTCATTAACAATATTTTGGAGACACCTGTGGATGATCTTCGTCCACTGCTCCAGAGGGGCTTGGATTTCCTTCCAATCCCACATCACACCTTGGTGACCCATGGATATCTGACACCCCAAGTTATCTCAAAATTCCTAAGAACCTGGTTTTCAGCAGCTGAGCCCAGCTGACAACCAGCTCCAGATGCACTGGGGGAACTGCAGGAGGTGTTACAGGGTATTGAGATGAGCTACCTGCTCTCCCTACCTTGGAGAGAGAAGGGGCAGACTGGCATCACAGCCAGACACCCTCCAGGACACATTGTAGGTGGGAGGAGACCCCACCACAGACACTGCTTCAATTATCCTCCCCCCAGGCCAGGGAGGTTTGGGGTCTCTCTGAGAAACTGAAAGAAAAAACACAAACATTCATTAGACCAAGGAGAGCAGAGGTGACCATGCCCAGAGTATTGTCAATTCATGGCTGGATACACTGGCTTGGTTTGGATTTTTTTTGTTGTTGTTTTGTTTTGTTTAAGTTACATATTAAGTTCTATATTTCATAGAATCTTTAAGGTTGGAAAAGGCCTCTAAGTTCAGAGAGTCCAACTATTCTGCAGCACTGCCCAGTCCACCACTAATCCATGTCCCCAGGTGCCACATCTACACATTTCTTAACCTTTCCAGGGATGGTGATTTCACCACTGTCTGTTCTGTTTGTAGAATCACATTTTCAAATAAACCAAGAACAATGATATTTTGGCAATTCCGTCTCTGCTGTCACAAAAAAAATAGATATAAATTCAAGAAAAAAACAATATTTTTTGTGTTTGTGAAATTTCCCTTTGAAAAAGTTTCATCCAGCTTTATTGCTATAGATTAAACAGAATATCCTGGGGGGAAAGAAACCCAAAAGAGATGCCTTTACCAAACACAGCTCTGTCAGCAATGATGAGCTCATCAAGATAAAATGATCCAGGTGTTTCTTTTTGCAGCACAGGGCTCTGCAAATCTATCTGATGCACAAATACTGGGGAATTGGCTGGGAAGTCCTGGAGAAGCACAGAAAGATTCACACACCTCTTCCAGAGATTGGTGCAGGTAAATGTCCAGCTGGAAGACACCAAGATTGGGATAAAAAAAAAAGCAAATCTGAGGTGATTGTGAAGATTACAGGTACTATCAGGCACTGTTTTTGTTACTACTGGTATTTAGCACAAGCCACATGCTCAGTGGTTTGTGATTACTCACTATGTCCTTGTTGGGTTCCCCAGAGTGAGAAATAAGGATTTAGACCTCTGCTTACATTTTCCCCTCTGAATCACTAGAGTGGGATATGGGAATGACTACACCAGACTACACATGCTTTATTTTTGGCAAAATACCACAGCAGCATCAGTGACCTCAATGGGGGTCAATCCAGAATTCAATCCCTCAGCTCTCCACAAGTTCTTCAGACGCTCCTGATTTTTTAAGTCTGCCTGCCCTAAGCATTATGTCTGCTACCAAATGTTTTCTACTCATGGAATTTTAAGTGAATAAAAAAAATCAAAGGCTAGACCAATTTTCAAAGCTTTCAAAGGGTGGAGTAAAAAAAAAAAACCAAGCAATTCTCTCTCTTACTGCAGAAAATCAACTGGGAAAGAAACGGGGGAATTTATGTTCTCAAAAATCTTCAAGTGTACCTGTGTGTCACTGAGGTATTACAGTGCACGTAGCAAAAAACATGGAAATTTATTCATTAAATCCTCCAAAAAGCATGGAAACACATTCCAGCAATGCCTCTGAAGGGACAGAGCTTTTGCCAGGTTACTCCAACTGACAAATTACTCCTACATCAATAGGAAGTTTGTTCAGTTTTCTTACTGCACCTACTTACTATGGAAAATGTAATCTCTGATAACTGTGATTGTCTGGATACCTTTTAGAGTTGGTTTCATTAAAGTCCCATTGGCAGGTGAGGTTTCTCATCACTGGACATGAAGAGACATTGGTGTAGGACAATGAGAGGTGAAGGGTGTTGCTCATATGGCCTTTATGTGCAAAACACACCTGCAAAAATGGGGAAAAGATTTTCACAAATCAAAACACAGGTAATTTATATATAATGTACATGGAAGATAAAGGAAGATATCCTATTTCATTTCTGGTCTAACACTGGGTTGTTTGGTCTGGAGAGGAAAAGAATCTGGGGAGACCTTAAAGCCTCTTCCATTGCCTAAATGGGCTCCAAGAAAGTTGGAGAGGGAATAAGAGCTGTAGAAGTTTTGGCACCCAGATGTGCCACAATATGGCATCAAACTGACCCCCAGGGCTTCCCTGAAGTTTTGGGTTTATTCCTGTAAAAAGTAGGAGAAGATGAGCAGAGAAGTGATCAGTAACGGACCACCAAACAATAAAGGATTTTTTTCCTTTTGTGAAGAAATGTTTGTCCTCATTCCACCTTTCTCCAACACCATCCCACTTTTTTCCTTTCCCACAGCAAGGATTGTATCCCTAGGAACAGTTAACAACCAGGTATGCTAAAAAATATCTACATCTCAGAGATCCAAAACCACTCTCAAACCAAATAAAAGCTGCTCTGCTCTGAGCTAAGACACAATGCTTGGTAGATTTGGGGGAACTGAAAGCTGACCAGATGACTTTATGTTGCTTATTAGGCTCTGAGCATTCAGTGCCCAGTGCAAGCTCCTCCTTAAGAGCAGCCACTCACATGTGTGTATTGAGTGAGGTCATATCTGGGTAGTGTTGATGGGGAAGTTTTCACCAGCTGGCTTGGTCTGTGGATGCTGAACCTCCCACAGAAAGGCTCTGTTCCACTCAGAATATGTCCTGTGGTGATGATGTTCTTCAAATCTGATAGATATTTAAAAAATAAAACAAAATAGGAAATGAGGGGTTTCAAAGAGATTCAGAAAGCACCAGTACAGTCAAGATTTGTGAAAATACAACAAGTGGGTATCCAGCAATTGTCAAACAGTCCTACTCTAAGAATTCTCCTGCCAGAGTTCAAGAAGTGTTTGTAAAACACTGTCAGGCACAGATTACTGGGGTTGTCCTCTACAGGCCCAGGAGCTGGATTTGATGATCCTTGTGGGTCCCTTCCAACCCTGGATATTCTATCACTATGATTATTCATTGATCATGTTGTTTTTAATGCATACACACAACGAATAGATAATAAATATGAGTATGTACTTATACCCATTAAAAGTGTAAATTTACTACCAGTGAAAGTTTAAAGAACATTTTTGTCTCAAAAGCAGATCAATTCCCACAATAAATACTGCTTCTTTGCCACAGAAGTTGCCTACCTTCTTTCTCAAAACCACAGTGAAAAAGGATTTTAGCAGAAGTTGGCTCAGTTTCACATCCTACTGAAAGGAGTTCTTCTATTGCTGCTTGCACCTTTAAAAGGAATTAAGAAAGTGAAAAGCAATCAATTACAATCATTTCAGCAGAGATTTCAACACACACATCATCACTTCATTTTTCATCAGCCAGGGATCAGTGGCACAGCAGCTCTGAACAAGCAGGTAGCCAAATATTGAAAGAATAAAAATCTTAAATAATAATATGACAAAATTTATCTCAACAGAGTGTCCGCTTTCATGTCTGTCAGCTTTCAGGGGTGTGAGACATCCTCAGTCTAATGACTGTCATGGAGCCATCACTCAGGGTCACTTTAATGTTGACAAATTGCCACATCAAGAGATTATGGGCTGTAGAGGAAGCCAGAGCCATACAACACACAGCTGGCCTTAGAGAAGAAGTCCAAAGATCTGGATCAATGAAAGTCCAAAATACCTGGATATCGTGGTAAGTTTAGAATGCAACTGGGAGTCAACACGCAAGAAAGAAAAAAATCCCTTTGTAAGATACTCTCAGTAAAAAAGAAAAAAAAATCTCCTCTACACCACATGAACTTTATCTCAGCTTCTGGGCCAATCTTAACCTCTGTAAAGCACCTGAGCTCCACCAATTCCACCCCAGCAGAGGACCCTGTGTCTGTGTTTAATGGCACCTACCTGGTGAGCTGTAGCATTTGTGGGGATCATTCTCAGTGTGTTGTTCAAGGAGATACTGAAATAACCTGTACCAGACACAGTCAACATCTGGTAAAAAAAAGAGAAGCAAATCAAGAAATGAAAACAGATGCAAACTGCATGAGACACACACTCTTCAAACCTGGCATCCTCTACTGAGGAGGATTTTACAGCCAGCACTTTGACTTTTTAAGCCTCTGTGAACCAGGGATCCCTTCCAAGAGTCACTTCAGCTGCTCTTAAACTGCCCTTGTCCTACAAGGAACAAGATTCTTACATTAACAGGAGAACAAGGGATACATGACCTGTGCAGCTGCAAATGGTCCTTAAAGCTCCTGACCTGCAGGAGTTTAACCATTAGGAAAAAACTTCCCTCATTCCTGAGTGTTTGCACACACTCACTAATGTATGTAAAAACCACAAAAGACAACTTCAGCTCATGATGCTCTTCCCCTCAGCTGTCTCAGGAGGTTGAAAATGAGATGGAAACTTTTTTTTTTTTTTTTTTTTTTCACATCTAGCACCAACAAGGCAGTTGCAGGCAGCACTGACCTGCACTTCTGGAAGATGCAGGGCACGAGCCCGAATTTCGTGCCTCTCAGTGTAGTAGCTGTTCACCACATGGGGGTCCAGCCACGTGTTGTGTATCTGGACTCCAACTCTCATCCCCTTGCTGGGTGTCTTTGCATGATGCAGTGCTTCCAGGTAGTACCTTGAACCAGCAGTTAGCTCAAATTTCTGGGATTTTGGCTGCCAAAGTTCACTCCAGTTCTTCACCCAGTTCTCAGACCACTCCGAATTGCCAGCAGGGAGAGAAGCAATTCTCACCTGTGTGCAGAACAACCAAATCACAGAATGGTTTGGGTGGGAAGGGACATCAAAAACCATTTCATTCCACCAATCTTCCATTGGCAGGGACACCTTCCACTATCTCAGGTTGCTCCAAGCCCCATCCATCCTGGCCTTGGACACTTCCAGGGATCCAGGGGCAGCCACAGCTTCTCTGGGCACCCTGTGCCAGGGCCTCACCACTCTCTCAGAGAAGAATTTCTTCCCAATATCCAATATAAACCAACTCTGTTTCAGTTTGAAGCCATTTAACCAGTTAATGACATTTTTCCAGCCCCAAATAACATTTAGTCCAATGCCATAGCTCCAGAAATATAAAAACAAACAACATATTTGTGTTTATAACTGATAGCCATGGGTTGATGGCTCAGAAATTCCTTCCTATTATATAGGGAAAAGCCACAATTTCAAATATCTTTGGTTTAAGGTTCAATACCATAAAGAAGATAATTCCTATGGCTTACACTAGCACTGATAACAGTTCCCCAAATAACTTTTCGTGGATGGCTTCAGTTCAGACAAGAAATGTGCTGAACTAACAAAAAAAAAATCTTCTGGAAAAGACAATCAATTACTCAGGTTGCAAGTGTGATTTTTTTAATGAGCTATATAACGGACAGGGCCAATGTAAAACATCAAAAATTATCAGACAGATTTGACTCTGCACTAGATTCATAAGAGACAATAAACCAATCCACACTGGGGAAAATCCCACTTGTTATCACCTTAATTAAAACCCTTTTCATCCTCATTTTTCATTTTCATTTCATCTCATTTTTCTGTACCAGGAATAATACCTTCTGGTTTGGATCTTGGGATAAACTTAAGTAGAGAGATGCCTGATCATCTGCCTGAATCCAGAAGGTGTAATTGTTGGTCTGAGGAGCCACAAAAAATCCACGGAGTCTGGAGTTGAACAAAAATAGAACATCCACAATATACGAAAGAATTACAGAAAAAAAAAAAAAAAAAAAAAAACAAAAAAAACACACCAAAACAATAAACCATCCCCACACCCCACCTTGACATGTACACTGAGTAACAAGAAAACATCTTTAAACCATTTTCACAAAACAAACCTTGCTATTCTAAAGGTGAACTAACCTCAGAATGACTCAATTTCACGTTAAATGTCAATTGTGTTTTACAAAAGTTTCAAATAGGAAAGAAAAATAAGCCCCATGAAACTAAGTACGATTTTATTGGTGGTCACTTCAGTGCATTTCTTCTCAAAGTCTTAACCCTGAACATGCAGGAAAAAGCCAAAACCACACTCAGAACCAAACAACAAAAACAGAGAAGTGGTAGAAAAATGTAAGAAGTCATGCACGTTGCAGTTTTTCAAGGTCGTATCTGAAGAGGCAATGGGAACCAACACAATTCAGGAATTTGTTTATTTATTTGTATTAACTCCAGCTTTGCTGCCACCATCAGCTGAGAACTTGCCCCTTGACATCTGGCCAGAGCTCCAGCCCAAAATAGTCACAAACTGGAGCTCCTTCTGCTTCCAGAGCAATTTTTTTTAATGGTATTTCAGCATATCTAGGCCAGGTAGAGCAAAAACACTGAGGGAAGGCAAAAGGAGGAAAAAATAAAGCACTTCACTGCATATTTTAAGCTTCAAAAGGACCTCGGAGCAAAGGGTTTGCTTTGATTTATAGGAGCTATGCAGTGAGGCTCTGCTATAAAGAGCTGTCAGGTGTTTTTGCTACACCTTACACTGCTAAAGGTGATTGCCATGGCTTCGTCTCTTTTTAAGATCACTGAGTACCTGAAGGACTTCTTTGCCCCAGACAGAAACCTTACTGGGGAGCTGGCATTAGGTACAAACTGCCATCTGTATCCAGGACCTGCTTCTGTCAGATCAGAGGCATCATCCCAGACTTCAAAGAGAAGCCCTCTGTTTCCTAGAAAGTTAAAACAAAAGTATTCTCAGCAGCAGCCAGCAGAAATCCCAGAGCACATGCTGGAATCAGTGCTGTAGGAGGCAGGCCAGAGAGAAAATTTTAATAATAAATTGGTTCTGTTTGTGGAGTATTTTGCAGTCTAAGGCAGAACACAGATCTCACCACAGGGAATTTGTTTTACCTTGAAATCCTCCACCAGAAATAACAAAACTCTGAAGAGAGGAGACTATCCAACCTGCTCACATGTCTGCTCTTGCAGAAAAAGGCACTGAAATGACCCACAGTCAAAGTGAAGCCTCATTTTGTGCACTAAAGTCTCCTACTGCAATGCTCCACTCCAGGAGTGTCCCCAGAAGCTTCTGCAGTAACTCCAGTCCAGCCATCCTTCCTCTAAATGTTATCCACACCTTTTCCCCCTCATTTTCCACAGCCATGCAAACCAGTCTGACCTTCCTCCCACCATCTCCTGTCTGCACTTGGTGGGCTGAGCTCTCCACCTTGGTTTTCCTGGCTACAGAATCACAGAATGGTTTGGAAGGGACCATTCAAGTTTATCCAGTCCAACCTCCCACCATGAGCAGGGACATCTCCAACCAGAGCAGGTTGCTCAGAGCTGCACCCAAATTGACCTTGAATGTTTCCAGGGATGGAGCATCCACCACCTTTCTGGGCAAACTGTGCCATGGCCTCACACCCTTCATTGTAAAAAATTCTTTCCTTAGAAATCATTTAAATAGATCCCCTTTTAGTGTAAAACCATTACCCTCTGTCCTATTACTAAAAAAAGTAATCCCTAATAAAAGTTTACCCTCATGTTTCTGAAAGTCCCCTTTAGGCACTGGAAGGGGCTCTCAGGTCACCCTGGAGCCTTCTTTTCTCCAGGCTGGATAACCCCAGCTCTCTCATCAGTCTTTCCTCATAGCAGAGGTGCTCCAGCTCTTGGATTGTTTGTAGCCCCCTTCCCTACCAGCCCAAAGAAGCTGACTTGATGTTGAAGCAGACAGTGCTTTGGAAAGCCCTGTTTCTTCTTGATGGCATTCATCACCAGAGGGCTTCTGCCCTGAATTTCTGTATGTGTTTGCTTATCTGGAGCTTCAGGAACCTCACCTGGCTGGGGGGCACCAAGTCTCCTGCCCTCACCCACAGGCCCAGTGGTGCATCTGATTTCCCGAGGAGACACATGCTTGACTTCACAGGGAACACCTGCCAGCAGGAAAAGGACACAAATGTGCTGTGGGAGACTTGGAAACACAGCTGGGCTGCAGCATAAACACCTCTCAGAGTCAGGGAATGGTTTGGGTAGGAAGGGACCTTACAAACATGTAGCTCCAAGCACCTTTCCATGGACAGGGTCACCTTCCACTAGACCAGGTTGCTCTGTTGGAGCTCCTTTAGGTACTGGAAAGTGCTCCAAGGTCTCCTTGGAGCCTTTTTTTCCTCCAGTCTGAACAGCCCCATTTCTCTCAGCCTTTCTTTGTTCTATAGGTGTTCTATCCCTTTGATCGTCTTTGTGTCCCTCCTCTGGATTCATTCCAACAGGTCCATGATTTTCCTGTGCTGAGGACCCTGGATGTGGGACTCTTGCTGAGGTCTCACCAGAGCAGAGAGGTAGAATCCCTTCCCATCCACCTTGTTCCCAAAAAGGATCAGCATTTTGCCACAAGCCTGGGCTGGTACTACCAGCAAACACAGCAGTTCATGCCCACAGTCAGAACAACTGGAGCTTCCTGGAGGTGAGCCCTACAATTCCCACACTGGTATGGCTGTACACCTCTTGGGTTTTGCAGTCAGGGCCAAACTGTATTTAAAAAAATAAAATTCACATTCCTGCTCTTACCTGCAGCAGTGACCTGCACTGGCTCCTCAAAGAAATCCCCAGTGACAGTGAGATCAGTGCCCCCTGCCAGGCTCCCTCCAGCTGGGAACACGGAGAATATCTCTGCAGGGGAAGGAAAAAAGGGATCTTGAGCACCAGCTTTGCAGAGGTTAATCCCAGCCCCATTGCTGGGAAAGCCTGCAGTGCACTTGCACTGCTTCCCACCAGAGCAGGCTCCTGTGAATGAAACCAGCTTCTCACTGATCCCTTTTTTTTGGCAGCCCCTAGGGTGACACCAGGAGTGACTGGATGGATGATTTGGCCACATGACAGGGGGAACTCTGCAATGCTTGGGCTGTTACTTAGCAGGGGCTGCATCTGTCATGGTCAGATTGCAAACTGCTCTGTTCTGTGCCACTGAGGATCTCTGGGGAAAAATAAAAATAAAAATAAAAAAAATAAAAGAAGAATTAAAACTGTTTTAATCCTGTTGACCTTCTGTGACTCATGTCTCAATTTAGTCCTTAGGTTTAAATGCCACCACTCTTTCCAATCATCCCTCAAACTTAAGGGATAAATGGAGGGAGTTGAATATCTGAGTGACTACATCATGATCCTGAGATCCTTTCAGAATTTTATCTGTTACAGGTGTGTCATTCTACAGGAAAACTATTTTTCTTTTTGATGGCAATTACCCACTTTGCACTCATGTTGGAGTTTAACCATCCGGTTCTACTTTTATAGCTCTGGGAAAAAAGAAAAAAGAAAAAAAAAGAAAAAGAAAAAGAAAAAAAAAAAAGACCAATAGGAAAAAGATGAGGGATTTTGGTCCATACCTGCATCTTTTTTGTGAATTCATCTAGTATTTAAGCACTAATTTTATAGTATTGAGTACTGACTAGCACAGTACTGTCTACTGGACTGATCTAGCAGACCCTTCTGATCATGTTTTGCCCACAGCCAACTTCATGCATGGTTATTTCATTTTACTCTGCTTTAAATTGTAAATAAAGACATAAAATTATCCTTCTTAACAGAGCTGCCTAGAATACACCTTGAAATGTTACATGCCCGTTACTTTTATTGTACCTTAAAGTAATTTTTTTTTTTAACTAATCATGCAGCACCCTGCCATTCACCACTTATCCAGAACTCAATTCATGGAGTAGCTGAACATCACTTCCTCCCTGTAGCCAGTGTGGGAGCTCTCATCCTGAGGTGTGCATTTTCAAAATTTTAGCCTCACCAAACACAGAGTGATTCAAGGGGAAAAAGTTTCTCTCTGAGTAACACCTCATTCTGCAACTGATCTGCCAGGACAAGGAACAACACACATAAATCTGGTTGTCCTGTAATTTTTGGTCTGCAGCTTTTTGCTTAGTCGAGCCCAAACCAGGGGAGTGGAACATCAAAATGAGGACAGAACAGGATTACATCCCTGGGAAAAGCAGCAGTGAGAGGTCTTTTCTTAGATCACGTTGGGACTGATGGAAGACAGTGCCAGTGAGGTGGAGCAGTGAATACCTGGGTGAGTCTGATACAGGAAAAGTTCTTGTTTGGCACTGATGAGCCAAGCACCTTTCTGCACTGCTGACCTGCAAGAGAGAAAGTGCCTGAGAGATCCTGGGCCGTGGAAATAAAAGCAGACCTTTATTTGGCAGGGCTGAATACTCACTCTCCAGAGGAACAGTGGAACATTTCTGCAAGCTCCAACAACTCCTTTCACCAGCACATTGGGGCACTGATTCATGAGACCCCATTACATGGCTAAAACACTTTATTAGAAGTACTAACACATTGTAAAGTATGTTTTGACAGGGTCAGAACCCATTTTCACCTCCTTTTATGGTTAAATTCTTTCCCATTCCGATGAATAGTTAAAAGCAATGTGAAAGGGTTTAATTCAGATGGATTTAACAGATCACAGAATGGTTTGGGTGGGAAGGGGTGTTAAAGAACATCCAGTCCCACCCCCCTGCCACGGGCAGGGACATTTTCCACCATTCCAGGTTGCTCCAAGCCCTGTCCAGCCTGGCCTTGGACACTTCCAGGGATCCAGGGGCAGCTACAGCTTCTCTGGGCAACCTGTGCCAGGGCTTCACCACCCTCCCAGGGAAAGATTCCTTCCCAATATCCAAACTGAATCCATCCTCCTTCAGCCTTTCCCCCTTGTCCAAGATAATACATCTTATGTCTGCGACACTGAAGGTGAAGTATAGAACAACAATGTGGAAATGCTTTGGGAGAAAAATTCTCCCTTTTCTTTCCCAATCAGACAACCATCTTCTCAAGATAACAAAACCTTATTTCTAAGCAATGAAATGCATGATTCAGGAAAAGCATCCTTCACTTGTCCTGGACTGAAATGCAGCTGTATCTCCATGCAAAACCGAAAAAGAGAGAAATTATTCTTTTACTCACTTTCCTTTGTTAAACACCGAGAAGCTGACATTGTGGGACCCTGGGGGAGAGAAAAGTGATAATGCCTTAAGGAGGAGTAAATCTTACCAAATCTTGTCCTGCTTCCCTAGGCCTCATTCTCCCTTCCTTACACGTTCCTTACAACAGAATGGAAAATCTATTTTACATATTTAACTCAAAATATCTTTCCCAAACAGGAAGGCTGGAGCTCAAAGCCACCACAAGAAATTAGAAATGTCTTCAGAGTGCTTGGAAGTGAGGAAAAATAAAAGGGAACCCCCCCCCTCCCCCCGGCCCTGCTGCTGGAGAGACTGTGAACAGAAGGGAACACCCAATTTATTCCTCTGATAAACCACTAAAGGTCCATCACAGACAAGAAGAATTAAAGTAGGAAAATGAGCAAGGACCCCAAATCACCCTGTTGGCCGTCAGCAGTGTCCACATCATGCCCTGGTTTGCCTTTGTGCTCCCCCAGGCCATGCAGAGGACACAAACCACAGCAGGGACTGGGCTGAGGGCTGGCAAGCCTGGATCTGAAGCTGCTTTTATGGACTCAGCCCTGAGCCCCATTCCAACTTTGGGGACAGAACTCAAACTCATGAGAGGCACCCTCCTCCCTCCATCCTCTGGAGTTGCAGGAATGACAGAAACTCATGGTTTTTACCCCTTCTCACCAACCTATGTGGTTCCCCTCCACCTGGCACTGCAGAGTCCCCACTCCATCCTTTGACTGAACAGGGTAACTGTGGAGAGACAAAGGACCTCACTCAGCCTTGGGAGCAAAAAATAAGCAAAATATAGAATCAACTAACCTATAGAAGATGTGGGCTTATACACCCAGGATAGTCATGGTTTGCTGTCTTTAGAGACATGGGAGTGAAGCAGGTCAGAGGAGGGGAGGGGAACAGCCTATCTTCCCACTAATGATCCAGAGCTCAGCAGCTTAGGAGGATGTCTCCCAGCAGCAGGGCTCCAGCTTGGCTCCTTTACATCTGTTTCTAGAAGCTGATGCTGTTTGTGGCCTTCCCTTGAAACAAAAAACTGAGCAGGCACCAGGGGAAGGGTGAATAGGACAAAAATGTTTCTCCTCTACTTGCTCCTCTGCAGGTTCCTAAACTGTGAGAATGAGCAGGTAGCAATTAAAACAGATGTGCTGGCACTACAGCAACCCTCTGGAGTCATGGACTGACACAATTCCCGTCATTAACTCACATTTACATTTAAGTGGTTGAAACTGCAGAAAGCCAGCAACCCTCATGCACCCCATCACAGACCACAACTCCCCAGGGTCTCTCTCCATTTTAAGCCAAAGCAGAAGAGTTTCTACAAAAGCCACATTTTTTCTTTTGTGCACAAGCTGTGCTGAACCCTTGCACCAACACAAACCCAAACAAGAACTGACATGCTTCCAGCTCTCCTGTCAGCAAAAGAGCAGAGACTGATCCATCCATCTGATGTAAGAACAGCTGGCCTGGGGAAAAAAAAAAAAAAAAAAAAAAAAAAAAAAAAAAAAAAGAAAAGGAAAGGTATGATGGGATGCAGATGAAAACCTGATCCTGTTAAAATCAGTGGCCAATATTTTCCCAAGGGATGGGAATTTCCCCCCACTTGTATCTAACATTTATTAACCTTCTAGAAAATGGGACAAGCCCTAATCTCTCATCTCTGCACCTGCAAGCTGCATTCCCCAAACACTGAGGGAACTTGGAGACACCTCATGCCAGCTCTGGATGATCCAATCCCTCCTCCCTGAGGGCAAGGCTGAATTGCAGGAGGGCAATACCCACCCAAACTTTCCAAACCAGCAGGCAGCATCAACTACAGTCAAGATGCAACTCAGACATTTCTTTGTTTCATTGACGAAAAACACTACAAACAGCTCCCAGCAGAAATCACCCAAGCTCCTAATAAAAAATTTAAATATCTGTTCCTTAAGGATCAGTATGGGACAACTTCCACTCGAGAGGGGGAAGATGGGAGGAACAAATTCAGAGTAATCAGCATAATAAGCAAAGGCTAGCAATGATTCCTTGAGAATTAACAGACAATTAAAGGAAGCAGGTAATTAAAACCTGTAATGCAAACACTTTATGATGACCCATACCTCACAGTGCAGTTTTCTACGGCCCCTGTTTCAGAATGCACTTTTTATGAGGTTTTTCTAAAAGAGCTTGCTTTTATTAATACAGGTGGCTGATACTGAGAACCCCTCCTTTTACGGAAGTTTAAAAAAAAGCAGTTCTGCCAAATGTTTGTTCAGCATCACTGGACCAGTGCATCCCATACAAAGCATGGGAAAAGGTGCAGAGCATACTTGAAAGTATAAAAACCCTTCCTTTTTTTTTTTTTTCCTCCAAATCCTGAATCAGCATGACTGTGTGACAGACTGCTCTGGTCAAGCCTGAGCCTCCACCTGGTACCTGGTACACAGCAAAAATAGGCAAATTATTCATGTGAAGCCACAAAGGGAACCTGTCTGGTCTGCTGGGATTTGGAGGCCATTTCCTTTTGCAGAGGTTGAGCTGTAAATGAGTAACCTGGCAGTAGAGCACTGCAGGCACGTCCAGCCTGCACACAGACAGAGCAGCCTTTCTTCCCTCTGATCAAAGGTTCCAGGGCTTCACCAGAGGCAGGTAAAACAATAATTGATACCAAACAAAGGATGCTGATGTGCAGGGTAGGCATGGCATGGCAGGAATCCGCACTGGACTTTCCTTCACACCAGCAAGGGGTTTAATCACTTAGCAAGGGACATTTCCAATCTGTTTGAAAAGTCATTAGAAAGCACCTCATTGTTAAATATCTGCTGCTTCAATTAAAAATTTTAACTACCAAGAATACATGCCTTTCCTGGCTCCTGAAATGACCCTTAAACTGCCAGCAGAGTAACTATGGATTAATAGTTTATCTTTAAAATACTTACCTGGACTTAGTTCCTCACTGCCATTGGCACATAAACCATAAATCAGCATTTGATAATACATCCATACATATGGAAATACATATGACACACAGCAGGACAGTGTTGATGCTCATTTTGCATTCATTTGTGTTTAAAGGGGCTGCTATCCTAAAATAAGGGGTTTTTAAAACTACCTGCTTCTCTCTGATGCATGTAACCACAGAAGCAACATTAAAAAATATCTAACCCCTCAGAACAAGAGAACAAATATAGAGTGTTTGAAACAGTGAACAATAAAGCCTTTTGTCTCAAAATACTTCTCTTTTGTCTTCTGGTTCACCAGAGCATCTGCTTCAAACTAATAGATTTTTTTTTTCTAAAAAAAAAAAAAAAAAATGCAAATGGAAAGGGGAAAATTTATCTAACTTTTCCACTCTGACATTATTTTAATTAGTTAAATTTTAATTTGCTAGCCAAAATAAAATCTACAGCAGCCAGCTGCAATTACAGTACAACTCACACTGAGCTGTGATTGACTGTGCTGCCAGTAAACAAACCAACCAGCTTAATGGACCAGTTGCAATTAGATTAACAAAGTTTGCTGGAGCCCAACTCATGAGCTGCAATAAACCACAAAGGAAGTAAATGGCAATTCTGGGCCAACTGGTTGCAATTTATTGCTGTCGAGGAGGCTGATGGAAGAAATGCCAATTTACAGGGACTGCAGCAGATAGCTGAGTGTTCATAATTACCCATCAATATAATCCACGTCGAAGTCCAGGGTCTCATATCTCCCAGCAATTGTCTTCCCATGAATCTTTATTAAATTTCCTGTTTAAGAGGAAATGGAAATTGAAGAGAGTCTTTTTAAAAGCAGAGAATTTGTTTGCAGATTTTTCTGAGCTGAACAAAAGGAATTCATGGTCTTTATGGATTTTGCAGGGGGTCCCTGCACTGAATGTGCTCTCACCTTCTACCATGGCTCAAGATTATTTTGTACTTAATTCCCTTTTCTCAAAGCACACGTCCTTGTTTCCCACCAAAAAACCCAAATTCATTCCAAATTTTTTTGCAGATCACAGAGCTCACAATTTTTCCTCAACTCCTTTGTTAACTAAACCCCACTTTCTAACCCAATTCCACTGCACAACCCCATGAGACAACCAGAATTACATAATTTGTACACCAGACAGAGTGAAGGTCTAAAGAAGGACCTTGGCAGAATAATCCATGGCCAGATTATTCTCCTGCTCCTCACTCACACAGTGAGGTGAAACATCCATCCAGCTAACATATAGAAACCTCCATACTGACACTTTAAAGCAAGGCAGGAGAAGCTAGAGCTGAACTACACCTGAAAACAATTGGAAATTAGGGATTGATTTAGATTGAGACACATCACATGTGATATAATCATCCATGTGACTGTCTGAACTCTTGAGAGACTGAAATCTTCTGATTAATCTTGACTTTGAGGATCAAACTTTCAATTTTCTCTAAAGAAACCTGAAAATACAGAAATAATAGAAATGGGGCGGGGGGGGAGGAATCTGCCATATCCCAGTTAATTTTTCAGACCAAAATCAGTGAATGACTTGTCATGTAACTTTAAAGTCTGATCTAAAATCCCAATAAGCAAAAGGTCTGTATGGCATTACAGATTAAAGAAAGGTCCCATACCTGGGGTGCCAGATGATGGATTAATTTGGTAAACCACAGGTGTCTGCTCAGCTGAGAACTGTGAAGAGAAATTTGCAGTGAAATGTCAGCTCTTTCTGCAGCAGCTGCATTTCAGAGACTCACACTCCACATCTGATCTTTGAAGCAGAGTCCTGCTCTGGGAAGGGAGTAAGGAGGAGAATTATTCCCTTCTTACCTCTTCTCCATTCATAGTCTGGATTAGTGATATTTTTACATCTTCTTTTGTGCCCAAATTGCCCACCCTGGCTTGATCCAATGCCAGAAGACACAATTTAATACACTATCAAATTTCTAAATCATGCTTTAGCTGAAGTGAAAACCTGCATTTTATCCTGAATGGTGACACCATTTTTTTTCTTTACAATAGTATATCCTTTAGAACAGTTTCATCACCATAGATATGGAATACTTCAGCCACTCGTTGGCAAGTTTGTTGGGTACCTTAAAGCAGTGGAGCAAAAACTTTGTCTTGGCCCATCTAACAGCAACATAACAGATTTTTTGCAGAAATGACCACCTTTGCCTTTGAGGGAAAAAACCTTGAAAATCATCAACTCCAACCATTAATCCAACACTGCTAAATCCAGTAAAACATATCCCCAAATGCCACATCTGCATGGCTTTTCAGTCCCTCCAGGGCTGGTGACTCCACCACTTCCCTGGTGTTTGACAATCCTTTGGGGAAGGAATTTTCCCTAATGTCAAATCTAAACCTCCCCTGGTGCAACCTGAGGCAATTTTCTCAACCTGTATCTTGTAACCTGGAAGAAGAGGCCAACCCCCACCTGGCTGCATCCTCCTGTCAAGGAGTTGTGGAGAGTGAGAAGGTCTCCCCTGAGCCTCCTCTTCTCCAGGCTGAGCCTCCCCAGCTCCCTGAGCTGTTCCTCATCAGATTTGTGCTCCAGACCCTTCCCCATCCTTTTTGGACATGCTCATCCTCCTCACCTCCTTAATGAGCCCTCTCACGGTCTCACTGGCACTTAGAGATGCTGCTCACAGCCCAATAAATACCATAAAAATTAATTCTTGCATTAATTAAAAGACATCATTGCATTTCTTGTTTTTGGGTTTTTTTTTCCCTGAGCTTTCCTTGAAGCCCACTCCCTTTCAGAGCTCAGCCTTTGCCTTCCCTCCTACTCCTGCTCGTGTTAAAAATCAATGAGCAGCCACAAACTCCCTCCAGCAATGGCCACTTCTGGGGAGAAAAGGCAGCACCACACCATGCCCCAGGCTGGAGAAGATGTGGAGAAAGAAGCCAAAAGCAGCATGAAATTTGGGCCACTGGCTGACACAGTGACACTCATGAGCTGCTCAAACTTGTTGCTGCCTGCAGCAGCTTTTCCAATCTATGCCGAGGCAAAATTAATTTTTAATCCCTGCAGCTCCCAGGGCCCAGCCCCAAAACAAAGAGACACATTGTGGTTTATTTAGCTTGGAATGTGCCTCATTAACAGCATCCCCTGGTGATTTTTCATCAGCTCTCTAAGCTAGCTGAACCACCCAATGGCTCTTCAGCTTTAATGTGCAATTTACTGAAAATGCTGGGGTTTTTTTGCTCAAAGTTAGCACAGAGGTGGGATGTGACTTCCAAACACACCAGGCCTCATCCCAAAGCACACAGTCATGATTAAGGATTCTGCTCTGCAAGAGATCACAGAATCCCAGAATGATTTGGGTTGGAAGGGACCTTAAAGCTCATCTCATCCCACACCCCTGTCCTGGGCAGGGACAAATTCTGCTATCTCAGGTTGCTCCAAACCCTGTCCACCCTGGCCTGGAACACTTCCAGGGATGGGGCAGCCTGTGCCAGGGCCTCACATTAAGGAGGTTTTTTTCAACATCCCATCTAATCCTACTCTTTTTCAGTTTGAAGCCATTCCCCCGGTTCTGTCTCTAACATGCAAAACATGCAAAAAGACTCTCCCCATCTTTTTTTTAGCTTAGAGGTCCCTTCCAATCCAAACCATTCCATGATTCCAACCATTTCAATGCATTTCCTGTGACACAATGCTGAAGCTTCACTCCCTTCAATACCCTGAATTCTTTATCCTCACTTCTGCGCTTGCTTGGTGATTACCTTGAAAGAATAATTCTCTTTCTCCACCTCAGTCAGGTTGTTAATCACATGTCCTTTAAAGATCACCTCCACATAGTACAAACCCTCCTGGGGTGAAGACCTAGGTGGAAGAAAATGTGTAATATTATATTATTTTTATAGCAATTGTGTTTAGGAAATGCCAAGTCCTTTACAGAGCTTCCACTCACACCAAGTCCATAGACTTCCATAGAGCAAAGGAGTTTTACTCTGTCAGACCAAATTTCAAACATGTGAAGCCAAACTTTAAAATAACAATTTAAAAGAAATATGGAAGCACAGCAAGAAATCACAATTGAGAGCAGAAGGTGACAGGACTGCATTGGAACTCCACCCAAATTATTGTTAATGCCAAACACAAACATTCTCATTAGGCATGCACAGAAAACAATTGTTATTCATTAGTAATAAAAATGACCCAGGGCTGCCTGGATCTGCAAGGCATCTTGATCCTGATCCACAGATTAATGGTGCATCCTTGATTCACACAATTTCCCAGCACAGCACTCAGCAGAATTAACTCCCAGCCAAATCATAGCAGCAAAATATGGAAGAGTCCCATTAGGTCCCTCTTCAGACATCCCAGTCCTCCAGTTCAACAACCTGTGTTAAAGTTATGACAGGATAGAACACAGGCAGCTTGAACTGCCCAGCTGGTGCTTGGAACAATATTTATTTCCTGTTCTATTCAGAACCTCTCTCTATCACCTTGGACAGGTCAAGGACACCAAAAGCTGCTGTAGTCTCCTCCAAGATTTTCTTGGGAGTTTTGTATCTGAGAGCTAGATGTTTACAAACCTTTGAAGGTCTGAGTCTGGACTGCCCAAGAAGCCTCTCTGTAGCCCTCATGGCTCAAGGTAGCCTTGTGCTTCATGAAGTTGAAAAAAGAATAAATCAACGCAGCTTAGGAGGTTCTCAGTGAGGCCACAGTAGCAGCTGCAGGAATTCTTTCAACTCCCAAGCTGCCTGTGCAGACACTGAAGGAAAATGAGGATCCTGTTTGACAAAGGGCAAGGTCTCACCTACAGCGTAGCTATGGATCATACCTTGTTCTGCACCTTATAGTGGGCAAGTCCAGATACAGAGGAGAGACATCACACGGCAGCCTGGGCAGGTCTGGATGCACCAGGGACACCTCCAGCTGGGATGCACTGGCTGGAGAGACAGATTCTACCTGGTGGGATGTTGAGCCTAAGCAAGAAAGTCAATCAGAAGAGCTCTTCTGTGTGAAGACAGGGTCACTCCCAGTTGCCCAGCAATCATTTCTGGAGGTACAACCCAGCTGTTTGTGTACATTACATGTTTGTGTAATTTCATGTTGTGGTGGTTTAACCCCAGCTGGGGTTCACCCCCACACAGCCACTCACCCCCTTTCCCCCCAGAGGGATGAGGCAGAGAATTGGAAGGGTAAAAACCACATCCCCAAGTGCGCTTCCACACATCTTTTAAATCCCCCTGGTGACCCCACCACTGCCCTGGGCAGCCTGTGTCAGCTAATGACCTTGCAGCTGGTTCAGAAACCATCTCTCTTCCCCATGTATAAATATTCATCACTGTGAAAAATCAGACCTAGCTTTGTACAGTTGATTTTGGGCCCAAATGGACATGACATACAATTTTCTGTGATTTTTCCTCAGATTTCATGTTCATCATAAGAGTTTTAAAAGCTCCAGCATCACAGGACATATGAAGGGGACAGATTTTTAGCTTTTCTCCAATAAAAGGGCAGAAGCAGGGAAGAAATTTCGAGACTGACATCTGCAAAAATAAAGTAAACATTTGGACTTCTGTTGCTTAGAAATCAACCTTTAGCAATATACTATAAAGTGATCATTTCAAGCTGATTTCATGCTAGGAGCATCACAGCCTATGGCTCTGTTGGGTAAAGTTTGTCACTCCAATCACAAACCTCAGAAGGGAGCTGGTTATCTGTTATTTTTACATCCCTGGAAGTGTTCAAGGCCAGGCTGGACAGGGCTTGGAGCAACTTGGGGTAGTGGAAGGTGTCCCTGCTCATGGCAGGGGGGTGGAACAAGATGATTTTAAAGATCTCTTTCAACCCAACCTTTCTATGATTCTATTTCAATACATACATCATAAGAATTTAAAGCTCACCATTCAGAGTGATGGTAATCCATGTTCCTCCAGCAATGCTGCCCTCATGGGGCTTGATGAGTGATCCTGAGGCTGACCCTAAAAAAAAAAAAAAAAAAAAAAAAAAAAGCAGCTCCATCAGGCTGAAGGGAAATGCAAATATCTAAAACACCTTATTCAGGATGAGACACAGTGATTTGAGAGCTGTCTTCCTGTTATCCTTTATTTAATTTCTCCTTCTCAAGCAGCCAATATAATCATGTTGCTCATCCTTTTTACCCCCACCTCTCTCCCCCATTCACAGCTCCCCTCAGGGAGGTGTTGATGCCCTCAGGGCCTGGTGAACCAAGCTACAAGCCTGAGCCTCCTTTCATTCTCAAGAATTAAAGATGATAAACCTCATGTTCATACCTTCATCTCTCAAAGAAATGTGTTTGCTGACTTCTGTGCAATCTACCAAAATTAAGGCTGCCTACAAAATATGTCCTTTTCTGGCTCCAAGACAGCCTGTCCAGCTATTCCCTTCCAAAGTCCTTTGGAAAGAAATACAGGCATGGAAAAGAGCTCCTGCTTCATGGTGTTAAGTCACCTGTAACCTGCTATTCCACGCCTTTCACAAAGGCACCAAATTCCTTAGATAATTTTGGATTTGTTTTGGGTACCCTCATTCTCTGAAGCTGAGAGGTGAACCAGCATTTGGCTTCATTTTTTGCAGCCTCTAAAATTTTCCAGAACTCATTTTACAGTGATATCCAGTTTTCTGATTAACATTTTAGGAGATTTCCAGCTTTTTAGCTGTGTTTGGGTGCAATCTGATCCAACATCAGTATTGATCACTGAAGCCAAATATTGGACACTTTCGCATCGTGAACCCTTAATATCAGCATGCAAAGAGTGACATGTTTACCATCAAGTGAACAAAAAACAATAGGTATGATACTAACTCAGGCAGAACACAGAGAATTAAAAAAACAATCCAGAAATCTCCTCTATGGCTATGGAAATAATGCCATGGAAAACCAACAACAAGGGTGGACAATGTCCAATGTGCCACAGTCAATGTCTCAGAGTTTTCAACATCTTTTACAGGTCCTTCTCCACGTCTCACAGGCATTCTCTATCCAATGCCCTCTGGATTTTACAGGTGTGCTTGGAGACAACACCTCTCCATCACCCACCTGCCAAGAACACCAGCCCAGCACTCAGCAGGAATGTTCTCCAAAGGTTCATCTTGAACACTGGATGAGGAATTCACAAGAGTCTGGCTCCAGGACCTTCCCTGTAACTTTAAAACAAACCCCGTCTGTATTCTTTGTTCTCACTGAACACCTGTGAGACCAACAGTTGTGAACTCTTCTAGCAATTTAAGAGTAGAAATATTTGAGTAACACACTGCAAAGTGCACAGCTCAGAGTACAGCACCCAATGTGCAAGTGAATGTTGCATTACAAAGCAGGTGCAGAAAATACAATTTGGATTTAATTTTATTATTCTTTTCTGGACTTTTTCTGGCTTCACTCACCTTATTGAATTTGTTCTTCCTCCATCCCTCTGATGAGGGGGCTCCATTACCAGCACAAGAGCTCCATCCCTTTGGCACCAGCTCTGCCACAGTTTTCAGGCTGGGGTTGTATCAGTCACTCTGCCCAGGGCTGAAACCCACCAGACAAGCTTCCCAAAAGGCTCAAACCCCTCCACAGACAGCTTAGAGCTGTCCATTGAGGGTGCTTAATTATTAACCTAAGCTACTCCCTGCTATTAACTCTTTTGTTCCAAGAATTTAATAACCATAACAAAAATAACCTGGGATTATTCTCCCATTGGTATATGGATAAGTCCTCCAATAGGAGGACCATTAATCTATTTTATCCTCTTTTTCCCTCCTACAATATGACAGCAAAGCTGTTTCTTGATGTGCTGATATTCGATCTGGGACTGACTTTCACAGCAAGTAGACTTCAATGCTTCCTTACATATTATTAATTCAATTTTGCCATGGTATTTCCAACAGCATCTGCTGGGAATTCTGCCCACAGGCTGTTTAGATCCCTTTTCACTTCTCAAGTAGCTTTCACCCCATGGGTCTTTTTCCCTGTGGAAAAGGGGGCAGTGGACGTTCACAGTGTTAGCATTCATGCCCTGGAGAGCCTTGGCTGATGGGAAGATGCAATCCAGCCTCCCTCAGACACTGAACAGCATCTCTACTCCCACCTCTGCCCTCCTCTCTTTGAAGCCCAGATGGATTTTGATGGAGCCCCTCAATGGGTCACTGAGCCCCTGCCCTGGTATGGAAACCCTCATGGAAGTTTCCACTGAAATTCGCAGGAAGTTCCCAGACCCCACAGCATAACTGGGGTTTAATGAGTTACCACACACCAAACAGCAGCAGAATGTGCTCATGCTCTCACCTCAGCCCCAAAGGGAGGTGAAACAGGCTTGCTCAGGTTCCTCCTCAGCCTCAGTGGCACAAAGTCATGGGCAATCAACCCTCAGGGGAGCTCTGGAGCTCTGCCCAGCAGTGGAACCAGTTGTACTTGGTTTATTCTTAGGCCAATCCCCAGTGTCTCAGCCACATACAGCCAATCATTACAGGAACCCCGAGTGAGTTAACCCCATCAGTGATCTACACTCAGCTTACTTATTAGCAGAATTACACTGGAAATGTGGTCAGAAGGAAGAGTAAACTTGAGGTAATTCTCAAACAAGAAAGTATTGCTAAAGAAGAGGCTGTTCAAGGATGACACAGCAGACAGAAACAGATGGTGGTAACAGGGTCCACTCACAGCCCCAAATAAAGGGATGGACCAGTGCAAGGTCCCTTCAGGAAACCCCTTCAGAAACAAGAGGAGACAGGGCAGGGTGCTCAGCTACAACACCAGCCCATGCTCCAGCTAAAAGGCAGGACCAGAGGGGGGATTACAGAGCAGTTTCTACAACACAGCTCAGGGAGGGAGCACAGAGCCACAGATGAGGTTAAATCAGGCTCCTGAACCACGGCCAGGCTGGGGAGGATGGTCCCAGGTGAGGCTGATCAGGGCCATTAGGGCTTACTGCTGTCCTCAGTGCTGTTCCCAGCACACTCTGTCCCTCAAACTCTCTACCTCACAGTCAGCAAAAGCTATTAGTGTTAACATCCATGGCACTTTGTGGTCCAATCCTAAGAAATGTATCATTCAGGAAAAAACTCAGCCAAATGCCCAAGGTTTGCAGGTCAGAAGGATTTGGCTGGGATGAGGAGTTTGTTCTTTGCAGAAAGTCACAGATTAAGTAAAACAATGCACAGGGAGCCCTCCCCATGAAGGAACTGAAACGTGAAAAGGAAGAGGTAAAGGGCAAGTCCGGAGGAAGCCACCAAGATGACTGGACAGATGGAGCAACTCTCCTGCAAGAAAAAGCTGAGATGATTGGGATTGCTCAGCTTCAAAAAGAGAAGGTTTTGGGGTGATCTGATTGCACCCATACATTACCTGCAGGGAGCCTACAAGAAAGATGGAGAGGAACAATTTACAAGGGCCTGGAGGGACAGAAGAAGGGGGAAGGGTTTTAAACTGCCGGAGGGTAGGGCTAGATGGGATATTAGGAAAAAGATTTCTCTATGAGGGTAGGGAGGCTCTGGCACAGGGCACCCAGAGAAGCTGTGGCTGCCCCTGGATCCCTGGAAGTGTCCAAGGCCAAGCTGGATGGGGCTTGGAGCAACCTGGGATAGTGGGAGGTCTCCCTGCCCATGGCAGGGGCTGGAGATGGGGGAGCTTTAAGGTCCTTTCCATCCCAAACCATTCTATGATTCTGTAATTCTGCGGAAAACATTGTCTTTAATAAACCAGAAACCCAGACCTTGGATTCAGATCAGGAGAGGAATGACCTCCACACAGGAGCCTATAGAGGACATGTAAATACTCTGTCACCGCAGGCTGACGCCCATTTTTAGGGATATTACCCACTAAAGAGAAAATCAGCCCATTTTGATGAGCAAATGCATGTTTGCATACATATGCCAGCCACTTTTTTTCCTGCCAAAGGTCAGTTCTGCTCAAAAACTTCACCCCTAGTTTTGTCTGTTTGGAGTTACTCACTTAGGGGTTTAGATTCTGAGTAAATAAATGGAAATAGCCCTATGGACAGGCTCAGCATCAGGAATATGAGAAATACTCCTGCAGTGCAACCAGAAAGGAGGCAGAGCCAAGCAGGAGGGGTGAGCAGTGGCTTTTTGTCACTAGATGGAGGCATGGAGCCACCAAAGACCTGTCTGACACTTGAAACACAACCCATGGGTGGCCAGGCTGCCACTGCTCTGCCTGACACAGGTCCGGGAGTGCTGGGTGTTAATTCCCTGTGCTTGAGGAAAAGCCCAGGTCCAAGCAGGCAGCACAGGGAAAGGAGATGTGGGATCTATCCCCAGCATGGTTTGGGCTAAACAGCTTCATTGTCAGGTCACTTGTGTGTAAGACAGGGATGACCCTGCCCATGGGGCCTTTCTCAGAGGCAGCAGCATGGAAAGGCTCCATTTCCCCAGGAGTGGGAGCATTTCTGGGATGGAAGAGCCTTGCAGGAGCCAAATGAGGGGTCCCCTCATGCTCCCCCCCATCCATCTCACAGCAGCCACCTCCCAAAGGGAATGTGGCAGTTGTTGGAGACCACATGGCACCTCCCAGCAGAGCAGCTGAGGGGAGGATAATGTGGGATAAGGAGAGGTTTAACGATTTTGTCTGCGACCACTGCAACCCCCTCCTCCCTCCCAGCCCTGCTGATGTATCTGCCATCCCACATCAAGGGCAGCAGCCTTCCCTGCCTCCTGCTTGCCAGAGTCAAGCCTTGGCATGAGGAAATGATGTGGGAATGCTGCCTGTGCTCGAAGTTCCTGCACCCACCCCTGTAAAGAGAGCAAAATGCATCCCAGGGGAAAGTCAGACTAATGGAGCTCATTCTTGGAGCATAAAATGATGGAATCATAAAATCACAGAATGGTTTGGGTTGGAAGGGACCAAAAAGCTCATCTATTCCAGCCCCCTGTCCTGGGTAGGGGTGTCACTCCCTAGGTTTCTAGGGGACTAATGCCACTTAGTCACTTGATAGCAAGCAGCATTTTGTTTCTCTTGGATTTATCTTTGGATAAGCAGCTTCCCCTCCAATGCAGGGTGTGCCGTGCTGGACACACAGTAAAGAAAAACAGCTTGAAATTCCTTGAGCTTACTGACTGTGTCCAGACACAGAGCTGTGATTCCTGCTTCCTGCTTGGCATTCTCATAGGATCACAGAATGGTTGAGGTTGGAAGGGACCTTAAAGCTCATCTCGTTCCACCCCCTGCCGTGGGCAGGGACACCTTCCACCATCCCAGGTTGCTCCAAGCCCCATCCAACCTGGCCTTGGACACTTCCAGGGATCCAGGGGCAGCCACAGCTTCTCTGGGCACCCTGTGCCAGGGCCTCCCCACCCTCACAGGGAAAGACTTCCTCCTAATATCAATTTAAATCTACCATCTTTCAGTGTGAAATCATTATCCCTCTCCTGGAAGGCTGGGTTATCAGTAGCCTGGAAGACTTCCACTGGCCATGCTCCTCCGTGCTGAGTTCTTACAGCTGCTCTTTCTTTCTATTAATACCTCACTTTTCCTGTATTGACACCAACTTCCTAGCAACCAAGGTCACAGAGAAGGTGTTAAGAAGCTGGGCTGATTAATAATAAGTCCTGGGGTTTGATGTCTTTTTTTTTTTCTTGAGAGGCTCGTTAGACACCGGCAGGCAGGGTGCTGAGCTGGGATTTCCAAGGGAACCTGGGGGACCTGAAAACCTCTGATCAAATTTCCTTTTGAATCCCAGTCTTCCTCCTGCTGACCCTCAGAACCCAGCTGGGTGAGGCTACTGTCCATGGGAAGGTGAGCTGAGGCAGGGTAGTGGTGCTAAGCAGTTTGAGAAAGCCAACACAGCTTGTTCATGATCATTCCCAAATGAGGAGAAGAAAGAGCTCTTGGTAGGCCAAGAATCCCAGAATCACAGAATGATTTGGGTTGAAAGAGATCCTAAAGATAACCTAGATTCAGCCCCCTGCCATGGGCAGGGACACCTCCCACTATCCCAGGCTGCTCCAAGCCCCATCCAGCCTGGCCTTGGACACTGCCAGGGATGGGAAATTGACATTTATTTGGTAGGAACGGCATTCAGGCTCCTTCTCCCTTTTTTACTGTTCCTTTACAAAGGGAAAACATTTTCTTCCTTGGAAATGAGGAAGGATATAACATATCCTTCCTGATATATAATAATATTCACATTACTTTTGTTTTGTTTTGTTTTGTTTTTGTTTTTTAGATTTTAGAATCTTTTATTACCACTACTTCTACTGACATTTGCAGCCTGTAAATGAACTGCCTGACTTGCCTGGTCAATTATTCTACCCAATTTTTAAGAGATTCAACTCTTTCCTTTGAGAGGAAAAATGCTGGTGCTTCCAGGAGCCTTCCACATCTTTACAGGGTCACTTTTCAGCAGGATAAAACTCTGTTGAGCTTGTTCCCATAGCTACTCTTGCTCCGTTTTAAACAGGCACTGAACTTCTTTAAACACTAAATTTATTGCCAGTGCAGCTGCTTTAATGACAGGTTTGAGGCTTCTTTGGTTTCAAGGTTGGGTGTGTTTGTGCTCCTGTCTCCTGTGGGTCACAGAGGGGATGTGGGGTCCCCCCCAGCCCCCTGCTCCTGACAGATGCTGGGGCCTGGGGATGCACAAGGCAACTGGGCAAGGAGAAACCAGCATCTTGCAGGGGATTTGTCTTCTCCCAGCCACAAAGGGGATGCTCCCCTGCTCCCTCGGGGTCTCCAGAGCACGTGGGATTGCCTGGGAAAACCAAGGTCAAGGCTGGCTCCCAGACCCATCATAGAACCACTAAGATTGGAAAAGACATCTGAGATCATCAAGTCCAACCTTTGAGCAAATATTCCTGTGCCTACTCAGCCATGTCACCAAGTGCCACATCCACTCGTTCTCTGAACACTTCCAGGGATGGTGACTCCACCACTTCCCTGGGCAGCCTGTCCCAATGCTCAACCACTCTTCCAGTGAAGAAATTTTCCCTGACATCCAACCTGGAACCACTTAAGATAATTTCTCCTTGTCCTATCACTTTGATACCTGGGAGAAAAGACCAAATCCAAACTGGCCACACTCTCCTTTCAGGTGTAGAGAGCAGTACGATCCCCCTGAGCCACCTTTTCTCCAGATTAAACACCTCCAGCACCTGCCAGGTACAGAAATCCTCCTAAGTCGAAAAGACAGTCACAAAGGCAAAAAAAAAAAAAAAGGCAACTTTAAATAAAGCACTAGCTGCTTCTGCACTGTGAAAAACATCCTGGTGTTGAGGTGTGAGTTTTGTACTCACAGAATCTCCAAGGGTCCAGCCCTGTTCAGGAGTGCTGGCTTAATAATTAGCAGGACAGCATGATCAGTGTGCCTTGTAACTCAAAAAGGTTTAATAAAATAATGCAAAATTATACAGAAAGAGAAACAAGGATAGAAGCCATGCACAGTACTTAAGCACACATCCTTCAGCTGCTACAACACCCTGAAAATGCCACGAGACCCTTTGTTCTGTCACCTTTTCTACCTAATGGTTGGGGATGGATCAATTAGCAAACTTCCAATAGGAAGGGGTACAGGTTTTGACAAGCAATAACTAGGGCCAGCAGGTGCTTCTCTCCTGGCACTGAGACAATTAAGAGAGAGAAACACACAACTTTCTGGTTAAACTTCCTAAAATGTCCAAAGGGAAACCGAAACCCTTTTCCTTGTACAGAACTGCCCACTCAGGAGTGGGGAGCGCATTGCTACATTGAGGTTCTTCCCAGAGATTTTCCTCTGCTGCTGCTCACAGACTCATCTCATCCAGGCTTCCCATCGGTGTGATGGACCATCACTCCTCCAATCTCTGTGTTACAGGGCTTTTTGCCACACAAACAGCACCCAAAAAACAGACTACAGCTCTGTTGTGCTGGGCTCTCTGGAGCCACACAGTACCAGGGAGCGCCCAACCCTCAAACAACTTTCAGTTTAAACAGGGGCAAGGATGTTACAATGTTGCAACGTTAATAACGAGGCCGTAAATCCAAAGCTGTTAAAAACGAATGGCCAATCGTTTATTGTTGTAAACTTGGCTACAGGAACAGGAGGCTGGGCTAGTCCCAGCCTCACACGGCAAGTCAGAGTAACAAAAAAAAACGTGCGCACGGGCCACCCCTCAGGACAGTCCGATTCCTGAGAGCGAAGCGCCCCCCTGAGCGTGGTCAGTCCCTTTTAAAGCCTCTGTCCCCTCAGGGATTGGTCCGTTTTGGATCCTTTCCCGGATTGGTGTATTCTTCGGGCTCTCATTGGCTGTTAGCGGGGTGCTTTCCACACCAATCATTCCTTCCCGCCGTGTTTTGATTGGGTGGTGATGTTCCCATGAAGGCTCTGGGTGGTGGTCTCAGTTTGGAGTTGTTTGGGGGAAGGGTAGAAGATTCCGCTTTTCTTTGGTGTTGTCCCTTTAACTAGATTTGGGAAGGCAGCTGCACAGAACTCTTACAAACTTCTTAGCTAAACACTTGTAACAATATCTAACAACTAGTGCACAACATTACAACAGTGAATATCCCCAACAATTCAGAACTCGTTGCAAAATAAACAGTTACAAGTAGAAAATGAAGCATACAGGTAGTCAATTTCAGTTTTCTTGTATCTATAACAAGGAGACACAATCCCAACGTGTCGGTGGGAAAAGGTGCCTGCTGAAGGTTTTGCAAAGCAGGTGACAACAGCCCCAAAGGAAACCTGCACAGGTTGGACCCCGGAGGCGAAGGATAAAATCAAGAGGTGTCATTTGGGCAGAAGAAATCTCTGGGGGAAGTCTCGGCAGGCGCTGCTAGGGAGTGAACCTCGGCATTTGCTTAAACAAACAGCTGGTGGAGGATTGGGTTTCGGAATCAAACTGCAACCCAGCACCTACTGAGCTTCATCCATCATTAGCCTTTCATTAGGAAGCTTGTTCTTGGCCTGCTCCCCAGTCCTCAGAGAAGTGATTCTGGCAAATGCCAGCCCCGCTGTGTCCTACAGCCTCTCTCATTCCACCTCTGCAGCAAATGCTCACTTTCTTCTCATTTAAAAACGGAATTCCCTCCCTTCGGTGAGTTTTCACTGCGAATGCTGCCACTGCCCCATCCCCTCCGTCCATCCCTGCTCCCCATGTCTAAGCAGGAGGAACAGGTGGGACAGCTGACCCTGGTGAATGAAAGGAGAGCACAGTTTGGCTCCCCTCACCCCTTTCTCACAGCCTGTCCCCGCTGTCAGTGATCCCCCAGCCCCCAGGGATGGGGGATTTGTGTGTATTAGTCACATGAAAGGAAAGACCCCGCAGCAGGCTGCACCCGGGCTTTGCTTCACCTCCAGCAGAGGGGATGGCTTGCCACTGTATTCCTCGGGTCTGGGATCAAATGACACCTTTTTTTTTTTTTTCCTTTTTTTCTTCTTTTTTTTTTTTTCTTCTTTTTTTCTTTTTTTTTTTTTCTTTTTCTTGTTTCTATTTTTTCTTTTTTTTCTTTTTTCTTTTTTTTTTCTTCTTTTTTTTACCAATTGCCTTCTATGTAAGACATGCCACAACCCTTAAAAAAAAAAACCAAAAAAAAAAAAACACTACCAAAAACTGAAAAAGAACAACTTACAAAGATCCCAGCTGTGCAGGGAGATGTGCAAAGCCAGACACTGGATATGAGATCTTTTTCCATCTTCAAATCCCTGGGGGTGGGATTTGGTCTCATTGTCCTGGTGTGGAGCTCCACAGCCTGTCACCACACAGAGGGCTCCAGCAGAGCATCGATGGCCTCTCTCTGTCCAAACTCTGTCAGTCTGGTGACACACACAGCAGACTCCCAGGTGGACCCTGCTGAGGTGGACTCACTTTTAGGTACTGCTCAGTGACTCACATCACAGGGATATTATCCTCTCAGCAGTAAAAACCACAAACTCATGGAAGTCACAGGGATGAACACCAAACCTGTCGCTCCAGGAGAAAGCAATCAGAGAATCACAGAATACTTTGGGTTGGAAGGGACTTTAGAGATCACCTAGTTCCAAACCCCTTGCCACAGGGCAGTACAAGTTTGAGATAAGTGTGGTGACTTTGTGTCACTTTTCTCCTCACTGAAAGTGTCAGTGATGTTTCAGGATTGTTGGGAGCCCCTGATAGGTAGATCATTGCCCAGCACATCTTCTATTTATTATTAGTGCTGTGAGTCTTAATTTGTTTTCTCACCCAAAACAACTTCTTTCACACTTCCCTCTCTTTTTCTGCTTACCTTCATTCCCTGAATCCAGCAAGAAGTCGCTTCCCACCCAGTCTTAAAAAAAAAACCACTTGAGTTGAACCACAGCAAGATTTTTTCACCCCAGTTTTCAGTACTGCCAGTGATCTGAATAACTGGTTATTCATACAGCTCTGACTGAGATATCCCTGTGCCTGCTGCTGCTGCATAGACCCACTGACCCAGCAATAAAGATAAAAACAGAACTAAAGAGAAAAAGAGCTCATAGGTGGGATGAGAAAAGAAGCCTGCTCAATACATTCTAAGTCTAAATTAATGCTTTAATTCAGAATGGGTTTGCATGCACTAAAATGCGAATTGAATGAATATTCAACCCCCAAACCCAGGATGATTCCCTTATCTAAGGGCAAGGAGGCCTGCTCAGTCCAGCCAGATGCATTTCATAGTCCTTTCCAGCATCGTGTGTGCAGGGGGGAGGGCCATTAAAAATAAAAGTGCCAGTGTTCCAAATGTCAGCCCTGCACCCACCTGTTCCTCTATGAGCCCAAACGTGGCCACCTCTGACCCTGCTGTGGGTCTGAGGCACTTGGGAGGCTGCACCTCCCACCCTCCATCCCCCCATTCCCCACGGCAGCTGTGTAAACCTCAAGGGCAACAGCTGGGGACAAGAGAGGATGCCTCCAGCTCCTGGGTGCAGGGACAGCAAAGGGCATCTGCAAGGGTTCCAAATCACTGACCTGCCAGTGGGGACTCTGTTTAATAAAGTCACACAAAGTTTGGCACTGCCCCCATTTGAACCCCCTGCCCTAAATCCAGCTCAATCAGCACTCAAGAGTTCTCTCACTGCAAGGTGTTAATTTGGTAATTGCCTGCCCTGAGGGACTGCAGGATGGGATTTTTGGGTTCAGGGTCTGCTCAGCCCTGCCGTGACCCCAAGGGCCCCCTGAGGAACTCTGGCCACTTGCTTTTTGTAGCCACAAGGATGGGGAGGGAGGAGAGGAAAATGATTGAGAAACTTCTCATCAGTGCTTGATGAAGTTACCTGGAAACTGCAGGAAGGATTTTTCCATCCTCTGGCAGCCAGGGACATGAGTTTCACATCCTGACTTCAGAAAGGCAAATCTGCACCAAGTGATGCATCCAGTGTGTGGGTGTGCCTGTCTGCAGGCTGTTTTCCAAAAGCCTGGCATGGAATTGGACCTTGAGGAGATCCTCCTTAAGCTGCTTAATTGTGAACACACCAGTGGGATGAGATTGAAACATTACCCTAAGGCATCCCTTTTTCTTTCATCCTGTCTAAATACGTGTCAGAAATCAACAATCCTTCTTCAGGGTTTTTCTTCTGCATTGAAGGCAGGTGGAACTGCCAAAGAATCATAGAATGGCTGAAGTTGGAAGTGACCTTAAAATCTGCCCACAATCCCCCTGCCATGGAAATACACCCCTGCACAGAGGAGAAGGCAAGAATCCACTGTTCCTGTTCTAAAATCAATCAAATAGGATAGTCACAAGCTGTCCAGCTCAGGGAATCAGTGGGAGAGTGGCTTTCTGGCTCAGGCTGTAGCCACAATAAAACAAATTCATCAGGACAGCCTCCTTGGTGCTCCTAACCTTCATCAGGTAAGAGGAGCAGAGAAGCAAAGCCCACTGCCTCACCAGGATCTTACTTGACCGACCTTGACTACTGGATGGCCTCAGAAAAATATCTCCCCTCTTCACAGTTTTCAGAAAGTGGAACTCCATAACTGAGACTGGATGTCCTGAAAAGATGGATCTACCTGGAACAGAAGTGCACTTGCCAGCTCTGTGCTTTGCTTACAGGGGGCTCTGGGAAATTCACTTCTTAGCTACCAGTGATGATAACAGCAGGAGCAGTGTGAGATCAATGACATGCTGGATCCTCAGACAGTGAATTTGCAAAGGTAATGAATAAATAAATTCAATATATAAATAAATTGAACAGCAGCCATTTCAGAGATTTTTTTACAAGATTTGTTGAATATTGGGTGCAAACTCTCAGTCTTTTTCCTGAGCTCGTTGTGTCTTCCTGCTCCTGCTGTCCCCCAGCTATGGTGCAGGGGACTGTTGGAATAAACTCCAGGCCTCATGATAGCTGTTGTCTTTCTCTGTGTCAGTCCAAGGCTGAAGAGGTTGACAACCTGACCTTCCCAACACCTAACCCAGAAAACACACCCAAAATCCAGCACTGACTCCAAGACTGGGTGTCTCCCAAGGGAGGAGCAATGAATTTCCACATCCAGGACATAAATCCAAGTTCAAACAACCCTTTCATTCCAGAGTCTCCACCAAATGTCCTCCTCCCTTCCCCATCACCAGCTCTCCCAGGCCATGAGCAGGCACCAAAACCCCCTCCCATCCCCATCCAAACCCCCTCCAGCTCAATCAGCTGTCACAGGCCCCACATTCCTGCAGGACTCCCAGAACTGGCAGCTCTGGACATCTGCTCTTTTCCACCCCCACAAATATGCAAGCAGGTGTGAGGCACCACCACTTGCCTTGCTCCTGGCCACTTTTACCCAGGCACTGGGAATGAGGGCACAGCCAGAGGGGCAGATGATCTGTTCCCTGTTCCCCTCCATCCTCTCTGTGTCCCTCTGGGGAATGTACAGACACAAAAATCACTCTCCTCACTTGAATTGAACAATCTGGAAAAGATGAAACTAAAGTGTCCGAATATAATTCCTCTTTACCTCACTCTAAAAGGGACTTTATAGCAATGCTGATAAAAGCCAAATCATTCCACCCCCTGCCATGGGCAGGGACACCTTCCACTATCCCAGGTTGCTTCCAGTCCTGTCCAACTTCCAGGGATCCAGGGGCAGCCACAGCTTTTCTGGGCAATGAAATACCCAGAGAATATAGAAATAGAGAGAATACAGAAATTCCTTCCTATAGTGACTTTATAGATATCCAGCATATCCATAATTTTACAGATGACAATCAGCATGGAGCTCTGTACAGGGCTGGGTTTATCCACATCCCGATGAAATTGAAAGTAATGAATCAAAATAAGCTAAAAATTAAGCAAATGTCGTTGGTGGACTTTATGCAGTTTATGCCCTACAGGTTATTAACTGGGATTAAAAGAAAACAATAATTCAGCACATTCAACTGTTTTGTTGTTGTTGTTTTTCAGACAAGTAGAATTTAAAAATAAAATAAAACAAAACAAAACAGAATAAAATAAAATAAAATAATAAAATAATAAAATAAAGGACTATCCATTCTGCACTGAAATTTTCACTCACAAATGTGTTCCGTGGGCCAAGGTTGTGGGTTTTGTTGAGGGACAACCTCCTTTCTTTCCTTAAGGAATGGGGTGATACCTTATAGGAAATACAGAGTTCATCTCATGACTTCATGGGATCATGTGAGGTCCTTGAGGCAAACTGCTGCTCTCAGTATCCTTACAAGGTGTACCAGTAGCTCCAAATAGAAAAGGTCCATTTTTTTTACAGCTGCCACATGCCCAGTTTGTTCCCAGCTGCCATCCCCACATCCTTGTGAAACCTGGCACTGGCTGCAAGCACCAGCACGTTCCAGTGACACCAAACCCCTCTGTCAGCCTCAGTTTGCCTGGGACACTTCCAGGGATGGAGCAGCCACAGCTTCTCTGGGCAGCCTGTGCCAGGACCTCATCACCACCCTCACAGCCAAGAATTAATGGGATATCTGAGTGCCCCAGAGGGTCTCTTAGGTCCTCATCCCACCCTGGGGGAGGGCAACGCTCTCAAAATGTTGTTTATGGTGGGGCAACTGAGGCATGGGATGATGTGCCTGAAATCTTGGAAGAAAGTTATGGCACAGCAAGTATTTTTTTAAAAAATCACACTTCTCCCTGTATCTGAAATAGTAAATTCAATATGACTGGCACAACTGGCTGTGAAGCCAGATGGCCCACACTGGTATTACTGGAGCCCTTGAGCCTCCAAAACAGGATTTCTGCCTGTTGGGATGTGTCTTGGGATCCTATGCAAACTCCTGAACTGTCTTTAGAAAAGGATGGGAGGGAGAAATCATCTCAGCCAAAACCATGCTGAGGATGCTCCTGCAGTGAGGATGGTGGAGTTCCTGCACCCAGCAGCATTGTCTGAGCCTGTTTCATTTACTTCTCATCATTGCTCTCTCAAATAATCCTATTACAGCCCATCTTTCACCACAGATCCTGCTCCCTGCCTTTTGTCCCCATCCTAACAATCTTTTTAGGTGAGCATTCAAACATCTGGAAGTTATTGCAGGGTTATATGGTCACTCCGATTTCAACACAAAATTATTTCCTTTCCAAAAAAAGGCTGAGAGTGTTTCAAAAGTATTTTTCCCCTATGAAGCAAGATTACACTAAGCACTGAGATTTTGACAGAAGATGGAGGGGAAATGGTAGGTAATTTTGGAGGGCATTTTGGTTTATGTCTCGTAGGAGTCTGGTGAGAAGCAGAATGACAGGTTTGCTTTCAATTTGCTTCTTTAACTCTGAGAAAACTGAAGATGTTTTCAAATTCCAACATAAGGGGGGGAAAAAAACAAAAAAAGGGAAAATGTTCCAGTCCATGTTGGATGGCGTTTGGATCAACCTGATCTAGTAGAAGGTGTCCCTGCCCATGGGTGGAACAAGATCATCTTTAAGGTCCATTCCAACCCAAACTATTCTAGGACTCCGTGATTCTGTGATTAATATTATTCACCAGTCAAAAATTCTCTGCAAACTTCTACCCACACTAGTGGATTCATTCTCAGTCTCCTAGGGACACTATTAAAAAAAAAAAAAAAAAAAAAAAAAAAAACACCAACTCTGATGGAGAAGAGGTGAAAAGGCACACTTTTAACAACACCATTGCTGGGAGCATCCTGGCTGTACTGACTGTGGCTCATGGAACTGGCTGGGCTCAGCCCCTGTGGCCAAAGCCCAGCTCCTCTGACCACCTCTAAGCAAAGAGTCCATCAGGATTTTTGGACCAGCTCCAAATCCAGCTCCCTCCTCCTCCTCCTCCTGCAGCCCTCTGGCCATTAAAAGATAAAACTGCTGTACCTGCAGTGAGTGGCTTTATTCTGGAGATCTTTGGTGGGATATTTTTTTTTTTTTCCTCCTGACAGGACTGAGTTCCAGCATCGGAAAAAAGGGATAAAACGCCGAAACGTGCGGACAGCTGAGGCGGTGTCACTCAGCCCGCCGCTGTCAGCGCGGTGATTGAGGTGGACAGGAGGGGCAGGGAAGGGCCACGGGCTGTAAAGGACACGGGCAGGTGTGGGGACAGGCCCGTGGGGCGGGCTGGCCCCGGGGCTGGGCGATACAAAAGGGACGGTGACAGCCGGGCAGCGCAGGGACCAGGCGGGGATGGCAGCGGCATCCCAGCCAGGGGAGCAGGGAAGAGCCAGCCCTGAGCAGGATGAGACAGGAATGCTGATGGAGAGGATGCTGAGGCGAGCTAGAGGGAAAGGAACCCAGGTGGTAAAAAAAACCTGAGGGGAGAGAGGGGGGTTTAACATGGTTATTACTAGGGAAAAGAGGGGTGGAAAGGCATTGGTGTAGAGAAGCCTGGGAGAGAGGGAAATTCCCAAATCCCCAAACACACTCACACACACAGAGGTCAGTAGGATCAGCTGCTTCAAGAGACTTTTTGGGCAGCCCCATGCATAGGCTGCTTGCTGGAGAGCGTTTCTGGCCACCCCAGCTCCTGCTTCCTTGGGGAAACCTTGAAAAGGATGAACCCCACCCCTCACTGGAGATGCCAGCCCAGATAACACCCCTGGGGTGCCACAAAGCCAAAAAGGACCCAGGAGAGGAGGATGAAGGGACCAGCTGCTCCTCTGCTGAAGGTAATGTCTGCAATTTCCTTTTTTTTCTAATGTAAGACCTCCTGTGCGTGAGATTTATGCCCAAGCCTGGAATGCACAGGCACCAGCCAGTGCCTCACATCCAGGGGTGTGGGAAGCACCCTAAGCAACTCTGGGCAGGGCAAAAGATGCCGTGGATGGAAAAGGGAAAGGAAGTGAGGTGGTATCCTGATTTTTCAAACTGGGCCCCAGACTCATGAGCAGATTCCCGGGATCAGAACACTCCGCCTGGATGTAATCTGTGGCTGTGGCAGTGGAGCATCCTTTCATAGTGGGTGTGTCCTGGCTCTTGGCTGTAGACAGACCAGCCCCAGGGATGTGTTTGGTTTTCAGGGGCATCCTCAAGCCCGAGGTTTTGTTCTCAAGGACAGCAGGGTTGGTGTTTGGAGCTCTGCTGGCCAGGACACTCCTCTCACAAGTCAACTCTTCAGGGACCCAGGGGGTTCAGGGACTGCTGGGGAGGGGCTGTAGGGTTGGGGTGGTGGGAGGGGACATGGATAATTTCACCCCTGAGAAGCTCTGCAACCTCAGATTGCTCCCAAAGAGCCTCCTTTGACAGCAAAGGATGCCCAGGTGATGAACACCCTCCAGGGAAAGTGACCTTCTGATTTAAGTTCTCACCAGGAAATAAGCTGTTACCAGCAGGTTCCCACTACTGCCTCCCTGTCACCATGTCCAGCTGTTAAATTATGTTATCCCCACACTATTTTTGATTTATTTTAATGCTCCAGAACCATTACTGGACAATGAGGTAGTTTCCCCATTTCACCAAGGAAAAACCAGGAGTACAGAGGTCCATAGGTCCAAATCCATCCCTGTGACCCTCAGACCCTTCAGTGAGGAGTTGGAATGATGAGCACAGTCACCCCTGGCTCCTTCTGGAGCCAACAGAGAGAGGCAGCCCCCTCTGGGCACACTCCTGGGCCCTGCCTGTGGGCCCTGGCTCACCATGGGTGGCTGTTCCCAGCTTCTCCAGCCTGTTAGGATTGCTGCTTAATTTAACTGGGAATGAATGACTGAAGCTGTGCAAGCTCAGTGTGAGTTTGTCCTCCTCTTGTCTCAGCTCATTCCCTCATTTCCCTGTTCTTGGGTCATAAGTAGAGGAACTAACAAAACAAAAAAAACAAATGGAGGAAAAGGGCACTGTTCTCTTTCCCAAAGCTGTACAAGAGGCCTCCTGGCCTCCAGGAACTCCAACCTGGGGAAGGGTTTGTGACATGAGGAGACCCAAAAACCCCCAGGTAGGCAGTCTTAGGTGCAGTAAAAAGATAAGGATGATTCCTCTCTTTTTGAAGCCAGTGGCAAAAACCCTACTGGGCTTCTTGAGGGAGAGTTACCGTAAATTGCAGTGTTAAATTAATCTGCATTCAAGAGATGGGAGAAAAGGGAAAACCAAGGAGCAAGGGAGGCCAGGCTGAATATGTATGGGCATTTCTACAGGCACTCCAGTTTGTTCCAGGCAAATTATTGCCCCTCTGTACCTCAGTTTCCCCGCCCAAAATCTGGGAATGTTGATGGGCTTAGCTCAAGGGCAGTTACTCTTCTCTGGTAAAAAGAATCAGATTGGTTAAATAAAATATGATGGGGCTAAACCAGCCCAAAGAGCTCAGATTAAAATAGGTAGATATTTATATAATAGATAAATAGATAAAATATATAGTAGATATAATTGATAAAACAGAAAATGTAATTTAGAGAACTTTATTATTAATATCTTTTTATAAAAATAAAAATAAAAATGAAAATGTTAGATAGTTACTTAAATAAAATAGTTAGTAAAATAAAAATGTTAGAAAGTCTAACAAAGAGATGAGCAGGATGGGCAGGCACCTTACAAGGACTGCTGGTGATTCTGACACAGCCTTTCTAAATAGCCTTGGGCAACTCACCTATTTTCTCCTTCATACCTCCCTTTTTAGGGAATTAAATGTCATCACACTAGGACTGGGTGATGTTTCAGAGGTGCTCACTGAGGCCTCATTCCCACTGAGGCAGAGAGCTCGCCACCACCGTTTATGCAGCAACCTCAATAAACTTTGAGACACTCCCATGAAACCCCACCAGAGTTTAAAGAAAAAAAAAAAAAAAAAAAAAGAAAAAGAAAAAAAAAAAAAAACAAAAAAGAAAAAGAAAAAAAAAAAAAAACAAAAAAGAAAAAAAAAACAAAAAACAAAAAAGAAAAAGAAAAAAAAAAAACAAAAAAAAAAACAAAACAAAACAAAACAAAACAAAAAAAAAAAAAAAAAAAAAAAAAAAAAAAAAAAAAAAAAAAAAACAGGCTCTTGAAACTTCTCCAAAACCCAAGGGCTTAAATATAGTCTCTGGTTAAATATAGACAATATTCTGCAGACAGATGCAAATTTGATTTCTTGAGTTTTAAGCTTCCTGGAGGCTGTGGTTAAGACAGGGTTAAGATGAAACTCAGCTTCAAAAATCTCCCCTGAGATAACTAATTTGGCTCACAAGGCTAAGATATTAATCTGACTGACTTGGCCACAGAAAAGTTGCAAAAGAGACAAGAAAAAGCTCCGCATGAGTTTTTGCCTTGTGAGGTGCCCTTTGGTGCAGACAGGGACAATGAGGTGGCTAATTCCAAACATGCAATGGTTTGGGCTCAAATATTTCCTTTGGAGAAGGTCAGAGCATTAGGGATTGACTTTAAATCAACGGGACCACTCCTATTTATCCCTTCCCTTCTTTGCACTGCTGTCACATCCATGTACCTCTCTCTGCAAGTGGGTGTAGACAGGAAAACCAAAGGCTGAGCAGCTTCCCTCCTTCCAGCAACAACTGCTCCCAGGAAAGCATTCATCCTGCAATCCAGGGTGGAAAAAGAGACTTGTCAGAGAGCCCAGACAAGTGCCTGCCCGAATGTCAGGGGTATCAGAAGGCCCATTTTGGGAGTATCACCTCCCATCTCACCCCGGGACAAAGCCTCCCAGCCACAGGGACCCTTGGAGGACAGCTGCGCCATTCTTTCCTTCTTCTCTTCCTCACACCAGGCAGGGACAGATGTGGCTCTGGATCTGCCTCAGATGATTGGGTTACTCCAAGTGGCTCCAAAGGGCACGGAGTGCTGGCTCTTAGTTTGCAAATCTGCTGTTCACAAGGAATATAATATTCTAGGGTGGGCAAAAAGAGAGATGCTGGCTGTAAACGGATGCATCTATATCCTATTGACTTCCTTCTTTTCCTTCCTGGCTTTTATGGCCATTCCTGCCAATCTTTTGTACTCAAGTATCTGTCCCAGTCAGCTCCTTAATTTGTAACAATTTAGCTATAATTTCCTAATCTGCATTTCCTCATTTTGCCTGTTTTGAGTTTTCTAAGTCTTGGAACAGTGTGGTCTGAAAATCCAGCCTGTGTGAGTCTTTACTGCAACAGTCCCAGTTGATTCCAGTCAACATACTTAATACAAATCTTGCTCCCATTAGGTTTTAACACCATCAATAAATTCCCATTTATACTAACATTAGATTTTAAAATCCTGGTCCGCCAACTGGACCAGAATAATGTACATATATACTGAATATGTACCTATCTATGCTTGGGATCAAGGATCTTTCAAGTAATTAAGTCTGTTTCCTCATTAATCACTGTGAACCCATTTCTGATCCCAGATTTTCCACAGTACTTTGATACAGGCCTAGGAGAAATTCAAGAAAATGCTACCAGTAAGCAGCTATAATGGCTTTAAACTGAGGGCTAACAAGACTAATAAGAAACATCATTCATTGTTGTTCATAGCTCTTGTAAACAGATTTATGCACTCAAAAGTCTGGTAATCCACAGCTTGTGTCAAGGTTCTCCTGAAATCCCTGGAAGTTCTACCCTGATGTCAGCAAAGCTCATCTTCCTGACCTCCTCTGAGTCAAAGGTCTTCATCTAACTGGGAAGTAAATGTTATATTGAGTTCTTAATCTCAAATTAAAATGTAGTTGAAGGCTCCTATAACATTGATTGGACTTACATTTAAAAAAAAAAAAAGGGGGACTGTTTTGTTGTGGATATTTTTAACACCTCTGTTGTGCTTGGTGTAAAAATCTGTAAATAATGGAAATTCAGACACCACTCGTGATTCTGGGAACTTTTGAGCAATATAATTCCTTGGGTCACTGCATGACTCATCACTTTCTGTAGAATTTGCATTCATTTGTTTGATCAGGTACTGAGGTTATTGAGATAACAACTATGTGAAATTCCCTGCCATGAATTTCTCTAGACATCACAAAGAAAAGTCTTCATCCAGCTTTAAGACAAACAAACGACTTCCCCCATAAGCCATTCATCCCTTCACTGCAGTCAACAGAGGTTTTTGTACAAGCAAAATTACTTAGAGCAGCATGTACAATATCAGAATCATGAAGCTTTAAAGTGAAAATAAGTTTGAGCCATTTGTACACTCTTCAGTCTATAAATCCATTGCCCCAGCTGAGCATTAGGACAAGCAATGGGATGGATTTCCACCCTAAACCCTTTTGCAGACATCCTTACATCAAGTGCTGACACAGGTTTGAACAGGGAGGAATTATAGGGGCAGAGGAACTGAGGTGGTTGTGTGTGAGATGTGAAAAATCAGCAATGTCAGACACTGGGGGACATTGCAAAATTGGTATTTCCTGAAGTAGCATCATCCAGGGGAACACCTCTGTCACAGGGGAGGATGGAGAGCCTTGTAAGAATGGAGAGAGACTCTGACCCAACTTCCCCACCACAATGAAATGCCTGGAGAGTGACAGCAAATCTGGGGAAGGGGAAGCATGATCCAGGGAGTGCTGGAGCCTCTGAGGAGTGTGTGCAGTGCTGCTCTGTGCTCTGCAGCCTCTGCTGGGCCTGCCTTCAGAGAGGATTTATGTTTCCTTCAAAGCTTGGGGTTATTCCCACCCTGATTTTAGTGCTTCTCATCACCTGAGATCATTCCTTGGTCTTTTGGCTCTTTAGGA
Source organism: Phylloscopus collybita (assembly GCA_027886175.1). Taxonomy (NCBI): domain Eukaryota; kingdom Metazoa; phylum Chordata; class Aves; order Passeriformes; family Phylloscopidae; genus Phylloscopus; species Phylloscopus collybita. The sequence continues at coordinate 54,348,933 of JAJNNQ010000026.1, forward strand.
AGAGAAATCATGAGAGAAATGCTTGTTTTCTTTTCCTGTCCTATATACTTGCATGGATTGATTGTGTACTAGAAGCTTGGCTATTCCCTGCCCTTTTCCATCCTCAGCTTCCACTTAGAAATAAATCATCTTTGTGAATCTGCTCCATGAACAAATTGATTCCAACCAGTTGTTTTCCAAACATTGCCATGACTCCATTTGAGCATCCCTGAGGATGCCACCCCTGCTGAGGCAGAGAGTGTACAACAACAACAAATCAAGGATTAGTACAGGAGGGGACACCAGGATACTTTGCTTTTCCTTTCTGATGGTCATTTCTATCATTAAATGCAGAAATCCATCCATATGCCTCCGTGCCATGACAGGCTCCTCTCAGAGGTGCACCAGGGCACAGCACAAGTGGGAACACAGGAAATTCCAGTTAGATATCACCAAACAGGTTTTCACCATCAGCTTGGTCAAACTCCAGAGCCCAAAAAACTGAGGGAACTCCATCCTTGTGGGGGATTCAAGCTCAACCAGACATGGTGCTGAGCAACCTGATCTAAGCTGCTCCGAGCCCTCCAGATCCTTCTGACCCAAACCACTCTGTGTGTGACCCTGGGACCTCAAGTTGTTTCTGATCAGCCAGGCCAGGTTCTGCTGAGCTGCTGTCTGGTTCTGAAGGCACTGCCTGCTTGGCCAGGCAGCTCTCCAGGGCAGGGACCACATCCCTGTGTGGGTACAAGCAACTCCTCTGCTCAGGCAGGTCCTCCAGGTCCTGCCTCAATACAAATAATAATGATAAAGTGAAAGGAAAGAACACAGTCTATCATCTCTCACTCATGTGATTTTTTTTTTTTTTAAAGCAAACTTTAAGTTTTGAGGATTTCAGGGCTGTCAAAACAAGTCCAGGACCTTCTCCACCATGCACCTCTGTGAGATTCCAGCCTGCAGCACTGTGCAGAGGCACACAGGAATGTTTGCTGACACACAGGCACTGGAAAAATCGGAACCACCTGAAAATATCCCTCCAAAACATCCCCAAATGCTCCAGGGCACCAGGGAAGTTACAAGGGTTGTGCTGTCACTGCTTTTCCAAGGAGGAAGCAGGCTGTTGGCTCTGAAACACGTCTGAGGAGCAGCATCACCCCTTCAGGAGCAGAGGATGGAGAGCTGTCCTGCTGGCCAGAAGGCACAATCCAGACTTCTCTTTTGAGATGACATGCTTCTTTATATCCCCATATGGACTAGGCTGCTATGGAATGTAAGGAAGTGTGTGGTTTCAGGGAGACATCACCCATGTCCTCTGCTCCCAGCGACTGCAAGGACTCCAAACATTTCCTGTAACCTCATTTTACTCGAATTTGACTTTGTCAAATAGAGCCAGGCAAGTTTATACTCACTCTACAGTGCCCTCAGCACCCACAGAGGGCACATAGGGATCTGAACATCTAAAAAGGTTGCAAATTCCTGAATCTATGCAGATTTGATAACTAGGATACATTCTGGACATCTTTTGCTGGAAAAAGCATGGAGTAAGATCCAAATAATATTCACACTGTACTGAAAGTGCTTTTCAAGGGCTTTCTGAAAATCACTACCTCCCAGTAGTAGATAATTCATAGAATCATAGAATGGTTAAAGCTCATCTACTTCCAACACCTCCACTATCCCAGGCTGTTCCAAGACCCATCCAGCCTGGCCTTGGACACTTCCAGGGATCCAGGGGCAGCCACAACTTCTCTGGGCACCCTGTGCCAGGGCGTCCCCACCCTCACAGCAAAGAGTTTCTTTCCAATATTTAATTTAAATCTACCCTATTTCGTGTTGCCATCCATTCTCAGATGGTGGAAAATGTTTCGGATTAAGTGACACAGAGGAAGAATTTAAAAGCACTGGGTAGGATCAACCTGTGAGGAGCAAAGCTGAGTATGATGCAGATGTCAGAAAATTCTCCTCTCTACTCCCAGTCATTCACAAGAAGATCTTCTTTAATGAGATTAAAATGAATGCTACAGACAGAGGAATTGCTGTAGTGTACCAGTGAAGGTTAATTCATTGCACTGCCTCAGTAGAGTCAGGACATGCTGCAGGAAGTCACCTCCTAATTGATATGACACTGTGGAGCTAAGGAGGCACACAGCCTTGTCAAAAACAGTGGGATTTTTTTTCCCTAAATCTGTATTATCATGACTCAGGACAGTCCGGCCATGTCACAAATGTCCCTTCCTGCTCTGAGCACTGTTTGATGCTTTGTTCTAATAACATTGTCTAGCAATGAGCTCAGTGGTTTGTTTTGTTTTGTTTTGTTTTTTTCAAACATAGGACCAGTTGCCTTTAACCCCTCTAGGATATATCCTGGGGATATCCTGGAGGTCTTCAGGATGTCCTCAAGATCCTGCTACATGGAGCTGAAGAGTTCAAAACATTTCTTATGCATTACTTTCTTCTACATTACTTTCTTCTACTCTAGGAAGAAATATTCAAAACTGGTTAATTTTCAGTCAGTTAATTAAATTTAATTTATTTTAAGAAAGAATTTGGGAATTTTTTTGAAGCAACTGTTGTTATCATTAAGGCCTAGGTCTGGAAGGTTTTCAGACCCTCACTTCCCTGGGAAATTTTAGGAATTTCACTCTAAAATGACTTTAGCAAAACTGATCTAGTTAGAAGCTTAACAACCATATATATGTTTCAGTGATTAATGTTCACAACTTAGTCATCTTCAAAATCCTGGCTGGGAATGGCCCTTGACCAGTTCTAACAGCAAAGCTGAGCTTAGGAACAGTTAGGGTCAGTCCCAGTTGACACAGGTCAAAACTGTGCCAGCAACTGTGCTAAACACAGCAGAAACCACTGAGTTCCTGTGCCTGCACCTCAGCCCTATAAAATGTACCAATAATAGACCCTGAAACCAATGACATTTATGTTCCTCAACCACCAAGATGCTTTGCAAAATTTCAGTCTGAATCAAAGCCAGGGCTGCAGCATCTGACCCAGGCTTTGCGGTCTCCTCAATGTAATTCAGGAAAGCACTTGTCAAATCATTATTTCATCCTGTCCTTCTTGTACAGAACCAACCCCTAGGTTATGATAATTCAGAAGAGAAATTGAGCAGAGAAAAATTATCCTTTTTTTCCTTCTGGGCTGCATCTAAGGAAGAATGGCCAGCAGGCCAAGGGAGGGGATTCTGCCCCTGTGTCTGCTCAGGTGAGACCTCACCTGCAGAGCTGCCTCCAGCCCTGGAGTGCAGCATCAGAAGGAGTGGAGCTGCTGGAGAGAGTCCAAAGGAGGCCACGGAGATGTTCCAAGGGCTGGAGCCCCTCTGCTCTGGAGCCAGGCTGGGAGAGCTGGGAGTGTTCACCTGGAGAAGAGAAAGATCCAGGGAGACCTCAGAGCCCCTTCCAGAGCCTAAAGGGGCTCCAGGAGAGCTGGAGAGGGATTTTGGGACAAAGTATGGAAGGACAGGACACAGGGAATGGCTTCCCACTGCCACAGGGCAGGGATAGATGGGATACTGGGAAGGAATTCTTCCCTGTGAGGGAACCTGGCACAGGTTGCCCAGAGAAGCTGTGGCTGCCCCTGGATCCCTGGAAGTGTCCAAGGCCAGTCTGGATGGGGCTTGGAGCAGCCTGGGATAGTGGAAGTTGTCCCTGCCCATGGCAGGGTGTTGGAATTGAATGGTCCTTAATGCCCCTTCTAACCCAAACCATTCCATGGTTCCAATCATAAAAACTAGGCAAGACAAAAAGGCACCCGATGGAATCAGCAGGCAGGGATGTGAGTCCTGACCTGTGTTCCCTCCCTGACTTTGCTGATCAGCCCACTGTCCATATCTCAAACCCAACACTTCCTTTCTGCCCCTGGAGGGGTTCTCTTCATCTCTATGGTGATGAAAACCTGTTGCAGTCTGTGGCACCGTGGACTTTATTTAGCTGCCACAAAGGATGCCCCCAGTGCCCTTGGAGACAGCCTAAGAGTGGCTTTCCTCAGCTCTGTGCTGTGCCACACCTGCACATCACCTGTGGCTCCTTGGATGGAGCCAGATGCTCACGTGTTGGCAAATGAAGTCAAACTTCTGGCTGGCCAGCTGAGCCTGTCCCTAGCCTTGCCTGACTGCATAAATTTGGGGGTTAACCCTGGAGTGGAATCCCATCCCTTATTTACTTTCTGCAGCTGTTCCCAGCCTGTTCTGCCGGAGCCTGGGATCAGCAGTGACTCTTCCTGCACAGCACAAGCCAGTGTTGGGTTACAGGCACACACACACACTGGCAAGGACACAGGAGAAGAAATAATCTAGACACAGGGCTGAGGTCTGGGGAAACTTATAGTCTGTCTGGGGGGTCAAGGCCAGTGTTTTAACTCTGTTTTTCCCTTCATCCTCTGGTTGTGTATCCACACTCAGGCCATGACAGAAGGTAAAAAACTCTAATTCTTCCTAAATTTTGTCAAGTTTGCAACATTCTAGTGCTGTTGGGGCAGAGTATGAAGTGAATTTTGCAACTGGAACCTTTCAGGATGTGTTCCTTTGGCGGTAAGGTAGACCTTTCCATAAAAAATATCAAATTGAATTTGTTGATGCTTCTCTTGCTAATGAATACCCCAACGAACAAAGAGAAAGTGTGAAGCAAGCAGAGGAGACCAGAGGTTCCTCAAATTAATATTCCTCTCAGCCCTGAGCAGTGAGAAGACGAAAGGGAATTAAAACAAAAACAAAAACAACAAACAAAAAAAAAAAGAGAGAAAAAGAGGGAAAACCCTCTCGTAATCAAAATGTTTTTCAGAGAAAAATAGAAAATGTATTAAATCTCTTGGACTTGATGATCTTAGAGGCCTTTTCTGACCATAATGATCCAACGACTCTAAGCCCCCGAAAAACCACATGCACATGGAAAGGGGCCTGTGCACAGGGCTGGAAAAATGTTGCTTTTGTCCTGTTTGGAAGCTGCCCCATGCCCTGCTGCTCGTGGTCTCTGGCAGCTGTCTCCTTGCTGAGGCTGCAGGTACAGCTGGAGGGCTCAGGGTGGCTCTGAAAAGCAATGCCTGACTGACAACTGGCAGGTGACTTCCCTTCAATGGACAAAGGAGGGGTCTTTCCTCCCTCCCACTTTCCCTTTTTATTCACTATTAAAGAAGAAGAAGAAGAAGAAGAAGACGAAGAAGAAGAAGAAGAAGAAGAAGAAGAAGAAGAAGAAGAAGAAGAAAGAGAGGAAGGGAAAATAGGAAAAGAGAAGGGAGCAGGAAGGAAAGAGCTGTATGAAGGTGCCCTCACTCAGGGGAGTTGGAACGAGATGATTTTTAAGGTCCCTCCCAACACAAACCATTCCATGCTTCTGTGGAGAATGGTGAGGTCTCCTAAGGCAGTGTCATAAGTGCTGCCCCACCCTCCTGTCCCTCTGAGCAGAGGTCAGTCCCCGTGTCCCCTGTCTCACCTGTCCCCTTCCCGTTGCAGGTCAGGAGCGGCGGAGCCGAGCGCGTGCTGCGGTCTGGAGCTATGCTCTGCTCTGGCTGGTCAAACGGAACCAAGCCCGTCTTCCTCGGAGGTTTGGTCCCCTTCAACCAGCTATAGCAGTGTGGAAAACACCAAGCCAGGAAGGTCTGCCTCCCTCTGCCTCAGCTCAACCCCACCAGCCCTTCCTCCCGGATGGATCTGCCGCCGCCCCGAATGTCTCCAGAGGTGCAGCTGGGGAGGAGGCACCTGGAAAGGTTTGGGATAGGCTTAGGTTTAGGATACGACACAAAAAGAACGATACTTATGCACTGAGATGTCCAAGGCAAAAAAAGGAGCAGTTTATTTACAGACTTTGACATTTATAGAATTCCAACAGTGACCATGGATTGGAGGAAAAAAAATTGTTTTTTTCTAACCACACTGGTTAACCCAACAGTCCATCATTTCTCTCCTCCTCCAAAAAGGAATGCAAAACAATCATTATTTACATGAAAAGTGTGTGAGAAACTCCATCTCAAAAAGTAAACACAGATGGCTGAAACAGAACTTTAGAAAAACTTCAGAAAAACAGAGAACAGGATGACAGGTTTTCCTAAGCATCACTGCAAGCAGGGTTACTACAGCATTTCCTTCATCCCTGGAAGTGTTCCAGGCCAGGTTGGATGGGGCTTGGAGTAACCTGGTCTAGTGGAAGGTGTCCCTGCCCACAGCAGGAGGGTTGGAATGAGATGAGCTTTAAGGTCCCTTCCAACCCAGACCATTCCATGATTGCCAGAGGCTCAAAATATCACATACAAAGCTTTTGGCCTTGAAACATTCAGCAGATTTCTAAGTCAGTGTTGATCTGTAGAGCCACAACTATCTTTGTTTCCTTTCCCTATCAAACTTGCATCCACACCCTGCCTTTTGCTGAGCACTGCCAGTCCAAGTAATCTGTGATTAAATTATTTTTAAAAAAACATAAAGAAACTCTACATATTCTTGAAAATTCTGTGTCTTTCTTACTTACTCAATGCAAAAGGGATCTATAAATAACCATAATCTGCACAGCAAAAGTTTTTGACATCAGTAATCCCATATCCATTCAGCCACAACATACACACACCAGATGACAATCTCCATGAGAGGTATCTTCTGAACCTTCCCACACACACAACTCTGCAGCTAATGAAGAAAAACAGCCAAACAACTTGAAAATGGCTTTGCTGACCTGTTCTCTGAGCGAGGCAATGAATTCAGAATGTCTAATTTCAGACATTTAGTTCAGCTGGTTGTTCCCCATCTTCACCCCACAAAAAATAAATTCAAAGCTATTAATAAATAAATAAATGAACAAATGTATATCAAAATGAGTCCTTTATGTGCATCATCCATGATGCCATTATTTTTTGCTAGATGGATGGGGAGGAAAAAGCATGGAGCAGCAGAATGAGGAGTGGCATCAGTCTGTTCCAAAGCATTTTGAATATCTGTTAAGGACAGAAAGTGCAGATCTTCCCAGATGAAACAGAGCACAACTTCATTTTTCTTCAGAAATGTCGTTTGGAAAACTCAGACACACAAAAGGCTCCTGAGTCTAGAAGGTTTAATTAATTCAGGCCAAAAGACAAACGATCCAAGGGTGGTGAGGCCCTGGCACAGGTTGCCCAGAGCAGCTGTGGCTGCCCCTGTATTCCTGGAACTGTCCAAGGCCAGGCTGGACAGGGCTTGGGGAATCTGGGGTAGTGGAAGGTGTCCCTGCCCATGGCAGGGGGTTGGAATGAGATGGGCTTTAATGACCATTCTAACCCAAACAATTCCATTTTTCTATTTCCTTTCACTCCAGATACACAATTAATTCATCCTGGGCAAGGACTGTGTCATCCCTGACAGTCCATGGATCTTAACCACCGAGATGCCCCATTTCACAATCCTGAATTCCTGGGGGTTTCTGAGTGTTTGATGTGAACTGTTCTCAGTTTTACCTGGGAATGAGTCAAAAGGGGATTTTTAACACCTCATATCTCACTGCACGTGCTCTCCACACAACCTGGGCCTGCTCAGCACCACATCAATGCAAAGGACACCTGCAGAGCACAGCACTGGGCTGTGGATCCCCAGAGCCTCCCAGAGGCAGAGAAAGCCCCAAAATAAAAAGAAAACCCTGGGGAACCAGGGCATAACTGGAAATAGTCCAGTACTTAAAAACAACTTAAAAAGTAAAAGAGATTTCAGCCAACTGTCCTGCCAAGTACCCCAGAGAAATCTTGTCAAAAATGAGAGTGGGGAAAAGGTACCTGTGTCTATTTGCTCAATAACATGAGGGAAATCAAATGTGCAAAACAAAACAAGAATTAAAATTTAACTTCTTGATGTGATGTTCCCTCTTGGTAAGCATCCTTGGCATTAGGGTGTCTTGGCAAAGCATATCCTCCCCATCTTCTGTTCTTCCTGCATTTCAGCAATTATTAAACCCAGATGCTCCAGCAAGAGATTTCTTACACTGCCATAAATGAGAAATAATAGGAAACACCAACAAGTATTAAAAGGAAAGGTCTTGTGAACACTTAAAGCTCATAATTATGTTTGATGATGATCTGGAGTGAACCATCTTGCATCAATAAGGACCAAAAATCCAGTTTCTTTGCCTGTTCCATTATCTTGCAAGAAGAACTAAAAATTATTTGTTTTCTGGTGAATTTGTGAACCATTTTGGTCCACCAAGACTATTATGGAAAGCAAGAAATAGCCCAGAATGTTGAAATGACCATGGTCTAACTTTCTCTGCCATGGAATGAGCACAGCAGGACAATCTCACTCCTGCCAAGCTCTGTAAGACAAGAGCATCCATAGGATTTAGTCCTGGCACAGCAGGAATGAACGGGAGTGTAGACAGCAGCATTTTTATGTCACACTCAGTGATTGTCCTCTCTCATCTCCCTTCATCACTGCTAACAAGATTTTTTACACTGATCAATTGAAAAAAACCCACACTCTTCCATTGAATTTTATTAGCCAAACAATCATGAGATAACCAGGATCAAAATTTACTAAATTTGGGAAAGAAATAATTCTTAGAAATGACTAGGTTCCTCTATCTTCAGAAAGTACCAAAACTGATCCAATTTCTGTCTAATTGAGATCTAAAATCCAAACCACTTTGGAAGCAGCCTTCAGCAATTCTGCATTGAGCAAAGCCCCTGCTCACAGTACATAAAAATGAGTGCAAATCAAATCCACTTTCAGAACAGTTCTACAAAGTGAAATAGAGTGCAATTTTATTTGGCATTAATTGCCACAACTCTCAGTTTTCAGGAAGCACTGCATTCATCCCAGAAGCCAGTTTTCCTCATATGAAATAAATACATGTGCCTGTGTATTTACATTGAAAAGATTCAAAAGGGAAGACTTCTGTGAACTTGGTATAACGCACTGCATTATTTCAGTCTTTCAAAAGCTGACACTGACCACACAAAATACTTTGGGCATCATTATCAAGGAGGATTTCTGGTGATTGCTGAGCACCCTAAGAGCTCAGCTGTTCTCTCCTCTCTCTTCATAATTATTTCCAGAGAGGACCAAGACACATCTCTTGACCCACTACCATTTATCTGCTCTTCCACCAGCTATATCCAGCTTCTCTCAGGGTATGAGACCATTGAATCCAGTTTAAAACCTCATTTACTCTCTCCTGAAGGAGCAAAGGTGTCCTGCAAACATGCAGAAAGCCTCTGCCAGTCTTCCCTTTGCTGCAAACAAAGAAAATAGGACAGACAAGCAATCACCCTGATGAACATTCTGATTAGCTTTCACCCCACCACCTGATTGTCTTTGCCTGATGCAACTTTATATGGTAAAGCCCTGCTTGAATCCTTTGCAAACCAACTTCAGGCTGGGATGATGAGACATTTGGGTACTTCGCCTTCCGTGTTTGTCGTACAAGCTGCTTATCAGCCATCAGATGTTGTGCAGATATCACAGAAGCCCTGTGACATCTGGCAGCTCCCTCACTGCTGCTGTGCCAAGGGAACCAACCACCTGGGCATCAGGGGAGGCAGCAGAGGTGAGGGCAGTGGGGGTGTGTCTCTGAAGGGATGGCATGAAGGTTTTTACAGGCTTTGGAAGCTGTAGGTGCAGGAAGCAGCAAGAGGATTTCCCTGGGGTGGAAGTGTAGGCACGTTTCATTCTGGCATTTCAGTCTTCACAGTAAAAAAAAAAAAAAAAAAAAAAAAAAAAAAAAAAAGGGAAATGTGAAAAAAACAGAGAGTAAATTCAGCTACTATAATGGAAGATCTTCTAGCAATTCCTTAACTAATTAAAGAGAAAAGAGTTTGATTGTAGTTGCACATGTCAGTCCTGTGTATTTATACAATCTTCCCACTGCTCAGCACGGGGTGGCTTTCACAGGTAATGTGAAGAACAGTCAGAATATCAGCCTCTCATCAGCCATAACTTTTCTATCCTCCAAAAGCTCATTGCTCTGACCCCCTTTGTCTTGTTCCCACTAATCACAGAGTCACTGGCTGGTTTGAGTTGGAAAAGACCCTTAAAGATCATCTTGTTCCATCCCATCATGGGCAGGGACACCTTCCACTATCCCAGGTTGCTCCAAGCCCCATCCAACCCGGCTTTGGACATTTCTAGGGACAGGGAAGCCACAGCCCCTCTGGCCAGCCTGTGCCAGGGCCTCACCATCATGACAGGGAACAATTCCTTCCTCATATCCCATCTAAACCTGCCCTCTGCCAGTTTAAAATCATTTACCGTTGTCCCATCACTATCTGCCTGTGTAAAAAGTTGTTCTCTCTTTTTTACAAGCCCCCCCTCCAAGCACTCAAAGGCCACAGTCATTCAGAATTGCACATTGGTTAAAACAAAGGACCACAATTCCTTTTCTAGCCCAGCTGGGCTCAGCAGAGCCCGTTCAGCCAGAAGAAAAAAAATCAAGGATGGCCCATTTTGCCTGGCACACACCTATTCACTTTGCCCTTGTACCCATGGCATCAGCACAGAAGGATCAGGTCTGGTTAAGAGACATCTTTTAGGTTAAAATGGGACATGGGGGGTTTGTCACCCACCCCTGGTCCCCATCCCACCTTCACAAGACCACGTCTCTGAGGAGGAAACCTCCAGCAGTGCTTATTCTGTGAAATCTGTCCCTGGGATTGTTCTGGAAACTTCATTGCACTGTGGTCACAATTTGCATAAGATTGGAAAAGTGGTGAAGTTCCATTACATATTAAAAAAAAAAAAAAACCCACAAGTCAATTTGAACCACAGCAAGGTGAGAGGGCTCAAAAATTAGGATCCTACTGGTGCTTTTTCAACTCTCACCAAAACCACTCTGAGTCACTTATTCTGTAAAACTTTTGGATTCTGACACCTTCTTGCACACAAAATGTTGTGGCCAGAAGAGATTGCTCTAAAAAAAAAAAAAAAAAAACACACACCCAACCAAAACGAAAAAAAAAAAAAAAAAACCCAGAAAATGGTTCTGGAAACATCCAGGATCAGGTTGGATAGGGCTGTGAAGAAGCTGATATAGTGGAAGATGCTGCTCATTGCAGGGTGTTGGGCTAGATATGACATTTAAAGTTCCTTTCCCACCCAAACTACTCTATGATTTTATGATTTTTTGATTCCACAATGAAAGATTTTCAGATGTAGCCCTGGTTCGTGTCTGAGATGTTTTGGTTTTCTAAAATTCTTTTCCCAGGGAATTTTCTGTAAACAAGAAACATGTTTTTCTAACTGTAACCTTTGTTGACATTCTTTTCCCAAGGAAGGACTTCTTCTTGACGTCCCTCTGGTCTGACCAGTGTGATTGAAGAAGTTTGTCTTTGTTTCACCAATCAAATTGTTCTGTTTAGAATAGTATAAAAGGGAGAAATTCCCAGAAATAAATAAAAAGTCATTTTCAGCCTTCGGAAGTTGGAGTCTGTGTCGTTGTGGTGCACAACAGTGTCGTTCAGATTTTACCTGGGAGCAGGACAATGGCTACAGTAGAAATGAGTTTATTTCTGCAAGGCTGCCCTATCAGACCTGCCTGGCACCTCCAAGTTTAAGCTCTGGGGTACAGGAATATACTGGTGAGAAAATAATATTTATGAATTTTAATTTGGTTTGAAAGTGGTGGGTGGTGGAGCACAAAGTGAGGGCTGGATTTTGGGCAAATAGCACTGACCTCTCAATGCTCCAGGAATGCCCCTCTCCTAAAATGTCACTTTGCATTTCCTTCAAGTTGATTTCCCAGCTACTGAGCATCCATTAGATTTTAGCAATGCAAAGGACATTTCAGCCACTGGCAGCAACCACAGCTGATGTGTGACTGTGATCTTCATTGGATGTGCTTGGAAAATTTGGGCATGAAGTAGGAGATGATCATTTCTACTGCAGAAGCTGGGGTGGAAAAACACAGGTGTTTAACAGAGGAAAACCATGACTTCAGCTTTTCTGCTGTGTCTCCTGTGTAAGAGTCAAGGGGTGGGAGATTGGTGCAGTGACTTCATAGAATCATGGAATGGTTTGGGTTAGAAGGGACCTAAAAGTTCATCCAGTTCCACCCCCCTAAAAAGGGCAGGGACACCTCCCACTATTCCAGGTTGCTCCAAGCCCTGTCCAGCCTGGTCTTGGACACTTCCAGCGATCCAGGGGCAGCCACAGCTTCCCTGGGCAGCCTCCCCACCCTCCCAGGGAACAATTCCTTCCCAATATCCCATCTATCCCTTCCCTCTGGCAGTGGGGAGCCATTCCCTGTGTCCTGTTACTCCATGCTTTCTCCAAATCCCTCTCCAGCTCTCCTGGAGCCCTTTCAGGAACTGGAAGGGGCTCTAAAGTGTCTCCAGAGCCTTCTCTTCTCCAGGCTTGTGGTGGAAGGATCTTGGCTGGACATCAAGTGCTCTCCAAGCCACTCTATCACTCCCCCTTCCCAGCTGGACAAGGGAGAGAAAATAAGATGAGAAACAACTCCTGGGTTGAGATAAGGCAATTTACAATAACAAAAGCACACATTTGTGCAAGCAAAGAGAAAAAAAAAAGGTAATTTTATTCAATACTTCTCATCAGTGAGGGATGTCTGGCCACTTCCTGGGAAGCAGAGCTTCAGCAACACAGAGCAGTTGCTCTGGAAGGCAAATACTGTAAATAACAAATGCATCCCTTTCCTCCTTTTCTTAGCTTTTATCTGAGCTGACATCCTATGGTATGGAATACCCTTTTGGATAATTTGGGGCAGCTGTCCTGGTTGTGTCCCTCCCCCAGGATCTTGGCCACCCCCAACCCCTGGATGAGGGAAATGGAGGGACAGAGCTGACCCTGTGCCAGCCCTGCCCAGCAGCAGCCAAAACACTGGGGTGTTCCCAACGCCCTTCCAGCTCCCAATGCAAAGCCCAGCACTGGGAGAGCTGCTGTGGGAAAATGAACTGCAGCTCAGCAAGATCCAGCACAGGGCTGAACATCTCCAGCTCTGCCAGCCTGCCTCCAGAGCAGAGGTGCTCCAGCTCTCCAAGCATTTTTCTGGCCTTTTTCTGGATTTAACCAGTTTAAAGGGTACCTCTGAATGTGTTTGACCCAACCATCCACCCACAGCACAATTTAATTAAAGTAAGATTAAACAGCAGTGTTTAAACAGAGTGCTCAGAGCCTTGCTCCATCAAATTCTGAGTTTCTCACAAATCACCACTGAACTCAGGCTTAGTCTAACCCTAGAAATTACCTCCACAATGCAGAGTGGGTCATGCAATACTCATATGTAGAAGGGAGGGTGCTGCTGTATTTATAGGGATTTATAGTATGTACTCAAGAGGAAGAAAATACATTCTCTCCAGAAAGAAAAAAAGAAAAAAAAGTAAATGTGTTCCTACTTGTAAATAAAAACCCATCTCATTTTACAGAGGTATCATAAACTTAACTGATGGCAATTTTAAAAAAAATGTGCAAAGTTCTCTTTTAATTTACAGATGTTCACTCAGGACTCCAGAGCTCCAGCACTTGGGTGGTTGCTGTGGCTGCCCCATCCCTGGAAGTGTCCAAGGCCAGGGCTTGCAGCAGCCTGGGATAGTGGAAAGTGCCCCTGCCCATGGCAGAGAGTGGAACAGGATGATCCTTAAACCCTTGGATGACCTCTCCTTCCCCCTCCCAGAAGGAAGAAGGCACACAGGGAAGGTGAGGAGGCATTATTTTCTATATATTCTGTATTGTATTATTTTCTATAATTGAACATCACAACCAGATTACAGGAGGAGGGCTCCTGTATGACTATATGACTTCAGTCCCTGGGTTTGGTGACACCTGGCTCCCTGAGGGTGCTGCTGGGTCTGCACAGCCATTCTGTGGTTCCAAGATACTCTTTGAGGGGAGAAAGTGTCCTCAAATGCCAACACACTCAGATTTGGGCGCCTGAAGAGCCTCAGCCAGGTAAAGTACTTAAATTTCAAGAAATCTTTCATCAGAGCCAGGAGAAGGGGTAGGTTTCATTTCAAAAGACATCTGACAGCCTTTAATTTTTTCGTTGTTTGTTTCAGTAAGCCTTTTTTAGTGTCCCAGTTTTCAGATCTCTAGCTAAGAGAATGCTATGTGTCAGAATAAGACAAATCCTATGGGGCAACTTCTAATCTCATGGGGGAAATCATATTGATCTTTTTTTATTTTCTTTTTTTTTGCTCCTCAGAGCATTAAGAATTACAAAATAATTATTTGGAACTTGGAAAAATCTTGAAAATAGAAATTTCAAGAGGCACATTTTCTCCTCAGACCCTCCCCTCTTGCTTACGACAACTGCCAAACAAATGCGTTCACGCCTCGATATAAACCACGGAATTTTTTTTTTTCTTTTTTTTTTTGCCATTGCAATATTGTGATGCAACAGCCATGTTCAAATGCTAAACTATTCACCTTTCAACTACCTAGGTAACCCAAACCACTGATGCATTTAAGGTAGACAATTTAGGGTCGGGCTGGTTGAACCTGACCTTCCGCTGCCTTGTCAGCTTTCGAAAACGTATTTTGCTTCTAAAATTAGCAATTTAACTGACCCACTTTGAAAGGATATTTCAGTAAATGGCATTAGAGAAAACCCCTTCTGAGAGGACTGTTTCCTTTAACCTGTACACCTCTAGCTTGAAGAGGGAAACTGAAATATACATTTAATTTCTGAAACATCAGCACCTTTTCAACCAGCGGATGTAGGTCACGGGTATCCCAGAACCCGCAAACTAAATTCTGCCCTTCTTTGCATCCTCCTTTGGATGGCACAAGGATGAGTAAAATTTGGACTTAAGGTACTGTTATGAGTTAATACAAATTGGTTTTTATTTAAAACACAAATCGGTTTTCCTAAAAAAACTAATAAAAATTATTTTTAAATAGTAAAACTAACTAAAATTGTCTTTTTATGTTGTGTGTAAAACAGTAAACACTTGTAAGAAAAAAAAGAAAAATGTTTTAAGTTTCATTTGTTGTTTTTTTTTCTTTTTTCTTATTTTCATTCTTTTAGTGTATGTAAATAAACTACCCTTGTAATTTTACAATAAACCTATTTTACTCTTTATGTTCTCCTAATCATATTAAATATAGTAAGTAATAAAACCATCACAGGTATAAATATTAAGCAAATATAAAATATCTGCAGCTTCTCTGCATCCTTTTTATTTAAAAAATCCCCACTAAAATTAGACCTGGTAGAAGTTCTTATCAGCAGGTCAAGGTTGTTACACTGAGTGTCACTTTATGGAGCACATCTGAGCTACTCATAATCCATTGTCAGAGGAAAAGGATGGGAGTATGTCCTAAAAAAGGAAATATCAGAGAATAGACTTGATATTATAGAATCCTAGAACCATGGAATGATTTGGGTTGGAAGCAACTTTGGGTATAATCCAGTCCCACCCCCTGCCATGGGCAAGGACAACTTCCACCATCCCAGGTTGCTCCCAGCCCTGTCCAGCCTGGCCTTGGACACTTCCAGGGATCCAGGGGCAGCCCCTACTTCACTGGGCAACCTGTGTCTTGTGTCATTTTGCATCTCTCAGCCTTCACAAAGATTTTCTGGAACCCCTCTGTCCTCTCCCTGTCTTAGGAACTGGAAATTTAACTTTACATCCATCACACTTCCCAAACTCCTATCCTTAGGAACAAAACACTGCCTCATAGCACGAGAGAAGCAAAAGGAAAGCAAAATGAAAAGGTGGCAAGCTCAAAACAAAGTTTACTCTTTTTTTTTTTTTTTCCTGCGTGGAGAGTGACTGACTTTAGGGAACTCACTATCACCAAGCATTCTGATATCAGAATGAGATATCACACTTCAGGTTTAATCATGAATAAAAATAGCCCAGTTCAGAAAAGAATTGAGCATGAGTAGGGACATTGCTCCTCAGACATGATGACAAATTACCCTGATGAATTTATAATGGAATTAATCCCTCTCACCAGCCCATGGAAAGAATATGAGAGCAATTTGATGGTGGCCAGCTGTCCAACATCTGCCCAATTTGAGGTGAAAAGTCATCAGGGCGACCAAGGAGCAAACAGATCCAAACCTTGCCAGCAACATTTGGGTTTGATACCTACGGCATCCCAATTTAAAACTGAATACTTTGCACCCACAGATTTGCAACGTTTGTGGTTTTGTCACCATTTGAGTGACATGGCTGAAGGAATGACATCATCTACAGATCTAAGATATATCCTGTATTCCACCTGCGTTAATGGAACCTCTACACATACACTTCTTAATTTAGGTTATGGTCAGAAACCACAGTTAAGGTTGGAAAAAAACACCTACTCCAAATTATTTAGCACAGCCAATAAACCCCCATAAAAGGTCCAGCAGCAGATGTGTCCAGACACCTTCAGCTCAGCAGAGCCCAGCAGAAGCATCAGAAGCAGTAACAGAAGGAAGGAAGGAAGGAAGGAAGGAAGGAAGGAAGGAAGGAAGGAAGGAAGGAAGGAAGGAAGGAAGGAAGGAAGGAAGGAAGGAAGGATGTCTCCAACTTTTTGCGCTTCTCTGGTAAGAACTTGAATTCTGAGATTTTTTTTTCCTCCCAGTTCAAGAGAGACATATTTAAATTCTAATAGATGGAATAAGGATCTGCACCACCTTTAAAATGTTTGTTTAAATCATTAATAATTAGAAAAAAACTAAAATGTAAGAATGTTCATGGGGCAGCCATGAGACTTGTACATGAGTGACATGGGCTATCACAGCGTTTTCTGAGGCAAGAAATGCATTGAAAGCTCAGCCTTAGAGTGTCTTTTTTTTTTTTTTTTGTTATACCCTTTCTGCTATCTTCTGTGTAATATATTCTATAATTTAACATTACAACCATATTACAACTGAGTGTATTTTTAACTGTCAGCACTGTGAGAATCAGTTAATGGGAACAAAAGTGGATGTGATATATGGCATATATAGCACATTTTTCCGTAATTACTCCAACCTCCAGCCAACAGCAGGGGCTTTAACCACCAGTTTGGCTGGCTTTGGATGAATTTCACACCTGTCTTGTGTCCTAAATGTACCAATTCTCTCCAGCTCAGACCCCTGCTCCTCGTGCTGCTGGCCATGCTGTCAGCCAGCAGCCCTGCCTATGGGAAGGTGATCAGGCCTGGCCTCAAGCCAGAGAATCTCTTCAAGCAAGCATCTGCTGGATGCCTGACCCAAAAAGACTCAAAATTCCCCCAAACTGTGAGAGTCAACCTCAGCATCAGCAACACGAACCAGGAGACCAAAACCAGTCTGGATGTCAGCAGCCGCTCTCTGGCTCCGTGGGATTACAGGTATGACCCCTGTCCCTATGGCCTGGAAGAACACTGGATGCCCTGGCCAAGAAAAAAATGTTTTCATCTCTATTTTCAGTGCTTCAGAGTTGAGATATTTTGGAAATATGAGGGTTTCCACATCCCTATAATCCTCTTAGAAAGAGAAGCAGTGCAGAAAGCAGCATAAAAGAAACACCTGGCCTGGTCAATATACAGAAGGCAAAGCAAACAACTCTTATTATTTAATCAATTAATTTGTATACTGAAGCTTTGTCTTCTAAAGCATTCTTTATGTAAAACATCATTAAAAATATCTCAGAGAGTTAATATTGCACCAAATTCAACAGTGGTTTAACACCAACATTTCACGTTTTGGGGGGGAACTGAAGGTTTTGGGATCTGTTAGTTGGAGTGACACTTTGGAAAGCTCAAATCATTTCTGAAAAGTCCTTCAAAGTCAGTGCCTGCTGGAAGCAAGTCCTTTGCAAAGGCAGTTGCATGTAGCCACACATTTAAAAATATTCAGTATTTAGTTACCTACATTTTATTTTTGAAAAACCTGTGGTCTTGGAAATCTGCTGTCCTTCCCTCGGCAGCACACCCCAGGATGCACAGGTTCCTGAGTCATCCAGACTGTCATTGCCTTTGGATTCAAAGATTCCCTGTTGGGGAAGATGAAAAAGGAAAGCCTTATAAATATGACTGCTTAGGTTTTGAGCATATGAAACCTATAAGTGAAATAGAATTGAAAGCAAGTTTCAACATCTAAAGCCTTAGTTACTGGACAACTGGAAAACAATAGTGTGGCTGGCTGAAGGTAATCCCCTTTTGATTAAGCAATGCCCTTCTCCTTACCAAAAGTTCAAGGGTCAGAGCAGACCCTACTGGCTTGGCAGGAGGGGTCCAAAGAGTAATTTTTAGGACTTAAAATATAACACAATATGGTAATGTAATGATTCTTACAGGCTGTATGTAAATGCTATAGGATTTGTATCTTGTAGTAGATTGGTTGGTGTAAGTTAGAATATTCAGTATAGAAGAAGATTTAATGTATTGTAATGGGATTAAGAACTCTTACTTCTCTTCAGCTCCACTCTTACTCCTCTTACTCCTCCTCTTCAGCTCTCTTACTTTGCTCTCTTGCTCTTGCTGTCTTCTTCTTCTCTCTCTCTCATGCCTGTTCCGAGCTGCAGCTGGCAGCTCTTAGCAGGGCCCCTTCACTCACACCCCATGCAATAAACCATATGCTCCAAGACCAGCCTTGACTCCAGACATCTCCCATCACCATCCGACCCCGTTCCTACAATTCCCTTTCCTGCCAACCCCCAGGATGGACGAGGACCACGACCGCTTCCCGCGGCTGATCGCCGAGGCCGAGTGCCGCCACTCCCGGTGCGTGAATCCAGAGGGGCAGCTGGACCACAGCCTCAACTCCGTGCCCATCACCCAGGAGATCCTGGTCCTGCGCAGGGAGCAGAGGGGCTGCCAGCAATCCTACAGGCTGGAGAAGAAGATAATCACCGTGGGCTGCACCTGCGTCACCCCCTTGGTGCAGCACCAGGCCTGAAGGGAGCTGGAGGTGCAAGGGCAAGGTGCCACAGAGAACTTCCTTGCATGGGAGGGGCCTGATCCAGCCTCCAAGAAGCTGAATCAAGCCACAAAAATCAGCTAGAATAAATCAGAATATGTTGAAAATCAGGTGTCTCGGTTAAAAAAAGAAAAAATATTAATGTTTTCCCCCAAAATCTTGAATTCCACAAATTCAGAATCCAGGCACCTTCATGCGCCGGGCTGAAAAGTAATGGGAATTTCACCCATCCTTAGTTTACACTTTGAAATGTCTATTTATGTAAATCTATTTATGCTGGTGGAAAATATTATAATAATGTATTATTCTAATATAATTTTTTTAAAGTATTGAGGTAACATTTATTTATCTTTGTGTAATAAAAGGGTCATGAAAAATGCTTGGGTGTTCTCCTTTCTTTCTAAAGAAGTGCTCCTGATGAGACAAGAAATCATTCAGTCATGATCATAAGAGAGATGTACATGATGTTAAAGCCTCAAATTCTCTTGATAACATCTACCTCTGCAGCAGTAGAATGTGAAGCCCACAGGAAAAAAAAAAAAATAGGGAAAACATCATTTTACCAATAGAGAAGCTAAGATAGCTGGAGGAAAATTGATTATAAAGTGGCATCAAAGAGATTCACATTAAAGATAGAGAAGAAAAAAAACAATCTACTGGGCAGTTACCCAGTTTTCCACCTAATTATCTGATTGGAAAAGTATTTGTAAAGATGGGTCCAACTCAACACTTTGAATACTTCTTTGGGGGAAAGAAAGTCCCTCCCCTAAGACAGAGAGTGCATTTTCCCTGATGAGCTTTAATTTCACTCCAACGTTATCTGTGAATCTCAGCCCAACGCATTTCAGCCCATTTTCCGTGGAGCAGAGACACCACCTGGGTAAGCTCACGAGAGTCAGGTGGGTGACTGAAGCAATTAACCACATCTGCCTGATTGCAATCGTTGTTTTCTCTGTGTTTGTGCCCTTCCAGTATGTTTTCAGCACCTCAAATGTGGGGCACCCTGACGCAGCACTTCAGCTGCGGTTGGACAGGACTTGCGTGGGTGGGCGTCTGGCACGGCAGGTGGGTTCATTTAAAGCACACTTGGGTTAAAAGTGCTCCAGTGAACACCTTCCATGTTTCAGAGGGTGAGGCTGGCTGGTGAAGATGTGGATGTTTTGTTTGCTGCCGTCTCGGGGAGGTGTGGCCCCGCTGAGGCACTGGCAAAGTGCCACTGGCAAATGCAGAACTTGTAGAGACTCGGAGCTCGGGGCTGAGAGTCTCTAGGGAAGGTCATCTCAGGTGCAAGCACCTTCTCCAGATCCAACTGTGATCATCACAGCTTTTGCTACTGGGGGTTACTCCCTCCAGCTGTTCCAGTGAGCCAAACACTCCCTAACCTACTCCAGGTGGATCAGCCTGTTACCTAAACCCACAGCACAGCCACACCATTCCCTGACCTGGCAGATAAACTCTGGACCAAGGAAACATTGATTAACCCAGGCTGACCACTGTACCTGCAATCACAGCAAGGAACTCCTGTCCACACCTTTAGCTACCTTCAAAGATTGATATAACTTTGCCTAAACATAGGAATCTAGGAGTGTGCATGATCCTAACTTAGCTGGTTTCTGACCTTATCTCCAGTTATTCTTCCTTAAGGTCTCCTGCAGGTCCTGAAGTTAAACCCTGCTGACCATCCACAAGTATTAAGCATGAACAGACTTCAAATAAACGCCCCCCCACCATCCCCACCCCCCTTGAAAACCCAAACCAAAAACCATCAAGAAACACTCATCCTTCAAGGTTTTCAAAGATGTACATAAATATCAGTCCAGGAAGATTGAAACAGAACTGACTTCCTCGTCATTTAGATAAACTCTTGATGTTCTACCACTCCTAGAGGGAATTTTGTCAGCAATTAGCCCAAGTAACAGTTAAAATCAGAGAAAGGCCAACCCTTTCTTCCCTGGAAGTCATGTGCCACTAGCTGGAGTTGGCACCTGTGTAGTGGAGGCTGGAAAATGCTGAGAGAGCTGTGCTGAGGTGGAAAAACTCAGAACCAGGTCAGAAAGAGATGACACAGCTGGAGCATTGAAAAGCCAACAGCTTTCTGCCGACAGACTTCACAGATCAGTGTCATCATCATGGAATGGTTTGGGTTGGAAGAACCTTAAAGGTCGTTAAGTTCCAACCCCCTTTCCATGGGCAGGGACACCTTCCACTATCCCAGGTTGCTCCAAGCCCCATCCAACCTGGCCTTAGTAAGATACACCAGTCTCTCTCTCACAACATGATTTTTGTTGAGCCACTTACCAACCCGGCTAAATCTGACTCACAGGACAGAACCACTTTTTTGGTTTTTTTGGACAACTCTGTGCTCACACTGATGGGCTGCTTGGGTGTTCTACATGCTCCTGAAGAAGCATTTAATAGGTTAATTAATAAGCTGGATTCATAGGGCCAGAGGACTGCTTTCTTTCCTACTGCAAGCCCACTCCTAACTCCTGGCACCATAAGCCAAGAGATTTTCCTTCACTGGTTTCCACCCTTGCTGTGTTCAGTTGGAAAGGTGCAGAATAATCCCAAACCAATGTATCTTGACAAAGGTGATCTCATCAGTTTCCTTATTCTTCTACAGTCAATAATGATCACAGTGAGAGACCAAAGAGCTCCTCTTTCACCCATGCACAGCTCTTATCAGTTTGACGTTCAACAGGTAAAAATTGTTCCTCCTTGTTTTCAAGAGTTTCAGTGCATATTTCTGCTACTTTGATGCTCTTAAATGATGCTGTCATTGGAGGGAGGGAGGCAGAATTGCTGCAAAACCCTCTCCAACATAAAAGTTTCCAGTCCAGCACTGCTCCCTATCTCAGTTTCACGTCAGTTTGCAAAATCTGAGCAGCAGTGTCTTGGCAACCTGTGAGTAAAACCCACCAGAAAGGGATGTTTGAGATTGGATTTTTGCAGATAATCACAGTCATCACTGCCACTTATCAAAGCAATCTGGATAGAAACCAGTTGCTTATAAAAGGTGCTGCAGATTCAGCTGTAAGTGGGCCAAGAACACAGGTTTCAGAAGTCTGAGATAAACAGCCACCCTGAAGAATTATGGGGTCAAGTTAAAGAGGAGATAAACCATCTCTATTCATTTACCAGAACTGGGAACCTTGATCATGAGACAAATATATTGTGTTTACTAAGAATCCAGATAAAACAGAAGCATGATGGTTTGTACTGATTTTACTCACTCATAGAAAGCTGTGCCCAGAAAATATTATTTTTGTCAGTCTATGAGCCCCAAAGAGCGTCAAACATACTTTAAATATTTTGTTGACTTTATAGAAAAAGGTACAAAAGCTGAGCCACCTTTCTGAAGGAAGAATAAATAAACAGTTACACCAAAAACATGACTGAAAATATGTGGAATAATTAGAAAATATGAAAAAGGTTTTTAATCCTAGAATACCCTGAGTTGGAAGGGACCCACAAGGACCACTGAAGTCCAGCTCCTGGAACTCCTCTTTGTGAGCAGCAAAGGCAGAACCTGTAGTTTGTGTCTAGTGCTGAGCTTGGCTGGCATCTTCTCAGCTCCTGACAGCCAGCACCAGCACATGTCCCATCCCCACCAGCTCTGGCTCTGCTAAGTGGTACCAGATAATCACAGACATATTAAGCAGGTTTGGAAATTTTTTTTTTTTTTTTTTGTCACTACCTTGCAACAGGGCTGTGGAAAATGCAGAATCAGCCCACTCATTCTTCTTGAGCTCAAGATTAAAAATAATATCAAAGAAGGAAAAGAGAGGAGGAGATGGAGAGAAAAAATGAGATTGTGGTATTATAGAATGGTTTGGGTTGGAAGGGACCTTAAAGATCATACAGTTCCAACCTGCAGCCACGGGAAGGGACACCTTCCACTATCCCAGACTGCTCCAAGCCCTGTCCAACCTGGCCTGGAATGCTCCCAGGGATGGAAGAGCCACAGCTTCTCTCTGCCACTGCTTCACCATCCTCACAGGGAAGGTCAAGGAAAGTCTCCTGTTTTGGAGGTGATGGTGACATGGGAGAAGGTTTCTGGTCTGGTCTCTCGGGTCATCTCCAGAACCTGCAGCTGATACAGAAACTCATCCTATCATCTATACCCATCATGTCAACACCAACCCACAGATCCCCACAGGACTGACCAGAAAATTGCTCTTCCAGAGAATTTCTGGACTGATCAGAAAATTGCTTATCACCTTAAAATTTTGCCTGTAATATCAAACTCCCAATAAACCTTGTTGGCTTTCCAGCCATTAACCCTCTGGCTTACCAAACATGTAACTATTGGGTTTTTTCAACCTTTTGGCTTGCAACCTCTGCATTCTTTACATATTTAATTTTGTAACACTTTGCAAAGCAATGATTTTTTGTGGAATAGGTTGCCATGGCCTGCAGTCCCTTTGAACACTCCCAGGAGCACCTGCCTCTGGTCAGGGGTCCAGAGAGGCCTGAGATACTTGCTGGTCAACATGTTCACAGGCCACAGGTCTGGGAGGAGGCATCTCCCTGTGCTGCAGTCACTGCTGTGCCCCCAGCCCATGGTGATGCAGGGGGCTCTGCACTGTGCTCTATCCAACATCCCACGGGAGCTGCTACAGCAGGATCAGCTGCCAGAACCCACAGCCAAGGGGAGCAGTGAGCAAAACACAAAGGTAGGCGGTTAGGGAGAGGAAATCAGAAGAGAAAAGGAATAGGAAAGGCCACGAGGCTCAGACACCAACCTGTGACTGGGGGCTGCTTAGCCCAGCAGGTTACAAGACACTGTGGCACTGCTGCTATACCTCCAGCTGTCTTCTCCTCCTGGTAAAACAACCCAGTCCCTGGAGGCTGCTCCAGAACCCATTCAGAGCCAGAGATGCCCAGCTGGGCACCCAGGGCCTGGGCTCACTGCTGCAAAGGGAACAAACCAAGCAAAGCCTTTAGCAAAGGCTGTGAATTGTACTTGCTCTCAGTGCTGATATGACTGTGCTGTTTATAAGAAGCATAAATTTGTTTGCCACGTTCTCTGATTCGTAGAATCACATGGTGCTTTATGTTGGAAGGGGCCTTAAAGATCATCTAGCTCCAACCTCCAAATTAATAGATTGCTGGCAGCAAAAAACCAGCACCCAAAAAATAACCAGGCTTGTATTTACAAGCTGCTGCACTCTAAGAATGGTGCCATTAGGACGAAACAAACCCCACGTACAAGCAATGCAGCAGTGCTTTTTGAGATCTGTGTGGTTTGCAGCTGAGAGCTCTGCCTGCAAAACCTCATGACCCATGGGTGAGACTTCCTTGATTAGCCATCTATGTATTTTCCTAATTAGCTACTTCGTTATCCATCCAGTTAGGACCACTCTTAGGGTAAGCTGGGGGGTGTTTAGGAGCACCAGCACAGGATGATGCCATGAACCCAGTGCCAAAGTAATTATGACTGAGAGGAGAGAGGCAGGGTAGTTTTCTCCCCGAAAGACAAGCGAGGGCAGCCCCACAGGG
This sequence comes from Phylloscopus collybita, assembly GCA_027886175.1. Classification (NCBI taxonomy): domain Eukaryota; kingdom Metazoa; phylum Chordata; class Aves; order Passeriformes; family Phylloscopidae; genus Phylloscopus; species Phylloscopus collybita. The sequence goes on from JAJNNQ010000026.1 coordinate 54,373,193, forward strand.
CAGGTTTGTGGAGAGAAGTAGGTCAGGAGTAAGAAGCAGGTCGCGATTTCCTGGTCAGCGGTTACGGAGAGAGGAGAGCAGGAGACGCCTCCCTGGGCTGGCTCTGCACCACATGAAGAGCTCGGCGGTCATAACGAAACAGCTGCTGCCACAAACGGGTGCAGATGCTTGTAACTGAGTGAGGAGGGCACACATGGATTGTTGAAGTGGCTCCTGGTGACCCACGGGGCACAGAACACACCTGACTCAACGAAAAGCACCAGAGGAGTCATCACAGAATCCTAGAATCATAGTATCAGAGAACTGTGGAGTGTTTTGGGTGGGAAGGGGCCTCAAAGACCATCTCATTCCACCCCCTGCCATGGGCAGGGACACCTTCCACTGTCCCAGGTGGTCCAAAGCTCTGTCCAACCTGGCCTTGATTCATTTAGACACAACAAATCACCTGGCCCACCCTGGGGAGAAAACTCAGGGTCTACCAGTGCTAGGTGGATCTAACTTAGAGTGGTTCCTGTGCAGTCAAAATGAAATACGAGAATGTTTGCACAGGTTTGTCCTGATTTAAATGAAAAAGGAAATGCAGGCTTAATGCCTCCCCCAGCAGAAACCAAAGTCAGAGGTCTGAGAGCCTGGCTCAGCTCTGGGTGAAAGAGGAGCAATGTCAAAAAAAACCCAACATTGCAGTAATTTGATAGAAGAGTAGATAGTTATAGAATCATGGAATATCCTTGGGACACACAAGGCTCATCCAGTCCAGCTCCTGAACAGGGAGCTCTGCCAGGCTGTGCTCCTTGTGCAACTCAGGGAGGGAAACAGCAATTCCTCATTTCCTGAGGCAGGACACCTCAGCTCAGCAGGAAACCACGCCCTGCAGGTACAATTCCTGGTTCCTTGATGTGAGGGATCCTCATCCACCACTTCAGTCCCAGTGCTGTGAATAACCTGGCTGAGGAGCAGTGAGATGAAGCCATCTGACATCTCCCTGCATTCCTGCTCAGCCAATCATTCAGCTGGGGAGGAGAAGGATGTTTTTAGGGATAAAAGCTTGCTTGGAAGAGGATAGGACAGACCTTTCCCAGCTCTAATGAACCATCCCAGATTCTGGCTGCAGCCCTGGGATGTGACATCTCCTGTCTCTTTTCCCACCATCCCTAGAGACCATCCCAGAGGTGTTAAACACCTCATTCCATTGCCACCACTGCCTGCAGAACCTCCCTTCACTCCTTTCAGCCTCTGCTTTGCATCTTTTCATCTCAGGCTGCAAGTTCTCTTCTGCTGCCTGTTACTCATCTCACTGAACAGGAAAATGCCCAATCTGTTCCAAAAATCTCTCAGTGCTGCTGCAACACAAACCCATTCTCTGTTTCTGCTGTCATTCTGAACTACCATGAAAAAAAAAACATTTTTTAAAATAAAATATGACTTTTATTCAGCAGATAAGTTATTGAATAAATACAGATTAAATTTATCTTTTTTTATATACTCTGAGCACACACAGAGCCATAAATACAGCCATAAATAAATGACATAAATAGAAATATAGATATCTGTTGGTTCTTTACCATTTTAGCACTCAACAAGTGGAATCAGTTACCTCCCAAAATGTTTTGCAATAAGTCAATTGCAGGAGTGACATAAACCCAGACTGTGGTGACAACCAGGGTGGATGGCAGCAATATCTGACTGACACCAGTAATATCCCAGTGAGCAGGGATGGCCAGAGAAGGGAAATGGGAGAGGGATGAGAAGGGAGGGAGAAGGTGCAGGATGAGGAATTTTTTTTTGTTGTTTGTTTTTTTTGTTTTTGTTTTTTTGTTTGGTTGGGGTTTTTTTTGTTTTTTTTTGTTTTGCTTTTGTTTGTTTGTTTGTTTGTTTTGTGGCAGTGCTGGTGGCATATATTCAATTAGGGCAATTTACTGCCAAGAACAACTTTGGAAACTACAATTAATTTGGTTCACCAAACTGATATAAACCTCAACGAAAAACAAATTTTGAAAAAGCACCGCTTTCCCCTCTCACTGCTTGGGGCCACAAACAGAACTCATCCTCCCCTCCATCACCAGCTACCAATGATTCCCATCCTAAAATCCACAAATGAACAACAGCAAGAATCACGACTTTCAGGAGGTAATTTGCTCAGACTCGGAAGAGGAATTTTTTGGGATTCCTGGGATGCGAGGCGGGATTTCACCAGAGGGAATTTTTTTTTTTTGTGGGAAATACTTCCCCCTCCCAAGGCTGCCTGCCCTAGGACTGGTGCTGGATGACGGGGGTGACGCAGGTGCAGCCCACGGTGATGAGCCTCTTCTCCAGGCGGTAGGAGGGGAGGCAGCCGCGCTGCTGCTCCCGCCGCAGCACCAGGATCTCCTGCCTGATGGGCACCGAGTTGAGGCTGTGGTCCTCCTGCCCCAGGGCGCTGGCACAGCCCGACAGGCGGCACCGCGCCTCGGCGATCACCCGCGGGAAGCGCTCGGCATCCTCGTCCAGCCTGCGGGTGGGGACACAAAAGGGATTTAGGGCGCTGGGTTGGGCAGGATCTCTGCTTGTTTACATCTCCGTCATCCCACATCTGCCTGTGCGTTCTCACTGTGAGGCACGAAGGATTCCCTCACCCTCGGCGTTTTCACAATGGTTTCCTAGAGATGGAATCAGCTTTGGGAGGGGAACGTTGCCGTATCATTCTCTAGGAGATGAGGAGTGGAGCTGGGTTAAATAATGCAGAACTCACAGCTGGCCTATCATTTTTTGTTTGCATTTCATTTTAGCATTTGCATGTTTCTTTCTGTTAGGAAAATGTGAAATGTCAATGTACTCACATCATTATTTTCCTAGAGGAATAATGAATTTCATCCCTATGTCAACCCCAGGCAGCACTATGGGCCTGGGGCAGAGGGGTTAGAAAGCTGCTCAGAGGAGCTGGGGAAGGGGCTGGAGCACCAGGAGCAGCTGAGGGAGCTGGGAAAGGGGCTCAGCCTGGAGAAAAGGAGGCTCAGGGGGGACTTTCTGGCTCTGCACAGTTCCCTGACAGGAGGAGACAGTCAGGGAGGGTCGGGCTCTGCTCCCAGGGAGCAAGGGACAAGTTGCTCCAGGGGAGGTTTAGATTGGATATGAAGAAAAATTTCTTCCCTGAAAGGGTTGTTAAGGCCTAGCACAGCTGCCCAGTGAGGTGGTGCAATCACCATCCCTGGAGGGCTTTAAAAGCCATGTGGAGGTGGCACTTGGGGACATGGGTCAGCGGTGGCCTTGGCAGTACTGGGGGAATGGTTGGACTCAAAGAGGACTCAGAGGGCTTTTCCAACCCAAATGATTCTGTGATTGATAAAGACTGACAAGATGATTAGAAACCATTCCAGTGGTATCCCCTTGCACTGCAGACAGCTTCTCTTGAAGAAATCTCACCCAACATCAGAACGCCAGGGTGCGTCAAGAAGCGTTTGCAATATTCACGGGATGGGCACGTGCTGAGAATGAACCACAGCCACCACAAAAAGCCATCTGTGAGACAGCCCTCACAATCCAGAGAAGGACTGAAGAGTTACCTGTAATCCCAAGGAGCGAGAGACCGGTTCCTGACATCATGGAGCATCCCAAAGGCGCGATCTGCATTGCTGATCCGAATGTCAACTTTCACCGTTGTGGGGAATTTGGGATCCTTTTGGTTCAGGCAACCTTCCCTCAGCCTTGCAGAGGCACCAGCCTTTCTGGGGGGTGAGCTCCTCACAGTGAGGGCTAAAACCAGCACCAAAACCAGTGATCTGAACTGGGAGAGAGAAAGGTGTCATTAGCTCTGCCCAGTCAGTAGAGAGAGAGCACAAAGAGCCAAAAGAGTCTTGGTTAGACGGGAGCATCACTGGACCATATTTGTGTGAAATGGGCCAAGGTGAGCAAACAGCAAAATGATGTTACTAAAACTCATTGTAACTGATGCTAAACTCTGATTTAAGTTCTGGTTCATAGTTGATTCTGAACCAAGAAGAGCATCTGTCCAACAAGCTATGAAGATCCTACTCTGCAGTCACACAGCACCATCTTTTCATCCCAAAACTGGAGTAAGGACTCAGCTGATCCTTGCCCCAAAACCTTGCCCAGCCACAGCTTTCTCAGGACAGTAAAAACTGGCCACCCACAGGCATCTGCTGGAAATGCCCCTTTTCCCAAGAAAATCTGGGATTTTTGGGCCATTTCCAGTAGGCAGAGTTTTAGTAAATAATAGAATCATAGAATATCCTAAACTCAAAGGGAACCACAAGGATCATCAAGTCCAGTTCCTGAAAAGAAGACAAAATACATTCAGGGCTTTTAAGAAAATCACAAGAGCTGACAGTGCTGCAAATGCTACCCAGGTTGAAATTCAAATGCATAGATATCCACAGTGAAATTTCAGCAATTTTGATAACGCTGTCTGCAAAAAGGACTCCACCAATCCCACACCAGCAGTGCTGATGAGTAAGAGATAAATAAATCAAGGTAGTCCCCCACATCTTTGTCACTCAGTCACCAAGCAGCTGCATCAGACACACCCAGCATTCCATCCAGCTCCCAGCAAGACCAAAAGGGTTTTCTGCACAAATCAGGGGATCTGCACTCTGCTTTCTCCCTTGCAGTAAATGTATCTTACCCTTCATTTTAAATATAAGTACTTACCCCAGCAGAGATGGTGAAAGCCATGGTACCCTCCCTGCTGCCTTGGGTGGATGTTTGGGTGTCAGGGTGAGATAATTCTCCTTCTCTGAGACCCTTTCAACCCTGCTTGTGTCTCAAAGCCAGTTCTGCTCTCCATTTTATAGCAAAGCTGTGAAGGCACTGCCATCCTTTCCATTGCAGCACAGCTGGCTTACCTGACCCGAGGTTAGGAGCTGATATTGCAATTTTTAGCCCACTTCCTCCCATCTACCTCCAAAAAAGGGAAGGGCAGATACTACTACCAGCATCCCAAATCAGCCAATACCATTTCTTCAGGCAGATCAAGAGATAAGGAAAGAAAAAAAAAAACACCAACCCAAAATGTTCAGGTATGTTTTGGAGGTTTTTTTTACTCCTTCTCACCCCCTCTTGTTAATAATAGTATTCTTTCACCACAAACACATGTGGATGCACTTCCACGTGCCTCAAACAAACCCAACAGCAGAGATCAGCGAGATGCAAAGTCAGACACCCAACAGGGGTTCCAAAATGAGGGCAGGACATGGCACTTCACCATTTAACCTCCCTTCAACTGCACAATCCACACCCACCTGGTCTTAGGGATCCCTGTGTCCTGCAGGGACTGGGCAGGGGAAGAGTAAGTGCCATGGGGAATTCCTGCTGGGGGATATCAGGACACAAGGGGCTGGGATGCCTTCCCTACTGTGGTGACACATTGTGGAGATTTCACCAGAGGGACTTTTTTAATGGGAAATACTTCCTCTTCCCAATGTTGCCTGCCCTAATGGTTGCTCCTAGGACTGGACTAGGACTTCTGAAATCTCATACACGCCCTGTTAGAGCCCTGACCACCTTCACTGGCCTTGAACACCACCACCAGGAGCCCCATTCTGGCTCAGCTTTGACTCCCAGTCCCTGCCTCAGCTGTGCTGTTGGAATACTCGCCTCCTGTCCTCTCTCTGTAAACTGGGTAGACCTTGGAGCAGCATTTCCCTGGAATGGGCTCCTTGGACATCCATGGTGGCAAATGGAGCTGGGGAAGGGGCTGGAGCACCAGGAGGGGCCCAGACTTACAGAATAATCTGGGGCTAGTTCATCTTGGTATCTTTAGCACTCCCACACTCACGGTTTCTTACTGATCCACCTTTATCCTTTCCTCTGCACACTTTGCTCCTGCTCCTGTACATCCCATAAGTCTTGCACAATCCCAAAACACTCTCATAAGTCCCATGGCCCTGTAGCCAGCAAGGGTGTGAGGAAAGACTCTCCTGACTTGTCTGGTGGGACTCATGTGGGATATGTGGGAAATTGGGTTGACCATCCTCCTTGAACTGCCCTGAAAGAGCTGGGTCAGAAATTTCATTTGAATTCCTCCACCTGGTCCTGTTCCTTTGTGTTCATGGAAGTTTTAATCCCTCTCAATCACACAATCCTCAACAATTAATAGGTGAGGGAGGCATGAAAATAGAAGTGGAAACAGGATTCTGCATTCTGTGATCCAAAAAGGAGCAGCCACCAATTGGAAAGACAAATGCATGTGTTACCCTGGAGCACCAGCATGTCTCTTTGGGAGTAAAAGCTATTTTTATGGCAGAAAAAAAAACGCCCACTTAATAACTTTTTGGAGCTTATTTGTGGAGAAAAGCCCTGAGAGAAATCTTTCCCAAAGCTATGTAGCCAAGTTGGAAGCAAAGGAAAAAGTGTAGGACTCTTCACACAAATTCATCTCCAGTCATCCAGGAAATGAACAGATTTATGACATTTTCAGTCCTACCAAAAAAAAAAAAATCATAAATCTCTTACAAATTCATAGAACTTTCCAAGGAGAAAGGACTAATGGCTCTGTCACCTCTCTTGACTCACACCAGCAGAAATCTCCACCGACTGATGCTTTACCTCACTGCAGGATGTTGTCATAGCTTTGTGGTCTGGTTCAACCCACAGCTCAGAGCCCAGAGACTCTCCTCATGTCACATCTGTCACATTTCAGGTTACCTCAAGTCCACCTGAGGCAACCCCAGCGCTGTGACACACGCTCCTATTCTGACTGTCCCACATACTCACCAGCACATCTACTGAGGTGCGGCACACGGAGCGCGGAAGAGCAAGAGAGGGCAGAATTACCAGAAATCCACTTTTTTAGCCCAGAAGCTGACCTCCTTTTTTTCCCCCTGAGCGCTCACCGTGAAAGGCAAGGGCACTGCCATGAAAACGGGCTGGATTGCGCAGGAAAGGGGTTGAGTGGAAATGGTTACGTGCGACGTAAGCAATGATGTTACCACGCCAAGTGCCGGGTGATGAACCCCCCACCACCACTTTCCACTCACTTCTTGTGTCCTCAGCAGCTTGTAACTTTGGCAGGGATTCCCTCCTTGACCCAGAATTTCCTACAACTGAACCTGTCTGGAGTTCAAGTTCACAAAAAAAAAAAATTAATCAAAAAGAGGCCACCAAACACAATCATCGCAAGGGAGGAAAAATACTTTTATTCATAGAATCACAGAATGGCTCTGGTGGGAAGGGGCATTAAAGATCATACACTTCCAATCCCCTGCCATGGGCAGGGGTGCCTTCCACAGCTCCCAGGCTGCTCCAAACCCTGGCCTTGGACACTTGCACAGATCCAGAGGCAGCCACAGCTTCTCTGGGCAGCCTGTGCCAGGGTCTCCCCACCCTCACAGGGAAGAATTTTTTTCCTTATATATAAAAATGTAAAGTTATCTCAAAAAGCTTTTCCCTTTCACACATCAAGACCTTGGAGCAGGGATGGGGTCTTGGAGATAAAAGATTATTTTAATTCCACTTACAAGAACTCTTCTGCTCCTGAGTTCCTATAATGAAACAGCACAGGCTGCACTGCAGGATATGTTACACACTTCAGTTCAGGTTTTCACAGATCATAGAATCACAGAATAATAGAGGCTGGAAGGAACCTTAAAGACCACCCAGCCCCACCCCCTGCCATGGGCAGCACCTTCCACTATCCCAGGTGCTCAGAGGCCCTTCCACAGCCTGCAGCAGCTAAAGGCTGAAATTGCAGCCTCTGAAATCTCCAGATGACAGGGTCAAATAAAAACTTCAGCTGCAGCACAGGACACAGTTTGTACTTCCAGCAGTTTGCTCCTGCCTCTCCAGCCACCTTTGGCAGGATTTTTTTTTTTTCCCTTGTCAACAAAGACTCCTCTCCCAATTGCAAAGGATGCACCGAGGTGGCCACCAGCACACTGAGGATGGAGTCACCGACAGCCGACAGCCGCGGGCTGCAGGACAGGGAAATAACCCGATTTCTCTACCCTGGGGCTCCTCCTGGTGTCCTCTCACGGAAAATTCAGTATTAGCGGTTCCCCAGCTCTAAGGGCAGGGAAAACATAAAATCATGGAATTATGGAATGGGCAGGGACACCTTCCACTATTCCAGGTTGCTCAAAGCCCCGTCCAACCTGGCCTTGGACACTTTCAGGGATTCAGGGGCCTCCCCACTCTCACAGGAAGGAATTCCTTCCCACTAGCCCATCTATCCCTGCCCCCTGGCAGTGGGAAGCCATTCCCCTTCTCTTGTTCCTTCATCCCTTGTCCCAAATCCCTCTCCAGCTCTCTTGGAGTCCCTTTATGCACTGGAAGGGGCTCTGAGGTCTCTCCAGAGCTTCCCCAGGTTGAACAATCCCACCTCTCCCATCCCATCTCCAGAGGAGAGGATCTGTTTAACTTTCACCCATCTTTGCAGTTTTGAGCCAGGCCCTGCCTGAACGTCCAAGGTTGCTCTGTACCAGCACAATACAACCACCCAGAGATCTTTAGGAGGCTGCAAAATCCCCTCCAGCCCTGCTGTCATGGCTATGTTGGATGAGAGGAGCTTCAAAATCTGGCTTTTAGAGCTCACCAGGCAGCTGAAGTCCTTCCACTTCAGCACAAATCCCACCTGTGTAACTGCAGCTGCATCCCAAGTGGGAATTCTACATCCCCCTAAACAGCCAGTCACGGGGTGAACAGCACAGACATTTTTATAACCCAAATAAAGATTTGTGGCACCCAGAAAGAAGGGAGCAGGAGCTGTGCAAGTGTCTGGAGATGGGCACTGACAACAGCAAACCTGTTCAGGGGTTTCTCCAAAGCTCAAACCCACTAAGACAAAAGAAAAATAAATTAAAGGGAAACTCAAATCTTCAGCAGCTCTGAACCACAAGCAGCCAGAACTGGTCTGATTGTGTGTTCAGCTTTTCTTGAAAGTTTGCCATCACTAGGACATGATCCCAGGCTAAAGGCAGGAGCAGGAGGAGATGAATTCACCTGTGCCAGGGACACATTTCCTGGGCAGCTGAGACCTTCCAAGGTCCTTCCCTGGGGGAAAACCCCCATCAGGGCTGTGAAATCTGGAAATTCAAGCTGACCCACGGGCAGTGGAACAGGTCAGACCACACCTGGCCCTTCATTGCTAAGAAACATCCTCCACAAGATGGGTGGGAAGGGCAGAACCAACAGGACAGGTTTTGGGCACCTCTCCCTGTGAGACAAGCAGATCTAGGCTATATAACAGGGGCAAAATGGAAATCAAAAGGGGGAAATAAAAGCTTAACTAACAGTGGAGCTCTCATATTGCTTCCCATCACCACTACTGAATGCTGCATTCCTAAATCCAGATTTTTTTTTTTTATTTAAAAGCTGGAACTTTTAACACCAAAGCTAAAAACAATACATTAAAAACACTGACAGTTTGCTCCTAGGTTTTTCCTTTCGTCTCCTTGCATCTCTTCCCAAATACTCCACTCTGAAGACAGCAAGATCTTCCAGAGCTCCTGGCTCTTTCCTTTTCAATGCCAGCAATGCACAGCAAGGAAGTGCAGGGACTTGAGCTCCCCAAAATCCAGCCCAGCCACATGAAGCATTCAAACAAGAAGAGTCTCCAGGCTGAGAGTCCATGAAAAACGTGGGCTCCTGCAGCCAGAGGCTCAGATTAAGAAGATAATGTCATCAGACACCATGACCTGGTTGTCATCCTGCATGTGAGCCAGGGCCACCTTCACCTCGGCCGCTGAGAAGGGCTCGGGGTTGTCGCGGTTGATGGATTCCATCACGTTCTTCAGGCCCACAGACTGGGCATGGGAAGCTTTGAACACCTCCAGGAGAGCAGCCTTGAACGCTTTCAACCTGGCCAGGGGAGAGGGAATCACCCACAAATCCTTCCCCTTCTTCCCAGCCCAGGATGCCTCAGCCCTTCCCCACTCCAGCAGCAGCCCTCAGTAGGAAAGCCAAAAACCGGAGCTGAGAGCATCACAGATGCACCTCAAGCACGGGACAACAGCCTGGAGCCACCAGGGGAGGTGGGCACACAGGGACAGGCCCCACTCACCTTGGCTCAGACAACTCCAGCTTCTTCCCTTCACCAGCTCCTGAGGCATCAGGTGTTTTCGGAGGGTGTGCCTGAACTGGAGCAGGAGAAAGAGTTACCTTCGCCCTGTGCCTGGTGACCAAGAACCCAAAGAGCAAAAGTACTGGGCTCAGGATGGGGCATGATGCCAGACTGCCTCCCACTACTGTTATTTATGCTGTGGTTTGGAGGTGGATGGGAAAAAAATTAATCAGCAATAGAATCACAAAATGGTTTGGGTTGGAAAGGACATCAAAAACCATTTCATTCCACCCCCTACCATGGGCAGGGACACCTTCCACTGTCCCAGGCTGTTCCAAGGCCCAGCCAACCTGGCCTTGGACACTTCCAGGGATCCAGAGGCAACCACAGCTTCTTTGGGAACCTGTGCCAGGGCCTCACCACCCTCACAGCCAAGAATTCCTTCCTAATATCCCATTTAACCTTGTCCCATGTGGATTTGTGGCTCTGTACCACACCAGGGACCACAGGTAACAGCAGCATTGCTGCTTCCCAGGCTGTGCAGACCCAGCAGCACCCTCAAGGAGCCAGGTGTCACCAAACCCAGGGACTCACCCTGTGGCATCTCCTCCTCAGCGTCACTGAAGTCGTAGGGGTCGTAGGAGCCCTCCTCACCTTCCGTGCGCGCCTTCTTCCTTCTGGGAGGGGGAAGGAGAGGTCACCCAAGGGTTTGGGGTGGAAGGGACCTTAAGGATCATCCTGTTCCACCCTCTGCCATGGGCAGGGACACCTTCCACTATCCCAGGCTGCTGCAAGTCCTGTCCAACCTGGCCATGGACACTTCCAGGGGTCATGGGGCAGGTGATGCCTTAAGTTTCAGCTTTCATGTTTTTCAGATCCTGTACTGCCTAGGGGTGCAGTTCTGAGCCTCATGTTAAGTGTCAGTCAGCTCTCTTCACAGAGCAGGGAGACAAAATAAATCCTTTTCCTGCTGAGGACCAAGGACAACTTTCAGCCTAAAAAGCATAAGCAGTGGAAGGGAGGAACAAGAAGGATGGGACTGCACAACCTGAAGCTGTAACTGGACAATTAAACCCCAATATGCAAATGGACCAAAACTCATAAAAATATAAGATCTCGTGACCACTGGCCCATTTTGTGACCATTCTTAGTCCACCTTGGGTGCAGCCCTGTCCTGCCCAAGGTGTATCCTAGAGGCCTCTCAATAAATACCTGCTTTATTCATTAGCTCTGTCCAGTCCCTGTTTCAGGTCAGCCTTCCCAAGGCATCACAGGCACAGCTTCTCTGGGCAGCCTGTGACAGTGCTTTCCAGCCAGTTCCTTATCCATGAAATTATGATGTCCCTCTACTACCAATGAGGCGGGACAAACCACCTCGCTGAGCAAAATATATTTCCCCAAGGCCTGTGGCAACCTCAGAAGAGGCTGGTGCCCTTTGTACCATGTCCCTCCCACTCCTTTGCTGTGCTCCTACCTCCTTGTCCTGCGCTCCTCCTTGCCCTGTGCCTCCTGATCTTCCTCTTTCTCAGTCTCTGAGTCATCCTCCACTGGCTTCCTGCGCTTTTTCTCCTTCTCCAGCACCTGTGTGGCAAAGGCAGGATGGACTCAGACCTCATTTACACTCAAGCTGCTTTTAGGGACCAACCCTAAGCACCCAAAACCCCAAAGGGGTGGCCTGATCCCACACTGTGTCCAGGAAAGTTCACACCAGCAGCCCAGGGTGCTTGACTTTCACCAAGTCCAACCTTCCCAATGACAATCTCAGGATGCCCTGGGAACAGAGGGACACCTTGCCCCCACCTTTTTGAAGTAGGCGAACTGCACCAGCTCCAGAGCTGCCTCAGCATCCTGCATATCCACAGTCTTGTTCATCCTGGCCTTGGCGTGGGCCGTGGAGAGGCGGATCAGGGTCTCCAGGGTGCGGGCTGTGATGGGGGAGGTCTGGGGGGACAGAGAGAGGTGTCTGTGTCACCCTCGCCGAGAGGTGTCACATCCAAGGTGAAAAACACCCGTAAGAGAGGCCTGTGCCTCAGTTTCCCTCCTGCTGGCCCAAGAGGGAGCTGCTCCCAGGGCTCACCCTGGCCACGTCCGAGTTCATCTCGCTCTGGCTGCGCAGGCGGGAATACTCCTCGGCGATGTAGCTCGCCGCCTCCTCCGTCAGCACGGGCTTGATCATCTTTGCTACGTGGATGTACTTCCTCATGAACTCCATGCTGACAACCTTCTCCCTGCGGGAATGCACGTACACCCACATTATCCACAGTGGGGATGGGCTTCCCATCCATTTACATCCCTTCAGGGACATCCAGGTGTGGAGGGAATTTAGCTCCAGATGTTCCCCACCTGCCCGGCACAAGAGATCAAGCAAGGCTCCCTTAGCATCCTAATGGATCAGCTGGAGCATCGCTGGCACTGTCTGGATCCTCAGGCCCAAACCCATGAACCTGGTTGCAGTGCATCCTCACACCCAAGCAAATGTTCCCAAATGAGGAAAAGGGTTTCAGTTTCACCTCAAGACTTTTAAGGAAGAAAAACTAGAATCTTCCATGCCCTTTTTACAGTGGTTGGCTCAGTGCCAAGACAAAGGCACCTCTTGGTCTCTGTAGCCCTTCTTCAGAAATGTAGTTAGTTCTAGGGGGCAGCAAGCCAAAAGCCCTCCCAAAACATTAAGTACTTAAGAAGGAGAACAGAGGTGCTCAGGGCTTTTTGGGGTGTCTTAGCCAGGTGTAAGGACTTCCCTGCACCTGCGCACGGCTTCTGTTTTGTTTTTGTATTGTTTGTTATTTTCTCATTTATTAAAACCTTTCGATTTTCAAAGCACACCTGATCAACTGTCTCGCAATTATTCTACGCCATTTTGAGAAGTGCTGGACACCCTCAGAGTGTGTTGAACCCTCGTGGAGCTAAAACCACCTGGCTCTGAGAGAATTTCAATATGAACCCAGTGCTGGGCACCCTCAGGGAGCTGCAGGGGATGAAGGACTCACTTGCGGCGGTTGGGCCCGTGCAGGAGGTCATCGTGTTTCTCATAGACCTGCAGCTCCTGCTCCTCCTCCTGTACAAAGTCAGGGTCATCCGTAGCCAGCATGTCCACAGCACTGCCCAGGGGCATGGCTGGAAAGGGGAATGTACAGAGAACAGGATTTTACCCTCTGCAGCAGTCCCCAGAAATAGTCCCCAAGAGCTGCCACCAAGGGGTGACACCTGGCTGAGGAGGGTCAGGACTCACCATCCCCATCCTGCTCGTGGGGGTTGCGGTAGCGGTGCATCCGCAGGACGTGGTCCGAGATCTCCCTGTCCTGCTCGGGGTCCATCTGGTCCAGCACGATGAAGAGCAGATCGAAACGGGAGAGCAGGGAGTCCTGCAGGCCGATGTTCTCCATGGGCGTCTTGTACTGGTCATACTGGGGAAGGACAGCAGGAGGGGTTAGAGACCCTCAGGGGCCAGCCCTGGCTGCCAGAGAGGTTGTGGGGACCCTCCTTGAGCAAGGCCTGAAAGGATGGATGGATGGGTGGATGGATGGGTGGATGGATGGATGGATGGATGGATGCGTGGATGGATGGGTAGATAGATGGGTGGATGGATGCTGGCAGCTGGACACCACACCAAACCCAGCCTGCTGCAGCAGTACATCCACTTTTCCCCATCCTGCAACACTCATATTTCTAAGGAAAACAAGTATTTTTTGCAATCCCTGATGAGACACCAAGACTGAGGCTCACCACCAGCATGAGGGTCCACTGGGCTGCCCCAACACCCAGGCAGAACCAAAACCCTCAAACCCCGGGAGCTCCTCTCTCCTCCAGGAGAGCCACGACCACGACAGACACCAAACCAACAAGTTCTTTGCTGTGCCATGCATCCAAGTCACTGGTTTGGGGGAACTTTTGGAATTCACCAGCTGCCTCCTCCAGGGAAGGGTAGCCCCAGCACTCACCCGGCCGTAGACGGGGTTGGCGGCGGCCAGGACGCTGCAGCGGGAGTTGAGGCGGGCCTGGATGCCGGCCTTGGCGATGGTGACCCGTCCCTGCTCCATCACCTCGTGGATGGCCGTGCGGTCGATGTCGGACATCTTGTCGAACTCGTCGATGCACACCACGCCCCGGTCGGCCAACACCATGGCTCCCGCTTCCAGGCGCCGCTCCCCTGGGATGGGACGGGGGAAAACAGGGTCAGCCACCACCCACTTGGCCCTACACATCTCCTGCCCTGCCATACCCATCACCCCTGGGATGAGGGTGAACCTCAAAGAGCAGCCGCATCCTTCTGGGTTGCTCTCCGACCCAACTCTACAGCGGAGAGAATGCTTAGGGTAAGGATCAGGGTAAGGAATGTCTTCCCATGAGGAAGGCTGCTGCTAGCCCTCAGATGTGGCAGCAAGTGGGAGAGGAGTAAAGAAAACCACCACCTGAGAGAGGTGGAGAAAAAATCCCAAAACACAAGATCCCATGATCCCAAATGATCATTATCATAAAGCTTCTGGTGGAGCAGGTCCTGCAAGTGTCACTGCAGAACGAACATCATAAAATCAGCAAATTGGAAAAGACTTCCCAGATCATTGAGATCAGCAGCCTCTGGATGTCCCAGAGGCCCTGCCAGGAGTTAGGAGTCATCACCCCAATGCTCCTCACCTGTCTCCTGGTCCGTGGTGACGGCAGCGGTGAGGCCGACGCCGGAGGAGCCCCTGCCAGTGGTGGCAATAGCCCGGGGTGCTGTGCTCAGCACGTACCTCAGCAGCTGGGATTTGGCCACAGAAGGGTCTCCTGGGATGGAGAATGGAACATTCAGGAATAACTCATCCCCTGGATATCAACTGCACCATCACTCCATGTCTGGTTTGGGGGTGTTCGGAGCAGGGGCATATGGAGGGGAAAGGGGACAGAAGGGTTTTGTTCAGACTTCATAAAATAGGGTAAGCAGATGATCTTCCCACCATCATCAATCATCCCATGGGAAGAAATAGAGAAGATGAAGATAAGAGACTTGAGGTGATAGGGATGGGACAAGAGGCAATGAGGGCAATTCAGACTATAGGAAACCCCAATGGGACAGCAGGAACAAAAAACTAAGTCTCCTTGACCATGGGCAAACACTGGGATAATGGCTCACAGAGGTCATGGGATCCCTTAAAACCATGGAATGATTTGGGTTGGAAGGGATATTAAAGGTCATCTCATTCAAACCCCCTGCTATGGGCAGGGACACCTTCTCCACTATCCCAGGTTGCTCCAAGCCTGTCCAACCTGGCCTTAGACACTGCCAGGGATCCAGGGGCAGCCACAGCTCCTCTGGGTACCCTGTGCTAGGGCCTCCCCACCCTCCCAGGGAATAATTTCTTCCTAATATCCCATCTAGCCCTGCCCTGCGGCAGAGGGAAGCCATTCCCTGTGTCCTGTCCTTCCAGGCCCTTGTCCCAAGTCCCTCTCCAGCCCTCCTGGAGCCCCTTTAGGCTCTGGAAGGGGCTCCAAGGTGTCCCTGGAGACTTCTTCAGGCTGAACAACCCCAAATCTCCCAGCCTGGCTCCAGAGCAGGGGGGTCCAGTGCTTGCACTCCTGTCCAAGGTTTCCTCTGCACTCACTCTAACAGGTCCATATCTTTCTTGTGCTGATGACTCCATATCTAGACACATTTCCATCCCTGGATATGTTCAAAACCAACTGGACAAGTCCCAAAGCAATCTGACCCAGCAGTGACACTAACTCAGCTCTGGACCAGGAACCCCCAGGTGTCCTTTCCAGTTACTCCACAAAACTAAATCCAGAATCCTTGACCTCACCCCCAACGACACCACCCAAGGGTGCGTCTGCCCAGCCCTCCCAGACCTATCAGCAAGATGTTGATGTCTCCTCGGATGCGGCTTCCATTCTCCAGGATCTTCTCCACCCCTCCCAGCAGCATGCAGAGAATGGCCTTCTTGATGTACTCGTGCCCATGGATGCTGGGAGCCAGGGATTTGGCCAGCTGGTCAAAGATATCCTAAGGCAGAAGAGGCAGAGCATGGGCTGGAGCAAGCAAGAACAAGCAATACTTCAAAGGACCATTTCAGCCCAAATTTCAGTCTATTCCTATCACAGAGACACATGGATGAAAATTATCTGGAAAGAAGACTGTTGGCCAGAGTTTTCTTTCACAGTGGGATTTGACAGGACCATCTTGTCACTGTCACCCAAAAAAGCACTGGAAGCTGTGAGAGCAAGGCTTGCTCCTCTCTGTGCTACAAAGGAAAGCTCTGAGCATGAGAGGCCGGGGCAGAACCCCATTCTGGGTTAGAAAAGAGGTGTTTCTCCCACAGAAGTAATTCCCTGGAAACCTGCTGGTAGGGTCAAGACACAGCAGAGCTGCCAGCAGGAAAGCTGCTCTGCAAGCAGTACAGAAACAGCAAGAAAAACAGGGCCTGATCACAGTCTAAGCAGAAAATGCCAAGAAAATGAGCTAGAAAATCCAACAACCTGCTAAGAGGGTTGAAGAGTTACTTCAAGAGTAACCCAACAAGAACCTCCTTAGCCACATGCCAAGCTGAAACTTCATGCCTGGACACAAGACTTGGATACCTTGGAGCGGCTCTTGCTGAATCTCTTGATCTTGGCCACATCTGAAGCGGAGTAGAGAGGTCGGACGTCTTTGCTCATCTGCTTCACGTGGCAGGCAATGAGGATGGTCCTGGAGAAGGGACACAGCTGTGGTCAGCTCTGCAAACCTCACAGAGACACAGCAGAAGCCTCCATAGGGCCATCACTTGCTCTAGGAAGCCCTGGAAGGGGGTGGGAAGCTTTGACAGCTGTATCACCCTCGATCTGACTGTGCTGGACCATCACTGGAGCATCCTTTAAAAGCATCCAAACCCTTCTGGGCACAGCTGGAAGTCACAGCTGCACATTGTGAGGGGAGACCTCACCACAGTCTACAGCTTCCTCATGAGGGGAAGTGGAGAAGTGGCACTAATCTCTCTCTGGTGACCAGTGTCAGGACCTGAGGGAACTGCTGGAGCTGGGTCAGGGGAGGTTTGGGTTGGGTATCAGGGAAAGGTTCCTCCCCCAGAGCATTTTGGGACACTGAACAGGCTCCCCAGGGAATAGGCATGGCCCCAAGGCTGCCAGAGCTCCAGCAGAGTTTGGATAATGCTCTCAGGGCTGCACAGGGTGGCACTGCCAGGGTGCCCTGTGCAGGGCCAGGAACTGTACTCAATGATCTTTGTGGGTCCTTTCCAGCTCAGCATATCTGGTAAATAGGATGAAGGTGCAGACCACTTCCAAGTGATTTAAGCCACTGTTTGACCCAACTCTCTAATGGCCACCTGCCAGACCTCACCTTCCAGAGACCCAGCCAAGCAGGGTGAGAGGGCTAAATCCCAAGGAAGACCCACCTGAAAGTGCCCGAAGTGTAGCCCCCTTTCTTCCCTGGCAGGCAGCGGTAGGTCCCCACCACCTGGATGCGGTCCCCAGGCTTCACCCTGTCCACCAGGTCATCATCCAGAACCACGTCCACCGAGCGTGGCAGCTGCCCTGCAGGGGCCTTCTCAGGCATCTCCTGGATGGTGATGGTCTGGTGGTCCTTGTAGACCGAGAGGCCAAACTCTGTCTCCAGCGGGTTGTTCTCTTCATCCTAAAGCGGGAACCCAAGTTAAAAGACAAGCACAATTTTTTCAGGAGAGCATGGAGAAGAGGTGGGGTCAGCTGAGCATGGGGAACCAGGCTGCAGCACCCAACCTGAACAAGACTGCTGGAAAGCACCTTGAGTGCTGTGTCCAGTTCTGGGCCCCTCAGTTTAGGAGGGATGTTGAGATGCTTGAGCACATCCAGAGGAGGCAACGAGGCTGGTGAGGGGCTTGGAATACAAGCCCTGTGAGGAACGACTGAGGGAGCTGGGGTTATTTAGCCTGGAGAAAAGGAGACTCAGAGGTGACCTTATCACTCTCTAAAACCTCCTGAAAGATGGCTATAGGTCAGATAGGGGTTGGTCTCTCTCCAGGCAGCAAATGACAGAACGAGAGGATATAGCCTCAAGCTGTGTCAAGGGAAATATAGGCTGGGTATTAGGAAAAAGTTTTCACAGAAAGTGATAAGGTACTGGAATGGTCTGCCTGGGGAGGTGGTGGAGTCACCATCCCTGGATGTGTTTAAAAAACCAGACTGGATGTGGCACGTGGTGCCATGGTCTAGTTGAGGTGTTAGGTCATGGGTTGGACTCAATGATCTTGAAGGTCTCTTCCAATGTGGTGGATTCTGTGAATTCTGTGAAAGCGTTGTTTAGCAGAACTGGAGGCTGGGGCTCCCCAGCTCCACAGTGAAGCTGGCACATTCTCCCTAGAGGAAGCTGCTGCTGCTTCACCTCACCTTTGTAGGGTAGATGGAGCTGGATGGGAAAGCATCCAGGGAGGTCATGTCTGTGTATCGGCGCTCAATGGTTTTCTTGGTAGCTGGACAATAATGCACACTCCGGACGACTTTCGGACGCACCAGAGAGCCTGGGGTTGGAAAACAGAGGACTTAAATACTGGGATGTCCCACCCCTCTGTCAGCAGACAACCCCCAAAAGGGTCTCCAACACTAAAATTACTGAGGTCACAACTCCCTGTCAAACATGGATAGGATTTGCTGATTTTAAGGAACATGCCAATGCTTAAGACCTTCAGCCAAGAATCCCTGTTCCCTGGTCCAGGTTGCCAGGACACAGAATCATGGAATGGTTTGGGTTGGGAGGAACATTAAAGATCACCCAGTTCCACTCCCTGCCACAAGCAGGGACACCTTCCACTATCCCAGGTTGCTCCAGACTCTGTCCAAAGTGGCCTTGGACATATCCAGGCATGGAAGCTTCTCTGGGCAACCTGTGCCATGGCCTCACCACCCTCACAGGGAACAATTCCTCCACAATATCCCATCCAATCCTACCCTCTTGCCAGCGTAAAGCCATTCCCCCTTATCCTGTCCCTCCAGACCCTTGTCCCAAGACCCTCTCCATGCCACAACTCCTGGAGGGCTCCAGCTCCTCCACAACAAACCCCTGGCTGCCTCCACATCCACAGCCCCTGGATGCCCCCAGTCTCACACTTTGTCACGATGCCCTCCACGCAGACAATGCAGCTGAGGAAACAGGCTGTCAGTGTCCGTGGGGACACGTGCTTGGAGCCAAAGCTGCCCTCCAGGCCGATGTAGAAGTCCTCGTACTGCTTGGCGTAGGTGGCATCGACGGAGGCAACAAAATCCTTCAGGGCGCGCTGGAAGGCAATCAGCTCCTCGAAGGCATTGCTCAGGAGCCTGCAGCACAAGGAGGGGATAAAGCAGATGGATCAACCCCTTCCTCCTCAATGCTTTTCTCACACTCCCCCTTGCTCCATAAGTTTACCAGGAGTAGGAGGTGAAAAAAAACAAAGTCTATCACAGGTCTGTGTGAGGTGCACTGGCCCAACAGCCAGGAGAACAATTCCAAGTGTATCTACAAAGCCTCACATGACCCTGGACAGATTGGCAAGGCTGGTCCAAAATATCCCTAAGCATCATCAGAAAGGCTGAGAGAAGTGGGGTTATTCAGCCTGGAGAAGACTCTGAGAGGACCTTAGAGCCCCTTCCAGTGCCTAAAGGGGCTCCAAGAAGGCTGGACAAGGTCTTGGGACAAGGGCATGGAGGGACAGGACAAGGGGGAATGGTTTCATGCTGCCAGAGGGAAGGGTTAGGTGGGATATTGGGAAGGAATTATTCCCTGTGAGGGTGGGAAGGCCCTGGCTTTCACCAGAGGACAAGGTTTGGTGTTTTCTTGTGACAAATGACCTGCAGAACCAGGGCTGGACCTTTCAATCCCAGTGCCCCAGGTGCCCCCAGTGCCCCACACCCACCTGCTGGCTCTCTTCTCGTTCTTGCGCCGCAGGTCGTTGATGTTGACGATGAGCCGATACTGATTGTCACTGATCATGTCCCGGACCTTGCTCTGGTAAATCCCTTGGTCTTCCTGCAAGTGGAAGTGGGGGAAAGACACCCAAAAAGTAACTCATTTTGCCTGTCTGCCTGTGTGAAAAAAACCCACAGGAGTCCATTCCTGCAGAGCTGGTTCCCCTTTATCCCACCGGCTTAGCAGGAAGGCACAAAAGAGGGACCAGGTGCTCCCTAACCCCTGGCAGGAGAGGGGGGACACAGGGACCAGGATCTCCCAGCCCCCTGGGGTACATGGCAGGGAGGATCAGGTGGTTCCCAACTCCCAGGGACATGGACTGGGGGAATGGACGGGCACAAGGACCAGGTGTCTGCTCCGAACTTCGGGAGTAGACATGGGGTGGGGGCGCACAGGGATGAGATGCTCCCCAACTCCCGAGGATACAGGCGGGAGGGGACATGGGAACATGGATCAGGTGTTCTCCAACCCCGGGGGGCACGGAGGGGACGCAGCACCCGCGCCTCCCAGCTCGTCTCACCTCATCGTCCAGGAAATCGAGGTAATCGCGCTGCGCTTCCCGCAGCTCCGCATCCTCCAGCCCGCCCGCCGGCGCCGCCATTCTGCCGGCCGCCCTGGGACGGATTCCTCTGCCGCTGCTGCCGCTCCTGCTGCTGCCGGGGACGGCGGGGAGAGCTGGGCTGGCCCCGCGATCGGCTTAGGGCCCCGCGATCGGCTTAGGGCCCCGCGATCCGCTCAGGGCCCCGCGATCCGCTCAGGGCCCCGCGATCCGCTCAGGGTCCCCGCTCCGCCCCCGCCGCGCTCCCGTTTCGCGCCAAACGCCGTTCCTTTCCCGCCACCGCGCGGGAAATTCGCCCCCTGCCCGCCCCACGGCGTTGCTGATTGGTGGGCAGCTCCCAGCATCAGCCAATGGGGCAGCGAAATACTGATTGACAAGAACATCGGCCTATCAAAGTGCAGAGGCGGTGCAGGGGGCGGGGCCTGTGGTACGGGGATCGGATTGGATCCTGGTTCCGGTTCTTGGAAGTCACCGAGGGGCTGAAAATGCCGCTTTAGGGAAAAAAAAATAATTTTAAAAAGCAGACACGAAAACAACAAAAACAGCCAGATAGAATCCCAAACCAAGCAAAACTCAACAAAAACTAATTAAAAATTAGTTTAGGGGGTTGTTTTTTATGGTGTATTCTGGGGAGCCCCCTTTCCGGGTGTTTTCACCCCCTACAGGCTGGGTGGGCGTCGTTTTTTTCCTTTAACGTGGTCCCTGTGTGATTTCAGCAGTTTGGGGGTGAACACACAAAATCGACAGGCCCCGTGGTGTTTGGAATGGAAAAGGCGATTTTGGATGTGTCTTGGAATCACAGAATGGTTTGGGTTAGAAGGGACCTGGAAGGTCATCTCGTTCCACTTCCCTGCCATGGGCAGGGACACCTTCCGCTATCCCAGGCTGCTCCAAGTCCCATCCAGCCTGGCCTTGGACACTTCCAGGGATCCAGGGGCAGCCACAGCTTCTCTAGGCAACCTATGCCAGGGCCTCCCCACCCTCACAGGGAAGGATTTTTTCCCCAATATTCCACCTAACCCTGCCCTCTGGCAAGTTAAAAACCAGTCCCCCTTATCCTATCACTATCTGCTTGTGTAAAAACTCCCTTTCCCTCTCTTTTCCAAGCCTCCTCTACGTCTCCTAAGCGGCTGTTGTAGGCAGCAATCAAAAGGTGCCTCTGCCTACAGGAAAACCTGCTGCTACCCCTTAAAAAAACCACCGCGGCATCCCTTAAAAATCTTTGTCTAAACTGTTTCAAAATAGAAAAGGAATAAGAAGCATAACAAAACTATTTTGATCAGCAAGGCATACCGGGAACACAAACTTTACAGCCGTGTCCCCTGGATATTGTAGCTCACAGCAGTTTTTTTTCCAGGGTAATCCTGGGAATAAATATTGACCCCCGGGGTCTGCTGGGGCTGTGCAGACGCTGAGACACAGAATTGCCGCTGCCGGATGTCTCCGCAGGGAGCAGCTGCGATTTGTGTTTCACTTCGGAAGAGGAGCAGGAAACAGCCTGTGCCCCGTTTCCCATTTTCTGTTTGTGTGCCTGGATCAGGTCACTCACTGGAAATGCCTGGTAGCTGTGGCCCGTTTGGGATATGTGCAGCCCCAAGTCCTGGATGTTTGTCTTGCTCCTGAGGGATTTTTTTTTCACATTGCCCTGTGTCAAAGTGAATGTTCGGAGTTTCCTTTTTAGGCCTCTTAGCCCTCCTCTGGAATAATTTGATGGAGTATTCAGTTTGGCAGGTTGGCAGAAATAAAGGATCTTATGCTCTGTTGCTGTTTTCTTCCTTTTTCCCTTTTTTTCCTTTCTCCCTTTTCTTCTTTTCCTTTTTATTTTCATTTCTTTGCTTTTTCCTATCCATTTTTTCCCCTTTCCTTTAATCTTCCAGGTTGCCCTGCTAGCTCCAGAGATGTTCCCTGCAGCTGGAATAGCCTCCCTGCTTCTGCACACTCAGCAGGACCCATTTCCCTCCAGCTGCTCCTCAAATCCACCCCTTCCCTCTGATTTGATGGCCAGTTCTTGTTTTCATGAGTGGAGAAAGCACAAAGAATGAACAGAGAAAACCTTTGATGTGCCCTTGGCACTTCTATTTCTATTTCTATTTCTATTTCTTTCTGCATATTTTATATTTTATATTTTATATTTTATATTTTATATTTTATATTTTTATATAATATATAATATATAATATATAATATATAATATATAATATATAATATATAATATATAATATATAATATATAATACATAATACATAATATATAATATATAATACATAATACATAATATATAATATATAATATATAATATATAATATAATATATAATATATATATCTTTTTTATATTTTCTCCTTTTTTTTAAGTGGGCACATCATCCACAGAGGACCTAAACTGGCTGGAGGAATCCATGTAAGTCCCCAAAGGAAATATGATTTATCCCATATAAATTGTCAGAACCTGATGCAAGATTTCACCTCTGAGATGCTTTTCCTCCCTCTGCAGCAGGCAGAATATTAAATCCAGCAGCGGACAGTCTGCATGCTCCACTTCAGATAAAATATGGGTGGAAAAATTAAAATATGGGTGCAAAGCACCCTGTGAGTACAACACAGAGCGGGTACCGGGGTGGGACTCGGGCACATCTAGGCGGATTGCACAAGACCTCACCCACATTTGGGCGGTCAAAACGAATCCCAGCCCACGGAGAGGTTGTGGCTGGCTGCGTTCTTCCTCCTGCCAGGAGCTGGCAGGGCCCCACCGCTCCTGGCAGCGAGGTAACAGGAGTTCGGGATAAAAATAGCCACTGTTGTTATTCATGAGAGAGCCCTATAGCAACTGCGGCGGGCCTGAATAATTCATCGGAGCAGGGCAGGCCGAGGAGGACAGAGGGATGGAGAGGGGTGGAGAAGGCTGGGAAGAAGGCAGAAGCCTTTCCCTGCCTTTTGGGACTCCCCAGGATTGTGCCCGAGGTCTCCCTGGGTTCACCTCCCTGCCGCATTCTGGAGGTTACGGGGTGAAAAGGCAGGACAAGCTCACAGGGACATTTAGCACTTCCTACCCACTGGAAAAAAAAAAAACAGGAATTAAGCACTTAGCACGCAGAGGGCCGGGTCTGCAGGGCTTGCAGAGAAACAGAAGGATCAAGGGTGGATGCAGGAGCAATTTCCATGGGTGAATTGCACACGAGGGGTGCTGGCCAGAGCACTTCAACAGCGCTCAGCATGGATTTTCTCATCCCTTCCTCACACCTTTGTGTGTCAGCATCCACCTGCACTTGGTTTCTCAGGTTTAAGGGTACCCTGTAATCCTTCTATGATTCTGGGATGTTGTGGGGTTTTGTTGTTGTTGTTGTTGTCATTTTTGGGGTTTTTTTGTTGTTTTTTTTTTCCTCTCAGTTCAACTAAATGTCAATTTTCAAGCCACAGCTCAATTACCAAGTTGCCATCCATTCTCTTTCCTGGCTGCTGAGTAGCCTTGCCTCAGCCATGAAGGGCAGGGGAGAGGCTTGTGGCTCATTCACAGCTCCAAAAACGAGGGGAGAGTATCCCAAATTCGATGGAGTGTCACCTGATCATCAAGCAACACATTGGAGTGGAGGTTTCAAATCTATTTGTAATAAAATAGAAGGATAATAATGTGAAATACAATGTTTGGAATGGAAAAAAGTCACTTCTTAGAACTGAAATTATGTGGAGAAGTGAGACCACCTACGAGATGTCCTTATCAGGATACATTTTACATTTTCCAGGGGATTAAAGGGATTTATATTTACTGGGCTCTCCTGAAGCTGCAGTTGCAAGAGCTGAACCCTAACCAGGGGGTGAGTTCACTCTCACAAGCCGAGTGTTGTCCTGACTCTCATCACAAATAATTTAATGCTGAAGGAGCCCTTCTTAATCCTCTCTTCTGACCTTTTCCCTAACATAGGCTGGAGAATTTCACCCCATCGCATCTTCACCCAGCTCAGGCATTTCTAACATCATTTCCTTGAAGTATTTGCTATTCTCCCACATTCTGGTAAATCTTTAAACAGTTCTAGCTCCTGGTTTTGTTTTGTTGTTTTGTTTTTTTCCTGTTGTGGAGAAGAAAAACATGTAAAACTACTATCAGGGTGTATAAATGGAATTTCTTTACTGAAAGACACAGGGAGCTGCTGGTATCTCACCAGGAGAGCACAGAAAAGTGGGTAAGGAGTTAAAGCTCTGACCTTTAGTGTGTTTGGATGGGCTGTAACCATCTTCCTTCTTCCCAGAGTAGGAGCATATGGATTTGTTTTTCCTCCCAGATGCCTCTAGCATGGCCCTATCACAGTGATGGGAACATAAAATCCTGTTGTGGTCCTGCTCCTGGTGCACAGCTACTCCAGATCCCGCGGGGATTCCTCCTGCTCTCCTGCTGTGCAGGAGGAAAAATACAGCAATTAATAGAAAACCAAAACAAACCCACACAGGCCATGCCTGCGGGCAGAAGGAAAACTGAATTCCAAATGAAACCAGAGGAGTGGCTGAATCAACAACAAAGCTCTGGAATGGGGCAACCCAACCGCATTTGCAGGGAAGTCCAAAGGGCCCAGACACAGACCTCAGGTCTGGTGTTGCTATTTTGGTCTCCTCATCTGCTCTCATGACTTCTGGCTGTTACTAAACACAGTTACAGCTGGTTCCCTTTTTTTTTTTTTTTTTTTTCCCTCTATTCTCTCATTTTCTCCACCCTCAAGCCTGGAAACCACCCATCTGTATGCAAAACATCTCTGCCTCTTCCTCAAAAATCTCTGGGAGCTGCTTTCAGCCCTGGAGCAGGATGCACTGTCACTTCAGCAAGTGATGTCCAGCTTTAGAATCACAGAATCACAGAACTGTTTGGGCTGGAAGAGACCTTAAAGAACATCCAGTTCCACCCTCTGCCATGGACAGGGACATCTTCCACTATCTCAGGTTGTTCCAAGTCCCATCCAGCCTGGCCCTGGACACTTCCAGGAAGTGAACATCACCCTTATTATAAAGAATTTATTCCAAGTTTATTCCATCTAATCGAATTTGTACCATCTAATCTAACCCTGCCTTTTTTCACTCATTCCTCCTTGTTCTGTCCCTCCATCCCTTTTCCCCAGTCCCTCTCCAGCTCTTCTGGAGCCCCTTTGGGCACTGGAAAGGGCTCTGAGGATTTGAGATCCTTCTCTTCTCCAGCTGAGCACCCCCAGCTCTCCCAGCCTGGTTCCAGAGCAGAGGGGCTCCAGCCCCTGGAGCATCTCTGTGGCCTCCTCTCCAGCAGCTCCACATCCTTCTGCTGTTGGAGCCCAGGGCTGGAAGCCGCTGTGCAGGTGGGGTCTCACCTGAGTGGGGCAGAGGGGCAGAATCCCCCCCTTCCCTGCTGCCCACGCTGGGGGATCAGCTCAGCACTTGGGGTGTTTCAGGGATGGGTCATGTCCAGCTCTCACCCACCAGCACCCCCAAATCCTTCTCCCCAGGGCGGCTCTGGATGCATTCCCCGCCCTGATGGGAAGCTGGGAAGCTGGGAAGCTGCAGCGCTCGGTGTGAGGCACATCAGTAACCCCCAGCAGACCGACACAATGGGCTGTCACTGCTGCGGGCAAACCACGAGGAGGCAGAAAGGTCCCGACCCCAACTTGCTACACAATCCTTGTGCAACACGTGGGGAACAGCTGATGGTGCCAAAATTAACTGTATCAAGTGCTTCTTTCTGATTGCAGAGGCTGAACTTGGTAACCCGGGGCTTTTATGGATTTTCCTTTTTTTTTTCTTAATTATTACTTAAATAAAGCCTTAGTGTTCTAATGTGTTCTTAGTGTTCTAATTCTGCATCTGCAGAATTTTTATTTAAAACTTGCCAAACAAATGATGAGCATCAATCTTTGCCCAGTGGGAAGGATTTCCATATGGGCACATACAGGGCAAAAAAAATTCCCTTTTACCCAACTACAATAACAACAAGGCAAATTTGCCTTCTTTATTACAGGCAAATACAGGGAAAAGGTAACTCATCCTACTTTCTGGATCACATTTGGTGCTTGGAATATCTCAGTTGTCTTTGGTGCAAAGCTGCTATGTTGCTCCTGAGCAGCACAGTGTGGACATTATGTGTGTGTGGATGCTTCTTGGTGGAGGAAGACCCTGACCCACAAAAGAAGACCCTGAGCCACAAAAGAAGATCCTTTTTTTTTTTTTTTGGAGTAATAATTCTAAGCATCTAAAAATAATAGGACAACCTTTTTCAGGTCCCTTCCAGAGTCCCTTCCAACCCAAACCATTCTATGATGCACATTTGGGTGGGGAATTCAGGCATTCAGGACATGTTTGAGGGCACAGAGAGTGTTTGAATCCTATCAGATGACTGTAGAGGGTAGGGAGAGCCCAGCCTGGTACAACCCAGTCCTCACTCTGGGACTAATCTCCTGGGCAAACACAACCACACCTGAGTTTTGACTTGGAGGGAGCTGGGTGATTCATTCCAGGGTTTAAAATGCCAATGGTAGGGAGTAACAGGGACTGCACCATGCCCTGCATCCAGGGTGGATTTTCCTTGAATGACTTTGACACCCGGGGAGCTCTGGGAATGAGTTCTGAGATGAACTACAGAGTGAGACCTGGTACCACTCACCTGAGAGCCAGTGATCAAAGAGTTCTCACTGTGCAGCATCCACCAGGCTTGGGGCTGTCAGCAGGCTGTCAGCACCCACCCAGGAGAGCAGTTATTCCACACAGAGCTGCCTTTTGCCCTTCCCATGGCTGCCCTTGAGTTAAATGAGGTAAAAACCTTTCACTGGAGTAAAACAGGTGCAGTGGCCCAGCAGCATTGCAATGTCCATGCTGCAGCAGGGATGTCACCCCCCATCATGCCTATCTGCCTGGGTGGTACTTTATGTCCCACCTCCTACACCATCTATCACCCATTCCCTGGGTCCTGTCCCTCCATCCCTTGTCCTAAGTCCCTCTCCAGCTCTCCTGGAGCCCCTTTAGGCTCTGGAAGGAGCTCTGGGGTATCCCTGGATCCTTCTCCAGGGGAACACGCCCAGCTCTCCCAGCTTGGCTCCAGAGCAGAGGGGCTCCAGCCCTTGGAGCAGCTCCATGGCCTCTGGAATTGCTCCAGCAGCTTCACATCCCTCTGATGTTGGGGGTCCCAGATCTGGAGGCAGCTCTGCAGGTGGGGTCTCACCAGAATGAAGGAGAGGGGCAGAATCCCCTCCCAGTTTAAGGAGTGGAGGAGGAGGATGGTGCAGTATTACAGCTCTTTCAGGAGATGTCTTAGAGGGACAGAAAATGAGTGCAAGGCATCACTGAGGGGGTTGGTAGCTGCCAGTTGTATCCCATCCACATCCCTGAGTGCAATGACAGGGAAAAATTGAGGTTCTTTCCCACCTTCTTCACCCTGGATGTTTTGTTTTCCCTCCTCACTTTGGAGGCACTGGCTCTCCTGCATGACGTGAGATTTTTCCTGGGATGTGCCGAACCTTCACCCAGGCTGCAGAGATCTTATCAGAGCCACAGAGTCACATTCCTGGGCTGCCTCTCTGTGGATCCTCTCCCTGCAGAACAATCAGTCCCTTCTGTTTCCCTCATGAACCCATCTAAAACCAGCAGTTCTGACAGGCAGGAGCAGCAAAACTCACATGAACCAGCTGAGGCAGAGCCTGGAGAGGGCAAACTCTGTACCCATAAATTAACCTGCTCCTGGGGTCACGGTGACTCTACAGCTGAACCCACCACTGTGGCTTTGGCACAGCTCCGTACAGGATGCATCAGCCTCTCCCAGACATTTCCCAGGCATGGCTCAGGAGCCCAGAGGCTGTTCCTGAAAGGCCATTTGGGTGCAAATGCCTGTTTTCTGCAGCCCAAAGATTTTGGTGCTGGCAGTTGGCTCAAGGCCATACTGCCTTTAGCCTGGAAATCTTTTGGAAATTCATCTGCTCCTCCACACTTGCATGTCCACAGCACCGAAATCAGAGGGTTCCCCCTGCCTCTGTGGAACTCATCTGGTCCAGCTCCCTTGCTCATTTAGGGCCACAAGGAGCAGGCTGCCCAGGTCCCTGCCCAGATGGATTTTAAATATCTCAAAGGATGAAAGCATCTCTTGCTGGGCAAATTGTGCCAGTTCTTGGCCACCCTCACAGTACAAAAGTGTTTCCTGGTGTTCAGAGGAATCTCCTGTGCATCAGTGGCCGCCCATAGCCCCTGGTGCTGTGATTTTTACTTTAAATGTGCAATCTCCACCTTTGAGAGTGATCCCCGGGGCTGAACCAGGTGACCTCCAGAGGTCCCTTCCCATCCCCAACCACCTTGCAGTGACTTGTGAATCCTATGAGGAGCAGCTGAGAGAGCTGGAGGGCTATGCCTGGAAAAAAAACAGGAGGCTCAAGGGGGACCTTCTGGCTCTGCACAACTCTCTGGCAGGAGGGAGCAGCCAGGGGAGGGTCGGGCTCTGCTCCCAGGAAACAGGGACAGGACAAGGGGACAGAACCTCAAGCTGTGGCCAGAAGAGGGTCAGGTTGGACATGAGGCAGAACTTCTTCATGGAAAGGGTGGTCGGGCATTGGAAAGGGCTGCCCAGGAGGTGCTAGAGTCCCCATCCCTGGAGGTGTCCAAGGAACAGGAGGTGGCACTCAGTGCCTGGGCTGGGGACCGATCACAGGTTGGACGCGGTGACCTTGGAGATCTCCCCCAACCTGAACGGTTCTGTGATTCTGGGACTTTACACTCCTCTCCCGGATGTGTCACCGCTCCCTCCTCAGCACCCACCGCTGGGGTGACGGGATCCGGGTGGTGCAGCGGGTTAGAGCCGCGCTTTGTCCGGCCGGGCCGGGCTGGGCTGGGCCGGGCTGGGCCGGGCTGGGCTGGGCTGGGCCGGGCCGGGCTGGGCTGGGCTGGGCCGGGCTGGGCCGGGCTGGGCTGGGCTGGGCTCGGTCCGCGGGGCCAGCCCGGGGCGGGGCGGGGCGCGCATGCGCGGGGCGGCCGCGGGGGCTCCCGGAGGCGGCGGCCCCGGGACTCGGCAGCGGGACGGGGGAGGAGAGAGCGGACACCGAGGGGACACTGAGCGCCGGCACCGAGAGCGGTGAGTGAGGCACGGGAGAGCCGACACTGAGTGCGGGAGGTGAGTGTAGACACGGAGTGTGGGGAGATGAGTGTAGACACAGAGTGCGGGAGATGAGAGCGGGCACTGAGGGGTGGACGCGGAGTGCGGGAGATGAGAGCAGGCACTGAGTGCGGGCACTGAGAGCGGACACTGCGGCCGGTGAGTGCGGGCCGTCCCCTCCCCTCGGTCCCTTCCTCTCCCCCCGGGACACCCCGCCGAGGGTCCCCAGCGAGTCTCCCGGTGCGCTCCGGGGGCCCCGCGCGGGTTCCGCCGCTCCTGCATCCCCGCCGCGCCGGGAGCATCCTTCCCTGCGGGGCAGGCGGGATGCTGGGACGGGTGCGGGGAGTGGTCGGTGTGCGGTGCCTGGTGCTTGCAGACACCCCTGGGATGCGGGATCTTTCCCTCTGTGCCACGCACAATTGTGGTTCATCAAGCCGGGGTTGGTCCAGTGGTCAGGTGGGTGCTGGGAGAGAGCTTAAGGAGGAGAGGGATGAGCAGGGAGACACGGATTTTGCCTTCAATTTCCCCGCTACCGGTATCTCAAGGGCTTCCTGAAGGAGAGAGGTGGGCAGTGGTTTTCCTCCGTGTTTGTTTGAAATGGCTGTGGGCGGATTTTCCTTGAATGACTTTGACACCCGGGGAGCTCTGGAGGCCACGGGGATGAGAAGCATAGTTCAGCCGTGAGCTGGGAGAAGAACCAGCTCCCGGTGTTTGCCTTGGAGCTGCCGCCTGCTCCTTGCACAGACACGAGCTGGGGTGCGTCTCCAAAGGGTCACCAAAGGGTTGTTCCCTGCTGATCTTCTCCAGGACGCTTCGGGGTCATGTCCCCCCTGTGTCCCATCTGGATTTTTTTCCTGGCTGAAAACACCACAAGCACCTCACTTTTTTTTTTTTTTTTTTTTTTTTTTTTTTTTTTTTTTTTTGGGGGGGGGGTGGGGGGAGGGAAGTACTGTGGGCAGTCTTAAAGTGTTCAGGTTTTCTTCAACACAAATGTATAGATACATAAGTTCAAGTAAAGATTTAACAGTTGTTTGTTAGGTGTCAAACCAATTCCTCTCTGGTGTAAGGAGGTTTGGGTATAGAGCATCCCAGCAGCTGTACCTAGGTGGCTTTGACTGGGGCACACAGATTTTTACTGGGATGGAGAGCTGCACTTGTTGTGGGATGCTGTGGGATTTGTGGCTTCAGAGCTGGGAAATGATTTACATATTGCTAGTTGGAGCATTTTTGGGTGGGATGAGGCTTGGAGCAACCTGGTCTAGTGGAAAGTGTCCCTGCCCATGGCAGGGGGTTTGGAACGAGATGAGCTTTAAGGTCCTTTCCAACCCCAAACATTTTAGGATTCTAGGATGGCTTGCTGTGGATGAGGTTGATGAGGACTGTAATGTAATCCTGGCAGCAGTAGTTGAAAAAGAGCAAAGTTACAGAAAGGTCATGAAAAAGGATGAATCCAGCAGGTCTGAAGTCTGTTTTTGCCCTCTGCCAGGGCAGGGAGGGAACAGGCAGCCATGAATTCTGAATTCTAGCAGCAGACTGTGCTCCTGCCTTGGGGTGCTGTGGTGAGATGTGCTGCAAACCGTTCCTAGAAACCCACTCAAGGCTCATCAGGCCAAACCACACAGTTGCACATTTCCTCCCACCCAGCTGGGGAAGCTGTGGGTTAACAGCCCTGCACCCTGCAGGATTTTCTGTTTCCCGGGCATTAATTGCTTTTATTTGTTTACGCTGGAGCTGCAGCCACAGCCAGTGGCCAAGCAGAGGGCTGTGTCCCTGGGGATGCAGGCAGGGATGGCAGGGAGGGACGGCTGTGCCAGCCAGGCTGGGGACAAGGGAGGTGCCACCACCGGGTCACGTGTGTGAGTGAGCTTGCAGCTACTTGCACATCTTGAGTCAGGCACCAGTTTAATTTTTTATCTGCCAGTTTACGGGGTGACCCTTGCTCATGGGGTCAGCGGCCCTGTCATCGCATAAACAATTAATCATTAGTAAATACCAGAAGAATAAATAGCCAGGGAGGCTGCTGGAGGCTGCAGCTGTACAGATGCCATACCTTATAAGCTTCTTAGAATCCTGGAATGGTTTGGGTTGGAAGGGACATTAAAGATGATCCAGTTCCAACTCCCTGCCATGGACAGGGGACACCTTCTACTATCTCAGGTTGCTCTAAGTGCCGTCCAAACTGGTCTTGGACACTTCCAGGTAGTAAGGGAAAGCTTGCTCCCAGCTCCTTCCCAGCCTCCAAACCCCACCAAATCCTTGGGATTGGGTAGGGTTCTAAGGAAGTGAATGCAGCACAGCCTTCATCCTTTTTGTGGAGGGAATCTGCTATCTGGCTTTTCCTTGGAGCTTTGTAGCCTCTAGGAAGGGAATCACTTCTGCCACTGCAAACCTAGAACCTGGCTGGGAGA
Source organism: Phylloscopus collybita (assembly GCA_027886175.1). Taxonomy (NCBI): domain Eukaryota; kingdom Metazoa; phylum Chordata; class Aves; order Passeriformes; family Phylloscopidae; genus Phylloscopus; species Phylloscopus collybita. The sequence goes on from JAJNNQ010000026.1 coordinate 54,405,114, forward strand.
GGCCATGGGGTTAAATGGGATCAGATCCTGGATGGGGACAAAGACTTTTAGTGCAGGGGAAAGGAGAGCTGACGGCTGCACGGGGTTGGCACAGGGCTGCAGTCTCTCTCTGGCAGTACCTCCTCTCTGCCCGCAGCAGCCGCAGGGCTCTGCATGATTTATAAACATTTTTTTTGAGTGAACAAAGCTCTAAAATCCGCAGCCTTAAAAAAATTATCTTTTTGTGCAAGAGGCTTTTGTGGATGACAGCAAAGCTGAGCAGCCTCAGCCCAGAGGTTCTTTTGGAGGTCATTTGAACCCACAAACAGCACACGGCCAGTCTGGTTTGGTCGCTCTGCCCACAGGCAGATGGTTCCAGGGTTGTCCCATCAGCAGATGGATCTGAGCAGGGAGGGATTGGCTGGCTGTTCGAGGTCTCCCTGTGCTAGCAAAAGTTCTCAGTTCTAGATCTTCACTGAAAGAAGATTAGTGCTGAAGGAAGTTTAGGAGGTGAAAGTGGGATTGCCACTGTGACAAATCCAGGTTCCTTTTTCAGTCAGTGCAGGGGGGAAACCCCCACATACTTTGCTGGCACAATTCCAGTTTCAGTCAATCAGTGATCCCTGCATGGCTGAATGCAGCAGGCAGAGACTGCTGGGGTGGCAGGACCAAAACCATGCCCAGGAGTGTGCTGACACTTCAGCAACCTGATGATTATAGTTTGGGACTGTGTCCTGGTCTGGTTGGGTTCCTGGTGTACTCATCCAGGGATTTCACAGCCACCTGAAATCCAGCTCCAAAGCATTGGGTGCTGTGTTGGTTGTGTGTGGGAAAAGAAAGTGGTGAGCTGATCAGGAAAGCACAAACAGCAAAGGATTAGTGAGATCAGGAAGAAAAGCTGCAGAATATTACCTCACCCTGGAGCAAATTTTGATACAGGGAGAGTAGATTTGCCAGAGGAGGGAATTCTCAGCCAGGGTCTGTGAGCCGAATTAGTGAATATTAACTGGTGCTGCAGGTGGATTTCTTTTTCTTTTCAGGAATTATTGGCTGTGTTATCAGCAGCATCACCAAACTCTAACCCAGTTAGGCATGAGGAAACTGCAGCTGTGCTATCACAGCAAACCAGAACTGTGCCATTCCCTAACATGGTTTGGGAGATAGCACAGTCCAGGAGTTGTTCCCAGCTGACAGTTTGTGTGTGGCCACCCATTTGAGGGGTGCAGCAGCACAGGAATGGCCAAGCCAGCCCAGCTGATCTCAGAGAGCCTGATGTTGTGAAAATCAAACCCTCCCCCCTCGCAGCTGATGCTTGGACTCTCACAATAAAGCCGCCAACCTCATCCAACCTTTAGTTTCCTAACTTTTGGGGTTCCATTCCCCTGCTTTGCTCCCCCAAACTCCACAGGGCCTCGGGGGTGCCCCCCTTGTTGGGATGCTTTGCTGCAGGGATGTGGCATTTGCCAGCAGCTTTGTTTTGTTCTGTGCCCTCCGAGCACAGCATTCCCTGCGCTGGCTCCACTGCTCTCATCCCCTGGCCCCATCCCAAAACTCAGGCAACGCTGAGCCCATGTCAAGAGGCACTTGCTGCTCAGCAAGGCTGAGCTGGCTGCTGGCCCAGCTGGCTTCCAGGCCAGGAATTGCAGGGGAGCTGACACTGCCATGGCTTCCGTGGGGGATCCTGCCACCTCCTGCTGGCTTTCGTGGCTCATCTCCCAGCATCACGGGACGTTCGTTTCCTGAGGGACACTAGCCTGGACAAACCCTGCTTGGGCTGCACGCTCTGTGTGTGTGTGTATAGAGAAGGGGAGAATTTCGGCCATCTTCTTTTATTTGAAGTTTTCCAGGAGGTTATTTTGACCTTTTTTCTTAGCAGATCAGGTTGTTTTTGAAGTCGTGCCCTTCAGTAAATCACATGGCATCACCTTTTACCTTCCAGAGCAACTCCCCTGTTGGAGGAGTAACAGTCTCATGTAGATCTAACTAGGTACCTAAGTGCCTTGAGGGAAATAAAATCTTCCATGCAATGCACTGTCAAGTAGTCCCAGCGCTGCCCAGTAGCAGGGAGGACCAGGGGTACTCAGCTTTGGGGAAGTCTTTAATAAATGCATGGCATTTATTAGGAGCACAGTATCTCATTTCCATCAGGCAGATGAGGACTGATAGCCCCATTTCATAGATGGGGAAGTGTAAGCCCAGTTTACAGAAGCCCCAAGCAACTGGGCCCTATCTGGTTGTGGGGATTTCCACTTCTTTGGTGCTGGAGTGTAGATAAGTCCTTCACACCCTGCTGCCTGCCCTGGCAGGGCTGGCCCCTGCACAGACCATAGAATCACAGAGTGGTTTGGGTTGGGAGGGACATTAAAGCTTATCCAGTTCAACCCCCCCTGCCATGGGCAGGGGCACTTTCCCCTGTCCCAGGTTGCTCCAAGCCTCATCCAGCCTGGCCTTGGACACTTCCAGGAATGCAGGGGCAGCCACAGCTTCTCTGGGAAACCTGTGCCGGTTGTAAATCCCACATGAATTCAAGTAACTCTCTGCAGAAGGGATCTGAGCTCTGGGTGTTCCTGCTGCAGTCTGGAGGAATTTTGGCACCTAAATCTGTGGGAGGAGAAGGAAGCAGGTAATAACAGAACTGCACAGGACTGCTGCTTGAGCCAGTCCATGGTCTCCTATTTTCTCAGCTCTGGAGGGGCCTTTCCAAAATATAAGGCAGAATGGGATGGAGGAGCTGACACTGTGCTCCCAGGATGGTCTTTCAAGGTTTTCTCCAGCCCTTCAGAATGGCTTAATTACAGGAGGAGATGTTTGTGCTCAGCCTTCAGACAACAGGGTTTGGGATGGGGCTTACCAAGTGCATCTGAGCTGGGTGCAGCCCTGGTGCAGCATCTGCCAGAGCTGAACTACTCCAGCCATCCTGGAGCTGTGACACCAAAGTTAATTCCAGGTAGGAAGGGGTCACAATAAAGCTTCAAAATGACCTGGAGTCCCCCCAGGGACTTTTGCTCATCTGCCAGAAGAGAGGAATTCAGGTATTAATCACCTGCAGCTCTCCAAACCAATCTGTGGGCTACTGATGTTATTTTCATGCTGTCCACAACCACTTATTTTTTTTTTCTCCCCTGTTTTAAATGCCATGCATTTATTAAAGACTTCCCCAAAGCTGAGTACCCCTGGTCCTCCCTGCTTTGTTTACCAGGAATTACTGCCTTTTTGGAAGCCTGTGTAAACCCCTGATGCCTGAATACCAGTCTGCAAGCAAATCTATCACATTGGTCCAGCCTCAATCCCAGACAGTGAACTGGGGGGCCAGAGCGGTGGGAAAATCGACCGTACTGTGTAGGAAATTTTCTCATTCAAACCCTTCCATCAGACTGTGACCAAAAAGCAAAAGAGCTGGGAAAAAGCTCGGGTTTCCAATTACCCTCTTCAAAAGGGAGAGAAAAATTGGAACAGGATCGTTCTCCTCCTGTGCCGGGAGTTTTTATTGTGGATGTAATGATCCAGCCTGGCCATCCTCCACGCCCTCCTTCTCGCCTTGCAGCTCCCTCCCTGAACAAACGATACTTGGTTGCTGTTAATTGGAAGCAGCCAAAATAACTGAATCCCCCGGAGATGGGGGTGAGGACGGAATCTCAACGAGACACCCCGCCGATGAATGTGGCTTTCAGCTGCTCCTACGCCCCCGTGAAGGGAAAAGAATAGGGGCTCTGTGAAAGTGAAACAGCCAGTGCTGACCTTGGGTTTCTGGGTTGGTGGTTTTTTTGGTTTTTTGTTGTTTTTTTTTTTTCTTTCTCTCTTTTCTAACGTTAATTGCTCTTCACTTTGTCCCATCACATGATCGCTGGAAACTGCCAACTTGTTCTCACTCGCTCATATCACAAGGTTTGTAATAAGCAGACTACCAGGTTCCTGATTTAGTGCTGTTCAGCCCAGTATCAGATGTGCTTCTTGTGATTTCGGACTATTAATTAGAAAATCTCTGCCCCTCACAGGCTGTTTAACACTGGCATTTTCCAGCTCTGAAAGCCTGCCTGGAATAATCTGTGCTGTCAGGGAGGTGTGCAGTGCCCAGGTTCTCTGAGGCGATGCTCGCTGCACGCACTGAGCTCTGGGGATGAGAGACTCTGGCAAAATCCTGGCATGAGCTCGAGCGGTGCAAGCCGGAGCCAGGCTGTGCCTGGGACAGAAGCTGCCTGTCTCTCTCACACCCTTGTCAGCATGCAAAGCAGGCAGGCCATGGACTGCATTCCCATGAATTCCTATTCCCAGGCTCAACTGCCACCCTCCCATGTGCTGCCTTTGCTCTTTACGTGCAGTTTCCAGCAGGTTTCTCTGTAGGAGATGAGCACTGACTGCTCTCTTGGAGCTGGTCTCTTGGGCAGGTCTGTGCCCTTCTTGGACCTGGTTTTCAGTTCTCTTAGTGCTGGGGTTTACTCTGGCATTACTCTGTGTTCTCCAAATATAAGGAACTTCAGCATGTCCTTTCTTCTTCTGCCTCACCATCATGATCATTGAATCATAGAATCTCAGAATGGTTTGCGTTGAAAGGATCATTTTGTTCCAGTTCCTCTGCCACGGGCAGGAAAATATGCTTCCCTGTGAGGGTGGGGAGGCACAGGTTACCCAGAGAAGCTGTGGCTGCTCCATCACTGGAAGTGTCCAAGGCTGGACCAGGCTTGGAGCAAAGTGGGATAGTGGAAGGTGTCCCTGCCCATGTCAGGAGGTTGGAATGAAATGATCTTTAACATCCCATCCATGCTGAACCACTCCACAATTCGATGATTTATGAATGAACTCTGTTAGCTACAAGAAGCCAGAATAGACTGGCAGTACATTGGAACAGGGCAGAACGAGCGTTGCCTCCTGCTCACACTGTGCCCTCACAGGGGTGCCCCAAAGCCAAAATTTGCCTCGCCTCCCTGAATTTTGGCATGTAACTCCACAGGGATACACAACCTGCTGAATGAACTGCATATCCCATCAGAGATCAGGATCCTGCAGACCCGCAGGAGAGAAACAAAGTCTTTATGAATGTGCACAACGTTAACTCCCCAGCAAGTGTGCTCTCTCCAACATTATACATCTGAGAAACTAAAATGGCATTTCCAGGGACCATTTTGCCTTTTGTGGCTAAGACAGCTCCATCAAACACAGCAGACAAAGTCCTCTGTGGCAAACAGGGAAAAACCTCCAGCCTTGAGAGATGCTAAGGGAGAAAGCCTAGGCAGTCTAGGGCAGAAAGAATTTTCTGGAAAATGAAACCTAATTATGACAGCTCCCCTCTGCTAGAATACAAAAGCAACATGAAAATATATTGTCTCTTATCTGATGCTTTGGGTTTCTACAGGAAGTGAGACTTGCTACCTGGTTGAGAGTCTGCTCTGACTTAGCTCTTTGTGCTGTCTCACCCTGGGACTGCCAGGTCCCACCTCCCTGCTTTCAGAAACTCTCTCATGGTGTTTAACACTGTCCTGTCCTCTGTATCAGAACCTAGCAGGGGTCTCCCATCACAGAATCACAGACTGGTTTGGGTTGGAAGGGTTCCTAAAGCTCCTCTATTTCCAGCCCCCTGCCATGGTCAGGGACACCTTCACTAAACCAGATGCCCACACAAACCATTGGTGTCTTACCTCTGGACATAGCTGGTATCTCATGTAACAGGAGAAAAATTGGCTGTTTTCCACACTCAGGCAAAATACTTACTTGTGTTTTGGTGTGGGTTTCCTTTGTTTTGTTTTTCTGGGGTTTGTTTGTTTGTTTGTTTGGTTTGGGGTTTTTTGTTTGTTTGGGGGTTTTTTTGTTGTTTGTTTTTTTTTCTACTTCCATGCTCTGTAGCTCCAGTTGTGTGCATATAAGCTTAGGAGACAGATTCTGCTCCTGCAAACCTGTGTGTGTTGGTTTCACAGGAGTAACCACAGCCCTGCACAGTCTAGTGGGGCCCCATCAGCACCAATTTCAGTTTAACATGGGCATTTTGATGAATTCTCCTCTGTTTTGTATGACACAAACACCAGCAGGGAAGAGAGGTATCTAGGTTATTGGGAAACACGGGGTATTGGGAACTAATTTAATGCCAGGAGTTGTTCTCCAGACATTAGGATCCTGCTGTGCCCTAAATCTGAATCTTGCCAGCCAGAGCCTTAGCAAGTCTGGAGGTTACCAAGGAGCAGAGCAGGCAGAGGAGTGCCAAGAACTGGGTTTGGTTGCTCTGAGCATTCAGGGAGTTTCTGGCAGTGCCTCAGCATTGGCTCCATGGATGCTCCCAGAGCTCTGATGCTGTACCCGAACTGCAGCCAGCTTGGATGTGAAGCCTCTCATTTCTTCAGTCCCTCTCAGTTCTGATGCTTCTTACTTGTGCAGGGATGAGGGCTGCAGGTTTGGGACTGTGGATTTCTCCACTTCTCCCTCTGCCATGCTCACTACAGTAACCCATGGGCAAGTTGTGTGACAGGGAAGCTTGAGTTTCTTTGCAACCTCCATGATTTGGTTGGGACCCCCTTAACTCATGTGTGGACAGGCTGGTTATCCCTTGGATGAGTAATTTACATCCCAGTTTTGTCCCTGAGCATTTTGTTCTGGTGTAAGGGGTGAAAAATGACCTTCATAAATCATCCAATGCTTTCTTGCCAACTAACTGCTTCCTGCAGCCCCTTGTTGGCAGCTCGTGGCCGCTGAACACGCTCCAAGCTGAGTGCCTGAGGAAGTGGGGAGGAAGGGCAGGCCTGTGACATTGCTGTGCCCATCTGGTGCAGGCTGACCTGCAGGGACAGGGCTCTGCCATCCTCCTCTGTGCTGAATTTAGGTCAGGGAACAGATACCCCTGGGAATCTGGTACTCCCTCAAACCCTTCTCTAACTCCCCAGGAGATCTGGTACCCCTAAACTTGACAATATTTGTAGAATCATGGAATGGTTTGGGTTAGAAGGGACCTAAAAGACCATCTTGACCTAATACCTTGCCATGGGCAAGGACACCTTCCACCATCCCAGGTTGCTCCAAGCCCCATCCAGCCTTGGACACTTCCAGGGATTTAGGGGCAGCCACAGCTTCTCTGGGCACCCTGTGCCAGGGACTTGCCACCCTCACAGCGAAAAATCCCTTCCCAATATCCCATCTATCCCTGCCCTCTGGCAGTGGGAAGCCATTGCCCCTTGTCCTGTCCTTCCAAGCCCTTGTCCAAAGTCCCTCCCCAGCTCTCTTGGAGCCCCTTTAGGCACTAGAAGGTGCTCTAAGGGACAGCATCTCAATGGTGCCATGGTTAATCCCACTGGGAATGGCAGCATGCTCTTCTCCCCGGTGCACCACCATTAACATTTCCTCTTTCTCCCATCTCCGCAGGGCAGCAAGACGACGTTCCCTGGTGCGGGGCTGAAGGCAGCGGGATGACGGCCATCCTGGAGCGGCTCAGCACGCTGTCCCTCAGCGGGCAGCACCTCAGCCGGCTGCCGCGGCTGCTGGAGGACGGCTTCCCCAAGATGCCCTGCACGGTGAAGGAGTGCGAGGTGCCGCAGCTCTTCCGCGAGCCCTACATCCACAGCGGGTACCGCCCCACCGGCCAGGACTGGCGCTACTACTTCCTCAGCCTCTTCCAGAAGCACAACGAGGTGGTCAATGTCTGGACTCATCTCCTGGCGGCGCTGGCCGTGCTGCTGAGGTTCAAGACGTTTGTGGAGGCCGAGCAGTTGCCTGTGGATGCGTGGTCCTTGCCGTTGCTCATCTTTGTCCTCTCCTCTGTCACGTACCTGACCTGCAGCCTCTTGGCCCACCTGCTGCAGTCCAAGTCGGAGCTGTACCACTATACCTTCTATTTCGTGGACTATGTTGGAGTCAGCATCTACCAGTATGGCAGTGCCCTGGCTCATTTCTACTACAGCTCTGACCAAGCCTGGTACGACAAGTTCTGGCTTTTCTTCCTGCCAGCAGCAGCTTTCTGTGGCTGGTTGTCCTGTGCCGGCTGCTGCTACGCCAAGTACCGGTACCGACGGCCTTACCCCATCATGAGGAAGATGTGCCAGGTGATCCCAGCAGGGCTGGCTTTCATCCTGGATATCAGTCCTGTGGCTCACCGGGTGGTTGTGTGTCACCTGGGGGGCTGCGAGGAAGATGCTGCTTGGTACCACACATACCAGATACTGTTTTTCCTTATCAGTGCTTATTTCTTTTCCTGCCCTGTCCCTGAGAAATACTTCCCTGGCTCCTGTGATATTGTTGGCCACGCCCACCAGATCTTCCACACCTTCCTGGCCATCTGCACGCTGTCACAGCTGGAGGCCATTCTTTTGGATTACAAGAATAGGCAGGAGATTTTCCTGAAGAGACACGGGCCTTTCACCGTTTATCTCTCCTGCATCTCTTTTTTTGGCTTGGTGGCCTGTAGTGCCATCACAGCTTACATCCTGCGACGCAGGATCAAGGCCAGCCTGGCTAAAAAGGACTCCTGAGAGTCATGGACATGACAGGCATGACATCACTGGAGAAAATCAAGGGGGCATAACACACTAGAGACATGACTGTCTTATTTGCCTAACACGCCGTGACTAACCAGGACCCTGGATTCAGATAGAGGGCTGGACATTTCATGCTGGATGCATTTTCACAGCAGGGATTGCTATTTGCCATCCAGGGGGCGGCCATGGAGTGTTTTAAGCCAGAACAAGTCACTGAACCAAGGATGCTGGAATAGGCAGAGGTTCCTTGTTCATTCTCATAGAGCTGTGGGTGAGACCTTGCTGAAGGTCAGGGAGGGCAGCCTGGAGGCTGTGGGACTGTAGAAGGGTGTGCCAGGGCTCACACCACCATAAGGACACAGCTGTATGTGATGACCTCTCTGGGTTTTGCTGTATCTGTGTGAGAACTGTTCCTATCAAAGGCAGCAGGAAGGTTTTGGGAAGTTTATGTTTCTAGGGTTCAGGTGTGAGGGCATGTGTGGCACAGTGGCTGTTAAGAATCCTTTTCCTGTTCCAGCCAGGTTCTCTCTGCGCTCCCCTTGTCAAGTGTGTCAATGCCAGGTTGCTTAGATGGCTTTGGGAAAACAGCTTTGGAGATCCAGGCTTGACCTGGGGTCCTCTGGGACAAACTGGGTCTGTGTCATCTGTCTAGGGAGTCTGACCAACCTCTAGCCTTGTCTATATGATCTGTTTGATACAGGACAGGCTCTGCTCCTCCAACAGCACTACTGTGGTCATGGCCAAAAGGGTGTGAAGGAGAAGGAGTCTCTGTTCCCCTCTTAATGGTGCTTTGTGTCCTTGATGAGCATTGTGGGAAAGCTGACCTTGAAGCTGCAGGGTTGCTGTTCCATGACCAGTCAGGTTGTAACTCGGGCGTGTTTTTACCAGTATTAGATGAAGGTGGAATAGCAAATGGCAGGAGCAGGGATGGGTTTGTCCTTTGGACTTGGTGATTCCTGTGTGGAGTAGCAGATGGTGGTCAGGGTCACTTAATGTCCATGGGTCACTCCTGTGTAAGGTAACAAAGGCTGGATTACTGTGCCCCTGACTAGAAGAATTGATTCTGTGCTTGCCTTGGGGGAATATTGAATGTGGAGCCACCAAGGAGGTTTAAATCCTTGCTGGAACCAAGGAACCCATGGGATCTATCCCAGCCACAGATTTGTCTCACTGAACCCAAGGGCAGGCAAATGAATTGTGATTGCTGGTTCTGAGCAGGCAGAGTGTGGGGTTGGGGATATGATTGGTGAGGACAAGCACTGGTTTCTGCACTTCATCTGTGTTTTAGCTCTTGAGGTGTGTGTGTGTTCATGTTCCATGCATGTGCATGGGATTTGTTATCCAGACAGGCTTTGCCTTGGGATTTTTTTACCTGCAGAGCTTCCTAGTTTGGTTAAGATAAACCTGAAGGAAACAGTGCTGTCCTGCAGGAGGAGCAAAGTGGGCCAGACAACAGATTTGTTAATAGGTGATGGAAAACAGACCTGTAGATGGGTACTTTGCTGGTCCTATGTTTAGTAGGTAAATTTGGAACTCATGGCCCTATAGAAAATGAAATACAAAGGGATTTGTAAATTAAATACAAAGGGAGAGGGAAGTAAGTTTGGAGTATAGGAGAAGAAATCATAGGAAAGCCTTCAGGAGGTCATCAAGTCCACCCTTTTTCATCAGTCCTGGCCTCAGCTTAGAAATTAATTACTTAATTTCATAGAGTGTTTTTTGATGGTACAGATAGTACAACCATGCTGACCTAACTGAAAATCTTCCTCAGAGGAGATGCCCAGCAGGGGTGGTCCCACTTGCACCTCACTGAACCTCTTCCCATGCACAGAAGCTCATCTCACCACAGAGCAAAGCAGTGCTGGGAGAGGGACCATTGGGAAACCAATCCTACTGAAAAAATGTCAGTAATTTTCAGCTGGTTTTAACTCTGAGCCAGCTCACTTGGAGGATGCAGCTGCTGGCAGGGAAGGGCTGGAGTGGAGGCCAGCAGCAGTTCCTCCTTGCATGGCAGCTGGCTGCTCAACTTAGCTGTACTGATGGACTGCTCCCTCCATGGCCTCTGGCTTTGTTTGTGGGTCTCCTCCCAGTTTGAGAAGAGGTTTCCAGTGGGAGCAGCTTTTTCTCACAGCCTAGTTTGCCTTGGTTTTGTGGTAGGTAAGGCAGAACAAAGCACTGGGTGTGGAGCTGGCAGGATGGTGTCAATGGGTTCCTGTGTGGAAACTGAGGTAAATCAGGCTGGTCCAGAGCTCATTCCTGGGATAAAATGGAGAAGGATTGGGCATGGCTGATAATAGCAAACTTGCTCTGCTGCTACCTGGAGTTATACTGGTACCAAAGGAAGGGATCACCCAGGTATCCCCTTCTCTTGAGGGTTTATACAGGACAACAGATTTTTTTTTGAGGAAAACAGCTGCCCTGCCCTTGTCGAAGGAGGGTGAGTACAGTAATTCCGTCATGTTCAGGGACAGGGAGAGGAGCCCACATGGCTCTTCTGAGATACTTTTGATCATATCTTCTCCTTCCTGGCTGAGCAGCAGTGACAGCAGAAGTGACACTTCCCTGGAGCAGTGGTGTGACAGTGGAGGTGTTCTTGCACACTCCCATGTTTCCCCTCAGATGAAGCCGCTCCCATCTCCGCGTGGCCCTGCCCTCCCACCTGGAGCCGACCTCCTGGTTAGGATGATGGGTGGAGTGAGCGGGGATCTACAATACAGACCTGTGCTGCTGTGAGGATGCGCCCTTGTGTCACAAGGGGCTCACCAACACTGGAGCTTCCTTCATCCCTGTCTCCATCCTCCTTCTCTTCCTCCAACCAGCTTCTTTCTTTCCTTCATCCCCAGACTTCATCCTTGTGCTTTATGCACCTGGCTGCCTTCCTGGGCAGACTCCACATGCTGCAGTCTCCTGGATCTCAGCTGGGAAGTGGCTGTGGAAGCTTTGCCAGTGATCCAGAAGACACCAGAGCTGGGTCTGGAAAAAGCCAAAGTGCTGCTGTGATAAATGCTCAGCTTGCCTGAGCCTCCCCAGGACCTTCTCCATGGGCTTACTGCTTGGAGCAGGTCTCCTCCATCCCACAGTTCCTAAGGAGGCATTCCTGGGAAGAATGTACCAGTGGCCAGGCTTGTTGAAGAGCTGACTGCCAAAGGCTGAGCACACCTGAGATCCCAAAGGGACCAAGGTCACTGTCCTCTCCCTCAGGAATCTCTGGTCCTGAGGACGTATTCCTGCAGATGTTGCAAAACAGGACAGCCCCTGAAAATTCATCCCAATGTGCCTTGTGCTGTTCCTTTTGGGGATTAATCCTGAAGGAACCTGAGGATCAGGGGCAGCCTCTTTGCTGTCTGCTGGTCCGTGGTTGCTCTTAACAGCCAATTCCCACTGACAGGATTTGCTCAGTGTACAGAGTAGGAGGAGAGGATGGAGACAGGTGCCTTCAATTTGTATTTATGCCTAATTTGTGTAACGAGGCAAGGACAGGTTCCTCATGTGCCTTGCAATTTACATCTTTTACTGACAAGATTATTTTTAAGCACTGTTTGTTACTAAACAAGTACAAAAGAGTTTGTATTTTTTTCCTTTGGGAAACAGGGAAGGATATGAGTGTTCCTTAATAACCATCCCCTTCCCAACTCTCACCTGCTGACTTTGTATTGTTGAAAACATTGACAATATTTTAAGCTTTGTACTGTACTGATGTTTATTTAAAAACTTTAGTGGAAAAAAAAATCTGTGAAAGCAAAACAATTGGTGTGGTGTGAAATTCCCAAATGCACAACTATAGAAGGTTATGAGTCATTAGAAAGAAAAAAGGATAATAATTACAGAGAGGATATACTAGAGTGATAATAATTACCATAATGAACAATAGGGTGTGGTTTTATCTGTGCATCTCAAAGCACTTTCAAGGTTTCACGATACCTATTGGATTTCATTCCCTTTCCACAAGGGAAGTGCAGAACGGCTGCCTTGACATTGATTAGAGAAATTTTCATTTATCATCCACAATCACAGAAGGGTTGAGTTTGGAAAAGATCTCTGGGGGCCAATTGGTCCAACCCTCAGCTCAAGCAGAGCCACCCAGAGCTGGTTGCCCAGGTCCTTGTCCAGATGGATTTTGAATATCTCCAAGGATGGAGACTCCATCACCTCTCTGGGCAACTTGTGCCAGTGCTTGGGCACCCTCACAGTAAAAAAGTGTTTCCTGATGTTCAGAGGAACCTGTGTTTGTGCCTGTGGCCTCTGGTCCTGGGACCCAGCACAGAGCCTTGCCCTGTCCACATTGCACCCTCCCTTCAGGGATTTATATACACCTATAAAATCCTTTAAGTATTCCCTGACCCCATCCTTTTTCCACCAAGGTACATATTCCTTGCTCTAGTCCTTCCCCCTGGTCTCAGGGACCACAGATTCCTGAAGGCTGATCTTGCTGGTAAAGACTGAGGTGTTCTCTATAGCCAGCTCCCACATCTTACTGAGCAATGGGCCCACATTTTCCCTACTCTCCCTTTTGTCACCTTACAGAAACCCTTCTGGTTGTCTTTGACATTCCCAAACAAATTCCAGTTAGACCTTGCCTTTCCTGATCCCCGCATACACAGATAATGTCTCTGTGTTCCTTTCTCTCCATGTCCTTGCTTTCACCTTCTCTCTGTTGCTTCTGTGTTTGAGTTTTTCCAGGAGCTCCCTGTTTATCCATGCATGCCTGCTTGCATTTTTCCCCAGCTTCCTGGTCATCGGAATGGACTGTTCTTGAGCTTGGAGATGACTCTTCCCAGGCATCCTTATCCCAGGGCACTCTACCAAGGGGACAGAGGCCTTTGAAGAGGCCAAAGTCCAAAGTCAAGTTTGATGTTTACCCTCCTCCCTTCCTTCAGGATCCTGAACTCCAGGCAACTCTGCATTTGACCCCCACATTCACAGCGAACCATGGCTGGTGAGTCTGATGTCCAGCAAAGCACCTCTCCTTGTTGGCTCCTCCATCACTTGGAGGAGGGAGTTACCAGCACTGCATTCCAGAAACCTCCTCAGCTGTGAATCACAGAATCATAGAAGGGTTTGAGGTGGAAGAGACCATAAAGATCATCTCATTCCAACCCCCTGCCATGACCAGGGACACCTTCCATTAGACCAGGTTTCTTAGGGCGCCATCCAACTTGACCTTCAATGTTTCCAAGGATAGGGCATCCACAGCTTCTCTGAACCACCAGTCCCAGGGCCTCACCAACCCCACACTAAATATTTTCGTTCTAATATCCAATCTAAATCTACTCTCTGACTTCACTTTGAAGCTGTTCCCCTTTGTCCTGTCACTACATGTTTTTGCAAATAGTCCCTCTCGATCTTTCCTGTAGGCTCCCTTCAGGTACTGGAAGACTGCAATTAGGTTACCCCGAAGCTTTCTCTTCTCCAAGATGAACAATCCAAATTCTCTTGGCATTTGCTCTTAGGAAATGCTCCATCCCTCTTTAGTTGTCCTCCCAGCAGGGTGGCTGAAGTCCCCCATGAGGAGCAGGGCCTACAAAGAGGCAACTGCCCAGTGCAGTGTCACCTGAACTGGTTATCCCTTGAACCCTTCCCCTGTAAGCTCTCCATTGGTTCATCATCCATGCAGAATTCCAGGCACTCCAGCTGTTCTCTCGCTAAAGGATGGTTCCCTCCCCTCACCTTTTTGGCTTGTCTGTATCCCTCTATTGCAACACTCAGGTCATGGAAGCCATTCCTCCACACCTTCCCGATCCCAACAAGATCCTGGCCCTGCAGGTGCACCCAGATCATGCCCAGTCCCCACACTGCTGCTAATCTCTACACACACTCCAGAGAGACACTTCAGCACACTGACTTTGCAGATTTAGGGATCCTAGTTTTAGGGATTTCTCCATCATGATGTTTTTTTTTTATTTTCTGATTCCTTTCTGTCATATCGCTTCAGGTCCTCAACTCATCAACCTTATCTGGGAGGGTTGTATGTGATCACATACATAATTCATCAATTTTTCCTGAATTTCAGAACTTAAATCCTCCAGAATATTTTCTATTTTTTCTTCCAATAACCAGTAATTTTAATTATTATTTCTTAATACAGCACGCAGACCAAGGCTTCTGCAGGTTGTGTTTTTACCCACCAGAGGGCGAGTTGTCTCCATCTGTGTCTGCAGTGCCACGAAAGTAGAGCCCGATAAAGAATTCCTTTTCCCTTTCACGAGTAGATAGCAGGGATGTGGGAAGCTAAAAAGGCTCATCTTAACCTTGGCAAGCCAGACTTGTTTGCACAGAAGTTGTCAAGGATTAAGCTTAATCCAGATCTTCACTTTAATTCTTTATTCCTCATTTCTCCTCTCTCCTGCTTTACAGTCACTGTTCCTAAGCACCAGCTTCTGCTATGACTTTTCTTCTACTTCCTTCTGTGGAATCCCAGAATGGTTTGGTTTGGAAGAGACATTAAAGATCATCCCATTCCAAACCCCTGCCATGGGCAGGGACACCTTCCACTATCCCAGGTTGCTCAACCTGGCCTTGGATACTTCCAGGAATGGAGCAACCACAGTGGGCAACCTGTGCCAGGGCCTCCCCACCCTCACGGGGAAGAATTCCTTCCCAATATCTCATCTAACCCTGGCCTCTGGCAGTTTAAAACCACTGCCCCTTGTCCTGTCATTGCATACCTTGTAAATAATCCGGTTTTGGCTCTCTTGGAGGCCCTTTAGGCACTGGAAAGGACTCCAAGGACTTCCCAGAGCCTTCTTTTCTCCAGGCTGAACATGCCTAGCCTGTCATCTTTACAGGCTGTGCACCAGGCACTCTGCCACACAGCCTTGTCACAAATTTGCAGTCACTCTCCTTGGGGATGATCCTTTGCACGTTGGAAGCAAGTTTCCTTCTCTGAGACAGGTCCTGTTCCCTGTTAAATGCTGCCTGGATATTGCAGCTTGAAAAATCAGTGTGAGGGCTTGATCAGGGTGCTGCACCTGGGTCTAGGTCAGCCCTCACACCAGCAGCTTTGCTGTCTTGCAGATTTAGCTCTGCCAGCCCTACTTGGCCTTCAGTCCATTATTTTCCTTTCTAAGCTCATCAGCCTCATTCTTTATCTGCCACCGTCTGGCTTTCTTCTCTCTCCCACACTGTGCTCAGACAGACGGTCTGGCTGCAATTCTCCCTGCTTAACTTCTGCTTACAAAACCCTCAGATCTGCCGCCTGCCCTTGAATCACAGCCTGGCGTGGCTGGTGTACTGGTGATAAATAGAACAAAGCAAAGATGCACAAAAACCTTATTTTTCATGGAATCCTAGAAGGTTTGTGTTGGAAGGGACATTCAGGATCATCTTTTTCTAATCCCCTTACCATGGGCAGGGACACCTTCTACTAGACCAGGTTTCTCCCAAATCCTGTCCAACCTGGCCCTGAACACTTCCAGGGATAAGGAATCCATTTCTTTTGGGGAATCCACAACTTCTGTAGGCAACAAACAACTTCTCTTTTCCATGGTGATGGGTTTAACTCTGTTTTCTCTCTTGCATTTGGGAGTGACCTTTGCACAGCCACCCTGTGATGGTATCCCTGATGCTTCTTTTCGCCCCTTCCCCAAGAGATAAAAATGAAAGAGGAATTATATCAGTGCTACATATGAAAAATACACTATTTCACAACTCTATACATTTTTATACATCTTTATATACATCATAAGCCAGCACAACCACTTCTGTTAAAATATTTCAATCACTCCAGGTATGGATTTGTCCCTTCACAACTGCTCCTTACCCTGGGCACTGCACAGGGCAGGGAAAACTCCCCGAAAAGAAGCAGTCCAAATGCCACCACCCGTTTGGGAGGCCAAGATGCTTTAGTGTGAGGGGGTTATGAGGGGGCTCTGAGGGGCTGTGAGGGGGACACTAGCGGACTATGAGGGTCTGCGAGGGAAAAATCTCTAATAAAACAGGAGTAACGCTTTCCACGTCCTTTTTCCACGCTGCGGGGCCGGACTCCCCTCACGGGAGGTGGGGGGGGCGGTTCGGCCCCTCAGAGCCCTCCCCGTTGCCACGGCGGCCGCGCGCGCCGCGGCGCTCACTGCGCAGGCGCAGAGAGAAAGGCGCGAAGGGCCCCGCGCATGCGCACTGAGAGCGCAGGCAGTTGCCGTGGAGACGCGTCGGCCGCCGCCGCCGCCGCCATGAGCTCGGGGCCGGAGCCGGGGACACGGCCGGGGACACTGACAGGGCCCCCGATCGAGCCCGAGCCGGGGCTGCCCTTCCTCCCCGGCTGCACCATCAAGGACCCCACGGTGAGCGCGCCCGCCCAGTGTACCCCCGCTGTACCCCCTTCCCACGGGAGGCCCCCCGGATCGAGATGGGCTGGCCTGGCGGGTGCCTCCTGAGAGGCGATCTCAGAGCGGGCTGTGCACCTCCCCGCACCCACTTCAGGTGGTGTCTGGTATCCCCTGAAGACATTCTCTGCGAATCTGGTACTCCCTCAGACTTTCCTGTAAATCCACGGGAGACTTGGAACCCCTAAACTCGACAATATTCATAGAACCGTGTAATGGTTTGGGTTAAAAGACCTTAAAGACCATCCCATCCCACCTCCCTGCCATGGGCAGGGACACCTTCCACGATCCCAGATTGTTCCAAATCCAGCCTGGCCTTGGGTGCTTCCAGGGATCCAGGGGCAGCCACAGCTTCTCTGGGAAACCTATGCCAAGGCCTCATCACTCTCACAGGGAACAATTCCTTCCCAACATCCCATCTATCCCTGCCCTCTGGCAGTGGGAAACCATTGCCCCTTGTCCTGTCCCTCCAGGCCCTTGTCCCAAGTCCCTCTCCAGCTTCCCTGGAGTTCCTTTAGGCAGCAAAAGGGGCTCTAAGGTGTTCCTGGAGCCTTCTCTTCTCCAGGTGAACACCCCCAGCTCTCCCAGCCTGGCTCCAGAGCAGAGGGGTTCCAGTCCCCAGAGCATCTCCATGTTTTCCTGTGGACTCGCTCCAACAGGTCCATGCATTTCTGGTGTTCTGGGCTCCCAGCCTCGATGCAGCACTGCAGGTGGGGTTTCACAAGAGCAGAGTAGAGGAGGAGACATCTTCAGAGAACATGTTACCCCCTGAACTCACACTAAGGGTGTGGAACCTGCTGTTCCCTCAGATCACTCTGTAATTCCCCCAAGAGGCCTGGTACCTCCTGCATTCATCAAATATCCCTGAGACAACTTGGTGTCCTTTGAACTCATGTCCTGGGAACCTCAAAGTCACCAGACCCTGGACATGACCCCCAAAGAACCTGGAGCTCTCTAAACTCATTTGATGCTCCCCAGCAGATTAGATATGCATTTAACTCTCCCCCAGGGACTTGATGTTTCCCAAAACCACCAATTACCTGCTGGACTCACTTCTGGGGGATCTGAATGCTCTTTACCCACCTGGTATCTCCTGATCCCACCCACAGCAGACCTGGTACTCCCATAATTCTTCCAATGTTATTGAACATTGCAATCTCTTCCCAAGGGACCAAGTATCCCTGAACTAACCTTCAAGGGGACTTGGTACTTTTAATCTTCTCCCCAAGGTATCCATTGCATCATGTGCCCATCTTATAACCCTGAATTTGTCCTGATAGCTTTGGAGAGAGGCTCACACACCCCTCTCCTCCCCCTCATTTGTGAGCCTCATTTGAAATTCCAAAAGTTTTTTCCATAACTGCAGAACTAGTCTGCAAACTCACTCCTTTGGATATTCAGTTCCCCTGAATCCATCCAATAATTCCCCCATAGTTCATGAGATACCCCAAAGGAAATCCCCAAACTTGCTTTACAGTCCTGAAACCTGATTCCCTCAGGAAAACTGGTGTTTCTCTGAACCATCTGAGTTTTCCCCAAGCAAGGTCTGCTGAACTGATACTGATACTGTCCTGAACCAAATTCCTTAAATTCACCTGATACCTCCTCAACTGCATATACCCAGGAAAACCAATATTGATCAAACTTTGAGCATTCCTCCACCAGGAATTAATCCCCCAAATCACCCCAATATAAATATTTCCTGGATATAATTTATCTATTACATAGATACATCTTGAAGTCACCAGTCTCATTGGCAATCAACACCTTCATGATACCCCTTCCTCCAAAGCTCTGATACTTCCAAAACTGCTCTCCTGGTGTTGCCTGGAGAACTGAATCCTTGACAATCCAGGTCTGGAACCTGATACTGATGAGAGAAGTGGTATCCCACCACAGAACTGGTGCCATCACAGCTTCCAGGATCACCCCCAGGAAGTGACACATCCTCAGCTGCTCCCAGATTCTGTGGAAGAAGAAGTCTCATCCTCATCCTCATCCTCATCCTCATCCTCATTCTCATCCTCATCCTCATTCTCTGCACCTGATACCTAAATGAGGAAGCGACCTTTCCTTTCCCCCATCCAGTGGTCCAGGCCCTAAGGACCTGATAACCCCAAATCCTCCCAACATCCTCTTGAGGATGTGGTGCCACAGAGAACTGATTCTTCCATTTATTTCTCTGATACACTAAAAAAATCCCCAAGAAGTGTGTTGTTTCATGCCTGGTTTGGGCACATGAGGGATTTACTGCCTCCCTGGAGAGCACCTTTAACAGAAAACATTCCTGGCTGCATTCAGCTTTGTATTTGAAAATTACTTGTCACAGAATCATGGAATGGCTTGGGTTGGAAGGAACCTTAAAGATAATCTTGTTCCAACCCTCTGCCATGGGCAGGACCACCTTCCACAGACCAGGTTGTTCTAAGCCCATCCAACTTGGCCTAAATGAGTGACAACTGAGTAGTAAATAGAGTAAATTACTCATAATAAATAATCATCCAGTAATAAAGATTATCTCAGACTTATTATTAGATAATAGTATTTCCCTGAAGTAATTTATAACATCTTGGAAATCTGCAGTTTTCCAGTCTATAAAACTGGCATCACAATACTTTCCAAGTGAATGCTGAGAAGTTCTGAAGGAAAGCCCTGTGTTCAAATAAAGTGTTGTTACTGCTTAGTGCTCACAGGGAAACAGGCACTGGGAGAGGGAATGGTGTTTGTGTGAAGTGTCACAGACTTGGCAAAAAAGAAGGCTTAATTCAGTGGAATTTCTTCAGATAAACACTGGCAGCAACTGAGATTAGGAGTTTACATTCTGGGCTTTCCCTTTTAAATTTGCATTAATCACCTGATTCTGGGAGATGTTATCTGGCATCCAGGCTCACTTTGGGAGAGCTTATCCACTCTGGAGCCTTATGAACCAATGAGGTGTTTTCTTTAGGCAAATGTGGGCTCTTGAAAGCCTGTACACTTCCAACAAACACTGATATTACTTGAATTAAAGACAAACTTCCTGGTTTTCCTTGAATATTTTCCCCACAGCTTTCTCTCAGTATTTATTTAACAGGAGGAAGTAGCAGTTCTGTGGCACTTTATAAGATGTTCTGCTAACGTATCTTCAGACAAATCTTTTTTTTCACCTGTTTTCCTCACTGCTCTCTCCATTGCAAGATCTATAGTAGCAGTTTAAAGAGAAAACAGGGAATTATGTGGAATTCAAGTGGGGCCTTGAAGGTATAAATAAGATTAGAGGCTTAACCATGAAGGCGAGGGAGGGGGTGGAGAAGAAGCAGCTTGCATGCCTGAGGTTGAACTGTCTGCAAGCCTAGGGCTGAAAAAGGAGCTGGAGCTTGTTCTCTCAGCACTAGAAATGCTTACAACTCTGTTTTACTTGGCAAAAGTCAAGAGGTTTTATTATCAGGGACTCATAATTTCCCCTGCCTTCTCTGGAGCTCTAAGTGTTGAAAGCCCAGTGGGAGCAGGCAGGCTCTCGGAGTGCAGGTGAGGTGCCACGTGTGGTGGAGAGTGCAGCAAGTGGAGTAGTTGGATGTCACTCAAGTCTGACCCTGCTCTTCAGTGGTGAAGAACAAGACTGGCTGACCGAGCTCAGGTCCTGTGCACAGCTCTGACTGAATGCAGCCCTGGGAGAAGGACTTGAGGCTGCTGATGGATGAGAGGCTGGGACCCAGAAACCCCCCACCATGTCCTGAGCTGATCCCTCTATGTGAGCAGCAGGGGTGGGGGCGATTCTACCCCTCTGCTGCACTCAGGTGAGACCCCTACCTGCAGAGCTGCCTCCAGAACTGGGGTCCTCAGCATAAATAGGACATGGAGCTTCCGGAGCAAATCCAGAGGAGGCCACGGAGATGCTCCAGGGGCTGGAGACCCTCTGCTCTGGAGCCAGGCTGGGAGAGCTGGGAGTGTTCACCTGGAGAAGAGAAAGATCCAGGGAGACCTCAGAGCCTCTTCCAGTGCCTAAAAGGGCTTCTTGAAAGATGGGACATACTTTTTAGCAGGGCCTGTAGCAGTAGGACAAGGAATGATTATTTTAAATTCAGAGGCTTAATTGAGATTAGATACAGGGAAGAAGTTTTTTACAAAGAGGGTGGTGAGGCCCTGGCACAGGTTGCCCAGAGAAGCCCCTGGATCCCTGGAAGTGTCCAAGGCCAGGTTGGACAGGGCTTGGAGCAGCCTGGGGTAGTGGAAGGTGTCCCTGCCCACGGCAAGGGATAGAACTGGATAATCTTTCATGTCCCTTCCAACTCAAACTGTTCTATAAGTCTATGACTGTGTAGGGAGGTGATAAAACAACTGATGTGCTTTTGTAGATTTCATAATTGCAGTTTTGTGAGCATGACATGCCTTGAATTAACCCAGCAAAGAAAATCCTCTATCATGCCCAGAGGAGGGTTAAGAAAACAAGTAACAATGGAATACACAGAAGGTGCACAACAGTGAAGGGAGCACCCGAAGGCAGTAACTGAAGTCCCATGGTGCTCTCTACTGCTGACAAATAGGGTAGGGAACAAAGAGCTGGTGAGATAAATACCAGGGCAGATAAAGTGCTGACACATTGTTCTAGGCACTAAATATGGTGGCAATCAGGAAATTCAGTTCTTTAGAACTGAAATTAAATTCAGAAATTTAAATTCTTCTGGAGTCTGTGGCAATGCAGGGATCTGAGTTCATTATCATGCTTTGTACATCAACCATTTACTGTTTTTTCCACTTCCCTGATCTAAATACAAAATTTGATTTTAAATAATTGCTGCAGTAGTTTATAATAAAGTGCTGGGTGTGTGTGTGGGGGGAGACATTCTTGATATTGCACTCTCTTACTGGTTTTTTTTTGTGCTTCCAGTAGCTGTATCTGCTAAATTCATGCAGTATTTTGATAGCTGGATTTCCTTCCAACAGAAAACATCTTTTCATCGGTCCCAGACACTGGACTTCAAAAATGGATATGCCTTTTCCCGGCTGCCAAGAGAGGGGGTTGGTGGGGACACACTTTTTGAAAATCATCTCTCTCAAGATGAATTAGATGATTTATGCACCAAGGGAGCCACACTGACCTATGGGCAAGTCAAGAGGTCTGCACCTTCCCGCTTCATTCCAGCATTCGTGGCTTATGACAAAAAGGTATAAAGAAGCTGATTGCAGGAATATCACTGGCCAAATTCGGAGACATAAACAGTCAGCTCCAGGGTTCACAGGACTGCCTACAGCAGTTTTCAGATGCCAGAGCCCTTAGTCAGAGACAGCTGAATCCCAGACTGAAAGAGGCTTTCTTTGCTCGGGAGGAGGATTATAATACGTAAACGATGTAAGACATTCCCTGCAAGTTACACTCGAGCATTTCCAGCAGATGTTGGAAAAGAGGTTTGATTAGCTCTGGAAAGCTCCAGTTTATAAGCATTGCTCTGTAAGCCACAGCCTGGAGTTTTGTGTTTCCAAAACTATATTGAGGTTGTAATTGAGCTTTAACTGGAAATGTCAGTCTGCAGTGGGAAACCTGGTAGCCTGTTTGACCGTGGTCTATCTATTCATGCTCCATGAGTGCTTCCCGTGTTACATCTTGGTGATCACATCAGACTGGGTGGTGGCTCCTGTGTCTTCTCAGAGCAGTCCTGAGCTGACCCTTGGTTTTCAGTGTGCCAATGGCCCAAGCTCCAGCCAGCAGCCGTGGATGGAGCAGCTGCTGCAGTGGGAGCTGCAGGGCTCGAGAGCTCAGCACGTGCAGGCTCCGCACGCTGCCAGCCCTGCCAGAGCAGCCAGCCAGCCCTCAGCCCGGCTGTCACACAGGCTGGGGAACAGATGTGCTCTGTTAATTGCTGAGGCTGCTCCTTCAGAGTAATGTAGATGTTGCTGTTTAATCTGTCAGATCCTTCTCTGCCCCTCCCTTCAAGCCACAGGAGCAGCAGAGGCCCCAGGGCTGCTCAGGATGTCACAATCCCTTGTGGGGCACTTTGCTGACTGATAGGAACTTGCTGGCTTTATCATCTCTTAATTATCCAGGCCTCTGGACTGATGTAGGCTGGGTATGCAAGGCCTGATTGGCCACCTGCACCTTCTTAGGGGCTTTGAATGATCTTGAAGGGAATATTCCTCCTACTTCTGCCAAGCAGAGGGACTGGCTGATTAGTTTCCTTGTTTGCCCAGCAAAAATCAGTTTTTGCTGTCAGTGCTGGATAGATATGACTTCAGAACATGGAAAGGGACCTTAAAGATCATCTTGTTCCAGCCTCCCTGCCATTCCACTAGACCAGGTTGCTCAGAGCCCCTCCAGCCTAGCCTTAAAATGATGACCCCTTTCAGATTTTAAAATCCTCACATGTAGTTGAACTCTTTACTAAAATCTATGGATAACTTCCTTAAATCAGAGCTGTAAAGATGACAAATAAAGAGCCTTGTGTGTCAGTAAAGTAGATTACTGTCAGCAGCCAAGCACCTGGCAATAGGTGAAATAGCAGGTCATCAAGAAATAGGGAAAAGGCTGTATTTTTACACTTGTCTCAGGCACACCAAATTTGCAAAAGGCACATCTTGATAAAACTCTTCTGGTGCCTGTGCTGTCACTCACAGATTGGACCACAGTTGTCTTTGAAGATTTTTAGAATCTAGTCCAGTAATTTTACACCACGAAAGCAAATTACAAATAAATTATTAGCCTTGATACACTAATCATGGTGTTCAAATTGTTTTTTTCTCTCTCCCTTTTCTATATTGTCCCTTGGGCAGGTTTTGAAGTTTGATGCCTACTTCCAGGAGGAAGTTCCTATCTCTCCAGAGGAGCATTACCGGATCCGCCACGTCTGCCTCTACTACTACCTGGAGGATGACAGCATGTGTATCATCGAGCCTAGGGTGAAGAACTCGGGTCTGGTTCAAGGCAAACTCATGAAACGCCACCGGGTGCCCAAGAATGAGCAGGGGGATTATTACCACTGGAAGGATCTGAACCTGGGTATCAACCTCACCATCTATGGCCGGACCTACCGACTGGTCAACTGCGACCCCTTCACTAAGGTGTGTTGTAGGGAGAACACTGACAGACAGACTCCTGGGAATTGCAAGGTTTTAATTACCTGGTAGAGTCCAGCAGTTTGCAGTGGTAGCTTTTGTGATATGGGTGCTCGCAGTCTTTCATTTGCTTTTTGTGTAGATTTCTTTTTTCAGGCCAAAGGGGAGTTCAGGGTATGACATCTGTTGAGGGCAAGTTAACTGCTCAGTATTTTTGTTCCAGAACTGCTGGGAGTCCATCCGTTGTCCTCAGCACTTCTCTTTACAATACAAATTCTAAGTTCATATCTGGGCAGTTTAACTGCTTGGAGTCCAGATGAAACATTGTGCATACATGAGAGGGAAATGAGTGATCCTGACTCTTTTCTGATTTAATATTCCTCTGGTAGGAACAGTGGAAGGGAACACAAGCAGTAACTCTGCAGACATCCACAGCCAAGCCATGATCTGTGGGTTGAGAATCGTGGTATGAAATGACCTTTCTAAGAAAGCCTACTCATTGCCTGCTTTTCTATTTTTGGCTATTTCTGTGCCAGTAAATGAGATAATAATGATCCAATAACAAGAAATAAGAGTTACCAGTACGCTGGTATCCTGCTAGATTGCCCCCAGTAAAATCTCAGCCCTGGTCAGCTACTATTCTTCCAGGCCAGGAGTTAGACTGCTCCAGGGACTATTCCCAATAGATGAATTACATGCAGTCAACCTGTCCTGGAGGCTGGGAGAGTTTAAGTTGAGGCTTTTCCTTGTTAGTTGGCCTCAATGCCCAGGAATGTTCCCAAGTATGTATAATAGGTTGGTATAAATGTGGCCATGGAGCCAGCTCTGCTGGAACTGAGTGCCTGCTGAAGTCAGTCCACATCAAATGAAGAGCTGGTCCTCATGTTAATACTGATGGAAAACATGGAATAAGCTATGTGGGTCTACATCTCAAGGCAAATAGAGTATCAGACTCATTTACTGACATCTTCCAGACCAGAAAATAGTGAGTCTGAAAATGTGAACCTGCCTTGTGAGTCTCCAGGGGGATCTCATATTCCTGTGGGAGATGTTTGCATAGGTGCTTCCTGGGCTGAATGTTTTCATGGACCACTTTCCAAAGCCAAAAAGGGAACAAGTCCCTTGACTTTTGAGGTTGGTTTGGGTGTGACTGATGCAAGTCCACAAGTCCTGGATTTTGTTCATGGTCCAAGGTAAGCAAAAAATCCCTTTATAAACAAGCAGATGGCACTCTTTCTGTGGGAAAAGTACTCCTGAAAGATGGAATGAAGTTGCTACTAACACATATCCTCGTGCCTGAGAGGTCTTGATGTGTGGGTCACACTAGCTTCTTCTTACTGTCTGACACAGCCCTAAGTTCTTGCAAATTCAGGCTAGCTACATCTGTCTTTATACAGCAATTTAATATTTTTATATTTACATAAAAGAGGTCAACTGACAGTTATCTTCCATTTAAAGCCCTAAGGCCAGGGAAAACTGTGCTCAAGTGAAACCTGAGATAGGATGCTCAGGACAAGACTGCTCTGATTAATTCAAGGGTAAGCAAAGATAAGAAGCAGCTTAAACAAATAGATTTGTCATCTGCTGTATTTTGCTGTTGCTGTAGAATTCTCTGTGAGGAGTGAACTTTCAGAATTCGACCTCTCTCATCCCAGCCCACCTGTAACCTCTAGTCACCTCTTACCTTCAGAACTCCTGGCAGCATTAACACCTCAGATGACCTTCCTAGGTGTTCCTGGAGAGCCAAGGACTTGTAGTGAACCCTCCAGAGGAACTGGTTTTGGATCCTTACACAGAACAGCGTCGGACACCTGCACAAAAACGCATCATGCCCACAGGTCCTGACCCCTTCAGGCAGTTTCTGACCTATGACACAAAGGTGAGAGAGCTGGGGATTACCCAAATTATTGTATAATTACCCACATCACACTGGTGAGGCACCTCCAGTCCTGTGTCCTGTCTCTGGGCCCTTCACTTTAGGAAAGACATTGAGGATCTGGAGTGGGTCCAGGGAAGGGGCTGGAGCACCAGGAGAGGCTGAGAGAGCTGGGAAAGGGGCTCAGCCTGGAGAAAAGGAGGCTCAGGAGGGACCTTCTGGCTCTGCACAATTCCCTGACAGGAGGGGACAGCCGGGGGGGGGTCAATATCTTCTCCCAGGTAACTGGAAATGGCCTCAAGTTGTCCAAAGGGAGGTTTATGTTGAATTAGGAAGAATTTCTTCACAGAAAGGGTGAAACAGGCTGCCCAGGGAGGTCGTGGAGTCCCCATCCCTGAAGGTGTCCAAGGAATGACTGGACATGGCACTCAGTGCTCTGGGCTGGGTGACAAGGTGGGGGTCAGTCAGAGGTTGGACTCAATGATCTTCCAACCTAAAAGTTTCTGTGATTACAGTGAATATATGCTGCTGAAACCCAGGTCTTGTGAGTGTCTGCAACCTCACTCATTCTAAATTGTCTCAGTCTGCTGAACAGACTCCAGACTGCTCCTTTCTTGGCTTTAGTGAGAAACAAAACCTTTTATGTTTTTTTTTTTCTGGGCTTTGTGCCTTGTAAACAGCTCATCTTTGGATTGTAGGGTCTGTGCTCAATATCATCCATTACTCTGTTGCTTTCTGTTGGGATGAGATAAGCCACCTGCCTCTGGAATTTAGCAGCCAGATGCAGTTCTATTAGGAAAGGTCTTGCTGCATCCACTCCTCTCCTCCCCGAAAATATTGATGCCAGGTGCCAGAGCAGACAATTTCAGACAAACACAGATGCCCCTTGCTCTGACTACATTCTCCCTGTGTCTCTCCTGCCTCTTCAGGAGCTGAACCTTGGGGAAGTCTTGAGCATCTCAACGTGATGAGTTTGGTTTCTGCGGTACCAAAAGATGATTCTGACCCATGTTTGTCTGCTTTTTTTTCTCCCCGCCAGGTGCTTCGCTTCTATGCCATATGGGATGACACCAACTGTGCCTTTGGTGATCACCATCCCTGTGTCATCCATTACTTCTTGGCAGATGACACAGTGGAGGTTCGGGAAGTCCACAAGAGAAATGATGGGAGAGACCCATTCCCGGTACTGATGAGACGCCAGCGCTTGCCCAAAATCTTTGTGGACAAGAACAGTAAGTTTAGATTGGCACATCCATCTGTGCTAAGGTGTTGTTGTTTCATGGTCAAAAAAAAGTTCTTCAAATGGTCACTAAATTCTTTATCTTTTGGGAAACAGTGGCAGGACAGCAGTGCCAGCATCTCCCTGTAACTATTTATACACCTTGGTTTTATATCCCTTTTCACTAGGAAATGTTAACATCTCCCTGATTAATTTATTTTTTTCCTTCTGCTTCCTTGTCCTTAAGAGAACTTCCCAAGCTGTGTGCTGGAGATCACTGACCACGAGGTACAAGAGTGGTATTCACCCAAAGATTTTGGTATTGGCAAAACCGTCACCCTCCTTGGACGCACCTTCTTAATCTATGATTGTGACAAGTTCACCCAGGACTTCTACCGTGAAAAATATGGAATCACAGACTTCCAGCCAGTGGATGTAAATGAGAAACCACTTGAAAAAGTTCCACAGGTACTGCAAACAATTTCTCAAAAGAAGGGAGGAAAGGAAGCAGTTGATGTAAGCCCTTATAATAAAGCAGAGATTCAACTTAGTAAGAACCTGTAAAAAACAAGTTCAGCTTAAAGAAAAAAATCAAATAATTTAAAAAAGACAAGGCAAGAATGGCCATAATTGATATAAAAATGAAAGCCTGGCTACTCACACTACTGAACTCTCCCTCACTCTCCAAAACAGTGTTGCCAGGTCCAAACTGCCTACTGGGGGGTGGTCACAGCCCTTGTTACCTCCCAAACTGAGCCCAGAAATGGTTTAGAGTTTTCTGGCTTAGACCACAGACACAATGGGGATTAGGTTATTTGATGGCTGAGTTCCTGTGCATTGGGAAGGTTTAGTTGGGACTAGATGATTTTAAGGTCCTTTTCAACCCAAACCATTCCGTGGCTCTTTAATATAGCCATAACCTCTTAATTCAGAGAAATTACCTGGCTTTCCGAGTTTCAGATTTGCTTAATCCTTTTATGTTTTCATTAAATACAACACATGGCCAGGCTGGTATCATCCATCTCTACTGGGCAGGATATCACAGCTCTTGCTACCTGGTGGCAGAATGTTTCGTTCCACATCTGATGGGCTTTGCTAAGTCTTGTGAGCTTTGTCTTCTTCTTAGTTGCAGCTATTTATGATATGGCTGATATCTTCTCTGGATGCAGGTAATTCCTCCCTATAATGGTTTTGGCATCCCTGAAGACTCTCTCCAGAACTGCCTTAGTCTGTTTCCAAAGCCTCCACGGAAGGATATCCTTAAGATGCTGGAGAATGATCACAAGGTCCTGCGGTACCAGGTGGCCCTGGTAGGTGTTTTCCTTGGTGGAATAGTGCCAGCAGGATGGGAGGAGCAGCCTGCTCAGAGAGGGGTGTTGGCAAACTCTCCTTTGTGCCAGTGGGAAAAGAGAGCTCCCCAAGCTAACACGAGTGTCACTGGGGGTTGCCATGGGGTTACTTTGTGCTTGCTGTGACAACTGGCAGCCCTAGACAAAACTAGACAAAAAAAAAAAAAAAAAAAAAAAAGCCAGAAAGTACAAACCAGACCTGCTACAAACCCACAGCCATTTATGGAAAAACTCCCTCTGCCACTGCTTCGTGACAGATGGCTCCAGCTGAAGCAGCCTGCACTGGGCACTGTGCCTCTGCCCCTGCCACCACTGCCACCAGCCAGTGCTTGATGTCTCTGCTGCTGGCTCCAGCCCCTGTCCTTCTCCAGGCAGGTCCTGGATGCAGCTGCCAGCAAGGAGCTGTCCTAGCACAGCAGCCAAGTGCTGGTGTAGAAGCTGGAAAATCCATGAGAATGGCGTTTTCCACCCACAACAGCACCCAGGCCCTGGCCTTTGTGCCAGCTTTACAGCTGGTTTATACAAGGAGCCTCTGACACATCCAGCAGCAGCGATGGCATTTCCTGTGCTGCCTTGTGCCTGCCCTCTCCAAACACTCCGGGTGGATAAGGGCTGGTTTCTTTTCCCTATTGTGCAGGAGTTCCCTAAAGGTCACAGCTGAGGAGTTAAGATCCACTTAGCTTTCAACTAAGCAACTAAATCCACTGATGTGTCAGGGGAGTGACTTCCTGTGACTAAGGGCTGAAGCAGCACCAGCCTCTCTCAGGCACTCAGCATAATGAAAGTGTAATTTAAGTCTGAATTTTACAGCCTCTCTGGGATGGATCATTCCATATAGGATATTCCTTTCTCTTGGATTACACAGGCTGTGGAAACACTGAATATACTTTGGTAACTTCAGTCCAGATTCTGCTTCAGTGGCTTGAGTAAAGCAAGTAACCTTTGAAATTCAGATCCTAAGTGCTGTCTAGTTCTTTGTTACAATGTCAGCACATCAAGTGCTTTGTTTAGTCAGCTATAAAAAAAAGCTCTGGGCTCTGGGTGCTTATGAGTGGGTTACTAGGTACTCCTAAGCACCCCAGGCAAGGAAAGCCTGGTTCAAATGCTCTGTTCCAAACCTGCTACCTTTGCTCTAGGAATCACCAGTGCCTGAGGACAAAAATCGTCGTTTCATCCTCTCTTATTTCCTCTCCGATGACACAATCAGCATCTATGAACCCCCAGTCAGAAACTCTGGCATCCTTGGAGGCAAATACTTAAAAAGGACCAAAGTTACCAAGCCAGGGTCTACTCCAGAGAATCCCATATATTATGAGGCCTCTGACTTCACCATTGGTTCTACAATTGAAGGTAAAATCCAGCCTGGATTTATAATACTCTGCTCTGATATGTCATTTATTGCATGGACAGTGAATATCCCTTCCCTCACTTGAAAGATCTGCTGCTTCTGGGTCTCCCCACATCTGAGTTTCCAGATCAGCAGCTGGTGTGCATTGATACAACTTTGTTACTGTCAATGTTTGAACTTTTCAATCAGTGAAATTATTCTTATTTGAAGAAGTGAAACAAGTAGCAGAGCTGGCTCAAAGCTGAGCCCAGCCACAGGAGAGGACTCCTGCTCCCTCCTGGATGAAGAAATTACTTTAATCTGTGCTAAAACACAGGTAACACTAATTCTTTGATGCTTCTTCCCCAGTGTTTGGCCACAGGTTTGTTATCATTGATGCTGATGAATATGTGCTGAATTATTTGGAGGGAAACGCAGAGAGTTTCCCTGCAGCAACCGTGCAATCCATAAGGGATCATTTCCTCCCACGGAAGGTGGTAGTGGAGACTACCAGCAGGTAGCTACAGAGACTGGGGTGGTGGGGCTAAATAAGACTCAGGGCTGACAGCTAAGGGCATTTTCAGCAGCCTCCCTGGGCTCCAGCCTCCTGCTGTGCTGGTGGTTTAGCTCCAAGAGGAGGAGGAATGTTTGGGCACATTCAGAGGGTGTGAAGTGCATACAGTAAAATGTTGTGGCTGCTGCCAGCCCCAAAACCTCCTGGGAGAGCTCTGGCTCAGCAACAGAGACAGAGAAGTGGTCACAGCACCGAGCCTGAGTTCAAGAAGTGTTTGGACTTCCAGCCAAAATCGTAGAATCACAAAATGGTTTGGGTTGGAAGGACCTTAAAGATCAGCTCAGTCCAACCCCTGCCACGGGCACGGACACCTTCCACTGTCCCAGGTTGCTCCAAGCCCCATCCAAACTGATCTTAAACACTTCAGGGACGGGGGACACATCTTTTCCCAAAAGCCATCAGTTCACTGTAACAGATGCTGCCAACTTGAGCTGCTTGATGGTTGTAGGCTCAGCAGTTGGTGGGAGGAGTCTTTTTTAGGGCATTTATTCCTTGGCTTATCAGCCCATCAGAGCCTAGACCACATCCTACTTTTAGCTGTCTGGACCCAGTTTGTGTGACCTAGTAACAACCCAGTTACCTCAGAATGTGGGTTGGAAGCAGCTATATCAAGTTTCCCAGTTTCTGACACTGTGGAGCACAAAGGGAAATGCTTCTTTTTCACTCAAGTGTCACAGCAAGGCTGCCACAAAGAGTTTTTACGTTAAATCCTGTTATTCCTTTCTTCTACAGTGGCATCCCCAAGAAGGACCTGGATGATTTAATTGTAGAGGTTCAGAAAGAACTGAAGCTCCAACAGCCCTTCAACACCAGGCAGTTTCATGAGGCATTTCATCATTTTGACAAGGAGGGCTCTGGCTTCCTGGATAAAGCAACATTTTTAAACATTTGTGACAGGTTCGATGTGCCGAGCAGCACCATTCTTCTTAAAAAGGTCAGATGGAAGGGGTGCTGTGCGTGTGGAATTCACCTCCTATGCTCTTCCAAAAGATCTCTTCTAAAAATCAATCCTAACCAGCTGCTCTAGCCTTCAAAGGAGAACAAATTGAAGAAAAGGGCAAGAGTCCCAGTTTAGAAAAAACTTCTGAGCTGTTAGACTGAGCCTATGTCTTAGATGAGATAATAATTGCTGTCCTTAAGGAAAGGGAAAAAATGTTATCCAGGTTGTCCCCCATGTTTGGCTGCACTGTAATGTGTGAAAATTGCTGCTGGTTCAGGTCTTGGATGAGTAGAAGAGGTTGTGTATTGTGACAGAGATCAGGAATCATGACAGAGATCAGGGACAGGCTCCTGCAGAGCTTGGAGTGTCAGTGATGGCTTAAGCACAGCTGGGATTGAGTAGAGGTGACACTGAGGTGTTCAAGGAATGTGCCTTAGGAAAGCTTAGAGGCATTCCAGATTTAACAGCAACTGAACTGAAGGTCTAAGAACTAAGTATTTTAAAATTATTATTATTATTTTAAAATCATAATGCCCTGGTTAACACTTGCTGGGCACTATGAGCAACAAACAGCACATGGAGGTCACAATCTGCAAAGCAGAAAATGTGAGGGAAACAGGGAAAAACTTCTGCAGTGAGGATGGAGGATCCTTTCAGGAATATGACTGGCAAGGATGTTTGTTCAGCATCACGTGATAGGCAGTAGGTTAGTGGGCAATAAAGGGGGACTCAGACTTTAGAAAAATCTAGAAACCAGAGGGAGTTATTTCCCCAGCTAAAATAAAAACTTTTCTAAAGCAGCCAAATGTGAGCATCACAGCCATGGTTAGAAAGGTGCTTGGGCAGGGGATTTGTGTCTCTGAATGTGGGGTGAATAAAAGCCCTGACAAGCACCCAGGGCTTTGCTGTACCAGAGCTCATCAGAGCTCACTCTGCCCTGAGGAATTTACAGTGTGGTGACAGTCTCTGCTCCACTCTGAGAGTGAGAGAGAAGTAACATTCCTAAATTTATGTGGAGAACCTGTGACAATTGAAGCTAAACTCCCACGTTTGAGCCCCAGTCTAAGATGTATGCACTAAAAACATCCATCTCCTCTCCTGAAATCTTAATTCCAGTGTTCCCAGAGCCCTGAGAAGCGTGGCAGGGCTATAAATTAAACATATGGCAGAGAGTTCACTGCCTGGAGAGGAGCACAGCTGTCAGTCACTGAAGCAAACCCCAGAGAATCTGTCTCCAGGCGACAAGGGGAAGAAGAATCCTTTCAAGGAATTGTGATATTAGACCTTTTCCATCTCGCTGGGTGTCAGAAGGAGATTAGCTATGCAATTAAAAAAACAAAAGCTTTCTTTCTTCCCCTGAAGCAGACAAAGGCTGTGGCTCTGTAATACAATGCAGGGTCAGGCACGGACACCAGAACTGGCTCATTAGTGGGGCTGTCACCGAGCTCAATTATCTGTGTCTCCCCTTTATGCCGTGTGCACACACCAAAGTGACACCAGGGAACAGTGACTGTTCTCATACACTGCCCCCACCCCACTTTTGGCAGGGATTTCTGCAAGATTTCCTGTGGCCCATCCAAGTCTGTGGCCATGCTTTGTGTTTTTGCAACTCTGTTGCTACTCGGGTGAGGCCCAGAAGGAAATCAGGATTAAACTCAAACACCTTAACTCTTCTCCTTGCATAGATTAGTGTCATCTATAAGCATTCAAGGTTGGACTTGAACCTTTAGACCATGGAGTCTGACCTTTAGATCATTAAGTTCAGTCCTGAAATGGTGGGACTCGATGATCTAAAGGTCAGACTCGATGATTTTGTAGATCTTTTCAATCCTTAATGGTTCTATGATTCCAAGTTTACCTGTGATTTGGGCCTACCAGGATGGGGAAATCCACACTGGAGAATAACATCTCCTGCTCTGTCACACAGAGAGAACTCTAGGCACTTTCCCCTAAAAACAACCCTAATTTTGCAGCTTTTTCCAATTCTTTATGGTGTTTGCTGTGTTTTTTGTCCCCACAGCTGATTGACTACTGTTCCTGTGATGACAACAAGGTAAACTACCGTGACTTCCTTCTAGCCTTCCCTAGTAATCTCTTCCCAGAAGCTGAAGGACAGGACCAGCAACTGAATTCTCAGCTGACTTGAAGATGTTGTACTTCAAAAAAGATGTTCTGGTTTTCACACTTGCTCCACTCTCTCCCTCCCCTTTTCACAGACCCAGCTGATTCCACCCTCATGTTAAATTTTTTTCCTTCCTAATCCCTTCCTGCCCTTTTCCAAACTCAACCTCACAACTTCTGGATGTCGAAATGAAACTTATAGGTGGAAAAAAAAATTCTGAGAACCAAAGTCAGGTTCTTCTCTTTTCTCAACCTTTTAGTGCAGTACTTTAGAGAGCTAAAGCTCTCTGGAGCCTGGAGTGAAAACCATTCCAGGTTTCTCTCAGATGGGCCTTTCACCTTCAAGTAGTGAAGACTGCCAGTTTGTTATTAAAATTGCAATAAAATTGCAGTTGCTATAAAAGTGTTAAAAAAGTCTGTTTTAAATAGAATGGCTGGAATAGCTAAGGATTAAAAAAAGGGTGGGAGAAAACCCACAAACTGTGATTCTGGTTCTACTCAAAACAGGTAGTGAGTTTATCTGGAGGTAACAGGGGTCTGGACACAAATCTGCTGACAGTAGCTCTGCATTTTTTAAAAAGAAGTTGGGAGAATGGTTTTAGGAATGAGATCCTATCTAAACCCATGTTATCCAGCTGTCATCTCACCAGACAGGTCTCCAAGAAAAAGGGAACACGGGCAGTTGGCATAGCAATAGAGCTGTGACACTCGTGCTCCTCTTAGAGTCATTTTGCTCATCTCCCCGTGAAGGTAACGTGGCAGGGGCCTTCTCACCACAAGTGACACCTGCCAGGTGTTGCCATGGAGCACACAGAAAAGGCAGATGTCATGCACACAGAGAACAAAGCTCTTGGGAACAAAACGCTGCTTTAAATCAGCTTTTGCGCCATGGATTCCCACTTCCCCTCAGACAGCTGAGAGTCTCCACATGACAGCTCCCTCCTGTCTTCCCTTGTTTGGAAAGGTCACTGCACTACCCTTCTGGGCCCGTTTTGTCTGCTGCTCACCCTGACCAAGGATCATTCCAGGGATCTCTGATCCACCTCAGATTTCAAGAGACCAAAAACTTACAGATGAAATTACTTGAGCTGTAGAAAGTCAGAAACTGTTTTCTGCACAGGCTATGAAGCCATAACCTAACCCTCAGCCAAGTGATGTCGTGTGCCTGGGGCCAGCTGCACAAAATACACAATATAGCTCACCAAAAGAATGTGCCTAAACCACATCAGATAAATCATCTCCTACAAATACCCTTATCCTCCACTCCCTCTGATGAAAGCAGCCACGAATAATGAACTCTGGAACAGCTGCCCATGCTGTGGACATGGGAGATGTGGGAAGATGAATCCCAGCTGCAAGGGCTTGGGGTGAAAGGATAAGGGGGAATGGCTTTAAACTGAAAGAGAATAGAGTTAGATTGAATATTGGGGAAAAAATTCTTCCCTGTGAGGGTGGTGAGGCCCTGGCACAGGTTTCCCAGAGAAGCTGTGGCTGCCTCTGGATCCCTGGAAGTGTCCAAGGCCAGGTTGGATGGGGCTTGGAGCAACCTGGGGTAGTGGAAGGTGTCCCTGCCACATGCACAACTTAACAATAATAAGGCCTCAGTGGAAACAGCACTGGAAGAATCTATGCCTTTTATTTATTTATTTGAGAAAAATACTTCTGCTGAGTTTATCACAAAAGTCATTGAACAATGAACAACAACAAACAAAATCCGTACAAAAACTGAAGTGACAGGAAGAATGAAAAAAATGGGATAAAACACCAGAGACTGTAAATTCCTCCCACCCCCTCCAAAATCAGGAAATTTGCACTAAAGCATAAATATGGAAGAACAGAAATTTTCCTCGAGTTCCTTTGCTGAAGTTCGATCAGTCGAGTTCAACGTTTTTGAGGAAAAACTACACACCTCT
This sequence comes from Phylloscopus collybita, assembly GCA_027886175.1. Lineage (NCBI taxonomy): Eukaryota > Metazoa > Chordata > Aves > Passeriformes > Phylloscopidae > Phylloscopus > Phylloscopus collybita. The sequence goes on from JAJNNQ010000026.1 coordinate 54,440,206, forward strand.
GTCTGGCTTTTCCAACAGCCATTCTTCCCAGAAAAACCCCAAACACAGCTCCAAGGAGAAGGAACATACTTCACTGCTGGGCATAAAACCTACTAAACCATCCTTTCATCCCCCATGAAGTTTCATGGAAGGCTGTAAATCAACCCCATCATCTTCATCCACTGTTGACACAATCTGGGGTCCATCAGCCAAAGGCAAGAGCCTGAGACTGCTGTAAACCCCCAGGCACTGCAGCAAAGGCAGGCTGGCTCCAAGCTCCCAGAGTCACTTGGGGGCAAGGAAGAGACATCCCAGAGTGACCATTCTTCCCTCCAACCTATCAAAAATACCTTTTAAAACACTAAGTTGAAGGTAAGAGGACCTATAGGGGAACTGGAACTTGGCTACTGGTAACCCAAACATCGTGAGTAAGAAGAAAGAATCCCAAACAACAACAACAAGACAAACGCGACTGTAATGCCCCATTAATGTAAGAGTCACTCAAAAACTGTATGTGAAATGCTACATCTGTTCTTCCTCCACCCCTTTCTCTTCCCAAGCCCATTCTCCAACTACCAAGACAAGAAGAGAGAACTAGTGCTGGTATTTCACAGCTCTTCTAGGCTAGGACAGGAAAACACTACACTTCTCCCCAAAAAACCACAGGCTACTCAATTCCTGACCTCCTATGGCTGGACAATGGACACAGACTACTAAAGCAGCCTCAAGCCCACAGGAAGGGTGCAAGGAATTGTGTCCCACTGGAAGTTTTGGACTATCTCCATCACCTTCTGCACTGTGGTGGACAAGAGCTCCTGTTCAGGGTTGGATCTTGGTGTTGGATTAAAGGTTGGACACTGACAACTTTGGAAATACTTTCCAACCTCAGTCACCCAACAATTCCACGATGTTTTCTGCAGATGACACAGGGCTTGACAAGATGGGGCATCAGAAGGGCATCCACTAAAGGAAAGTGAGCTCGTGGCATTTCATAGGCAGAGCAGCCAAGGACAGACTGACCACTTGAGGGCTTGCAATGAAAATGCTCCAAGAAAAAGCTCTTTGGGCTGAAAGGAAGGCTGGATCTGCTGAGAAATGACAAGGACACAGGAGCAGTTACTGCGGGCTTGCAGCCCAGGGATTGTGCTTGCACTACATACAACACAGAGATAGGAGCAGCCCATGGCAGCCCCTCTGATGGAGAGGGGATTGCAGTGGATATCGCCTCACAACAAAGGCTCAGCTCAAAAAAAGCCCCAGCCTGCCAGGTTTGGATCTAACAAAAGGATGGGGATTTCTCAGGACTAAATATAGGAGAGGGCTAAAAAAGAAAAAAAAAAAGTGCCCCATCATCTACAAGTTTAAAAAACTGAAATCATAAAAAGAACACATGGAAATGCTACATAAACAAATGTCCCTTTTCCAGGTAGCTCTATCAAAAAGAAAACAAAAACCACGTAAATGTAGCATATGTTATATATACGTAGTAACAAAGGAGGGTGTTCAGCTACTGGTATAGTGCACAGAGAGGCTACAACATAAGGCACTTGGGATACAAAGCATCACCAGCTACCATAGGAAGAGAGAGGATTGTGCAAGTGGAAAAGCTGCCTGAAGCCAAGCAGGCAGGAGGAATCAGGCAGCAGCCGTGGTTTTGGGGGCCTCTGTGTGTCAGAAAGGCCTGGCTGAGGCTCTGGGGAGGTGCCAGCCAGCAGTCTCTCCTGGAGGGCACTGGCAGTGGATGGCAGGGGATGGGAACAGGCAGGAGAAAGGAAAAACCTCTCATACCAGACCTTTTCCATGTCCTCCCCAACGTAAAGCTCTTTCCCCTCAATCATGCTGCACTGCGGTTCCTGTTGCTGCCTCCGAACCAAAAAAGCATCTTATCCTCCCAGCAGAGGCTACGAGGAGCAATGGCAAGGTACCACCAAGGGCTCTGCTCCAGCCTTCTTCCCCAGCTCCCCTGAAAACAGGGAAAGCCCTCTCCTGCCAGTATCTCTCACTTGACACCCAAATGTTGTGGGGATTGAGGAACAAGTGGAATTTTACCAACTGTCCTCATGTCCCTGCATGTCTTCTCCCTCCAGTGCCTCCTCAACAAGGAGAGGGGAAGGAAAGGACAAAAGACACACAAATAAACGGGGGGAAAACTCCACCTCTACTCAAAGAGGGGCAGAAAATCAATTGTCACCCGTTCCTCAAAACACGACTGGCGCGAAGGACGACAGCACCAGCCTCAAGCTGGAATTGCACTTGGGGAGAGCCGGAGTTCAGCTGTCCCCAAGGGCTGAGCCAGGGGCACGCCAAGGATCACATGGAGAGCACCCCAGCTCTGTGTCCCTCTCCTCACCCAGCCAAGGGGACACACCACGAGTCCCCTGTTCCTGCCGTAGCGGAGCAGAACTAAAGCTACGGCCGACTTCGCTGCACAAGAGGCACCAACAGCAAAGCCCAGCTCAGGAACCGCCCCAGAGGACAGTGTGGGGACAGAAGTGCCACTACTGCTCACCTGACAAACCTAGCCTGGCGTGGCACCCCAAAAAGAAGCCCAGCGAGATGGCACTGACCCACAAAACCCCAAGCAGATGCTGCTCCCCAGCAGAGTTAGCGAGGGATCATGCTGGTGGGATGTGGCTTTCCACAAAATCTCCTACCAGCACGTGGAGGTGGCAGTGGGCAGGAGCAAGAGGGGTAAGTGGTCTGCAGCAACAGATGGCCCCTGAGGTAGATTTGAGACAATTCCATCTGCCAACAGCTACGTCACAAGCCAGGCTTTTCCTAAAATGCAAGCTGCTCCTTGCAGCCCCGGCCTCCTTCCCCTTCCTTCCCTGTCATCTCATTCACAGCTCAGAAAGGGATGAAGGAGCTAGAATTTTTGGAAGAAACCCTGGATTTGATAGCACCTTGGGTGGATACAAGCACTGTATCCTTTGGAAACAAAGAGTGAAGCTGGTGGCTGCTGACGGCACGGCTGGACTGGTACGGTAGGGATGAGGAAGGCTGAGGTGACAGCATGAGGGGCACAGTCCCACTGATGCAAAAACCCTTTGCAGCAACCAGTTTGTCACCTGGATGTGGTCAGGAGCAACAAGAACACCAGGTCCACGAGGCACAGACAAGCTGGCAAAGGGCCTGGGCTGACAGGAGCCAGGCCAGCACTCAGAGCGGGGCAAGCCTCAAGGATTCACGTGGAACTGAGGGTGCTGCTGCCCCGTAACAAAACATTGAGAGCTGCAGAGCCCTGGGCCCAGCTTTTGGGGCTGGGAGGCCCAGAACAACCATGGGGCAGCCAAAAGAAACCCAGCTGGGGCAAGCGAAGGCTGGGAGGTGGACCTTCCATATGAAGAGAGAAGTTCTCTCCCTTCTCTGCTGCCCAGCTCTCGAAAATTCTCAAATGCAGGGTTCAGAAAACCCCCGTTAACCAGAGGTCCACCAGGAGACAAGACACGGTTGAGCTTCCTCCATCAGACCCTGGTCTCTCCTTGCAGCATCACCATCCTGCCGAGCGCTGGCCAGGTGTGCCCCATCTCACCTGAGAGCACCCCTGAGCCTCAGATCTCCCAGCCCCAGCACATTCCCCCAGGAATCTGATCCCATAACACACATCTGGTGCCTTCAAGCTGTCGTGGCCCTGTCCCAGGGGCTCAGGGAAGCACCATGAAGAGAGGGGAGGAACATGCTGTAGGAGAAAAAAGGATTGTTTGGAACCATCTATGATACATTTGTAACCATTAACCAAAATAACCGAACACTGTCATAGAAAAGAAAAAAAAAAATTGCACGCTGGTTTATGATCAAACAGAGGAAGGCAAAACCAGGAGGGCTGGAAAAGGATCCTATGAGGGGGATGGGAGGACAGGAAAGGGGCCTTTTTGGTTTTATTGCAAATGGTTCATGAGAGCAAGAAAGGGAGGAGAGCGAGAGACACCTTGGGAAGATGATTCCGAGCCTTTCAAGACGCCGCTCGTGAGGAGCAGGAGGAGGGGCTGCTCAGTCCTGGTATCTCACCCTCCTCCCCAGGAGACAACCCTTGGCTTCTACGGAGACTTGAGCTTCTTGGTGCGAGGTGAGGTTCCGTTCTCTGCTTTCACCACTCCGTTTTCATGGTAACCTGGGGATGGCAACAAAGGGACACGGAGTTGGTGAGGGGTCTAGAGGGTAATCTGAGGGAGCTGGGGGTGTTTAACCTGGAGAAAAGGAGGCTCAGGAGGGTCCTTCTTGTTCTCCTCACCTCCCTGACAAGAGGATGCAGCCAGGTGGGGCTCTGTTCCCCAGGAACAAGAGACAGGACAAGATGAAAGGGCCTCAAGCTGCCACAAGGGAGGTTCAAGTTGGACATTGGAAAGAATTTCCTCACAGAAAGGGTGATTAAACATTGGAATGGGCAGCTCAGGGAGATTTGGAGTCACCACCCCTGGGGGTGTTCAAGGAATGACTGGAAGTGTCACTCAGCGCTCTGGTCTGGTTGACACTGTGCTGATTGGTCAAAGGTTGGACTCTATGATCTCAGTGGTCTCTTCCAACCTAAACCATTCTGTGATTCTATGGAGAAAGAAACTTTGTCCCTTGCACAAGCCGAACCCTCTATCCTCTCAGGACTGGCTCACAGACATGGGGAAACACCCATGATCTCAGGACACTGCTGGGGATGCCCTGCATGGGCAGCAGCCTTCTGGGGGATGCCAAACCCCAGGACTGACACCTCCACAGTGCCACCCTCCCAGCACTCACCCGAGTCCCTCTTGAGCGGCTTGGTTTGCTGCTTGGTGCCGGCGGCGGCGGCGGCTCGCTTCCGACTGCTCTGCTCGTTCCAGTACTCCCTCCAGCGCCGCAGCTGGAAGTGGATGAAGCGCCACATCACCGAGGCCTGGAAGAGGCACACCAACAGCAGCACACTCATTCTGCCAGGGGCGGAGAAGAGGCAGGCTGAGAACACAGCAGCAAGGCCACCCCCAGCCCAGCCTTCCCCCCACACCGGGGCCGGTGGCCGAGGTCCCTCCGTGTGGCAGACACCATCCCCCCAGCCACCATCTCTCCTTTCTGCCAGCCCTGAGTCCAGAGCAGCCACCTTCCTTTCCCTCCACACCATAAAGCCCTCAGGTTCTGATTCATTTATTCTTTCAACTTTAGGGCAGGAATGGATGAACAGGATCATCTCAACCAGCACTGCCCAAGACACAACGTGGCACAGTCAAGGCACGATGCCCCCGGATGATCTAAAAGGTGGAAGGGAGGTAAGAAAGATCAAATCCTCAGGTGTGCCAGCAGTCCTTGGCTTCAAAAAGCTTGGGAATGACTGTGCCTAGCAAATTCTGAACTGAACCCACAGCTGCTGCAAGGGTGAGAAAGGCTCCCAGACTTGCCAGACTGCAAGGCATGAGGAGCCCATTCCATCCTCTGCTTCCCACATCAACGGGCAGCAGAACATGGCCAAGCAAAGGAAAAAATGCCTTTTCCTTGACCACATCCATGTAAATGCATTTACAGGTACAACAGGGAAAGCATGCAAGCATTTCTCCAAGATAGGCTCATGCTTTATAACTTCACTTGATTAACATTTCCTGACTTTTCCCCTCCATTTTGGCTCTGTGTAGCCTTTAAACCCCTCCTTGCTTCCTTCACATCCCCTTCAGCTCACTAAGACCTTCCCTAAATGGAATTAGGATCAGACACCCACTGTCTGGATCCCATTTAGATGGAGCTTGGAGCAACATGGTCTAGTGATGGTATCCACGTCCATGGCAGGAGTTGGAACGAGATGATCTTGAAGGTCCCTTCCAACCCAAACCACTCTGGGATTCCACAACTTCCAAACTCAGCAAAACCCACGCTGGGGTAACACAGCCAAGGAAGACACAGGAGACATTCCTACCTGAAGAGAATATTGTTGAAGAGGAAGCTGAACAAGTTCCCTCTCTCAGGGTCCAGGGCCTGGCTCTCTACGCGCGGCAGCCCGAAGCCGATGACCAGGATGTACAAGGTGAGGGTGAAGAGCCTGCTGACCACGAACACAACGGCCCAGACGTTAAACCTGCAGGAGGGCAAGCAGAGGTGTGGGCAGGAGCAGCCCCAGTGCTGACCCAGGAGGTGAGAGCAAGATCCAGGCTCTCCCCTGGGCTCCAAAGGAGGGTGGGAGCCACAGGCAGGTCCCCTGCTTACAGCTTCTCGTTGTTCTCGTCTGTGAAGTAAACCAGCCGTGCCATGTGGAAGAAGAACTCAGCCAAGTACTGCAACAGCAAGAGGATCAGCCCCAAGCGGGTTAAGCTGGCAGGGAAGAGGAAGAAAAAACCATCACTGGGCTGGTCAGCCTTCATCCTTCAACCTTCAACCTTCAAAACTAGCTACAGCCTCGGGCCTGCTGTCCATGAGCTGCAGTGTCAGCCCAAAGCCAGACCTCTGTGCAGCAGAGGGGGCAGGACTGCAATAGGGGAAATCCCTGTCTACAAACCATCAACACAGTCCAAAACACCAGCAGAGCTGGGATGTATCTAACACAAAACCCTATGGCTGGCACAGCTGCTCTGCTTTTTATCAGAGAATGGTTTGGGTGGGAAGGGACCTTAAAGATCATCTCATTCCAACTCCCTGCCCTGAACATCTTCCACTGTCTCAGGCTGCCCCAATGCCCATCCAGTCTGGCCTTGAACACTTCCAGGGATGGGAAACCCTCTGGACAACCTCTACCAAGTGCCTCACCGCCCTCACAAGCAAGATTTTCTTCCCAATATCCGAATCTCTCCTCTTTTAGTTTAAAACCAACCCCCTTGTCCTATACACACCTGCCTAGGTAAAAAGTCACTCTCCACCGAAAATAATAAAAAAAATAATCCCATTTATTCCTTCTAAGCCCCTCAGGCCACTGAGGATTCCCAGGTGACTCCCAGGGCAAAAGAAGCTGCCCAGCCCTGTCCCTAGTGTGGGAGGGGATGCTGAGGCAGGTGAGTGACTCACTTGAGCAGGTAGGCGCCGGCGATGTGCAGCAGGTAGAGCGTGATGCAGCGCAGCTGCCGGGGGATCTCCTCCTAGCAGGGGCAGAAAAGCCAAATTAACCTCTCAGCCCTCTCCAGCCACCCTCTCCCAGAGTTCCCTCTCCCAAAACCTCCACCTGGCTCTCACCTTACGGACTTTTTGGAAGTAGAGCTCGGGCAGGGCGTGCAGCCAGTATGCCAGCTGGCACAGGTAGAAAAACTTCACCTGGTACCTGAAATGCAGAGAGGAGCCACGTGAGCCAGACCAGGCCATGTCAGGACCCCAAGAACCTGAGTGCCAGGGCAGCATTGGGCAATCCCTCCACTGTTTTGGAGCCATGGGATTTAGAAGAAATCATTTCAGGGCTGAAACTATTTGTTGAGCCGAGACAGCCGCACATGGAGTTTATCCAGATGCTTGTTCTGTGGTCTCTGTGCTCTCGGCAAACCTCACTTTTGTAAAAAACCAAAAAGGAAGGGTCATACCCCACTACACTTCTGCTGTGAAAAATAAACAGCAAAGAGACTTTCCCAAGGTGATGCAGGAAACAGGTAGGATGAGTATCCAAGCCCACAGAGCCCTCATGAAACCCTCTGGAACACTCTCCCCAGGCTCACAAATGAGATATCCCCATTCCCCATGGGTTCACTGCAGCATCCTTGCTGCAGGCTGCATGCAGAGGGTGCTCTGCTGTCAGCACCCCAACTCCCAGCAGGCAAAACCATGGAGAGGAAGGAAGTGGCCAGCCCCAGAACAAAATGCCCTCACAAGTGCTTACGGCAGATAAACATGTGGGTAGTTTTCCCACAGACTCCGGGGGTTTGAAATGTATCCTTCCTGAAAAAGAGAAGAAAGACAAGGCTTCAGCAAAACAAAACAGGTTATGAGAAGGTGGTACAGTGAAATGAGGAACTGGGGATGACACCCGAGCCTCATCACAGCCTGCAGGAAAAAACACTCCCTGTGAGGGCCAAGGCTGAGCTCTGCATCTGTGGGTCTGTAGCACCCCTCTAAAACCAGGCCAGGCCCCTTGCGCAGGGGCCAAAGGCTGCTTGCTCAGTTGCACCCAGGGTTCCAAGTTCAGGGGAGGATATTTTGGGGTTTGGAATGCTCTGGAGGTGTGGGAATGAGATTCCTGTAGCACGGCTCAGGCAGCCGTGTGCATGGTCCACAGGCTTTTCCCCCACTGGCATTTCCAACCTCAGCAGCATTTAAGCAACAAGAAATTCTTCTGAACAGAAAGAGGAACAGAAAACACCAACAAGAATAGCTGGATATGAATTGGACAGTTTCATTTTCCACCTCTTGCGTTACAGGATGGGACTCCCTTCTCACTCCTGCCACAGGATGCTGCCCGGGGCTTTGCAAGGAGATGCTGGCATGGGAAATTTGTCCTGCCCAGTCACCATCATCCATTCCCTGTCTGTCCCAAGACCCTTTTCTTCAGCTGGGGAAGGCCAGGGAAGCACAAGGGAGACCCGCTCTGCACATGCTGGGTGTTTGGGGAGCACATCAAAGCAGTGTGGACTGTACAGGAGGCTTCAGCCCCACAGCTGCTGAGGGATGGGGCTGGCAAGGGGAGCCCAAAACCAGCAGCATCAACTGTTTTGTCCAAGTTTCTCTCCTCAGAGCCCTGTGGGGTAGAAGCAGTGGAGCAGATCTCTAGAAATGCTGGCCTTGAAGGGAACAGTAGTTCTCTAAGGAGGACTGGTCTCTGAGCAGTGGGGAAGGGATCTGTACCCCAGGATCCATCCCCAGAGCCACTGCAGACCACAGCTGGACCCCAATGGCTGCAGGCACCAAAGCATCATTACTTCACACTGCCAAAATAGTCAGATCTCTCCCACACCACCTGCACTTCCCTCCCTCTTCATTCCCAAAATGACAGCTTTCCCTCTGAATTCTTTGGATTGACACATACCAAGGAACAGCATGGTTTCCCTGTTTTCAAAGATTCCCTCACCAAGCGTGCCAAGGAATCACGAAGAGGGATCCCAAAATTCTGCCCATTAGCCCCATGACCCCGCAAAAGGCAGCCAAAAACCTCAAGGCACTGAATGTACATAAGAAGGAAAATAAGAAGCTGAGAAAAGCATCAGGTCCTGGAGCAGAGGATGGAGATGACAGAGATGGGCAGGATTTTTGGGGCCTAGCTCCAAAAATATTTCACAGCCCACTTGCCTGTACAGCAGAAGGATCTCCCAAAACTGCCCTCACACAGTGGCTGGAATGATCCACCACAGCTGAAAACTAAACTGACTGAAATGTGCCTGTTTTGGCCCAGAAGCTGGCTGGGGACTCTGCTGCCAGTGAGATCTTGTGCTCCAGAACCCACAACTCCCCCTGAAAACCCGAATGCCAGCCAGCCCTGTGCCTTACCGTCACCACGACGTACAAGCACCAGATGACTGAGGTGAGGTGGAAGGCAACCAGCTGCCCTGACTCATTGAACTTGCTGTGTTTGACCTTGGAGAGATGCAGACGCCTGTTGATTTTCTGGGAAGGAGCAGAGGGAGAGACAAACGACAAGAACATGTGAGCCACCATCAACTCTCTCTCCTCCTCCTCCTCCAGAGCAGCCTCCAGAGATGAAGGCTCACTCGTCATCACCTCAGCCCCCAGACCACCCCCAGAACAGCCTTTCAGTGCAGCAGGACCACAGCTCCCCGTGGGATCTGAGGTGTTTTGAGGACACAGGACAGGGAGTGGTGCTCACGTCCAGGATGTATTCCTGCACCACCGCGTGCAGGACGATGGCGATGAAGATGTAGAAGAGGATGGTGACCAGATCCTTCAGCCCATAGTGATACTGGACCAGCTCCCCATCTGCAAAGAGACCAAAGCATGGGTCAGACCCCCATGGCCCAAAGGATTTCCAGGTAAGGGCTTAGTGGGGAGCAGCTTGGATGGGGACACCAGAGAGAGGTTGTGACTATGGCAGTGGTAGGGAAAAAGGGCTCCCTCCGGGGTTTGCTCATGGCAGAGGTGGGTGGTGTCCCCTCTAATAGGTACACACTTCTAGGGAGGAGACACTGGGGGCACTAAAAGCTTCCCCCTGCCACTGGGGACAGCTTGGCTGGAGATGGGAATTTATCACCTGGAGAGATGAAGACATGGGAGGCTGATGGGATCAGGGATGCCCCACTAGGAACATCAGGGCTTGGGATAGGATTCCCACCCCCTCAGTTATGATTTATCACTTCCTTATTATCTCCCACTCCTCCCTGAAAACTGCTGGAGCAGGATTCAGTTGCCTAAATGCAGGTGCCTTCTGCTATTCAGAGATCTGAGGGAGCAGCACAGGGCTGGTGGACGAGAAATAGGACCCATGGGAGGCTGTGCTCTTCTGGAGCAACAGGAAACCCAACAGCACCCAAAATGCTCCAGACATCTGCATTTAGGTGACTATTTGCAGCACTCAAGCTTATGGGAAGAGGCAGATTTGGGAACGCTGCAGGAAATATCAGCACATGAAGCTCAGCCCACCCCTGGCTGCTGCTCTCCCTCACCCTGATCCAGTCTGTCCTTTCCTGATACCAATGCTGGGAAGAGACTGTTCTGTCACCAGCCCTGCTTACCCTAAACAAAGCTTCACTCCAGATTTCTAAGATTTGAACAGGATTTATGAACACACCTGGCACAAGGATATGAAAACACCCTGTCCTTAGGAGCCCCCGGTGCAGAGGTAAAAATGGTGCCTGTATCCCAGAGGAAGGTAAAAGACAGAATTGCAAGGCCCCAGAAAATAATATCACGTACATGTGCTCTGCCTCCTCTCTCCAGGGAATCTCAGAAGCTCTAGCAGGAGCTGTGGGGGATGTTGGAAAGCCTTGGAAAAATTTAGATCCCTCCCAAGAAGCTGCTGCACCAAGATCTCTCTCCCCACTAGCTCATGCCCTATATTGATACCCCAATATCTGGTCCTGGGGAGATGTTCCTGTGCCCCCTGGGATTGCTTGTGCCAGGAATGAATAAATCCCTTAAAAACCAGCAGCGGAAGTTGTCTGGACTGTGCCACAGGGGAGAAGGGACCACAATTTAATCTGGAAGCTGGATGATTCCTTCAGCCATAACCAAAGCCTTTAAGGGCAGAGCTTTTATCTTCCGCATGTCTGCCTCATTGTAGCTCCACTAATCCCAACACCCTGCTCTTTCTTTGGATGATTACTCAAACACTCCCAATTAACTGCAGTTTTCTGCCACCAGGCCAGGCTTTGTGCCCCGGGCATTTGGCTCATCCCGAGCCCAGGCCTTTACCCAAACCACCTCCTGCTGTCTCCACACCAGTGCCCAGATCCCTGCCAGATCCAGAAGGGCTCTGAGCCAGGAACCAGCAGCCAAAATAGGAACAGGGGCTGAGCCTCCTGGCTGGGAGCTGGGACACATCCTTTGGTCCGTTTGGTTCCGTGCTGCACCAGCTCAGAGCCTCCTGGAGTTCACTCCCTGTGGATCAGAACCTGCTTGGAGCAGGGAAGCTGTGCATGCACCACATGCACCTTCCACACCCTCCTCTCCAGATGCAATCCCCAGAAATCAGCCCCTGATTTTTGCCAAAGAGGTAAATCCCTCCTGCTCCCCAGGAGGACAGGAAGCTGCTCCAGGCAGGCAATCACACAGCTGGATCCTGCCTGACCAGGCTTGGAGCAGCATCCTCACCCTGCAGGGAGCACAGAGTGGCTTGGTCATGGCAGAAAGAGAGAGGAAGCCCCCAAACTCCCTGGAAAGCATTTCTTCCCAACCCTGGTAGCACAAGGGCTGGCAGACATGACCAGAGTGCTCTGAGCTACTCAAGATTTCGCTTCTTCCTAGAATACCTTATTTTTAACATCTCTGCCAAACTGCATGTACTGCCAGACAAGACCCTGAGCAGTTGATCAGTAAAGGCTGAGCCCAAGTCAGCTGGAAGTGAGGATTTGGGGCAGACCAGACTCAACCTTCCCTTGGGATTTGTGGAGCAGAGGCATCTCTCACCTGCTGTAGGCACACTAACATTATACTGAGGTAAGATGAACAGGAAGGCAGTCTTGGCTGTGACCTGTCAAAGACACAGAGGGGAGAAGAAGCAAATCAGTTGTTAAATCCATTCCTCTGGACCAGTTTTTATTTTTTTTTTTTTCCTATCACAATGGGAAAGGCAAATCACCCAGGGAGAGGTGCTGGCACCAGCTTCACTTGCAGAAACACTGAACCTCGCACTGGTCACCCACAAGATCCCAGATGCATGTCCAGAAAGGGGAAAAAAAAGCCTGGAATGAGACTTCAGGACATCCAAAACCCAGGGCTGTGCTGCTCACTCTTCATTTAGTGAATCATAGAATTGGATTATGGAATATCCTGAGTTGGAAGGGACCAAAAAGATCATTGAAATCCCACTCCTGTCACTGCACAGGACACCCCAAGAATCCCATCCTGTGCCTGAGAGAATTGTCAAAACTCCTCCTGAGCTCTGTCAGGCTTGGGGCTGTGATCCTTCCCTGAGGAGCCTGTTCAGTGCCCAACCATCCTCTGGGGAAAGAACTCTTTCCTAATACTCAACCTAAACCTTCCCTGACACAGCTCCAGCCCTTCCCTCTGGTCCTGCCATTGATCACCAGAGAGGTGGCCATTGACTAAACTTCTTGTAATTCAAAGGAATGATCCCCTCCAGCAGCAAAGCAGGAAGCCTTGTGGGGATGGGGCAGAGCATCCACCCCATAGGACACCCCAAAACTGCACCCCTGAGACCAAAGCACCCTCAAGCTGGGGCCACAGCAAAACCCAACACCAAACATGCCTTCATCCCATCCAACCCCACGCTGGCAGCAGGTCACCAGATCTTCCCTTTCCAGTGGCTCCCAGCCAACCCTCCAACGCTTCACAAGCACCCACCCTCAAACACAACAATTCCCAAAAAATCCTGTGCCCGTCAAACACGGATGGAGATGAGCTGCATTTCACACAGACATGGCTGCCACTGCTTCAGAGCTGCAGGCTATTAAAATCCCAGCTGGAAATTGCTCCACAGCTTGAGGGGGAGACTGGGGGACTTTGCCAAGTGTTCCCATCCTGTCACCACCAGCATTGAGCAACCGGTGCAGGCAGCCCCGGCACAGGGACAGCAAACTCCACGGCGTGTTTTTGTGATGTTTGGGGATTTTATTGTTTTTTCCACTTAAAAAAAAAAGAAGGAAATCCCACATGTTGTGCTCTGTTTGTGGAGGAGTAGATGCAGAAGACGAAGATCATGGGCAGAGTTTGGGGTGGGAATGGAAAAAGCGCATTGCCTGGCCTCAAGCTGGCTGAGGGAGACACTTCTGGCTCCTACAGACCTTGCTGGCTGGGAAAGCCAAGTTGCTTCATCCCAGAGCTGTACAGCACATCCAGGACCTGGAGTTTACATCCAAACCTTGCCACAGGCTGGCACAGGGCATGAAACAAAGGCATGGAGCCAGCAGTGGCTGTGGTGCTGCAGGGGTGGGTGGCCGTGTCACGGACGTGCTAATGACAGCTGGCACTGATGAATTTACGGCTCCCTGAGAACCTGGCTGACAGCCACTGCTGTAAACAGCTGGGAACAAGACATCATCTCCAGGTGAAGCCTCCTAACCTGCTAGAGAGGACACAGGCCAGAGCTGTGAACCCTGGAAAATGACCCCAGAGTATCTCCAGGGTGGGAAGCAATGCCAGGACAGAGCTCAACCCTAGCACGGTTTCCAAGGATTCTCCTTCTTTCCCAGAGAGCCTGGTAGGAAGGTTCCTCCATCCACTCCAGCATCAAGCAATGCTTTATCCTATCTCCACACCTGTCTCTGCTTCCTGTGGGCTGGAGAACCACCAGCAGCTTTGGAGCCACCCCAGCACCCCTCCACCTCTCCTTACAGAGAGGTAGCAGGTTGTTTCCTAAAGTCTCAGTGAAATATTTTAACAACCAAAGAAAAATGTAACCTCCTAGAGGCAGGCATCTGCAAGGCCAAAACCAGGTTTCCTTGGTTTGGGAAATAGGGATGAGCACCTGGCATGGCAAAACTCTTCAGAGGCTGCCTTGAGCATTTCACAGGCAGCCAGGGAAAGCAGAAGCTTGGAGTGGGAAGAGCAATGTGAGGATTATTCAGAGGCACAAGACTCACTGTCTGTTTGCTCTGAAACAAGATCCTGCTATGGGAAAGGGAGTGCTGGGCACGCTTCTGTCCTGCAGGGCAGTGAGCAGAGCCAGAGCTGCCCCTCAACTGCTACTGGCAAGGGCAGAATTCATGGAATCATAGAATAATTTAGGTTGGAAAAGCCTTCTAAGATCATGGAATCGAACTGTTTCCCCAGCACTGCCAAGCCCACCACAAAACTGTGTCCACAGGTGCCACATCTACACAAGTTTTGAACAATTCCAGGGATGGTGACTCCACGATTCCAGCCTCTTCCAATCCCTGACTGCCTTCTCAGCAAAGCAACTTTTCCTCATATCCAACCCAATTCTTCCTGGAACAACTTTTTAAAGGATGGGAGAGGGATTTGTCTCCATGGGACACAGGCAGCAAGGACCATGTAGCAAACGCTGTAGACTTATTTCTCATCCACTCCCTGACCTGCATTAAGGGCACCTCTATGCAGAGGGAGATGTTCCTCATCCCAGCCTCATCCTGCCTTACATAAGGCACTTGGGGACATGGGTTAGTGGTGGCCTTGGCAGTGCTGAGGGAATGGTTGGACTCAATGACCTCAGAGGGCTTTCCCTACATTAATAATTTTATGATTCTGTGTGCCTGAACCAGGTAAATTTGGGAAGCAGTTGTCCTGGGAGCTCTCTACAGCCATGAAGAAGGAACCACATCCTCAGCAGTGAGTGGCTTTCGGCTGGTTAAAGACACAAACTCAAGGACCAAAGTGCAGATGGGTGGTGAAGAGGCAAAACTCGACATGTCTACCAAGACCAGAGTTTCCTGAGGTGCCTGGATCAGCCAGGGCAGGGATGAGGCTGTTTCTCATGGCCAGAAATCAAATTAGCACATCCACCTTGCAGCCCTGGGTGGCAGAGCAATAGATAGAGCCAAGCAATCCCAGCACTACCACACATTTACTGTCTACCACCAGGCATTTACTCCCTGATAATGTGGTGATTGGAAAAATCCACACACCCTCTAGCCTGGAGATTGCTGCCTAATACAGAGCAGCAGAGCTCTCCTCATCCTTTTTAAAGTCCCAGAATGGTTTGGGTTGGAAGGGACCTTAAAAATCATTTTTCAACCCCCTGCCATAGGAAGAGAGACCTTTCATAGGCCAGGGGTGCTCAGAGCCCCATCCAGAAATTTAGAAGATGCTGTTTTTACCCCTGCCATGAAATGCTCCACATCAAAATCCCAACTTCACTGTGCAGATGTTCAAATGGCTTTTAAAAAGGTGCCTAAGCACAGACATCCAGGCAGTTTAGCACCTCTCCCAAAGAGTACCCACTGCAACTCTCAAACACTAATATTTTCAGGAATGAGAGATAATTATTGAGCACCCTTCCCCAGGACACTCTATGAACTCCTGGAACAGCTTGCCCAGAGAGGCTGTGGACTGCCCATCCCTGGAAGTGTTCAAGGCCAGGCTGGACAGGGCTCTGAGCAATCTGGGCTAGTGGAAGTTGTCCCTGCCCATGGCAGAAGGTTGGAATGAAATAAGTTTTAAGGTCCCTTCCAACTCGAACACTTCCAGGTTTCTATGAAACACGTTTGCCTTCTCCAAAGCTTCATCCCAGTGGGATTTCTGTTCACCCATGCCACCATCCCAACAGTCCTCCTTGAGTTAAAGCCACTCTGGAGGAAGGAAACAGCTCCAAACCTCTGGCGGGGGAGGCTGGGGGAGTTTTCTGCAGTCAGAGCCGGGAAAATATTTCCAGGGCTTGAAAAACAACTCAAACTAATTACGGACAAAATGCTGTCCAAAGGCTTTCCTCACAACTTTGGGTTTCTTTTCCTCCCCCTAGCCAGAGATTTTTGAAAGACAAACTTGCTGATCCACAGTATGGATTGACACAGGCCCTATATGTAAACTAAAGCCCAAACTTTGGACCAAAGCCTTTCCAAGTAAACATCTGGCTTTGACAAAAAGCCCTTCCCAAGGGCGGTGCAGCCCCTCTGCCCCCACAGACAAACTCATCCCCCAGCATGACACTATTTCCACTGCCTCACCCTCCCTCCTGTTTATTCCCTTTTTAAAAGTAAACCTAAATAGTGCCTTTTTTTTTTTTTTTTTTTTTACCTTTTTTCCACTCTTCCCCAGCTATTCAACCCTTACACTGCCTGCATGCCTCAGTTCCCACATCTGGCAAAGACCAGGGGAGGCAGGAACACATTTTCTTTTCCCTCATTAACGATGGGAAGGCCTTAATTTTTAGAGTACTATGGAGGGGACCAGGAAGGGGAAAGTATATTTAGCAGGAAGCCTGGAAATAGCAGCTCATTCGTCAGCAGCCTTCTTCTGACAGTGTCACAACCCTGAGTCTGGGAGCCCGTGACTCACATCCCACGATCTGCACAGGGGGAAAACCCAGCAAGGGCATGGAACCACTTCTAAAACAAAGGCTTATAACTTTCATTTCATCACTCCAGGAATAAAACTGAGCCTCAGTTTCCCCACCTTAAGAGATTAAAACAGCAGGCCCTCATCTAATATAGAAACTCCTCCAAAATCAGCAAAGTTTCCCCCAAACCTGATCCGACACCGCTCACAGGAGCCACCCCTGGTGGGACACAGGTTAAACCCAGCCTTCATTTTTCTGCAAAGCAGGGTGGAAAAAGATATGCAAAGTAATTTCATTGCATGAGGATGGGAAGCACCTGTGTTTCTATACAGAGCCACTCAAAATAGTTTTTCACAAAAAAAAAACAAGGAGGGGGGGTTCTTTCTGGGCTCCAGCAGCCATGCTCATGTGGCAAAATCCACCTCTGGCACCAGGCAGCTGCACAACCAGGTGTGTTTTCACACCCTGAAGGCTTAGGGCTGGGTGGGAAGGACAAACCCTTTGTAGTGCCCAGCTCAGGACAGCTCTTTCTGGGGAAACTCCCTCCAAGCCTGGGGCTTCCCTCCCTGAGCAACTCTATGATTCTCAAAAACACACACAAAACTGGAATAATCAAATCCAACACACACCTCTAACACCCAGGAGCAGCCTCATGCCACCAAATCCCATCATAACTGCTAGCTGCTCCTTGCCACAGAGGAATTACCAGCTTGGTGAGTCCATGTGGATGGGGAAAGGTTGTGCACCCAAAAAGATGCTCAAGGTGGAGCTTATGCAGTGCTTGGGCAGTGGGAGACCTGTGGCAGCCCCCCAGCATCATCCCGAGCAGGGTGCTGGAACAAGGGAGCAGTCAGCTCCTGAGGGATGCCTGGGAAAAGGTTAAAAATCTTATTTGTGTCTTCCCAAAAAAACCTTCCCTGCAGGAAACGGCCTATTGTGAGCAGGATTCGGCCTTTTCCGCTGAGCCTGAGCTTGGCTGTGGCCACTGGCATTGGGGAAGGTGGAAGGCCAGCTGCAGGGTGGGAAGCAGGGATGAGAGGAGAAGGAGGGGAAGGGACAGTGACAGGTCCTCCTCATCGTGGCAAGGGATCAGAGCTGCCACCAAAACCCACCACAGAGGTGGCAAAAACAAGCACGGATGGTTTGGAGGGCTGGGCAAGAGCAGAGGCTGATTTCTCCTCCAGAGGAAAAGAAAGCAGATGGAATAAATGTAATAATAAAATAAAAATAAGCTAAAATACCCACAAGGACCAAGAGCTGTCCCAAACTCCATGCCAAGGGGAAGGCAGGGATGATGCTGCCGGGCACAGGCAGCACTGGAAGCCACCCTGGCATGGCAAGCATTGTCTCCCTGAGGTCTGCTGGGAGAGCAGCAACCTGCTGCCTTCAGCATCCAAGGGAAATTTAATTAAAAGACATTAAAAAAAAAACAACCAAAAGACCAAAACAAAACAACAGGAACACCAAAAACCCCCTCCCTGCTGCCACCTCCACAGGAGGGTTCATAATTTTTCAAAACTGCCTTCATGGCACCATATCAACTAAAAGCACCACAGCAGCAAGCCCAGGTACCACCTCTCCAGGATGGGGCTCCCAATATGCAACAAAACCATCTGCAGGGAGAAACGCTGAGACAGAGATGCAACCTCTGTGGCATTTTCTTTTTAAAGCGCGAGTACGAAACTTGCAGCCCAAGTTTGCAGCATTTGCATGCGGTTTTGGAATACAGCTGGCCCTCCTGGGTCGGTTTTGAAACCCTTAAATAAATATATATACATGCACAAGGACGTTGAAAGGGGTTCGAGTGCTGTAAGAGACTCGTTCATTCAATGAGTTCGCAGTAAAAAAAAAGAGGGGGATAGAAAAGCAGGGGGTTCCAGCGGGGAGGAATTAAGGAAATGGATTTCCTCCTCCTGCGATTTGCTACAGAAGGAGCCTTTCCTCCCTCGCCAGGCCCCCCGGCCACCCCTTTTCCATCCGGATTTGCTTTGAAACGTGGCACTGCCGAAGGGGAGGGTTCAGCGGGGGAGGCGGGGGGGTCCCGGCCGGCGGTGCCGCTGACCACAGCCCGGTGCCTCGGCGTGGGATGCCCGGAGCCAAGCGAAGCCGCACGGAAAGGGGGGAAGCAGGCGGAGAGGGAAGGAGCCGGAGCAGCGGGAGAGAGAGCGGCGTTGCCGGCACGGCGGTGGTGGGACAGCGGCCTTTGGGGGTCTGCGGCCGCCCCGGCAGGGTGAAGGTATCCGTGGATGCCTTCCCATGGCCCGCAGCACAGCGGGACGGCCGCGGCCGGGAAAGGCCGGGGAGCCGCCGGCGTCTGCCCGAGGCCCAGAGCCCCCGGTGCTCGTCCCACGGCGCGGGGTCAGCGGGGCTGCGGAGAAAACACCTGGAAAAGGGCTGTCGTTAAAGAAAAAAAAAAAAGGCGAACAAAAAAAAAGGCAAAAAAGAAAAAAAAAAAATCTTCCCGTTTCCACGAGCTGGGAATATCAGACAAGGCTTGGCTTCTCGCTGTGAGGGGCTGATGTGCCCCTCAGTGCTTGGGACATCCCGGGAGCTGCGGTGGGTTTGGGGCTCTGACACCTCCTGTGCTCCCCCTCCCCAGCCAGGGACCCCCGGCAGAGCTGCAGCGGG
Organism: Phylloscopus collybita; assembly: GCA_027886175.1. Classification (NCBI taxonomy): domain Eukaryota; kingdom Metazoa; phylum Chordata; class Aves; order Passeriformes; family Phylloscopidae; genus Phylloscopus; species Phylloscopus collybita. The sequence continues at coordinate 54,459,260 of JAJNNQ010000026.1, forward strand.
GGCAGAAAGAAGGATGTGCCATCCCTAAAGCCAGCACCAGGCTGGGTCCCGGCGGGAATGTGGGAAACCTCCCCGGTGCTGGGTGAGAGACGGGCAATGAATGGGGCGGCACTCTGACCCCCCGACCCAGGGGTCCCGCACCCCACAGCCCTCTCCCCGTGCGGGATGGGGGCACCTGGCCCGGGTGGGGACAGCCCCGAGCTGGGACAGCCCCAGGAGGGAGACCCCGTGCACAGCAAGGGGGGTCACCTCGTCCCCAGGGTGGGGACACAAGGACAGCCGGTCCCGGCGGGGGGCGACGGCGGGGCGGGGGGGTGCCTCACCTCGAACATGAGGGCGATGAGGACGCTGAGCACCAGGCAGAAGCCGATGTCGGCGTGGTTGTGGATGAGGAACTCCTGGCTGAAGAGCGGGTGGCTCTTGGCCCGCCGGCGGAAGGCCATGGCCGGGGCCGAGCCGAGCCCAAACTTCCCCGGGCCCCGCGGAACTTCGCGGAGCGCCGCGATGGCCCCGCGCAGGCGCCGCCGCCTGAGCCCTCCCCGCGCCCGCCCGGCTCCGCTCGGCCCCGGCACCGACCCCGCCCCGGCCCGCACCGGGACCGGATCCGGCACCGCCCCGGCCCGGCCCCCACCGGCACCGGCACCGCTCCGGCCCGACTCGGGACGGGGGCCGGCACCGCTCCGGTACCGCTCCGACCTGCACCGGGACCTGGACCGGCACCGACCCCGCCCAGACCCGCCCCGACACGGCACCGCTCCGGCCCGCACCGGGACCGAGTCCGGCGTCGGCACCGACCCGCACCGGGACTGGCACCGGCACCGCTCCGGCCCGCACCGGGACCCGGCCACGGAGCCGGAGCCGCACCCAAACCGGGACCCAGCACCCGACCCCCCTTCCCCCCTGAACCGGGCCGGACCTGGGCATGGACCAGCCCAGGTCCCTGCCATCTGGACCCAACCCCAGTACGGGCACCGGACCTCACCCCAGCCCTGGGCACGGACCCGGCACCGGCACAGTCCCAGCACCGGTCCAAAGCCAGGACCTGAACCCAGCATACGACAGAAAGCTTGGATATGAAGCCAGACTGAGAGCCGAGACCTGGTACCAGGTATGGACACGGACATGGACCCTTCCTTGGACCACACCCCAGCCCCAGCCCTGGATGCAGCCGCTGCTCCAGCTCAGCACAGCCCTGGACCCAGCACCGAGCCGGGACCAGGACCCAGCCCGGCACCAGACGGAGAACCCAGCCCTGGTCACGGCCCCCGCTCGCCCCGCACACTCCCGAGCACTCCACAGCAGGTGGAGGCACCCACTGGTGTGGCACCCACCTCACATCTGCACCCCGGTGCTGTGCACATCTGGACACCCACCCACGCTGTTTGAACCCACCTGCTGTGTGTGTGGGGATGCCCACCTGCATCTGCACCCACCGGCTGTTTGTGTGCAGACAGCCTCCCACCTCTGCACCCACCTCTGCACCCACCGACCGTGTACCCAGCACCCGCTCCCCTGTGCACACCCTGCAACCTCCAGACACCGTGCCCTGCATCCCAAAGTCCCCGGGCTGAACCCCAAATCTCCCTCCCTAACCAGGGAAAGGCCTGAGGTGTGAGGTGCCTGCCCTATCCCACCCCCTTCCCAAAACCACACCCCGGCTCGATCTGGGGTGTAGCAGTGGGGACAGACAAAATCCAAACAGGTGTCCAGGACAAAACAGTGGAACATTTGCTTTTATTGAAGTCAATCCCTAAAATCCCCCCAAAGCTCCTCAGGGAACTCCAAGGACATGAGGGGAGTGGGCAAGGCCCTTTGGTGGCTTTGCTTCGGAAAATCAAGGTATAAACAGTGTTTTGATTTGAAAGATCTCCCTTCAGGCAAAACATGGATCCTTTCACTTCCAGGGTCTTGTTCAGCTCCTCCAGCATCCCTGGATCCCCACGGATCCCTCACAGATCTGTCTTGTGTCCAGTGAGGATGGATTCACAGGAGGGAGAAAACACTGCTCCAGCACATTTCAGAGAACGGAGCCATCTCAAACCTGGTGTTGAGAGCACAAAGCATTTTCCTGCAGCCAAATCCAGCCAGGGAAGCACAGTCCCTGGGTCCTCATTAAGCACTCGGTCCTATTAGGCAAGTCCTGATTAGCTGGGCTTACCCTCTGCTCCCCCCCTCTGTGGTATTGTTTAGCCTTGGAGCCATGGGCACGGAGCTGCAGCCTGGGCCCTGCCTTTTACAGCAGCACTGAAGGCACCAGAAAGGGATTTGCAGCAAACCAAATTTAATTAAAGGGGGAAAAAATATCCAAAGTTTCAGCTTGGAAAAAACCCAGGCAAATAACAACAGCCCCAGGGCAATTATGTCTATTTTCTGTAATGTCCAAGTATTGTGTTTCAGTGTTGTTGGAAGTGAAAAGATGTTTTTTTCCGGGGAAATCTTTCTTGGGCTAGTTTGGGAGGTGTGTGTTACATCATTCTGGAGCTGGAGGGAATGTTTTTCACCCAGCCCAAAACCTGGCACCTATGGACAGTGCTCAGAAATTGAGCTGCTGGAAGGTGAACTCCATCCTGCTTTATTTTATTTCACCTTGAAAGAGGGACAAGCGTGACCCATTAAAAATAACAAGCCAAGGGGACAATGCCAGCAGTCAGGACAGCCACTTCCCAAGCCCAGGCACTCACCTGGGTATTGTTTAATTTCAGAGGGACGTAGCCTCTGTTCCTGCCTGTTTGCTGCTTTTTCCAGAACACCAGAGTGGCACGGCCAGTTCTTCTGGGGAGCCCTTGGGTCACTCCCTGCATTGTCAAAACTCATGCTTGGTTCCTGCTCCCATGTTGCCCTTGAGAGCTCCTCTCACCTGTGGCACTGAGCACTCCTGGGCTGGAGCATGACTCTCCACCTCTCTGAAGTGATGAAGAGGGTTTCCTTAAGAAACAAAATGAAAAAGAAAAGGTTCACAAGAGGCAAATGAGCAGAAATTTTCTATTCCAGAGCAGGCAAAAGCACTGGACAATCTGTCTGAGTGCAGTGGGATGGAGCTATCCCCTTGCTCCAGCCCTTCTGTGTGTGGCTGAAGTCCAAATGTTGGTGATGAGCACCCCCAAAAGCTGGCCAGATCCTGGTCTAGCTCAGGATCATTCCTCATCTGAAAACAGCTTTGAGGGAGATGCTGCAGAAGGAGCAGAGGGTCTGGCCAAGTCTTCTCAAGCGTTTAGAACATTTGGAAGACAACATCAGCAGGTTGCCTGGAGCAGTTGGTCCATTTCCCCTCTGCCAGCTGCAGTTTTCCATCCTGGATTTGGACTGGCCCAGGCCTCCGTGTTGCTCCACACAGAGCAGTGACCTGGGATCTGTGGGATTTCTGCACCCCATGGGCTGATGTGAAGACAGACCAGGGTGTGGAGTGACCAGGTCACCCACCTGGGCACAGCTCCAAGGATACAGCACCAAAATCAGGAGTCAGCGCCATGGTGGTGACAGCTGGAGCCACTTCTACCAAACCCTCAGGGTCCCATCGTGCATCCAGTGTGATCTGGGGCACCTCCCTTGCACACACACCTCTGGACATGAAGGCACCATGGGATATTTACAGCTCAATGACTCTTCCCCTGAAGAGGGCAAGACCCTGATAGTGATTTTCCAACATTCCCCATGGCCCAGGGATGCCTGGGAAGTAAAAGGAGATGCCCACAGCCATGCAGGGTCTCATTCCTCCAGCCATTCCTCACTGGAGAACTCCAGTGGTGCACTCCACCTCCAGTATCCCAGAGCTCCCCATTTCATTCCCACTGGTTCCCAGTGCAATGCCACAGCAGCATCACTCTTGCTCCCCCCTCTCCTCTCCAGTCATCACTCCTGGAGGGATTCAAAAATTCTGTGGATGTGGCACGTGGGGACGTGGGTTAGTGGTGGCCTTGGCAGCACTGGGGAATGGTTGGACTGGATGAGCTCAGAGCTTTTCCAACCTTAATGATTCCATAATACAGGCACTGGAGGTGCACATCTGGCTCTTGAGCAGCATCTCCCTCTGGTGGCAAAGGAACAAGGAGTTTAGGGGGAAATCTCCTCCACAGCGTGATTTCCCCAGTCTGGCAGCATTGGGAAAAATCTGGAGGTGCACCAAGTCATTGGGGCATCTTCAGTTCTGCCCCCACAGAAGACAGGAAGGGTGGGGAAGAGTGTCTGAAGCTGTGATTTGCTGCTGGAGTCCTCCTACTTCAAACAGGGCTTTAGAATTCACTAAATAGGTTTAGATGGGATATAGGAAAGAAGTCCTTCCCTGTGAGGGTGGGGAGGCCCTGGCACAGGTTGCTCAGAGAAGCTGTGGTCCCATTCTTGGGAGTGTCCCAGGCCAGGCTGGACAGGACTTGGAGCAACCTGGAGTGGTGGAAGGTGTCCCTGCCCATGGCAGGGGATCAGAATGAAGATGATCTTTAAGGTCCCTTCCAGCCCAACCCATTCTGGGATTCTCTCATTAAATACAGGTTATTTGTACAGGTGGAGACCTGTGGCTCAGTGCTGGGACTGTACAAGCACGCAGGACTTGGGTGCAACAGGGTTTTCACACAGGCTGGAAGCCTTTAAGGACAGACAATCCATATTATCCCACCTGATTTCACCTTGCTCCCAAGGAGAAGGTGAAGGGGAGCATGGCCCACCAGTGACCAAGTCTCATCAAAGAGCAAAGCCATGGGAACACAGCCCTCACACAAACACCCTCATCCCTACCCCAGTCCTCGTGCACCCTCTGTCCCCAGATTCCCCCCTTCTCTTTTGCCATTCCTTGATCTATCCTGGATTTTCACAACCACCCCATCTGAGGTGAGAGCTATCAGCTCACGGTGCACCTCTGCACTGTGGATGTGCTCTGGGAAATCAAAGTCCACATTTACACCCGACTCCTGTGCACAAAAGTATTCTTTACTTTCTCCAATTAGTCTGTTTCTTTTCTGGCTGGCCTGTGGGGCAGTTTCATGCTGACTGAATCTTTTTTTAACACCCAACCTTAACCTTCCCTGACACATTTTCATGCCATTCCCTCGGATCCTTTTGCCCAGGTCCCTTCTTCACCCTCCCACTGGAAATCCAGGCAGACAACACATCCTGCAGGGTGCAAGAGCCAAGAGTGGGAAGAGGGACCCCTCCACACTTATTTTCACCCCCAACATGCGACACAGACACGGCAAAGGCTGGTTTTGGGTGTTTTCAAGCATAATTATATATTATCAAAAGTAGAAAACCAAGCTAGATAAAAATTCCTGTTAACAGCCCGGCAGCACTGCTGCCTTCTGTGTGATCCACACAGTGAGAACGGCTCTGGAAAAGCCACTGGAACCACTCCTGCCTGCAGAGCACTGCCACAGCACAGGGGGCTGGGGTCCAGATGGAGACAGGGAGCCTTCATCCCCTTGGAATGTGGCTTCACTCCATACTCAGCACCAACCGGGTTTTCCATGCCCCGAGGAAACATCTGGCTGGGTCAGCCCTGAGCAGTGGCTGCATCATGAAAGCTTTTTTTAATAATTCATCATATGCCTGTGCCCTTCCTGCTGCCTGTCCTGCCCTGTGGCCCTGCCCACAGCAGGACAACAGCTGGAGAGCACAGCCAGATGTGCTCCAGCTGATACTCAGGATCTTGGTGGTGAATCCAGCTGATCACACCTCAATTAACGTGTCAAGCCACATCCTGGGCACAAGCCTGTGCCCTGGGCACAAATCCATGCTCAGCCAGCTTGGTGGGAAGTACTGGCTGTTTCTGAGACCATGGTATTGATGGTTTTAGTTCCTGACACAAATAAACCCTGCCTGCACTGGGGGTTTTATGCTGGCAGAAGAACTGGTTTGAGATTTGGCCTAAGTTTAGGAGGGAACATCCAGACAGATGTGGACTATAACCTGGTAACCTGGTCTAGTGTAAGGTGTCCCTGCATGTGGCAGGGGTTGGAACTGAATGAGCTTTAAGGTCCCTTCCAACCCAAATAATTCTGGGGTCCTGTGATCTGTAGCTGGAAGAGGACAAGGAGGAGGCTGAAGAGAAAAGACCACTTGAGGAAGCAGGACAGTGGGCAAGCAGCACGACATGGCTTTTTGGCTGTAATTCCAGGTTCTGAGGTTCTGGTCTGCAGCAGGAAGAGGATCTGCAATCCTATGTGACCCCCATGAATGGAGCTGGTAAAGGCCTCAAGATAAACCTGGGAAAAAATCAAGCAATGCTGAGCCTTACTTGAGGCCTTACTCTGCCTGGAAGGAAGGATATCTGAGAGTAAAACCCACCATTTTTCTGATTTAGGCACTAATTTGTCCTGAGAAAACTGCTTTGGCCAGCACTGCAGCCCCTGGAGACAACAACCAGATCTCCACACACAACCAGATCTCTGGCCAGCAGCTTGTGCAGGCACTGGTTAAAGGACACACTTCAAGTCGTTGTCACAAACACACCAAGGGCAGAAGGCTCCAGCTGCCTGGCAGATCCGTGACATAAAACAAGCTCAATAAATAACCAGCCCTGGATTTTTAGGGCTTTTTAAGGCTTTTGAAGTTCTTCAAGACTGCCAGTAGAAGATGTACTGGGAGGGAAGGTGATGTCTCAGTGATGGAGGAGCACAAGTGCCCCATGGCAGGAGCACCGTGGGGACAGTCTTGGTCCCACCACCTCCTGCCACACCCTGTTGATGAGACAGTCACCCCGAGGCTGACCCAAGGTGACAGTGCAGCCATTTACAGGGTCACTCTGGTAACCCAGACAGGTCTGTCCCCTCTCCCAACTCCCCCAGTCCTCGCTAGGGGCATTTAGAGCAGGCCTTAGGAGTGGAGGTGAAGCACGGTGACCTCAGCTTGCTCCTCACCACAGTCCCCTGCGGGCCACAAGGGTGGGTGTCCCAAAGGTGAGGGCACCCCACAAGGGCACCCTCTGTCCCTGTGGGCTCTGAGTCCTCTTTGGGGGGACCTGCCACCCCACAGCTGCCTGTGTTGCCAAAGGAAGAGCTTCTCTGCAGACACCTGTGGGCACAAGCACCCAGGATTGGGCTAATGCTGGCCATCCCAAGGGATAAATCCCCTCCTCTTCCTCCTCCTCCTCCTGCTCCCAGGCAGCCCTCGCTGTCCCTTTGCACCAGGGCCATGCTGGTGGCTGTGGCTGTCCCTGTCCCAGGCGAGGTGATGCCTCCTGCACTTGCACTGAAATACACAGAGGAGCTCTCGGTTGAATCCGGGGAGAAGCCACTGGGATGGGATGTGGATGGGGGAAAATCAGGCTCCTGCCCTGCTCCATCCTCCTGTGCCATTCCCAGAGAGCCAGAGCTGGGTTTGATGCCTCCTCCATTCCCCACTGCCAGTCCAGAGGGATGGATGTCCCTCATGGGGAGGGAAAAGTCTGCTCCAGGCTCAACCCCAGGGGGTTTCCCCGTCATCCATCCTCCAGGAAAAGCCTCTCCCACGCCACCATCTCCAAAAGCTGCGCTGATCATGGACAGATCTCCTGTTTTCAAGGCCAGCTTCACCAGCAGCCAGTGGTGATGGTCTGTCCAGCTGTCCTCCAAACACCCTTTGGACTGCAGCAGCGATGAGCTGGGCTCATTTTTGGGCTCTGTCTTGGTCCCTTCCACTGGCAAGGACTCTTCATCTCCCAAAGTCCCTGAACTCTGCCCAGCTTGGGAGCTCTCTCCAGACACCTCCTCATCCCCAGCTGCTGCAGCACCGCAGGTTGTCTCCAGGAATCGCTGCCAGATCTCTGTGGACTTGGGATGGAGCAGGCTGTAGTAAATCACCAGCGCTGTGGCACCTGGAAAAGAGCAGAAAAGTGTCACTGAGGAGTCCCAGCAGCATTTTGGTCAGGTGTTGAGAAGAGGCCAGACCCTGCTGCACCTCCAGATAAACAAGACCTTTGCAAAGATGCTGCTGAGAACCAGGTGCATGAGCAGCACATCTTTCAAGCATTTACGGGGATGCAAGAATCCCACTCGAGCAGCTTTTGGCAAAGGAAGTGCACACTCAATCCCAAATTTAATCTGGATTATTTTGCAGACTGAAAGTTGCCCAGCAGTGAGATGTGTGAGGCAGGAAACCCTCCATGTCACAGCATCCCCATCCTCTGGCCTTTAAATGAGACATCAGCAGGTTTTTAAGACAGCTTCCTACTAAACTCATCCAAGACCATAGGAATTGCTCCTTTTCCATCCCATTTCTTTAACACATTTGATCTGAGGGTCTGGAGAGTTGCACCACTTCTCTCTGCCCCCATCCCACTGGGAAAATATGACCCTGCTTGGCACAAAGACGCTCCAAGGGCTGGAGCCCCTCTGCTCTGGAGCCAGGCTGGGAGAGCTGGGGGTGTTCACCTGGAGAAGAGAAGGCTCCAGGGAGACCTCAGAGCCCCTTCCAGGGCCTAAAAGGGCTCCAGGAGAGCTGGAGAGGGATTTGGGACAGGAGTCTGGATGCTCATTTCCTCAAACTACTCTCAAAATGTGCAAACCAGGCTCTAAAATCAATATTCTTACCTATTACAAACCCTGACATGACAGCCCCAGTCACAGTCAGGCTGCTCCTCAGCTCTGCCTGCAGGAACCGGGTGCCCAACAGCAGCAGGAGTGTGTTCTCCATCAGCATTATCTGCAGGGCAGGGGGAAAAGAGTCACCACTTATTTCCTTCTGATGGCTTTAGATGTGCCACTGATAACAGAAAACACCCAGTTTGTAGATTTTCATAGATTTTTAGAATCCCAGAATGGTTTGGGTTGCAAGGGACCTTAAAGCTCATCTCATTCCACTCCTGCCACTCCTGGGCAGGGACACCTTCCACTACCCCAGGTTAATCCAAGCCCCATCCAACCTGGCCTTGAGCACTTCTCCTGTTATATTTTGCACCTAATTTATCACTGAAAACATAGAAGTTGTTGAACTGAACTTTTTGCGAGGTCTTCAGCTGTTTTTGACCACTGACATTGTAAGGCTGCCTCTAAGGAATCAAAGCCAGTGCAGAAGGCACATCTACCTTGGTGACCACGTGGCTTTGTCAGGGCACAGTAAAATGCTGCATTTTGAGCAAGTGGCGATGTGAGAGATGAAAATGGGGAGTCTGAAGCTGTTGCTTGTCCCCAGCAGCTGCATCCACGTGGAATACAAAACATTCCAGGTACTCACTGCATAAAACACGGCCACCCTGGTCTTGGAGGGGCCGGGCCGGACATTGATGTAGCAGAAGATGTACACAGCTCCCAGCAGGCAGTTGAAGAGCCTCCAGCGGCACGGCTGGGCCACGATATCCGTCTGCTGGGCCGCCAGCCAGAAGGACATGAGCAGCCAGTGGACCCCTGCAGGGAGAAGGGACCGAATTTGCAAAGCCATCCCTGGGGGAGGCTGCAAACAGTCCCAGCAGCAGAAGCATCACAGGGCTGACGTCAGGGTGGGGTGTGGGGAACAGCATCTCAGGTCTTACCTGCCACAGCGAAAACCCAGAAGGAATAGAGCCTGGCAAAGAGCACCAGGGCCAGGACACGTGTCCCCAGCATCCCTGTCCTCCAGAGCAGCAGGCACAGGATGACGGCGGCCGGCGGGCTCAGGTGTCCGGGCTTCAGCAGGCAGGTGAAGTGGCTGTAGGAGACCAAAGCCCAGGCCAGGGACAGCAGGGACAGCCCTGCACTGACAGCTGTACGGGGACAGGGGCAGTCAGGGCTCTGCTGGAGGCCCAAATGCACAGCAGGGCCAATTCTCTGTGTTAAGGAAGTGTTGGTAGCACGGCACCCCCATACAAGCCAGACACCCCTTGATCCTGCCAAGTGAATCACAGAACCAAGGAATCACAGAAGGGACCTTAAAGGCCACCCACTCCAGCCCCTTGCAATGAGCAGGGACACCTTCCACCAGACCAGGTTGTTCAGAGCCCTGTCCAACCTGGCTTGAATGTTACAAGGGATGAAAGTGGAGTATTTCAACTAAATCCTGCTAAAATCTGGTATTTGAGTGCTGTCTCCATGGACAGAGCTCTGCAGCCCCAGGGCAGCTCCATCCCGGTCACTGCCATCAGGCCAGAGATGGACAAAGAGCCAGTGTGACCCTGCACATGCCATGGCTCCACACCACAACGTCCCTCTCTGCACACCTGGAAGTTCACCTCTGGGGCAAAGCAGCCACCTCTGCATTCAGCCACAGCAGATCTTTCAGCCACACTTGTCCCTGCTGCTGCACACCGAGGCTTCCCAGCCCCCCTGCAGCACATTCCTGCATCCCGGGGGGCACACACATCCCTCACCCAAACGCATCACCCCTCTGCAACCTGAACCATCCCCCTGGGGACTCACCAGGGATGAAGCCTGCTGGGTCCACGGCCACCACGACATAGGTCTGGAGCAGAAGGTGAGGCAGGGTCTGCAGCAGGGCCTCCAGGAGCCGCAGCACACAAACATCCCCGAGCTGAGCCAGCACCTCCCCGGCACCGCCGCCCTTCTCCGCCCGCACAACATCCCAGTACCTGCAGGAGTCACCGTCAGAGGATGCCCGCCCTGGCTGGAGGAAGTTTGGGGCTGCACCCGGGTTGTGGGGGTTGGGAGGATCGCGGGGAGGGTCTCTCACCGCTTCCAGAGGCCCAGCTGCAGGAGGTGGAGCGCCAGGAGCCAGCAGCCCGGTGCGTGTCCATCTGCCCGGAACCAGAGGATGCTGAGGAGCTGGGCGGCGTAGCCGGGCACCAGGCAGGCGATGGTCAGCCCGAACCAGCCCAGCTGCCCACGGACAAGGTAGTGGATGATGGCACAGAGCCCTGGAGAAGGGCAGAGAGGCGGTGCTGACACAGCCACACCCCCCCCACCCCCCCAGCAACTGAGCGGTGCCATTCATAACCACAGAATCCCAGAATGGTTTGGGCTGGAAAGGACCTTAAAGCTCATCTCATTCCACCCTCTGCCATGGTCAGGGACATCTTCCACTGCCCCGGGTTGCTCCAAGCCCTGTCCAACCTGGCCTTGAACACTTCCAGGGATCCAGGGGCAGCCACAGCTGCCCTGGGCAACCTGTGCCAGGGCCTCCCCACCCTCACGGGGAAGAATTTCCTGCTAATATCCAATGTAAACCTGCTCTCTGTCAGTTTAAAGCCATTCCCGCCAGAACTCCATCTCCTATCCCGCCCAGGGGCTTCGCAGCCCTTGTCCTGGGCTTATCTCCAGCTGCCGGCTCCCGGTGGCTTTGTCAGCTGAGGCACAGCCACCGCCACCGAAGGGCCCGGGCCCCGGGAAGGCTCTGATAAATACCTCGGGCTCCAAAATAAAAAAATAAACAAATAAATAAGCGGTGCGGGGGGAAAAAAATCCATTTTTCAAATAGGAAAAAAAAATCCAAGAGGAAGGCTGGACCCGCGGGGATGCCGGGAGCGGAACCGCGCATCTCCCCCGGCGCGGGGCGCAGGGATGATCCCCCCGCTCCCCGGGACATGGAGGCGATTCGGGCCCCCCGGGATGGCCACAAAGGGCGTCACTGCCGGCATCCCATCCGCCTGCCCCCCTCCCCTCCGCCGGAGCGCAGCCCCCCGCGCCCCCGCGCATCCTGCGCGCATCCTGCGCGCTCACTCACGGGCGCCGCTCTCCGCCGCCAGCAGCGTCAGGCTGAGCCCGGGGACGGCCCCGCGCATCCTGGGAGCAGCACTGGGAGGAGGAGGAGGAGGAGGGAGGAAAGGGAGGAGAAGGAGGAGGAGGAGGAAGAAGGAGCCGCCGCGGCCGATCCCGCTCCGCCCGCCCCTCCCCGGCCTCACCGAGCACCTCCCCCAGTGTCCCCTCCCCGGGCAGTGTGACATCACGGTGCTTGCGTCACCCCCGGGGGCTTGGGGAAACGGAGACTGACCGGGGCTTGACCAGCCCGAGACCCCTGGAGCTACTGTGCACCGCCACAAGCCCATCCTGTATCCTCCAAATTGCTGCGCACCGGCGCAAGCCCATCCCGATGTCCCCCGGGTTCTTCTGCAGTGGCACAAGCCCATCTCGATGTCCCCTGGGTTCTTCTGCAGTGGCACAAGCCCATCCTGATATCCCCTGGGTTCTTCTGCAGTGGCACAAGCCCATCCCGATGTCCCTCGGGTTCTTCTGCAGTGGCACAAGCCCATCCTGATATCCCCTGGGTTCTTCTGCAGTGGCACAAGCCCATCCCGATGTTCCCTGGGTTCTTCTGCAGTGGCACAAGCCCATCCTGATATCCCTCGGGTTCTTCTGCAGTGGCACAAGCCCATCCCGATGTCCCCTGGGTTCTTCAGAACTGGCTCAAACCCACCCCCTTGTTCCCTGTGTTACTTGCACTGGCACAAGCCCATCCCGATGTCCCCCAAATTGTTGAGCACTGCGACACGCCCACCCCGGTGTCCCCGCCGTGATGCCCGCGATGTCCCTGTGTCCCCGTGTCGCGGGGATGAGCACTAGGTGGCAGCTGGGACACGGTGTGCACAGAGCCGTAAATTAATCCCGTTGTTTTCCCATCCTACCACAGAGATGTGAAACGGGATCCCAAGCATCGGGGGTTGCAGGGGCTCTCTTGTGTGCATTTGCTTTTTATCCCAATTTCCAGCCCTGCAGCCTCCAGCCCTGAGGCTTTTTAGAAAATAAATTCCCAGCAGGTGGCTACAGGAAAAGCCACAAAGAAGGGTTTAATTAAGTCAAAGTATCACTTCTGGGTTTGGTGGTTTTTTTGCAATACGCTGCAGGAAGCTCCCAAAACTTTGCACATCATCTGGGCTGTTGGATGTACCTGTGTTCCAGGACTCTCATACATTTATTTTTGTTTGTTTGTTTGTTTGTTTGTTTTTAATTTTATTGAGGTTTTTCTGCAACTCTGTCAATAAAGCCCAGGCTCTGCTGTGTAACAGGAGCCACCAAACTGCTCAGAAATGTCCTTGCCTGGTTTTCCCTCCTCGTGGGAGCATCCCCAGGCTCTCTGTGGGTCTCAAGCACGGCTTTTTACCAGGAACTTGGCATCTTTGCAGGCTCAGCTCCATCTGACTGGCTTTGGAGGCCCTTTGGGTGTAAAGGACAACCCACTTTTCCTCCTGTCCCCCTGCCCTGGCTGTATTTGTGTTTCATTCATTAATGATGTTGGGCTGCTGGGCCCAGCTCCAGCAAAGCATTTTAATAAAGTCAGGGGTGTAATTAGGGCTCTGGGGCCAAGTGAAGCTCAGCCTTGGCTGTCTCTGTCCTCCACAGCAGCAAATGCCACGGCTGCCAAGTGGCCCGTTCCTAGAAAACCCAATTTTTAGCACACAAAGCACAACTCGGCCTCTAATGGGCACTTCCAGACCTGAGAGTGGGATGTGGAAGAAGCATTTTTGCAAATTCAGCAGTGCAGATGCTGCCAGGGTCCATGCAGGCACAATGTGACCCTTCTTGTCACCCACAGAAGACACGAGAACCTCATCATCTCATCCTCCTTGCCCTCCATCATCATTCCCACTCTGAGGTGTCTCAGCTGTCTTTCCTCAGCCTCTCCTCCTGTGTTCCGAGCCAGGAATAAATCCTGTGCCATCATCACCCCAGAACTCTGCCAGGCAGAGAAGGAGAAAGCCAGAAGCCCTTCCAGAAGATATTCCCAGAGCTAGCCACCCTCCCCAGATTCTCTGCCAGCTCCCAGTTGCTCTGGCTGCCTCCCAGCCACCGGTTTGGCTGCACTTTTCTCTGCTGGATTTGAGCACCCAGGAGCCTCTTTTGCTAAAAAAAACCCAACCTCCTCAAGTCTCCAAGAAAGCTACATCCTTGAGAAGAGAAGGCTCTGGGGAGACCTCAGAGCCCATTCCAGAGCCTAAAGGGGCTCCAGGAGAGCTGGAGAGGGACTTGGGACAAGGAATGGAGGGACAGGACACAGAGAATGGCTTCCCACTGCCAGAGGGCAGGGTTAGATGGGATATTGGGAAGGAATTGTTCTCTGTAAGGGTGGGGAGGCCCTGGCAGAGGTTTCCCAGAGAAGCTGTGGCTGCCCCTGGATCCCTGGAAGGCTCAACGGGGTTTGGAGCAATCTGATCTGGTGGAAGCTGTCCCTGGCCATGGCTCCAGCCCTTGGAGCATCTCCATGGCCTCCTCTGGACTCCCTCCAGCAGCTCCAAGTCTTTCTTATGTTGGGGACCCCCAGATCTGGACTCAGTGCTCCAGGTGAGCTGCCCACAGGTGACATCACACAGACCCAGCTGTTCCTCACCTGCTGAGCCACTTTTCAACCCAGATGTTTGGCTGCACATCTGTCCACAAACACCTCACAACAGGGTAAGGGTTTCAGCAACAGCCCTGCCCTAAAGGACTCAGGGACCAGGGCTCATCTTCTGCAGCTCCTTCCCCTGCCCGAGGTGATGCAGCAGAGCAGATCTGACAGGTGATTGTGGGCGATGCCAGGGGATGCAGACAGGACATTTCTCCTCTGTAAAATGTACGTTTTTCTCGCTGTACAACGGCGATTCTTGGAACAGCTGGTCCTGGCACCCACAAGAACATTTGCCGTCCTGGATTAGGTGCAAAGGACCCGATTCCAAAGCTGTTTGTGGGAGCTGCTCCGTAAAAGTGACCACAGCACAATTATGTGTAACCACGTTGTGGGACAGAGTACGTTCCAACATGCCAGCATTTTATCTCAAACAACAGCAAAAATGAGCAAAGAAAAGCACCCAAAGGAGCAGCCCGGAGAAAGAAGAAGCCTGCGGGCAGCCTGAAAGCCGCTGAAAAGGCTGTGCTGGAAACCTCCGTGAAATAGTTGCTTTGATTGGGAAAGAAAACAAAGAGATCTAAGAAAAATCCCTGCAGGGCATGAAGGGCGAGCCCAGGGAGGCTCTCGCAGGGATGAGCTCAGCCGTGCTCCAGCAGCTGCCGGAGGAGAAGGGCAACTCCCATGGAAAGGGGCCGGCCGGATTCAAGTAGGAAAGAGGGATAAAAGAGATCCCTGTGCAGCAGGCACCTGAATTTATAGAAATGTCTAAATGTATAAAAAGCAGGGAGCCATTGGAGGAACCCTTGGTAAGAAAGGAGGATGCTTAGGAGTGCTGTGCTCAGAGAACTCTTCTGTCCATGGCAAGAGAGTAAAGATAATAAATCTAAAATTGCTGGGCATGGGCTGTAATAATTTCCATAAATGGATATGGCATAAAATAGCTTACGTGCTATGCAGGTAACCTAGGAATGAAAGTGTTTTGGTGCAAACATTTGAAAAAAAAACCAAACAAAACCCCCACTTTTTCCTTTTCTATTCTTAACTCTTAGATTTCTGTTTTCCTCTCTCACTTTTTTCCCTACCATTCCCTAATGCAGATCTTTTCCATGCCCTTAAATGTCCAGATTTCCCCTTCCAACAGCAGTACTGATATAGAATTAATGATAGCCCATTAACTCTCTTCCTGAATTTCCAAAGAAGAACTAACTTCCCATTTAATGTAGGTTTGGTAGGTTTTGTTTTTTTTTACATAATTCCAGCTGATGATTATTTTACCTCTATGACCATATATTGTTCATGTCTGTAAGGAAATATAAAACCTCTGAAAGCAGATGGAAACAGAGACCTTGAGCGAGCTGCTGTGGCCAAAGGGTTGCTCAAAGGGAGGAGGCCCAGGGTGGTTTTTCTCATCTCAACACATTTCCTGAGGTGATGCTGCAATGGCTTGAAAGCCAGACCTTGGTTCCTCTTAGGACAACAGCAAAGAGGATTCATTGGGTGTCCCCAGGGCTCCCCAAAGCCTCATTGGCCACCAGAAGGCTGTGGAGGTCAAACATCCCTCACCACCCTCCAGAAACAGCACAAACTCTGCTCCTTCATCTTCATCCCCGTGGCTGACACTGATCCTGGGACTGTTCCAGCCTAGAGCTCCTCCTACCTGGTAACAACCAAAACATTCTCCTTATTCAGCCTCTCTCAAAAGATTTTGTCCTTCTTAAATGGGCTGGAGACTTCATATCTTTCATGTTTATCTGCATTTTGTTTTATAGCCTTAAATATGCAGTGATTCCTGGCTGAGTCATGAGCCAGTTCTAGAGCTGTCAAATGTTGATAAGGGAGAGGAGTTTTTGTTGGCTGCAGGAAATGTAAATACTCAAAAATATATCCTGGAAATAATGTCATTCTTGAGGGGAAGAAGAAGAATAAAATACAGCCTCTACACAAGCATAAGGAGAAGCTGGCTTTTGAGTTAATTGGGAAGAAAATTGCTTTTTCTGCCTTTTTTTTTTTTTTTTAGTAGAAAAGCTTGAGAAAACCTATGGGGATGTTTTGTATAAATCCAGCAAAGATTGTCTTATTTTCTGAATTATCAGCTTTAACTTCCATAAGGCAAATCAAATTTATTGCAATGCATTGCAAGTTATCAAGAAATCCAGGATAAATCACTGCTCACTTGGTGCATTAATTAAAAGCTAATTTAAAATTGATTTTTTTTTGCATAGAAGTTTTTTCCTATGCCATGATCCTATGTGTGCTCCAGGAAAATCTTAGGACAATAGACATGGTCATGATGAAAATGTGTAATAACCTCTTTTAGGTAGCTTCCAGGTCTTGAAGAACATTTCTCTGTGTCACTTCTGGGACTATGGAGGGACAAGGCTCTAAGCAATGTCCTGGTGTCCTTTCTCTGCAGTGACCCGAGATCCCAGCCCACCCTCTGCCATGAAAATCCTTCCTTTTCTCCTTGTTCTCCTCTTGGTGGCATTTCAAGGAGCTGCAGGTAAGGTGAGGGACTAAAGAGAAAATGCTGGTGCCTTGAAAGGGTCTCCTGTCCCCTTTGGGATATGGCCAAGCTGCTTCCTGCAAAGAATCCTCACATAAATCATCAAAACTCATTGGAGATTACAGATGAGAAATGAAATTAGCAGACAAACACTCCAAGCATGACTTTGAAAGGGGCAACCCCAAAATTACCATTCAGCACCAGTGTTTTCCCTGCTAAACCCTGCAGGCTTCTACTTAAATCACTTTGCCTCTGAGTCACCCAACAAACAAATTAAATAACGATCAAATATTCTTAAACCACACAGCAAAAAAAGAAAATGTAATCTGGCCCCATGTTCTTCAAATATCCTTTGCTTTAGGAGCTGGGACATAGGGTGGCGAGGCACAAAATCATGAGTTAAGGTTTAAATGCTGCTGGCAGCACCTCCTTGGTGGAGAAAAACTTGTTCAGCCTTAAGTGCTGGTGTAGGCTGTGCTTGTTGGGGGGTGCAAAGGAGTCTGGAACCCCAAACCAACTCTATTGTCCAGAAGAAGGGATTGTATTTTAATATCAGCCCTGAAAATGGTTTTCAGCTACATTTGCTCTGTGCACAAGCCAGGGCTGGTGGAGTTTTGATCTCTGTTGGGACAGGGTGGAAAGAGTCCTCTGGGGAAGTAAGGATGGGAAAAGGCTGTGATGAACTGCAGCAGACCAGAAATGTGGGGAAAAGTGTCATATGTATCCCTGGAGAGATTTAAAAGCCACCTGGATGTGGCACTTGGGGACATGGATTAGTGGTGGGCTTGGCAGTGCTGGGTTAACAATTGGACTTGATGATCCTAAAAGTCTTTTCCAACCTAAATGAGCCAGTGATTCTATGATTTTATGTGGTTGTCTGATGTTATTCTAACCTGGGCCTCTGCCTGTGCCAGTTCTCAGAGGCAGGACACTCAGCAAAGGGTTCCTTTGGTCTATTTTATGTCCTTATTTAACACACAGTAGATGTTTGGCCTGTTTTCAGTAGGACCTTCTGGGTATATTAAAGCCAGAAATTTATCTGTATCTGGGAAGAAAAGTGTTTCTGAGAGCTCAGTCTGCTCACAGCCACCTCTGCAGTGCCCCACAGACTGCTGGTTTGAGACCAGGAGTGTTTCACTCACCTTTTAAAGCACTCCCTTATTTCCCCCTGGGATTTTCTGGGTGTGCAAATATCACTCTACTCCCATGCTGGGAATCCAGCACACCAGGGATGTGCTGGATGCACTGTCCATGTGTAATATCCATGATCTGTTTGCTGGAACAAGCTCCCCTCTCTCTGAATCCGCTGGACTCTGTGTTGTTCCATGGATGAGCTGGAAACTGGAATTAATTGGTTCATGTGCACCCAGGTGCATCCAGAACACTTCAGCTGCCAGGCTACATCCTTATTAATCCGCCAAACAAGGCCAGGCAACCTCCTGCCTAATTGCTAGTCTGCTCCCTGGGGTTGTTTTGATCCCTGACAATTAGCACCCTCACGGATAAAACCTGTTCTGGGAATGGCACAGGCTGGTGGCCGTTCCCAAAGGGCAGTTTGAACGTGGGTATCCTGTTTTAGCAGGGAATTCCATTTAGACATGTAGGGAAGGGCAGCTCCAGACTGTTCAGGGCAATGCCTGGTTTGGTGGGTTTGGTGGTATGGGCATGTTGTTCTGCATGGATTGATGAATTTATCCATGTATGGGAGCCACCCCTATGGACTGCTGGACACCAGGACCTGTTTGAGATGTGGGTGAAATGTGTAGGGAGGGAAACAGCCAAATCTGCAGAACCATGGAATTGTGGAATGGTTTGGGTTGGAAGGGGACCACAAGGATGATTTCATTTCATCCTGTGCCATGGGCAGGGACACCTTCCACTATCCCAGGCTGCTCCAAGCCCCATCCAACCTGGCCTTGGACACTTCCAGGGATCCAGGGGCAGCCACAGCTGCCCTGGGCAACCTGTGCCAGGGCATCATCACCCTCACAGGGAAAAATTCCTTCCTAATACCTAATCTAAATCTCTCCTCTTTTAGTTTAAAACCATTCCCCTCTGTCCTATCACTGTCTGTTCACATTAAAAACCCCTTCCCCTCTTTTTTATACAAGTGGGACTCTCCCAAATGAGCTGGTGCATTTCTCCTGAATTGTGGCCTACAGGGTTTTAAGAGCTGCTAAGTGCCTGCTTACTGTTTTCTACCAGATCTCTGATGTCCATCCCTAAAATCTGAGTTCCTAAGGAAGTCCTGGGCTTGGAGACACACCAGAAGAAGCAATTAGAGTGTTTGCTCTGTCGTTGTGCCCACAGACCTCTCCTCTGAGGGTTGAACTGTCACGACCTTGTCAGCTCACAGGGATTAAGCAAAATGCAAATCCCTGCCAGAAATAAAATGCCTCCCACCTTTGTTTACTTGTTGGTTTATTTGTTCTTTTTTAAGGTAGAAGCTTGGCAAGACCTGGGAGACCTTACATGGAGTGTGGATATCGTGGGACTTTCTGCCACAGGGGGAAATGCCCTCGTGGCAACGATTACCTGGGGCGGTGTCGTTCTGGGTATAATTGCTGTAGGTGGTAAGTTGAGGATTTTTCTGGGGCAAAGATGACTTCCCAAATTATCCTTTGAATCCCAAGCAGCAGGATTTCCCTCATAATCATAATTCTGAAAACCCTGAAATATCCTTTCCTTTGTGTAGGTTGTAGTGTGGCTAATTGTGGAGAGGCTCCAGGAGTGATCGCTTTTGACATCATTGGATTCAAGGAATTGTTGCAGCAGCCACCAAGGATTTGTCATTCTCCTTTCAATAAAAGCAAGGTCTGGGGAGGTGCATGGCTGCCCTGTGTGGTGTTGTCATTCATTTCTAAAAGTAATTCATTTCCCATTCATTTCCCAAGTCTTACTTCCATTAAGAATTCTAAACAAGAATTCTGAAATCAATATAAACCCACCAGGAATGTGTAGTTCACTGAAATATTTATACCCTTCCTGGGCTGCTGTTGGAGTGAGTGCTGGCAAGTTCTCCACACATGCCTCCCAGGGAATTCTCTGTCATGATTAAGACTGAGATCAGTCACCATTTCCACTGGGAGCACAAAAGTCTTCGCCAGTGTGTGATGCTTCACAGCACCTCTGCTCTGAAAACTTTGGGTTCCCATCTCCTGATCCAGAGCTTTCAGACCTGGGAACAGCATCTTGTTTTATTATGAGAACTAAGTCACACTGAGCAGGGCAAGCTGGTAATCTGAAGTCTGATTTTACCCTTGGCATTTCTGTCTGATATAAAATTGGAGTGAACCTGCAAAATTTACATCGGCTGCAGTTGCAAATCAGGAGATCAGAGTTAGAGCCCTGACATTGCTTGAGGCAATTATAGAAACATGCAAGAGGCCAACCTCACTGTGCCTCTGATCACTTCTCTTCTAAGAAATTCAGCTTGTCCT
Organism: Phylloscopus collybita; assembly: GCA_027886175.1. Lineage (NCBI taxonomy): Eukaryota > Metazoa > Chordata > Aves > Passeriformes > Phylloscopidae > Phylloscopus > Phylloscopus collybita. The sequence continues at coordinate 54,479,357 of JAJNNQ010000026.1, forward strand.
GCCTTGGACCACACAGAAAACCTAGAAGGTGCAGGTTGCTCACAGAGCTCCTCTCTCAGCAGCTGCTCCTGCACAGTCAGGAGCATCCTTGTGCTGACAAGAGAAGTGTGCCCAGAGAAGCTCTGGCTGCTCCATCCCTGGAAGTGTCCAAGGCCAGGCTGGATGGGCCTTGGAGTACCCTGGGATAGTGGAAAGTGTCCCTGCTCATGGCAGAGAGTTGGAATGAGATGAGCTTTAAGGTCCTTTCCAACCCAAACCATTCTGTGGTTCTGTGAAGGGAGGTGCAGTAATGGCTGACTTTTTAAGGGAAGCAACCAACCCAAGTGCAAAGGACTGACTCAAAGCTCTGAGCTGCCCATTTGTTGCAAAGCACGTGCCTACCCTTCACAGAACCACAGAACCACAGAATCACAGCATTTTTAGGGCTGGAAGGCACCTCTGGAGATCATCCAGTCCAACACCCTTGCCAAGACAGGGTCACCTGGAGCATGTGACATAGGAACATGTCCAGCTGTGTTTGGAATGTCTCCAAAGAGGAAACTCCACACCCTGCCTGGGGAGCAGTTCCAGTGCTCTGCCACCTTCAACATAAAGAAGTTCTTCCTCAAACAGAGGTGGAATTTCTTGTGTTTCATTTTATGGCCATTGCTCCTCATTCTATGGCTGGGCACCACTGAAGAGAGTCAGTCACCATCCCCTGACACCCCTTGGAGGTGTTTATATGGATTATTGAGATCCCCTCTCAATTTTCTCCAGACTGAACAGACCCCTCAGTCTCTGGGCCTGTTCAAAGCAGATGTTTCTGCAAAGGACTGTGCCACCATTGAAACCACAGCCTTGTGCAGGCAGGGCAGGAAGCTGGGCCAACAGCCGCCTCCCAGGGATCTCCCTGGATGGAAACCTGGGGAAGTTGCCAAGTGGACTCAAACCAGCAATTTACAGTTGATGTCCTAAGAGGGTTTTTGCACAATCCACGGTAGGTGAATGTTTCACAAACTGGAATGGCACAAGGTTTTTGCTCAAGGACCGAGGATTTTGCAGGGAGGGTTCAGCCATTGTAATTTTAGATTCATCTGTCTGTAGCCAGCATCACGCAGAATAGTGTCTCATGCTTTTAGCTCAGCACCACAAAGAGCTGGGGAATGGCTTCAAGAGCCATTTTAGAGTCACACAGGCTGAAACCCCCTAGGATCCATGCTGCACATCTCCTCCCTGCTTCTTATCCCAATCCCACCTCCCCAGCACTCCACACGTTCAGATTCATAGAATCAGAGAATCATAAGAGGATTTGGGTTGCAAGAGACCTTGAAATTATATAGATCCAACTCCCCCTGCCATGGGCAGGGACACCTTCCACTATCTCACATTGTTCCAAGGCCCATCCAGCCTGGCCTTGGACACTTCCAGGGATTAAGCTGCTGTGTGTGCTAAAGAGCAACAGCACAGAGATGCAGCTAATTGCCACTTTAATGAAGCCCTGTAAGGAACCTGACTACTGGACGTAGCTGCTCCCAGTCCCTTGCCTCCTGGGGTTTTGATGCCAAGACAGCTCAGCAGATATTAAAAAAAAATAAATAAAAAAAATATGGGGCATGGCCTTTTCCCTTTTTCTGGCTGTAGCTGTAGGATCAGGATTTCCTTCAGTGGTGAAAGAAATAAGAAGCTGCCCTGAGTGCTCTGACTACCAGGGTAGAGTAGTAGTGATCCCCCTGGGTACAGATCTGCAAATGCTTTGTACAATGTCCCTCACTGGTGAGTGAAAAAACAATGAAATACAGTGAGTTGTTTGGATCAAAGGCATAGTCATGTATTGCCCAGAGGAGCTGTGCCTGCCCAAATCCCTGGATCTGTTCAAAGACAGGTTGGATGGGGCTTGGAGCACCCACTGGAAGGTGTCCCTGCCCATGGCAGCTGGTTGGAACCTCCTGGTCCCTTCCAAACCAAATCATTGTACAGTTCCACAATTCTTGTGACTGCTCAGTGAACACACACCAGGCACCATGAGTGTGTTTTTATCATCCATCCCCACACACATACCTGTAACGCTTGATGAAACCGCAGCAAGGCTGGAAACGTTTACAAAGATGCTCCATCAAACAGCAAAGGGTTACACACAGCAAACTCCACCAAAACAAAGCCACAATTAAAGCTTGTCCCTCCTGGGATGGCCAGTTGGACGGGGATGTCATCCCGAGTGGCGTCTTCCCAGTTATTTTCAAGTGAAGCATAGAGAGCGCGCTTCCCGTGGGGGGAGGAGGACAGAGCTCCTTTGTGTGGTGAGAGCTGATTGTTTGCCAAGGCCTAACGAACAGGGATGCTGTGTGTGCGTCCCCAGAGGTGTCCAGCAAACCACAGCACCCAGCAGCTCTTACACAAGGCAGGATGACACAAGATCCTGGGCTGGAGGCCTGGGAATCCTTCTCAGGTGTCAGAGGAGGAAAGCTGTGCTTGTTTTTCTCTGTCGGGGGAAAAAACAGAAAAAAAAGGAGCTTTGGGGCATTTTGAGGACTCAGCCGTCCCAAGGGATTTTGTGCCACGTGGAGGGACCAAACTGCTGCTGGTGCCAGGAAGCTCTGACTGCCGGGCTGCTGAGTGCATCCTCCCACCAGTGACCGGTCACATCCCCTCTCCTCAGTTCTGTCCCCGCGCAGGTGCTACAGGACCTGCAGGGAGGGACCCGCCCATTCACCTCTGCTTCCTTTCTCTCCTCCCCACAGCTGCGACTCTGCTGGCGACTCCCAGGCATGCGGATCCTGCCTGTCCTCTGTGCTCTGCTCCTCCTGATGCTCCGGGGAGTGACAGGTGAGAAATGTGGAGGGTTTGTCCTTTGTCTGTGTGGTTTTCGGGAGGATTTGTCACCTGAGCGGATGAGCCACGAGTGAATTCTCCTGGTGGCCGTGCCGTTCCCGCCGGGGTCCCTCTCACCCCACACCTTTGAGGAAAGACTGCAGCTGCAGGTTCTGCTGCTGGGACCAGAGCTGGGGCATTGTATTAAAGCCCTCATCCTCCCACAACTGGGGTTTGACCCCTCGCCATGCCTCCTGACCCTTGCATTTCTGAGTCAGCAGCACTGGGCACAGCAGCCCTGCTGGAGAGGAGGAGGAGGAGCGGGGAGGAAGGGAAATCCTGCTTCTACCCTTGGAGTTCTCCCTTGTTCCGGGAAGGAGGCAGCAGGCACGATGGAGACCTCTCCCAGAGCCTGCCTGGGGGTGTAGTGACTGTCTCCCATCCAAGTGCCACAAACTCACCCGGATTTCTGCTGCAGGCACCTGCTCAGCAGTTGCGGCAAGGGGACAAGCAGGGCTGGGCTAACGCCGGCAGCACAGGGAGCAGGGGCTGTGCTCAGCAGCTCGGCTGAAAGTCTCCTCTCTCCGTGCCCTGCAGGGCTGCCCCCGGTTCGAGCATCAGCCCAGGAGTGCCAGCGCCGCGGGGGATTCTGCTCCCTCCGCTCCTGCCCGCCCGGCATCGGCCGCGTCGGCCTCTGCTCCGAGCAGGAATTCTGCTGTCGGATGTGAGTTCTGGGCTGCCCGGAGGGCTCCGGTTGCTGCCTGTTGAGGCTGTCGGGGGAAAAAAAAAAAAAAACGGGGAATGTGCAGCCCAAGGGTGCAGGGACCTTCCTGACGCTCCCTGCTGCCCTGGCTGGGACAGGCACTGCCAGAGTTTTCCTCCCGCAGGCGGTGGTATCCCTGATGGGCTCCTGGATCCCCGAGCAGGACACCAGCCCGTGCCCTCGCTGCGTGGTCAGGACGATGCTGCCTGGAGGCACCAAGAACTGCCAGGGGCAGCAGCAAACCTGCCCAGCCAGACCTGGATCCCGTGGGAATCCCATACCCCGTTGTCCCCAATACAAGGTGGTGGTCATTCCCACTGCCAAGATGTATCCTGGGTGTGCATCTCTCTGGGGTGAATTCCTGACAGACACACACACTGCCCTAGCATCCACCCTCTCTCCATGCTGGCCGCAGCCACAGCAGCATCTCCCCCCATGGTGGAAGAGGGGACACACGTGACACTCACAGGGACCCCAATTCCAGCCTTTTGGCTCAGCAAGGGGACCCCATCAGCTCTCACACAGGGATGGAGGGGTTGCTGTGACCACCCTAATTTCAGTGGGGACCTGCTGGTTGTCCACTGGCTCCCAGGCTGGGTCAGGAATCCTTGTGGAGCTGTTCCATGGGACACACACTGCCTTGGTGTCCTTGGGTCCATCCCCAGCTGTGGGGCCTGGGTGTGGGGCACTGTGGGGTCCAGGGGTATCTGTGGGGTGGGAGAAGTCATTCTGCAGCAGAAGGAATAGGGAAGGATGGCTGTGCCATGGGGCTTCTCAGGAGCTCGGGATGGAGTTGGGGGTCAGTGCTGGGAGGGTTTCAAGGCCTGGGGCTGGGGGCTCAGTTAGGAGCCCAGGTGGGTCACTGTGGATGATTGGTGTGGCAGATCCAGGATGCTCAGCTCAGGGGTGCTATGGGGATGGCCCCTGCACTGCCATGGGGCAGTGACCATGGGGATGCTGGGGCAGGGGACACCCACTGCTCCCCTCCATGGAGCAGGGCAGACAGGGGTGGGAGCAGCCTCTCCTGGGGTATTGGGCATTGCTGTGGATACAGGGAAGGTCAGATCAGGGTGCCAGCTGTGGGTCCAAGCCAAAGTCTGGATCAGAAAAGCCAAGCTGCAGCTCTGATGTGGTTGAGCTCAAGATCCCCACGTGAAAGTAGCTTCCCCGGGCAGGGCTGGCCCCAGCTATGGCTTCTCTGCAGTGGGGATTATAGAAATCCTTTCCACACCATAAACAGCAATCCCTGGCTTTGCTGGCCCTGGTCTGGTCCTGAGTCTGGTTCCAAACCTCCAGGAGTGAGGATATTCCAAGGACCCAGCAATGGACACCCAATCCCGTTTCTACAGACTGATGCTTGAGGGATGGCCCCATCAAGCATCAAGGCCAGGTTGGGTGGGGCTTGGAGCATCCTGGGATAGTGGAAAGTGTCCTTGCCTGTGGCTAGGGTGGGAATGAGATGAATTCTAAAGTTCCTTCCAACCCAAACCATTCCATGATTCCATGCATCTCTCTGACAGGTGACACCAGACCCTGTGTCCCTGATGTATCCAACCTCAAGTCCCATTCTCCTCTCCAAGATCCAGCTCCAAGAGCTTTGATCTCTCTGAGCAATGAACCAGCACCCTGGAGACACACCACAGACAGACTGTTTGTACAAAAAGGTGTCACAAGTAAAGTTTGGAATAGGGGAATATGGGATGGGTAATGAGGTAGATGTAGGGCATGACCAGAAAGCAGCCATGGGATACATTGCTTCTTTCTCTCTCAAGATCTTGCCTCCATGAGCCACCTTGATCTTTATCTTTCTGAAACACCACAGAATTCCCATAAATCCAAAAGCTCTCCTGATCAAGTCCACACCTCTAAGGCCTGATAAGGCCCTATTCCCCTTCCCTCACCAATCTCCCATAGACTGCACATTTTCATACAGCGTCTTGCTGCTGTTGAACCACATTTGTGGATTTTGTACCAAGCAGGGCAATTTCAGAAGCAGTGGATTTGGACAGGATGAGGTGAGGTGTGGTCTCCCCGATTGCATTTCCTCTTTGCACTGCTTGACTATTTGAGTAGACATCAGAAAGGCATCCTTAGGCTTGTAACTTCCTAGCAGGTGGAATGCAAGTCACCTTGGCAGGGATGAAGCTGTTCTTGTGATGTTAAAAGAGAAGGAAGCCAAATTTTTTGAATATTTCTATGTGTCACACAGCACCAGCTCCCTAAGCAAACTGACAGGACAGGAAGAGACATATATTTTATCAAAGAATCTCAGAGTGGTTTAGGGAAGGAACTTTTAAGGTCATTGTGATGGTTTTATTACTTGCTGTATTACTTGCTATATTACTTGCTATAAACTACCTAACTTCCACACATCCTTACTCCAACAATTCATCTAAAACAACAATAAAACAAAAATCTCCTATACTTTTAATTAATTTTAACTAACTAAAACAAAAAAATCCCTAAAGTATTTTTTCTTTTTCTTAAAACTATTTAAATCTACTCTAAACTAAAAAAAAAAAAAACAAAAACCAACAAAAACTCACACCTACAACCCACCAAAACCTAAGCCTCCAAAAAAAAAAAACCCTAATAAAAAACTAAATAAACTAAACTACACCCACAACAAAAACTTTCTCAATTTACCATCTCTCTTCCAAACAACAAAAAAGTTTTATTATTTTGTATTATTAATTTTTTATACTTATAAACATCTTATTTATTAAATAAATAATTTTTTCCACTTAAAAAGAAAACCCTATAAAAATTAATTCAAACCAAAACCCTCACAGCCATCCAGTTCCAACCCCCACCATGATCAGGGTGCTATCTTTCCACTATCCCAGGTGTCTCCAAGCCCTGTCCAACCTGGCCCTGGACACTTTCAGGGATGAGGCAGCAACTTCTGGGCAGCCTGTGCCAGGGTCTCAGTACCCTCACAGGAGAGATTGTTTGGGACTGGTTCCTACTTCTGCCTGCACCCACCAGCCTGTTTTGTCCACCCCAGGCAGTTCATGCCATGCCACCACAGCCTGGGTGCCTCTGTGCCGAGGGTGTCACAAGAGGTGTTGCATGGGGACAACGGTGACATTGATTGAAACAGCCCCACGAGGCACCTCAGCCTCTGCCCCTGCAGCAGGGAGGAACAGGGAGAAGCCCCAGCATCCCCACATGGATGGATGGCTTTCTGATTGGCCAAGGGGAGATGTGTCAGCAAAAAATCAGTGAATGTCCCCATGGCTTGCAACAATATAAAATCAGAGTGCTTTGGCCAGAAAAGTGCTCCTTGAACCCAAGGGCCACTGGACACAGTGATTCTTGTTGGGTTTGTTGCTGCCTGAACACCCAGACCTTCGTCAGGTAGGTGATTGTGGGGTCTCCTGGAAAAGGATCAGATGAGGTAATGGATTTCCCAGAGACTGAAACATCAGGAAATGCTCCTGAGGTTGGCAGGATGGCACAAACCACAGAATTCTTTTTAAGAGGAAAGTAGAGGAAACATCATCAGCTGTGGTTGAGAGCAGCCCCTCTGCAGTTTGGTGAACCACAGAGCCCAGGTTTCTGCAGCACCTGGGCTCCTGAATGTCCCCATTGCCTTGGTGTCCCCTCTGCAGCCCTGTCAAGACCCAGGAGAGGCACCAGCCATGAAGATCCTGTTCCTGCTCTTCCCCCTGATCCTCCTGTTGGTCCAGGGTGCTTCAGGTGAGAGGAGAAGAGGGGCAATGGGGGAAAGTGTGAACCTGCACCAGGGGTAATTCAGTATCCCTGGAAATTATCCTGTTTGTGGGGATGATGAGAAGGTAACAGAGGATTGAAGTCAAAGAGGTTTCTCCAGTGATAGTTCTATAGGACACAGACTTGGGGTGGAAAGAGCCCAGGGAAATAGAATACTGGCTTCTTTGGTGGGTCAGGAAGGGGTTTGGTTTCAAGTTCCCACCCTGCACCCAGATATTCCTCTTTGAGTGTCTCTGAAGGGTGGTTTTTTTTGCCCTGTGTGTGATCTTTGCTGTGGGGAGCTTGGAGAGGAAACCATCTACTGGCCAGAAATGTAAAAACACCATTAGCCTTTTGAAACTACACAGTGCTCTTACAGATGATTGCTTTAATTGTTCTGTATGTTTCTTTCCCCGTGGAAACCCAAAATGCAGCTGGATGCAGGCAAAAAGGGGGATACTGCACTTACGGGAGATGCAACTTCCCTGCGAGACCCATTGGAAGATGCACACTGTACAGTGTGTGCTGCAAGAGATAAGGTCTGGAATCCTGTCTGAGGACAGAGTTCCCTCTTTTGTCCACAATGAATCATGTTGCAAATTTATTTCCTGTGAATGCTACATAATCTCCTTATCTATTCCTTGTGGGAGAGATGCCCAAGAAGGGAGGGAAAAGTCCTGTGGGTTTTGGAGCTGTCCTGAGAGTGGGGCTGCAGCAGCCCCAGGTCAGCCAGGGCCACCCCACTCTCCCCCAGTCCCCAGGGCCTCATTCAGGCTCTGCAGAGGACTCACCAAAGCCACCACAGAGGGAAACATTCCCTGTCCTTGGGCAGCACCAAGGACATGATCCAGGTCTTGCTGCACCTGCACACACCTGGAGCCAGGGCTGCCAGCACTGAGATACCCCAGGTGCAACCTGTCTGCACTAAGGACTGCACCTCACCTCCCCTCAGCCTGAGCCTGCTGCACCACACCCTGGGCATTGCAGGGCAGGGGGACAGAGTGGCAGGAAAAGTTACACCAGGTGATGTGCTTCTTTCTTTCCTCCTACAGACTCTGGGGCTGAGATCCCGAAGTTCCCAAACAGCACATGCCCCTCGCTTCTGGCTCCTGGACCCATGTGCTGATGTCCCCTCCCCTCGCTGCCTGTGCCCTGCCCAGCTGGGGTGGCAGCAGCAGTGGCAGCTGCTGCTGCTGGGTGCTGCTGGGCTGGAGCCCTGTGGTGCCAGCCCCGGTGTCTTTGGGGCAGGGGCTGCTTTTCCCGGCTTGAATAAAGACAAAGAGCACTTTGGCATTGCAGGGCTGGGCCGTGTGTGCGTGTCCTGCTGCTGGAGGGCTGCTGTGCCTGCTGCCTCTGCAGGTGGCACTGCCTTGGTGGCAGCACAAGGCCCTGGGGATGGTGCTGGGGCTGAGCAGTGGCTGTGTCCCTGGGGATGCTCCTGCCTGGCCCTGCTTTGGGGACCCTGAGCCTGTCAGTGCCTGCTGGGCTGGGCTGTGTGGGGTGCCTGTGCTGGAGCTGCCCTGCAGATGCTCCATCAGGGGGAATTGGGATCCCTGTGCTGGTGCTGCCAGTCCCAGATATCTCTGGTATCTCCAACAGCCCCAGGTTCTTTGCAGAGCTGTGCTGGGGGCAGTGTCCTTTGAGTGGGCATTGCCATGGTGCTGTCCCTGCTGTTCCTTCTTGTCTTATTCCAGCACCACAGCCCTCCCTGCTGTGGCTGTTCTGCTCCACACTCCATCCCACCAGGCAGGAGGAGGTGACCTGTGAAATGGCTCCAAATTGAGTCTGGCCAGGAAATGTCCAAAATTTTACACACAGGTAATAAATGTGCCTGTCTTTTCTCTGCCCATCTCAGGCAGTCTGGGGTGACGACACTGCTCTATCAAAAGCAGTGACTTGTCTACGTCTGCAAAGCAAACCTCAGGGATTAGGATTTGAGGGGTTCAATACCTGTATGTGTCCATGTCCACATGGGCTGGGGAGCAACTTGTGACCCTGCCTGTTGCAGTGAAGACTTTCTCCCCCAAGAGTCATAGACTCAGAGAATTAATGATGTTTGGAAAGCCCTCTGAGATCATCAGGTCCCACCTTCACCCCAGCACTGACACATGCCCAAGTGCCACATCTGCACGGCTGTTAAACCCTACCAGGAATGGTTACTCCTTCACTGCCCTGCGCAGCCGAATCCAATGTTTGACCACCCTTTCCTCCAAGAATTTGTTCCTAATACCCAGTCTAAACTTTCCCTAGTGCTCCTTGAGACCATTTCCTCTGAAGGTCTCAACTGTGACCTTAGAGAAGAGACTTACCCCCAAAAGGCTTCCACTGCCATTGCCTTTTCAGAAGTAGAGGGATGTTCAGATCATCCCTGCCTGCCATGGCCTTTGCTCAATGGGTTCTCACCTTTCCTGGCACTGAACCTGGAGCTGTCACCGGAAGCTCCCTTCACCTCTGCAGTGCAGATTTGTTCATCCCATCCCATCCCATCCCATCCCATCCCATCCCATCCCATCCCATCCCATCCCATCCCATCCCATCCCATCCCATCCCATCCCATCCCATCCCATCCCATCCCATCCCATCCCATCCCTCCCCGCTCCTGCCCAGCCCATTGTGCCGCGGGTGTCACAAGAGGTGTTGCATGGGGACAACGGTGACATTGATTGCAACAGCCCCAGGAGGCACCTCAGCCTCTGCCCCTGCAGCAGGGAGGGACCAGGGGCAGCCCCAGCACCCCCACATGTGCACAGGGGGCACTCAGGGGTTGGCCCAGGGCACTTGTGCCAGCAGCAATTGGGGCTGTCCCACCCACCAGCACTGCTATAAATCCAGCCTGTGTGGGGCAAGGCAGCATTCCCTGGCCCCAAGGGCATCTGGACACAGTGATTCCTGCTGGGTTTGCTGCTGCCTGAACACCAAAGCCTTTGTCAGGGAGGTGAGTGGAGGGTGTGTCTCTGAAATCCTGCCCACTCAGGGTCTCAGCTCAAAGCCCAGCACCACAGAGTCTCTGAAATGACAAAGTGTTGGAGCTATCCAGGTGGAATATTTGGCTATCAGAGATGGCTGGATGTAGTGGGTCTAATGCTGGCCAAATGCCCATGTACCCACTAGAATTATTAACTCATTTTCTCCTGCGAGATAAGGATTAGGAGGAAGGGCAAAGCAGGCTAAAACTTTAAAAGGTATAAAGAAAACTTCATTAACAGAATTAAAAGAAAAAATAAGAAATGAGAATAAACTTTCAGAAACTTCTCCTCCACCCACACCCTCTTTTCTTTCCCACTGACAAAAACATGTAAATAGACAAAACATGGGACTTTCAGTCAGTTTACCACCTCTAGAATAGTCTTTCTTCAGTTCTCCTAGGGAGAGGAGTCTCTCTTGCCATGCTATGGGGACCCTCTCCACAAAAACCAGTTCTCTTGTTGCTTCAATGCCACAGTGAATCAGCTGCCTGGGAAAGGAAAATCTGTTCACAGTGTGAAAGTCCCTCCCAGTGCCTTGCAGCTTTCCTACAGCTGCTTTCATGGGCCTCGTCAACTTCTGGAATACTATTTTAAAGATGAGCTTTTCTAGCATAAAAGCGAAAGTTCTCTTCATCCATCTCTGGGAAAACAAATTTTCTTCTTCTTTTATTCCCAGGGCAAAATTTCTCATCTCTCTCTGCTCAAGCTTCTCATTGGATCACAGCTACTGCAGCATCTGCTTATTTCCACAGTGGTGCTTCTGCTCGTGGCTGTAGTTTGAACACTCCATCCCCCAATGCATTCCATGAATTACAGGGAAAAAAACAAAGTTTGATATACGAATTGTATCTTCACCATAGCACAAGAGAATTTCAGCCCAAGACCAAGGCATCTCCTCAGTATCCTCCCATCTCAAGCCCGACTCCTTCCTTGTTGCCATGCTTCGTGCCTACCATGTTTTGGTTTTGGGAAATTCCATTCCCAGGCACTCTTTTGGGACACAAGGTCACACAATGTAAACTACCGTGTGTTTCCACGTTCTGTTCCCAGAGGAGGGACTTAGTGTGGTGGTCTCTGGAACTGACCAATGGTTCCCAAAGGTCCCACCTCTAAGGTGGGCACATTTGAAAAAGCATAAAAGTAGTAGAGAAATAAACCGTGCGTCCCTTGCTTGCAAGGGGCCACGCAGCCTCTGAATCACTCCCTGCCTCGTTCATTGTGTCCAACAGCGACACTTCCTCACTGACCCCAGCGACCCATGTTGTTTTCTCTGGGTGTCTTCATCCTTTCCTTTTCCTGATTCAGGAGAGAACCGGTGTTCGTAGGCTCATTTGTTCTCCAGCTTTATCAACTGAAACAGTTTTTATGGAGTTCTGCAGCGCTGAAGGGTTGGTCTTGTCCAGGCTCTGCATTGGGGAAATCACTCACCGTGCCTCTTGCTGCTGTCCCGTGGTCTCCGCTGACACTGTACGAGCCGTGCTGGCTGCTGGCTTCACTCAATGTTTTTCTTCATGTGGAACATTGAAAGCAAGAAAAGCTGCTGCTGCCGCCGTTTTTGTCCTTCTGTCCACAGCATGGCTGGCTAAAAGTGGTTAAACAAACAAAGTTCATTGCCAGCCACGCTGAGGCAGCCATGGCCACACGCCGCCGGCCAGTCACGCCATGTAGCACTGCACCAGGGAGATGTTTGCTATATAAGGAAAAGGGTCTCAGTTTCACCTCAGGACCTTTCAAGGGAAGAACACCAGAAGTTTCTACGCCCTCTTGATTGCAATTGACTGGGTGCCAAGAGAAAAACATTGTCTCTACCTGTTCCTCACAAATGTAGCTATTCTCTATTGGGCTGTTTGCTAAAAACCCACCTAAATCGTTCAATACTTAAGGGAGAGCACGAGGCTCCTCAGCGCATTTTTGCGGTGTTGTAGCAGGTGCATAGGACGTGTCCCTACACTGTGTGTGGCTTTATTCTTTGGTTCTGAATTATTTCCTTCTTTTATTAAAACCTTTTTGCTTTTTCAAGACACAGTCATGCCATCTCGTTAAATATTTTAAGCCATTTTCTATGAGGTGCTGAACACCCTCAGAGGTATTGAAACCTCACAGAACTAAGTACATCTGGCTCTTTGAGAAATTCAACAGCGCCAATTTTGGCCACACAGTTCTGGCCATGTGGCCACTCTCCGTCCCTGATGGCAGGGGCCACACGGCCACTCTGGGCTCTGGCTGCTCCTGGCTTTGGGGCCACCCCCAGCACTGGTCCTGGCTGCATGGTTGCTCCTGGTGTCAGTCTAGTCCCCAGCTGACATGGCCTGGCAGCACTGCCGAGAAAGGACCGTGAGGGGTGAACCCGGCCGGGAAGGGACCCAGCTCTGCTGGGATGGGGCCCAGCAGGCTCCCAGGTGAGGGGCTCAGCAGCCCCCTCACCATCCCTTAGAGGGCAAAGAGCTGCTCCCAGCCATAGGCTGAGCTGATCTGGCTGTGCTAGGCCACCCTGGGCCCAGCCAGTTACCTGTTCAAGGGCCAGAAGCCAAATAGACTTTTCGCGGCCTTTGTTCATTTTTAAATGTGCTTTTCCACAGAGGCGTGTTCAACTCTTTTAAGTGGTTGAACTGGGTGTCAATCTTCAAAACTAACCAGCTGATTGGCTCTTCAGAACTAGCCATCTGATTGGCTCTGCTGGGTCCCCACAGGGAGCCACCCCCGCAGCCTGTGGCCTCCCCCGTAACTGCAAACCAGACTTCGTTAAACCACTGGGAAAGAGAATAAAAGCCTTCATGTGAGTCTAAGAAGCCAAAACACGTGGAAAGTGGACCTGAAGTTTCCTAAGTACAGGAGAGACTGGAATGGTGTCTTGATGCTGAAGGCGGGAGATGAGATCTTTGCTAGGGGAATGGGGACTTTCCCTAGGAAAGGAAGGAGATTCTATTCCCACAGCAGTACAGAGATTTCCCATCATTTCAGGCCTTCAGTAATAACAATTTCAAAAGCAATTTTATCTGCCTCTTCCAAATTTCACCGGTCATTTATTTGGTTTGAATGGGCAACTGTTGGTCTCGGGTCTGTGGTCTGTGCTCTGGGGAAAGGTCTTTGGAAGAGCTCTGAGGAAAGTCAGGGGAATGAATCCTCTTAGGTCATCGATTTCCTACAAACGGAGACATGGTGGAATACCCCAGGTATTGAAGGGTGGCACAGACATAAGAATTGTTTTAAAGACAAGGGTAAAGGAAATGTCATCTCCTCTGGCTGGAAGCAACCCATCTGCAGTTTGGTGAGCTACAGAACCCAGGTTTCTGCACCACCTGGGCTCCTGCATGCCCCCATTGCCTTGGTGTCCCCTCTGCAGCCCTGTCAAGACCCAGAAGAGCCACCAGCCATGAGGATCCTGTTCCTGCTCTTCCCCCTGATCCTGCTGTTGGTCCAGGGTGCTGCAGGTAAGAGGAGAAGAGGGGAAATGGGGGAAAGTGTGAGCACTCAGCAGTGGAAATTCAAAGACCCTGGAAGTGACCATGTTTGTGGGAATGAGAAGGTAATGGAGTATTAAGGTCAAAGCTGGTTTTTGTGTGAGTTTCCAACTGGCCACAGATTTAGGGTGGAGAGAGCCCACGGGAAAAAAAGCCTGGCTTGTTCTGTAGGTTAGGAAGGTGTTTGGTTTCAGGCTCCAAGCCTGCACCCTGTTTAGGAGTTTCTTGCCCTGCCCTGGGATGGCAGAGAGCCTCAGGGGCTGTTTGGATGGGGGCGTTTCCTGGGCACAAAAGTGCCCCTTCCTTATCCAGTGGTTCATCCAACAAGTGTCCCAAATCCTCATCGTCCCAAGGGATGATCCCTGCAAGGGCTGGACAAGGACTTTCCATCAGAGGTCACACAGCCAGGACAGGGATGTGGGATATGAGGAGTCCCTTGCTTGCCAGCAGGACTGCAAGCACACCCTGCTCTGTCACATTGTTGCTGTAGTTATTCTGTGTGTCTTTCCCCATGGAAACAGGGAGTACACTTCAATGCAGACAGAAAAAAGGAATCTGTTCTTCTGTAAGATGCCGCCCCCCTCTAAGAACTATTGGAAGATGTACAGCACTAGCTGTGTGCTGCAAAAGGATAGATGTGTAAGGTAAGTCCAGACTGAGGAGTTTCCTCCTTTTTCCCCAGAAAGATCTGTTACAAATTTCTTTCTTGACAACTCATGATAAATACTCTCCAGTGTTTATGCTTTGAGAGAGATGCTCAAGATGGAAGGGAATAGTCCTTGCGGGTTTGGAGCTGCTCTGAGTGGAGCTGAAGGAAACAGAGGTCAACCAGGGCCTCCCCACTCACCAAAGCCACTTAAAAGAGAAACATTCCCTGTCCTTGGGCAGCACCAAGGACATGATCCAGGTTTGCTGCACCTGCACAGACCTGGAGCCAGGGCTGCCAGCACTGAGATACCCCAGGTGCAACCTGTCTGCACTAAGGACTGCACCTCACCTCCCCTCAGCCTGAGCCTGCTGCACCACACCCTGGGCATTGCAGGGCAGGGGGACAGAGTGGCAGGGAAAAGTTACACCAGGTGATGTGCTTCTTTCTTTCCTCCTACAGACTCTGGGGATGAGACCCCGAAGTTCTGGCTCCTGGACCCATGTGCTGATGTCCCCTCCCCTCGCTGCCTGTGCCCTGCCCAGCTGGGGTGGCAGCAGCAGTGGCAGCTGCTGCTGCTGGGTGCTGCTGGGCTGGAGCCCTGTGGTGCCAGCCCCGGTGTCTTTGGGGCAGGGGCTGCTTTTCCCGGCTTGAATAAAGACAAAGAGCACTTTGGCATTGCAGGGCTGGGCCGTGTGTGCGTGTCCTGCTGCTGGAGGGCTGCTGTGCCTGCTGCCTCTGCGGGTGGCACTGCCTTGGTGGCAGCACAAGGCCCTGGGGATGGTGCTGGGGCTGAGCAGTGGCTGTGTCCCTGGGGATGCTCCTGCCTGGCCCTGCTTTGGGGACACTGAGCCTGTCAGTGCCTGCTGGGCTGGGCTGTGTGGGGTGCCTGTGCTGGAGCTGCCCTGCAGATGTTCCCTCTGGGGAATTGGGATCCCTGCGCTGGTCCTGCCAGTCCCAGATGTCCCTTGTCCCTTGAGCAGCCACAGCCTCATGTGCAGAGCTGTGCTGGTTCTGTGTCCCTTGAGCGGGCATGGCCATGGTGACCCACAGGTGGGTGCTGTCCCTGCTGCCACTCCTTGTCCTTTTCCAGCACCACAGCCCTCCTTGGCTTGTGGCTGTGCTGCTCCACACCCCATCCCACAAAACTGGTGAGGGTGAGGAAGCTGTTCAACTCTTGGGCTGGACAACCTGTGAAAAGGTGCCATATTGCTGTGGAAATGACCAACTTTGTTTACCCATGGGGGTATGCAGAATGTCCTTGCCTCTCTGCCCATCTCAGGGAGCCTGGAGTGACCATACTGTTTTCTATGAAAGGCAGGGGCCTCCCTCTGTCTGCAAAGCAAACCTCAGGCACTAGCATTGGAAGGGTTCAGTACATATGTATGTCCATGTACTTGTGTCTATGAGAGTATCTGGGGACCCTGCCTGGTTCAGGGACAGCTTTCCCTGCCGAGAATGAAAGAGTCATAGGATTATTGACATTGGAAAGGCCCTTTAAGCTCATAGAGTGCAATCATTCCCCCTGCACTGCCAAGGCCACCACTAAACTGAGACCCCAAGTGCCTCATCTAAATGGATTTTAAATACTTCCAGAGTTGGTAATTCCACTACAGCCCTGGGCAGCTGTTCCTAATACCCAATCTAATTCTTCCCTGGTGCTGCTTGTGGCCATTTCCTCTGCTCCTGTCAATTGCTACCTGCGAGAAGAGACCAACACCAAAAATTTTCTGTTTCTATTGCTTTCCAGAACTGGAGAGCTTAGTGAGGGATCTTCATATCGACCCTACCTGCTGTGGCCTTTCCTTCCCCTCTGCTAACCCTGAAATTTTATTTTGTCCCTCTCTACAAACTCTGCAGACAAACCTGTTGAGGTGAAATGAGAGGTAAATCTTTCCTCACACAGTACAAAGCTGAGCACGTTGCAATATTTAGTCAGATCTTCCATATCCCACAATGAGTATTTGTAATATCAATTAAATTAGAGGATACAAAGAGGCAAACCATTTCCTCATTTCTACTCTTCCCAACATCAGCCACCCTCCCTTGTCCATCCCATCCCTCTCCTGCCCAGCCCGCTGTGCCGCGGGTGTCACAAGAGCTGTTGCATGGGGACAACGGTGACATTGATTGCAACAGCCCCACGAGGCACCTCAGCCTCTGCCCCTGCAGCAGGGAGGGACCAGGGGCAGCCCCAGCACCCCCACATGTGCACAGGGGGCACTCGGGGGTTGGCCCAGGGCACTTGTGCCAGCAGCAATTGGGGCTGTCCCACGCACCAGCACTGCTATAAATCCAGCCTGTGTGGGGCAAGGCAGCATTCCCTGGCCCCAAGGGCATCTGGACACAGAGATTCCTGCTGGGTTTGTTGCTGCCTGAACACCAAAGCCTTTGTCAGGGAGGTGAGTGTGGGGTTTCTTTGCAGAATTCTGCCCACTCAGGGTTTCAGCTCAAAACTCAGGACAGCAGAGTCTCCTAAATTGCAAACTGCTGGAAGTATCCAGGTGCAATGTTTGGCCATCAGAGATGGCTGGGAAGGAGAATAAAAGTCATCACATGAGTCTAAGAGTTCAGAACATGTGGAAAGTGAAATTTTGGTTTCCTAAGTGCAGGAGACACTTGACTGGTGCCTTTGCGACAAGAGGGAGATGAGATCATTGTTGGGAGAATAGGGTCTTTCCTCAGCAAAACAGGGAGGCACTTTTCCCAAACCAGTATGAAGATTTCCCATCATTTTAAGCTTTCAGTAACTGCAAAGGTTGATTTCTTTTCCCATTTCTGAGCACCAAGACACTTCCCTGCCCTCTGGCTGCTTCCTGCTTCAGTGCTGCCCAGGGCAGGGCAGCAAGTGTGGGGCTGGGGAATTTCCCTGCTGGGAATCCTGGGAATGCTCTGGAGCTGGGTTGGGCTCTGCCAAGCTGAACTGGGAGGATTTACCTGAGCCCAGGGAAGCTGAGGGGATTGTTCAGGCTGTTTGGGGCATGTGTTTGATACATGAAGCCCAAAGGAGGAACAGCCCTGTAGTTCCATAACTTTGAATGGCAGTTTTATCTCTGCATTTCCCACATTTCACTGGCCATTTATTTTGATTTCATCAGCAACAGTGGGTCCCAGATCTGCCGTCTGTTCTCTGGGAAAACATTTTAGAAGACCTGTGAGGAAGGTAATTGAATCAGCGTAGACTGTTGATTTCTGGGAAACTGAGACAGTGGAATGCTCCTGAGGTTTGGAGGCTGGCACAGACCTAAGAACTGTTTTTAGAGAAAAGTAAAGGAAATATGATCAGATGTGCCTGGAGACAGCCCCTCTGTACTTTGCTGAGCCACAGAGTCCAGAAAAACAGGTTCTTGCCCAACCTGTGGTCCTGAATGTCCCCATTGCCTTGGTGTCCCCTCTGCAGCCCTGTGAAGACCCAGGTGAGCCCCCTGGCCATGAAGATCCTGTTCCTGCTCTTCCCCCTGATCCTCCTGTTGGTCCAGGGTGCTGCAGGTGAGAGGGGAAGAGGGGAAATGGGGGAAAGTGTGAACCTGCACCAGGGGTAATTCAGTATCCCTGGAAGTGACCATGTTTGTGGGGGTGATGAGAAGGTAACAGGGGATTGGGGTCGAAGGGCTTTCTTGAGTGAGTTTCCAGCTAGACAACAATTTGGGATGGAGCCAGCCCATGGAGACAGAATCCTGGCTTGTTCTGTGGCTTGAGAAGGGGTTTGGTTTCAGGCTCCAAGCCTGCACCCAGATATTCCTCCTTAGGACTCTCTGGATGTTCTCTTGCCTTGCACAGGGATGGCAGAGAGCCCTAGGGGATGTTTGGATGGAGGCATTTCCTGGGACACAAAAGTGTCCCTTTCTTATCCAGTGGTTTACCCACTGAATGTCTAAAACCTCATCAGCCCAAGGGATGATCCCTGCAAGGGCTGGACAAGGATTTTCCATCAGATGTCACACAAATCACATTCAAGACAAGGACTTGGAATGCAAGGAATCCCTGCCTGCCAGCTGTGCTGGTCCAGGCAAAAGTGGGAATGCAGCTGGGAGCCAGCACAGCTCTTCCTCAACCTCATGCTGGTCCTTTCCACTCTCTGCTCTGGTATGCCCCCAATTTAGGGACATAGAGACCTTCCAGGGGAGACACCTTGCAATTGGAGATGTGGCTGTGGGGGGCTTGGAGCTGAGCTTTTCTCTTGGCCTGAAATGCATGGGGAGCATCAGCCTGTCTATAACCACACCCTGCCCCCTCAGATTATTGCTTTAATTGTTCCACGTGTGTCTTTCCCCGTGGAAATAGGAAGTGAACTTCAATGCAGACACCGAAGAGGATACTGTTCCTTTGGAAGATGTATCCCCCCTGCAAGGCCTATTGGAAGATGTACAGGACAAACCATCTGCTGCAGAGGGTAAGCTCTGGAAGGCTTACCTGGGTGTTTCCTTCTTTTTCCCACAAGAAGATCTGTTACACATTTCTTTATTGACAGCACCTGCATTTATGCTTTGTGAAAGATGCCCAAAAAGAAGAGAAAAGTGCTTAACGAATTTGTAGCTGCCTTGGATGGGGCTGTAGCAGCCCCAGGAGAGACAGAGCCTCCCCACTCACCAAAGCCACCACAGAGGGAAACATTCCCTGTCCTTGGGCAGCACCAAGGACATGATCCAGGTCTGCTGAATCTACACACACCTGGAGCCAGGGCTGCCAGCACTGAGATACCCCAGGTGCAACCTGTCTGCACTAAGGACTGCACCTCACCTCCCCTCAGCCTGAGCCTGCTGCACCACACCCTGGGCATTGCAGGCCAGGGGGACAGAGTGGCAGGAAAAGTTACAGCACGTGATGTGCTTCTTTCTTTCCTCCTACAGACTCTGGGGCTGAGACCCTGAAATTGCCCAGCAGGACCTGTCCCTTGCTTCTGGGCCCATGTGCTGATGTCCCCTCCCCTTGCTGCCTGTGCCCTGCCCAGCTGGGGTGGCAGCAGCAGTGGCAGCTGCTGCTGCTGGGTGCTGCTGGGCTGGAGCCCTGTGGTGCCAGCCCCGGTGTCTTTGGGGCAGGGGCTGCTTTTCCCGGCTTGAATAAAGACAAAGAGCACTTTGGCATTGCAGGGCTGGGCCGTGTGTGCGTGTCCTGCTGCTGGAGGGCTGCTGTGCCTGCTGCCTCTGCGGCTGGCACTGCCTTGGTGGCAGCACAAGGCCCTTGGGATTGGTGCTGGGGCTGAGCAGTGGCTGTGTCCCTGGGGATGCTCCTGCCTGGCCCTGCTTTGGGGACACTGAGCCTGTCAGTGCCTGCTGGGCTGGGCTGTGTGGGGTGCCTGTGCTGGAGCTGCCCTGCAGCTGTTCCCTCTGGGGCAACAGGGACATTGTCCTGCTGTTTATATGCCCAGACATCATTCTTTTGTCAGGACCCTACTCTATGCCAGAAAGACGTGGACTGTGGAACTATGGGCATATGTAGTAGTGTGATGAAACAGTGATGATTGTGTCCAGGGAGGTTACAGCCAGGTTACAAGGAAACACACCAGATGAGTCTCTTTTTTAATCTGGACAATCCATTTTTATTCCCTGCACCCCGGGCTGGGAAGGTGGCGAGGAGGAAGAAGAGGGAGAGCAGGGGCAACGTCGTGCGTTTTTCAGGTAGTCAGGGGAAGAGTCTTATGGTTTGGGTCAAGGGAGGAGATGACACAAGGACAGTTAGATCAGATTTCAGCCTCCTCAAAACTCCACAGGCAGAGTGGCAAAACTTTATCCCTTAAATAGCCAGAGCTTTGTTACAAGGTCCCAGCTCCTGTCCCCGCTGCAAGACCTGCAGCAGGAGCCATTCCCTAAAGGGATGGCAGTGAGAAATCTGGGGGAGCATGGCACAGCCAACAGGAGAACTCACATGTGACTCATGAGCTTGATGGGGAGAAAATAAATACCTGAACCAAAAGGTTTGCTGTGCTTTCTTTCATCTGCATTATGTCTGTAGGGAATACTCAGTATCCACAGCACAGCTTCACTGTAGCATCACTTAAATCCTCCATTTTCTCATATATTCAATTCATTATTTTCTTTACTGCTGCTCCTTGCAGCATCAGGAAGGGGAGAGCACAGAGGCCAGGCTGCAGTCACTGCTAGTCCAAAAGTTCCTTTTGCTGTTTCCCCCCCTGCACCAGAGAGAAGGAGCTCCAGTTTCCTTTTCTGACACCTCTGAGAAGGATTCCCAACCCAGGGCCTTGTGCCATCCTGCCTTGTGTAATGACCTTGTGGTGCTGTGCTTTGTTGGGCGCATCCAGGGACACACACAGACCCTGCTCACTGGAAACCAGCACCAAGCTGCTGCTGTGGCACAGAATGGAAACGTGTCTGAGTCCCTTCTAGAAACCCTCCCAGTAAAACCCACCATCAGAAATGTGTGCAGATGGGGCCTCTGCTGCTGCTGAGCATGCACAGCCCAACTCCCACATTTTTTATGATTGTCACCTTCTCACTGTGACTTCACATCTCATGGTTGTGAAGCAGCAAAGGTTGAGATGCCAGCTTCCACTGCCAAATCCCCAGCAGCTCAGTCCTTGCTGTTTGGGGGGACCAGATGGCTCTGCCAAACACCTGGAGTGGCAGCTGCCAAACTGGGCACATGGCACAGACCCTCCTGCCCAGCAAGGACTGTCACTTCTCCCAGTGGCACGGCTGCCATCAAACACACTGGATTCACAAGTGCTGGCTGCATCCAGCTTGCATTTATTCGCCTTGGCTGGCATTAGAAGTGGGCGCAGTTTTTTTGGATCACCTGGTTTACAGAACTTGTCATCTCTCCTGGTGTTGCTCTCATTTTATCTGAAGAGTCACTAGAGAGAACCCTGTTTATCCCTCTGAAATGTCAGGTGCAAAGAGGTCTTTTCTAACAAAATGTTGTCAAATCTTCCAATGTTGTTTTCCATATTCTGTGACTATTTGCACATCCCACACCAACTGGTTATTCAGTCAGAGTAGGAAAAACAAAGGATAGGAGAGAAGGAAATCTTTTCACACGGACAGAGCATAAATCAGATATTAGGAAGGAATCCTTCTCTGTGTGGGTGATAATGCCCTGTCACAGATTGCCAAGAGAAGCTGTGGCTGGAGCACTCCTGGAACTGTTCCAGGCCAGGTTGGACCAAGCATGGAGCAACTTGAGATAGTGGAAGGTGTCCCTGCCCATGACAGGGGGATGGAAAGAGAAGATGTTACAAGTCCCTTCGACCCAAACCATTGCAAAAGTGAGCTTAGGCAAGAAGGATTCTGCCTCTCTGGGACTGTCCTGGTGCCTGTGTCTGCACCCACCAGATCTGAGCCCATCCCAAAGATTTCCCAGCTGGCCCCACAGCCCGTTGTGCCGCGGGTGTCACAAGAGGTGTTGCATGGAGACAACGGTGACATTGATTGCAACAGCCCCAGGAGGCACCTCAGCCTCTGCCCCTGCAGCAGGGAGGGACCAGGGGCAGCCCCAGCACCCCCACATGTGCACAGGGGGCACTCAGGGGTTGGCCCAGGGCACTTGTGCCAGCAGCAGGGGCTGTCCCACCCCCTGGAAACAGGTCAAAAACCAGCGTGTTTGGGGCACAGGGATGCTCCCCGATCTGGACTCGTCACACAAGCGCTTCCAGGTTGGGTTCTTACAGACCATTTCTGCCTTGCTGTGCTCTGAACCAACACCTTCACCAGGTAGGTCACTGGGGAGTCACTTCCAGCCCACCAAGACACTTCCCTGCCCTCTTCTTTCTTCCTGGGTCAGTGCTGCACAGGGATGGGGACTAAGCTTGCTGGGAATCCTAGGAATAATCTGTAATTAGGAAGAGACACTCCCAAGTGAGCTGGGAAGACTTTACTGACTTCAGCAAAGCAGAGGGGACTGTGCAGGGTGTTTGGGCAGCAAGCTTTGGGCTGGCTGGGGGGATGGACAACACTGGGTAAGAGTTCATGTAGCTTGGCCTCTCCAGGCACAAAGATTCCTCTAAATCCTTGACCCTGCTTTGATTCCTGGTGTGTCCCCTCTGCAGCCCTGAGAAGACCCAGGACAGGGATCAGCCATGCGGATGCTCTACCTGCTCTTCCCCTTGTTCCTCCTGTTGGTCCACAGCGCTGCAGGTGAGAGGGACAGAGGGGACATGGCTGAGGTGTGAACCCCCATCACTGGGGTTTTCCAGGTCCTGTGAAGCGACCACAATTCTCAGATATTTTCAACATTTGGGAGGGCCTTGCTGTGAGGAAGGTCTGGGCAGCTGAGGATGCAGCACAGCAATTCCTGTAGCTCATGCTGGTCTTTCCCTCTCTCTTTCCCCACATGCAGACGTTGCTGTAGGAAAAATGAGCTCTGAGTGGAGAGTTTAAGATGTTGGGTTTAGTTCTCAGTTCCCTTACAAGTCTGGGACTCAGAGCCAGCACTGGTTCCTCTGGAACCAGATCCATTTTTTACAGTTATGCCACACTCACTTTGACCACTTTCCTTTTTGTGCAGGATCCTCCTTGGCTCCAACAAATAAGAAACAGTGTGAGAAAGAAAAGGGGTTCTGTGGATTTCTGAATTGTTCTTTCCCCTTTGTCATCAGCGGAAAATGTTCCAGGTTCTTCTTTTGCTGCAAAAAGTAAGTTTCTGAATTACAAAAACTGCTGTCATGGCAGAAGGCGTTTCACGGTCGCTGAGTAGCTAAAGATTCAGCACCCTTCAGGCTCCAAGGCAGAGCTGAGGGGAGGGAAGGGAAGGTGCCTGGGGCTGCCCTGAGTGGGGCTGCAGCAGCGCCAGGTCAGGCAGGGCAACCCCACTCTCCCCAGGGCCTCATTCAGGCTCTGCAGAGGACTCAACAT